>CAXIVR010000012.1:40466725-41066725 GCA_964035755.1 Teleogryllus oceanicus | reverse complement strand
ATCAAACACAATATGTCAAATGGAATATGGGAAATATTTATTTACAAATGATATTTCCTCCTCAAAAACATTAAATATAATGCTCCCAATTCTAAATGTTTCTCTCGACATTTTCAATTTTATTTGAATGCGACTCCCACCTCGTGACCAGACCGCTATGCATCTGTGAAGCCGTGCGTGCGACCACATCTAAACGAATTTACCGGGTGCACACACACACACACACACACACACATACACACGTATACACATGGACTTCCGGGGACGCGGCATCATATGCGACGCGACGGCTCGTTGAAAGAGGTCGTTGACGCCGCCATTCAATCTCGCGGTGATCCACAAGGGCTGCGTGTGCGGCAGAGCGAAGGAGGGGGTGTGGCAGGGGTGGCAGCGCGGGGCCAGCGGGCCAGCCGTGGCGCTCAGAAGGGAGCAAGCGGTTGGATTTGAATTGGGTGGATCTGCGGTTTTAGTGAAGCAAATGGAATGTTATATTTACTTTTTCTCCCTATAATGTCTTCAGAAAGCAAGTATTAAAATCAACCATGAGACATAAATATCCTTATGTTTTGACAACCAATCTAGTTCGTCAAAAACGGACTTAATTTACTATCATGACGTTTTACGTGCAGGCATAATCAGGTGTGAACAAAAATATGACATGTTTTTGACTGTTTCTGTTTCGGATTTTTTTGACGAATTACATTAATGATTGTCAAAAATATAAGGATATTTGTGTTTTATTGTAAATATCATGTGACAATCATATCATTTCAAGATTTATCTGTGGTTAAAAATATTAGTATCACCTCAGCAATATGATATCGAATTTTTTGTTATAAAACCAATGTTTGATTCTATTGAGATATAACGCACATACGTCAAGATCTGTTAATACTGTTCCAAAGTTGATTATTATTGTGCAGATGACGAGAAGATACAAGCAATTTGTGTATCCGAAAATCAGGATATCTGGATGGATGAATAGACGTATGAGTCACGCATAACACAGTCATATTACAAGCTTTTGAGTTTGATTTTTTAATTTAAATTATTGTAAAAACCTCTTAAATACAAGAACTTAAATTTTATAGGAGAAGCGAAAACTCTTTAAAACTTTTTTACAAGATAAACCAATGTTCTTAAACGAATGAGTTGTATAAAGCAAAACGTGTTTCCACACTTGTTTAGAGTATTTGTGATTGAAAAGCACGAACGTAAAAGAATAAAATTTACTCCATCACATGTGGTTTTTACAATTAATTACTATTAAAACATATTTTACTCGTTTGAAGCTACTGGAAACAAAACAAAGTATTTTATCGAAATTTTTTTGAATTATATCTATCACATTTTATTGAATTTTCCAATGGACCAAGAATATGCAACAGTGTTTTTTCTACACCAGTAGAGATTTCTTCATGTGTGTTTTGATTTCATTTTTATTATTGTCCATGATAATATTTCTACTTAAAAGGTTTTAAACCCATCAGGCATATTTGCAATATTATTTTTCAAATAGTTCAGATATTTTTGCATTCATGCTTTTTGCCTTACCTTACTTTTACATGCAGCACTTATAGACCACAGAGTGTTCCTTGGTAAATAATTTTTCAGGAGAACGGATGGCGATGTTTCAGGGGTAACAAGCCTCCTGCACTACGTTTACGTAAAACCTTTCCCTCATTTTCATTGTTGTATAATTATAAGTTCACAAAACTTCGAAATTTTAATTCGTACCTCGTTTTTCTTTCGCTATATCTACATCATATATTGCATCAAGCAAACAAAGTTAGTAGAATGAAAATTATCAATTTTTTAAATTTAGCACATCGTGACTTTGAACCACGTAAGCCATTAATTTATTCGAAGAATATTCTGATATTTCAACAGATAAATTATGTAGATCTGTCCATTAATACCTTTAAGCTCCGAATTAATACCAGAAGAAAGGGAGAAATGGAATGCAGGTAAATTTGACCACATTAAATCAAGGCAAAGCAATACAACAGCATGGTTTTGGTTCTGGCCGACAAATTTCTTTCTCAATTTTTTTAATTTTCATCAACTTCAAAGTTGACATTTTCATTAACGAAAGATGTAACTTCATTTAGTTCTTTAAGTTCCTTCATGACAAACGTAGAATTGTTCTTGAGATATGTCATGCAGTAGTACATTATAAAACGATGATGTAATGATAGGTATTAATACACGAGTGTGATTTACGATACGAGCTAGGAACGAGAAAGTAAATGAAACTTTTACATAAGAGTCGTTTCGCATCAGCTGACTCGTAGGATTCAGCCAAGGCCACCTAGCGAACAGTTACCCTCGCATACTGCCGCAGGTGGCTGTGGTTACCGCCTACGAGGGAGTACTGCCCTAGATAAATAGGATCAAAGTGAAATTACGATCTAATTTACTTTAAATAATATTACACGAAAAAATTACTAATAATAAAAGAACTTAAAACTGACAAGTATAATATAGTGAGAGCGTAGGCTTCCGCGGCCGGAGTCATGATTAGCTTAGTATCGGGAGCGCGTCAGGGACGGTGCCAACGTTTCGTCGCCATTCTGCGACCTTCCTCAGGGCGTAGTACTGCATATTGCATTACTACGCCTGAGAAGGTCGCAGAATGGCACGAAACGTTGGCACCTGCCTGACACGGTCTCCCGATATCAAGCTAATCAATATAATATAATATCAATTGCAATTTTAATGTACACAATCGAACGAAACATTTACTAGAACGATTTTCAATGATTAATGAAGTGTCAGTACTGGGTTTGGAAGCTTCTCTGTGATTGGTAAACAACCTGTATCATAATGAAATCTATATCGTAATGAGTATCATTATGCAACAGGTTGCAGCCATCAAATGACATCAAAAAACAATGGGAGTAGAAAACAGACATTAATTGACGACAATAAAAAATTTCCTGAGTAGGAGTAGCTGAGAATTGAACACTCATCATGAAATTAAAACACATACCAGCAATAGACGCATCAGTTTGACATTTAACCCGAACATTTTACACTTTTCTTTACTTTCCTTTTGTGACGATTAATAGTATAACAGCACACTAATTGGTACATCATTTAGGGTTGATTATTCCATCTTCTTCGCTACGACTCGAGATTTCACATTCGACAACAAAATCATGAACTTTTAAATACTTTCACTCTCGTCTGAAACCTTACCAGCAGTGTTTTGGAATCGATAAGCATATTGCTAGTCATGAATTCAGCTAGGTGGTGGGGTAAAATTCCCTCTTCCACAGTTGACGTTTTTTGTAACACAGAAGTTTAAGTTCAGATTTTTGCAATAATTGATTCACTTGTAAAATACGCCAGAATTAATATCTAGTTAAACCGATATATATATATATATATATATATATATATATATATATATATATATATATATATATATATATATATATATATATTCCTCCAAATCTGTGTCAGAGGTTTATTTCTCGATGCAATTGTTTACCTATAGCAATATTATCAATTATTGTCATACCTTTGGGCCAAGTTAACAGCAAAGGGTTGAAATACATGTTAAACGTCCCGTGCCCGAGATAGTTTATTTTTCTCTCAAAAACCTACGGATTACTTTGCAAAGAGAAAGAATGCTTCATTATCATGCGTGCTTCATTATCTGTGCACATCTTCTAGGATTCAATGGGAATTACAGTTATTCAAATTATTGTTTCCATGTTGTTGCGGCAGGAAGTATTATTCCTTGACAAAGGACATCATGGATAAGAGCCCAAAATTTATTGCCTTTTTATCCTTGAAAATAGATTTTATTACATGAGGAGTATTGATCAGTGTAGGGATCACAGAATTTTGAAAATGTGCACAGAATTCACTTCTCCCCATAGCACGTCATACGCAGTTTCAACTGTTTTTTGACGTAAAATAAATAAGTAAATAGAATTTCATTCCTCGCATGAAGTGCTTTGAAATGCTGCCAAAGATGACCGTGAGAGCGCGCCACGGACCAGACCGAGAGACGTGCAGTTCTCAGAGTTGTCGATGTGTCATTATTTATTTATTTATTTATTTATTTATTTATTTATTTATTTATTTATTTATTTATTTATTTATTTATTTATTTATTTATTTATTTATTTATTTATTTATTTATTTATTTATTTATTTATTTATTTATTTATTTATTTATTTATTTATTTATTTATTTATTTATTTATTTATTTATTTATTTATTTATTTATTTATTTATTTATTTATTTATTTATTTATTTATTTATTTATTTATTTTACGTCAAAAAACAGTTAAAACTGCTGTTTTGCTATGACGTGCTATGGGAAAACGTGAATTGTGTGCACATTTTCAAAATTCTGTGATCCCTACACTAAGTCATATACTACTTAAATTTTGAAAAAAGAAAAAAAAAGCACCCATGTGGGCACTTCTCAGAGCCGCCTCCTTCCAGATAAGGCGCGGTGCGGTCGCATTGTTTGAGAATGTGCTGCCGAGCGCTGGTCTCATGGCCGATCACCCCGCTAGCGTAAAAGCTAAGCAATAGTGCGTATCGACTGCAATGAAAGTGGATTGCATTGCGAGGTTGGTAGCGTTCCAAAACTCACGGTACTGCATTCTCCACGTACCAACGCTTGGAAGCGTGGGAAAGCAGCGGAGAAACAGTGCAGATACGCGTATGCATGAATAACGAATAGAATGCTTGATAGTAATACTGATAATTTCTTCAATACTTAATGATCCTTACACCGGTAATTGCCAACAGTCTTAATACTTGTCGTTTCAGAATCTTCCCTCATGTCAAGAGTGCACAAAAAGACCATAAGCAGTTTACTTGGCACAATTTCTTCACAAAAAATTCTCCCAATACTTCGCAATCTCAACAGCATCTTATCTCTCAATTGTATATATTTAAACGATGCCATGTACTTTCAACTAATCATTTTGAGCAGTATTTGTTGAACGATAACTCTAACAGAGGAAGCGTTCTGGCATGGCGCCCATTCCCTCTGATTTGTGGTGATTGATGAGCATGGCAGATCAATACTCTCGTAAAAGGCAATGAAAAGCGTATGATCTCGATTATTTTCATGATTTGACATGCAAACAGAATATTCCTACACGTCGTGCGCAACGTCCTGGAAGTTGGCAGGACCATTTCACCCAATCACAAAATTGTATAGCTCATAGTTTGCCGCTTTTTGCCGTTCTTAAGATGTGAAAACAAAAATTTGCCGCGGATCATTTTCTCAAAAAATCGATTTCATTGGAAGTTAGCAGGACCACACATCTAAATTTCCGCTAATAATGTAAGCATACACACCAGAAAGTACTCCAAATTTGCCGCTTTTTATTTATAAAAACGATTAGTGAAGAAATCATACTGATATCTCCATTTTTTTCAAAAGATATTTACAAAAACAAAAATAACACCTACGTTCCTATGGCGAGCGCCCTCAAGAAGGACAAGACACGTTTCGTCCAAGACCAATAGCCTTAACGATTCATACTCCACGCCAAAAGTTGCCTATAATCGTTGCAAACTGTAATCTGTAATAAAAAAGAATTGCCGCTGACCGGTTAGTTTACAATACCCAGGTTCGAACCTCAGAATTTAAACTCTTGGAAGCTCCTCTCGCGAAGAAAAGGCACGATACCTCCCAAACTAATAGCCTTAACAATTCATACTCTATGCCAAAATTTGCTCCTAAACGTTGCTAAGTGTAATCTGCAATAAAAAATTTGCCGCGGACAGGTTAGTTTACAATACCAGGGTTTCAACCCCGGAATTTAAAATCTTGTAAGCCCCCTCCGCGAGGGAAAGGCACAATACCTCCCAAAAAATTGGCCGTAACAATTCATACTCTATGCCAAAATTTGCACACAAATGTTGCTACTTGTATTCTGCAATAAAAAAATTTGTCGCGGACCGGTTAGTTTAAAATAGCCAGGTTCGAA
Source organism: Teleogryllus oceanicus (assembly GCA_964035755.1). Taxonomy (NCBI): domain Eukaryota; kingdom Metazoa; phylum Arthropoda; class Insecta; order Orthoptera; family Gryllidae; genus Teleogryllus; species Teleogryllus oceanicus. The sequence continues at coordinate 41,060,754 of CAXIVR010000012.1, read as the reverse complement.
CCCCGAAATTAAAGTCCTCGAAACTCCTGCGCTGGGCAGGAAACTTTTCCTCCTGAACCAATAGCCGCGACAATTCATACTCTATGCCAAAATTTGCCCTTCACCGTAGCAAACTGTAATCAGTTTAATCAATCTAAGAGTTTAAATTCTGGGGTTCGAACCTGGTATTTTAATCTAACCGGTCCGCGGCAAATTTTTTATTGCAGATTACAAATAGCAACTTTATTAGCCAATTTTGGCATAGAGTATGAATTGTTACGGCTAATACTTTGGGAGGTATCGTGCCTTTCTTCGCGGGAGCTTCAAGTGTTTAAATTCTGGGATTCGAACCTGGGTATTTAAAACTAACGGTCCACAAATTTGTTTATTACAGATGACAGTTTACAACGGTATAGAGCAACTTTTAGCTTAGAGTATGTATAATTACGGCTATTGGTTTAGGAGGTATCGTATCTTTGTTTTGGCAGGAGCTTCAAATAGTTTAATTTCCGGTTCGAACCTGAGTATTTTAATCTAACCGTAAAGCGGCAAATATTTATATTACGAATTACAGTTTGGAACGGTATAGAGCAAATTTTAGCATAGAGTATGTATTATTACGGCTTTTGGTTCAGGATGGGTCGTGGCTTTTCATTGCGCAGGGAGCTTCCAAGACTTTAAATTCTGGGTTTCGAACCTGGGTATTGTAAACTAACCGGTCAGCGGCAATTTTTATTACAGATTACAGTTTGCAAAGTTTAAGGCAAATTTTGGCGTAGAGTACGAATATTTACGGCTATAGGTCTTGGACGAAACGTGTCTTGTTCTTCTTGAGGGCGCTCACCATAGGAACGTAGGTGTTATTTTTGTTTTTTGTAAATATCTTTTGAAAAATGGAGATATCAGTATGATTTCTCGGAAGTTAGCAGGACTATCGATTGTTTTGAGAAAATGATCTCGCAAATTTTTGTTTTCACATCTTAAAAACGGCAAAAAAGCGGCAAATTATGAGCTATACAATTTTGTGATTGGGTGAAATGGTCCTGCTAACTTCCAGGACGTGCTCGCGCATCACGGCTTATCTCTGGAAGAAGTACAGAAAAAATTAATTTTTGTTCAAATAAACAGATTCAAGAATATCATGAACAAAAAAATTAATACTAGGAGAATTGTTCAGAAAAAAGTGCATACAAACCTGTATGCCGTACGTTATATAATATAATTTGAAGAATATAATAGAATTATAATAAAAATTGTAAAACAATTAGGTTTCAAAACTGGATTAAGTGGATATTTCCTTTTATTATACTGTAAGCTCACAGTAGTGCCATTTACATTTCGACGGTTATGATGGTTAGGAAGACAGTAAGTTGCCAAGTAACGTATCAACAGAATGTATGAAATACAGGCATGAGTACTGTCCATAAGTTAACAATGAAATAATGGTCGGGTTAATAATTCCGGATCAATGATAACTTCATTTTCTGTGACGTCTTCTAGAATTCAGTGGTAAATACAATTATTCAAATTATTGTTTCCATGTTGTCACGGCAGGAAGTATTTTTCCGAAGCACAACATGATAAGAGCCAAAATTAATTGCTTATTTATCCTTGAAAATAGAGTTTATTACATGGGAGTTTTTTTTCTCCCTTTCAAAATTCAAAATTTAAGTAGTATATGACTTAGTGTAGGGATCACAGAATTTTGAAAATGTGCACACAATTCAGTTTTCCCCATAGCACGTCATACACAGTTTTTAACTGTTTTTGACGTAAAAATTAATAAAAAATAAATTAAAAAAATAGAAGAAATCCTAAGATGTAGTGGGAGCTTCACCGCAGCGATAAGTGTAGGTATAAAAATAACACGCATTCTGGAGTTCATTATTGAGAATCACCAAACAGGCATTATTAATCTGGTTCGTCTGCGAGTATACTTTGAGGATTATGTATTCTGAATTTTGTTGTCATGATGATATTTAAGAGTAGATAGATTTTACGAACTTGTTCAACTCCGAGTACCTTTGGGAATTGTGGAGTAAGCAATGTATCAATAACTGAAAATGTGTTACTCTGACGAGTACAATAACGACATTCTGGACTGCTGAGTTAAATATAACAAACTTTGGAAGATGACGCAGATTGGTATTGGAATGGGCTGCCTAGATTCCAAACCTGGTCGCGAATCAGAAGACAATGAATTACCAGTATTTAAAAACATATAACGACTACTGGTACTTGATGTGAAGATATTGCTCACAATATAGAATATATAAGGTGCATTGAAAGAGAGAGGGAGGTCTGGACTGAATGGCGTGTGGCCGACAATCCCCCACTATAATTTCTGCAAGATTGCCGTGTTTGTGTTGACCGTTTGAGACCTTGCATTGCCGTAGAGCAGAATGACCCCGAGAGTCTCAAACGGCCAACACAAACACGGCATTCTTGCAGAAATTAAAGTCGGTCAATCTCCATACAGCCCAGACCTCTCTCCTTGCAATTACGCCTTTTTTGGTCCATTTTGGGTCTGAAGGGCAAACGATTCACCTCGGACGACTTTAAGCAGTTTGTTCTTGACAATGCTGCCCCGGGAATTGTGTGATTCAGGCACTCTCCGTCTTGTGTCGCAGTGGGACAAGCGCTCTAACAGGCAGGGACAATACTTCTGACATATATACTAGTTTTTGTTCCTAGGCATCCGTTTCGTTTCTTTTTGAATGGTCCTTATAAGTAGGCAGTAAGTAAAACGAAATCGATTAATAGACAGAAATTAAAATTCACGAATTCAGAGCAATAAAATTGTAACAAAAATCGTTCATTCTAAATAGTTTTATGGCATTAATTTGGCGATGTTCTATTTCCAATTATAACGAATAGAAGTAGTTCAAATATAGGGTATTCATTTATGTATTATTTTGTTGATATTTTCTCACTGGATTGAAGAATTATAGACAAATGCTGGGGAATGAAGCAAACTCAATTGTAATCGTGTTTTATGGAGTTAGATATATGTATAAGTTGGTAATATTGTTTAATATTTTTTGTATTAAATTCCAATTTTTTAATGTTATGTCAAAAATTATGTTGAAATTGAAAATTTGTTTATTAAATCCAATTACATGTCAGTAAGGTCCCAAGACAATACCTCGATGTTTACGTAAATTGTGACTGTCTTTAACATTTCTTCGAATTAGTTTGTTAGTTTGGGAGTAGTTTTGGACAGTTAGTTTGGAAGTAGAAAAAAAGCATGTGAGTATGTGTTTATTTAATAGTAAGAATTGAAAGAAAGATACTTTGATATGTAATGCACTAAAACTCAATTACAGTTCGTTAAACTGTAACATCACAACATCACTTTGTTTCAAAAATGTAATATTTCCAAAGAAATATTACATGTAGTACACCAACTATGGGCTACCCCCATAACTTCTAAACCGTTCACGGTATCGACATGCAATTTTCTCTCAACAATGCGGAATCATGAGGCAAGTAATATGCCGTAGATGTATTGTTTAAATTACTTTTAGTTTTCGAGAAATTTAATCATCTTTGAATTTTTGAGTGGGGCTATATATTTTTCTCATAAGCAGCGGATAGATCATAAAAATAGGAATCCAATGTTGTTTCATGTGTTAATATTCTGATAAAAATTTTAGTACAAAAGTAGGGTTTCTTACATGTGGTTTTAAATTAAACGGACATCATTTCCTTTAGTAACCCTAGCAACTGTCGCCTTGGGAATAAGTGTCCTTGGCTTCGCGGCGCCGTCGTCTATAACAGGCTTTTCTTTTTAAATGTATTTATTTAACAGAGTGAGCTGATTATACAACGCTCAGCCATACGGCTTTTCAGTTGTTAGGAGCGAGCATTTCCAGACGAAAATATGCGAAGGGGGTGGCTACGGCCACCTCCTATTAAACAATAATTGAAGTAGTGCGAATGATAAAGTGGAGGAATACATATTGTTGACTTTGTAAGAGGCTGGGGGCCGCGAAGACTACCTTCCACAAAGGCGTCAGTTGCAAGGGGAAATAATTTCTGTTTAATTTAAAATCGCATGTCAGAAAGTCATTTTTTATGCTACAATTTCTAACAAAATACTAACATATGATGCATCATTGGATACCTCTTTTCACGATCCATCCATTGCGGTCGAGAAAATATAGCATTCCATTAAGAAAATGAAAGATGATTAAATTTCTCAATAAATAAAATTTTTGCGAATAATGACTATGCAGAATACTACTTGCCTCATGATTTTGCACAGTTGAGCGAACTTTACATTTCGATATCGCAAACCATACAGAAGTAATGGAGTTGGCCCAGAGTTGGTGGGACTCTTGTGTATTCACTCACTGCGCAATGCTTGTCACCTGGAGCTGATTCTGGAGTGAACGATCGCGCGGATTGAATCGGTATATTCGTTGGCATCTCAACGTTGCCGCAGATGGAGGATATAATTTTCGGGCGGGAGTGCGTCGGCGGCGGATGTAGCGTGGGTGGCGAGATTGGCGGGGAAGTCGAGGGAGAAAATGGAGTTCCTGCACAGGTTTCCCGGTGGTGTTGACAAACCTGGTTGTGCGAAAGGAGCAGAAAGGGTCGTTGGCATCTCAACGTTGCCGCAGATGGAGGATATAATTTTCGGGCGGGAAGTGCGTGCAAATCGTAACGGAGTGGATCAAATAAAAGAGATGGAGTATGAAGACAAGAACGCAATTTCTACAAGAGGTTTGAATGTTTAAGAATAAGGATAGCAGGGTTTGCATGGGTATGAAATCGCAAGCATATGGCAGAATAATGAGGACGGGAATGTTGAATGTTGACAAGTAGGAGAGAGTTCGTGAGCTTGTGACAAAGACAGTCCTAAAAATCAGGTACGTACTCTTAGCATAGAGTAAAGATGTATACCTCTTTAGTTTATGCTCTTAGTTATGGTACGTGGCAAAAACAGCGTGAAAGGCGTAGATTGAAAACGAGGCAAGGGAAGAGAGCTCAAACAATGTGCTTAGTAGGTGTGTAGGTCGACAAACCTGTGGCGGCATAGCGACCCCACATCACCACCTCGTGAGTGGGCGCCTAGCGTTGAGTAGATGGCGTGGTTTCTCAACAGAGCTCGGATTCTGATGACATAAACGTTCTTTGGCAATGATCTATAAATGACTTGAAGTAATAAAATTCATTACACATTCATTAACAAAAAATGACAATGACATAAAATGCGTAAAAATGAAAAATTTACGCAAAATCCAGAAAAATGACTTAACAGGTTAAAATGGCAAAAAATAAAAAATTACCCAAGAATTATACATTTCTATCTCCTATATATCGTGACAAACATTCATTTACGCCTAGAATACACCAAGGAGAAGATGACATGTCTCCAGAATCCGAGCCCTGGTTACAAACATAAAGGATGTTATCGACCGGCAGCGTTGGCTCAGTGATCAACTGATGTCACTGCAGCGCCTCTAACCGGGAGGTCCTAGGTTCGAGTCCTGGCGGTGATAGGATTTTCGAAACTAGCTTTTCAGCTAGGTCGAATTCAGCCGCTGTTTGGGATTGAGTTCTAGCGGCCGGCTGCTCCGATCGGTAGTTTTCCGTGGTTTCTCCGATCAACACCAGGCGAATGCCGGAGCAGTACCCTACCAAACGGGCCACGGACCGCGCGCGATCTTTCCCTCTTCCTTGTCCTATCCTCTCCTCCTTACACACACACACACACACACACACACACACGCACGCACTACACTACCACATATTCCGGGAGACCGGTCGGGAGCTTAGAGCTTGTCCCGGCTGGGGCGGTGCCCTGCCGGTGGCAGATACGTGGTAGGAGAAATCCCCACTAGTCAACAGAAGGTCGGCGCCGGATCGCGTCAAGTGGGGGAAGATCACTGCCACCTCCCGTTGAAAAACATGCACTCCTCTTACGGGATTAAAGACCTCAGTAGTTGACGCTCCCGTAATCAATCAATAAAGGGCGTCGAGTAAAGCAAAGGAACAGTGCGGGTGGGCAACGCAAAAAGGAAGACGTTTGACAAGAGATGAACGTAGCGCTTTCGCTGAGAGGTGCTACACGCGAGGATTACTTGTTTGAATATTTTGTGTTTCCTGTTGCGTATACCACTAATAAAGACCGTTATTCCCGTAAGTGTAGTGTATGTTTTAAGATGGGAATTGTCTGTGCTCTGCTCCCGCTGAATGCTGGGATCCGGCACCATCCTACAAGCCAGTTTGGGATGTTTCGTCATCAAGGTATCTCCCAATAGCGGGGGAGGGGGCACCTGAGTACCCGACTGCACTTTTTGGCCTCGGTGGTATACAATCGTTCCAATTCAAAAATGTTTGCACTTCGATTCACTCGCGATATGTTCTCAGAATACAACGAATTATTAAAAATCACTATATTTCATTCATTGGAACAATCTCTCTTATTTTCTACTGACATTGTTGTTATTAGGGCATCAGACTGTTGTACCCGTGTTTGCGGGTTCAAAACTGATCAAAGCAGTGGTTTTTTAAGGGCGCAATATTCTTCGGATGGGAAGTAAAACCTACTGTCCCATGTTGTGGATTTACTGCATGAAAAATATCCTGAAGTCACCATCAACACCAGGCGAATGCCGGGCAGTACCCTACCAAACGGGCCACGGACCGTGCGCGATCTGTCCTTTCCTCTTCCCTTGTCCTATCCTCTCCCCTTTACACACACACTTACACTAACATGCACTACACTACCGCATATTCCGGGGATCGGTCAGGAGCTTAGAGCGTGTCCGAACTTAAATGTCAGTGATGTCAAACCTTATTAGAGTGCAGAAATGCTTTCGAGTGGTTTACTTGTGAACGTAGAAGTAAGAGAGCCTAAAAATGACAAGGAGAAAAATTGTGTGTGTTTGCTTACCTAAGCTGCTGGACTGTTGGACTTCCAAAAATAATGTGAGTTATTTGACCGTGTTATTTTGTTTTATCTGTCTTTGTGGGTCTCAGTTACTGGGTGTTAGTGGGTCTCACATATGTAGCAAAACACTTAACAAACATACTGGACAAATTAATTTAAAAGAATCTTATTGTTTTTAAATAATAATTTATAAAAATAAAGAATATGTAAGTATATAAAAATATTGTGGTGTTTGGTATGTACAATAATGGCCAATTACTTATTAATGAATCTATAATTTGAATTAAGAAATAATAGTTCACTAGTGTGTTTTGTGCTAAGTCTGCAACGCTTGTCAGTAATAAAGTTGCCAGCCTTGGAAAATACCCTTTCACAAGGCACTGAAGATGCCACCATGCATAATTTTTGTTTGACAACTTTTGCCAGTGTTGGGTACAAATGTTGGTGTTTTTTCCACCACTGCAGTGGATCCTGATTTCTAGGCAAAAGTTGGTGATTTAAAAATCTCTCCACTTCAACAGTTGCCTCTGCTGTTGATGTACCTATTTAAAAGTTAAAAAGTATTAAATTATTTAATAGCAAATCATAAATTATTTAATTTCTGAAGAAACTGTTAAACTTTGTTTTGACTTATGATTTTAGGAATTTCTGTTGATGTTTTACCTGGAGTCTGTTGCATGTTTGCTGCTCTCTTTTCAAACTCTTTCCAAATTGAAAATTCACTTTCCACTTCTGAAAGTGGAATGCCCTCTGTGTTTCCTGGCTTGCATGTTTTCTTCATTAATAAGAATTCTGACTATCTATTAAAAAATTTTTTTTTTTGACATAAAATTCATCACTTTTTCTCTTATTACCCAGATTATCTCTGTTTGAGAAACCAATTAATTTATATCTGGGATCTAAAATAGTACAAAGAGTAACTGGCATTGTTTTCTCAATGTGACCCAGTCTCTCAGTAATTCCATCTAATAAATTTTGTGTTACATTCAGTGAAATCGCTGAAAATTTTTCTTTTGTGATCCTTTTACAAACCGAGGCCAAACCATTAGTCAGAATAATTACTTCACTTGCTGTCATATATTTTTCACCACTTATTTTTTTTGTAATTTCATCAAAGGGTTTGAGAATTATACATAATTCACCACAAATTGCCCATTCCTCTTCTGTCAAAACAGGTAAGTTCTTATTGAGAAGGGCTGCAGTGACTTTAATGCTGTCCTCTAATTCTACAAAGCGCTGCAACATATAATATGTTGAATTCCACCTTGTGGCCACATCCTGTATAAGTTTTTTTGGTGTTTGGATGCCAGAGCTTTTTTGATAATTAATTAATTTTTCATTTGCTAAAGAACTTCTTTTAAAATGTGTGACTATTTTTTTAATTTTCTCATGGATATCCTTTATTTGTTTCAGTGCATCTTGCACAATTAAATTTAAAGTGTGTGCATAACAGCTAAACTGATCTAAGTTCAGGAATTCAGTAATTGCACCCTTCATGTTAGAAGCATTGTCTGTTACAACAATGAAAACTTTTTCCATTAAATTAAAATTCTCAAGTATGATTCTTATTTCTTGAGCTAGATTGCTGCTGGTGTGAGATCCACTGATGCACACACAATCCAAGAGAGCCGAACATAACTCAAAATCATCAGAAATAAAATGAGCAGTTACAGCCAAGTAACTCTCATTATTTCTTGAAGTCCAACAGTCTGTTGTTATGCAAGCACTTTCCACCAAACCCAATTTTTCCTTGACAATGTTTAGGCACTGTTCAAATGTTGCAGGAAGATATGCTTTTGTAATAGTTTTTCTGCTAGGATTTAATTCATGTACAAATTCCACAAAACCAGAGTCATTTACTATTGAGAAAGGTTGGAAATCAACAATGAAGAGGTTCATTAAATGCCTGTCAATTTTCTTTCTCTGTCCTTCACTGATTTTTCTGGGGAGGTAAGGTGTAATCTGTGATTGGGTGTGTGAGACTGAATGAGAAAATGAATTGGAAGTTGAAGGTTGATGAATCTGAAGAGATGAAGGTGTTTCACAAGAAACTGAAGTTGAAGATGACAGGGTAGTTGCTGTGTCTGCTGAAGATATTATAGTTGAAGGTGACAGGATAGTTGCTGTTTCTGCTGATGATATTATGGTTTGAACCGCAGGTAGCCGAATATCAACACCAAATTTATTGTAGGATGTTTCTTTTGAAGATGTGATTTCATATTTGTAACAGTACTTCCATAAGAAATTTTGTTTTTGCAAACATTGCAAGAAGCAATTTTATCATCGTCCACAGGAGTGAAGTAGTTCCACACAATGCTTCTTTTGGACCGTTTGTTCACAGAACTCATTTCGAATTTCACGTTCACACAAAAAAACCTTATTTTGAAATGGAATAATAGATATTTTAATTACTATACTTCGCTAATACTAATACAACTACTACTACTACACTTTACTAAAGTAAATAAACACTAATTTAAAAATCACAAGCTATTTGAACAACTAATTGACTGATAATTTACAGGGCAACGACTACTTGAGAGTTGGCGGCAACGCTTAACGCTTATGAATCACAACGGGTAGACTGCAGTGAAGCTGTTATCGTACAAAACGGTTGCCGCGAAAGCCTATAGTTGGTTGGTGCCCAACAGGTCGCAGGACAATGAATTTGAAGCGATAACAGCCAATAACAGGGTAAATGAAATAACTGTTATTTTGCGTAACAGTTTCGAACCGTTAACGGTTAAGAAATAACAGTTTAGCAGTTAAGGGCACATCCCTAGGGTCCCATTCCGGTAAAAAGTGGGAGAGTCCTGGTTTGGGGGAAACCCCACTAGCCGACGGTAGGTCGGTGCCGGATCTCGCCATCCAGCAGGGGAAGATCACCGCCATCTCCCGATAAAACATTCACTACACTAACGGGACTAATGACCAACGTAGTTGACGCGCCCGGAAACACGAAAAAGCAATCAATCAATCCTCCAGACGGCAGGCTGTAGCTTGCTAGCTAGTGTTGAAAATCTTGCCACTCTCGGGCCTCGAACCCTGGGACCTCCCGATCAGATGTACTACAAAGACGTTGATGCCCTGAGCCACCTCAGAGGTTGCCGTGAAGAAAAGTGTGCAGCGTGCATTTTAAGATTGGAGATGTCAAAGGTGAGGTGGTGTTATCGACTTACGTCGCGTAGGTAGTGGAAAGGTTCATGCCCGCGGATCAAGTGGGAACATAGTGAGAAATACGATAGGGTGGATCAGAAGAAGATAACCTTGCTGCTAGCACGTTGGTGGGAGAGGCGATTGGTAGTTGCATATAGCGTGAGTGGATAGTGCAAATGAATCACGACCACAATACATAACCTTGGATATTCTTGGAAAACTCACAAAGCACACACATCTGAAGATACCAGGACACCGGGACGAGAGTCACTGCCAACGTGTGGAGGAGGAGTATAGGTGATACCAGCGGTGATGCCAGTTGCAGCGAAGGCGCGGAAAGAATGAAGGGGGGAAGAGGGCAACGGCGAAGAAGAGAGGGAAGTCGGAGGTAGAGAGCGAGCGCACGCGAATGCGGAGGAGAGAGAGCGAGCGAGCGCGAAGGCGTAGGGGAGAGAGAGAGAGCACGCGAATGCGGAGGAAGAGAGCGAGCGCACGCGAATGCGGAGGAGAGCGAGCGAGCGCGAAGGGGTAGGGAGAGAGAGAGCACGCGAAGGCGTAGGAGAGAGAGCACGCAAATGCGGAGGACAGAGAGCGAGCGTACGCGAATGCGGAGGAGAGCGAGCAAGCGCGAAGGCGTAGGGAGAGAGAGCACGCGAAGGCGGAAGAAAGAGAGCAAGCGCGAAGGCGTAGGGAGAGAGAGAGAGAGAGGCACGCGAAGGCGTAAGGGAGAGAGAGAGCACGCGAATGCGGAGGAGAGAGAGCGAGCGCACGCGAATGCGGAGGAGAGAGAGCGAGCGACGCGAATGCGGAGGAGAGAGAGCGAGCGCACGCGAAGGCGAGGGGAGAGAGAGGGGGGGGGGAGGGGGGCCGAGAAGGCGGAGGGAGGCGTGGGCGGCGTGGGCGACGCGGAGGCGCGCCGCGCCGCCAATTGCTAGGGAGGGAAGCCGTGACGGTCGCGCCGCGCGGTGTCGTGTCCGCCTCTTCAAAGGTGGCGGCAGTGAGCGGTGGAGCCCAGGGCTGGGCGCGGCGCGTGCACCGGGCTCACAAGACAGTGCTTTGAAAGCAGAGGGCGAAGGGCTTGTATCCGAGACGGGAGAATACGGCGTTTGCACGCAATATGGTAGTAATTGCCACTGTCAGAATATCCCTTTAATGGGAGATTTGGGAATTTGTCTTTTGTCAACACATACTACTTAATAAATAACATAGGAAATGGAAAGAGTTCTCAATTAAATTATTTTTTTCTTTATATGTATTTTCATGTATACTACTGACTTTTTTATGCCGACTTTAAATTCTTTTGTACTCACGACTTTATGGTAAGATATATTTGTAGATTATCCTTGCATCTTGTTCATGAATGGTGTAATATGTTTCTCACTCTACGATATGAATGGTCGATTAATGTACTGAATAGCAATAAAAATTCAATAACCGTTAATGTGGATATGAATTGTATGGCATTTTATGCGGCGGTGTGTAAATTTGGGCATCACACCCAGAATAATAGCGCTTTTGTAGGTATGATTATCAGTATAATTAGATATCGCATACGCCATTGTATACGTTGTGACAAATTCATATTTTCGTAATGCGAAATAATCTAAATTTCTCGTTTGTAGAATTGATACGACCATCCATCAAACTGCAAAAATAATGGATTAAATTGTTTTGTGTGGAATTTTTTTCTACAAATGAAATATTTCAGTGGAAAATATGTTTTTGTTTTGATTCATAGTGAAAGAGCATGGGTCAGTTGGTGGGGTTGTTATCGCTGGCAAAATTATTAAATATGAACTCCTAAGTGAGATTTGTTAAAGGGCTGCAGTATATTTACTGAAATTAATGTTTTAAAAAAATCTTGTCATGTAACTAGACATCATTGTAAATAGAATTTTAAATGTAATTATGTCAAATTATAAAAGTATTCATAGAATGTATTGACAACTTCTACCGAATTCTTCTGGAAACGGATCGTGAACACACAAAATGATTTCGTTCTGAGTAATGCAAAGAATGTGAAGGCAGAAAAGATATAAACAAGTGTACAGCAATTAAATTTTTTTAAAATTTGCAATAAATTAATTTTATTCTTAACATGACACTTTTTAAAACACATGTTGCTATACTAAACTTTCTCAAAGCTATTTTTTACTACAATTCTTTTGAAATGCTCTTTTAAAGGGTAAATACTGTTGTAAAGTAAAATAAATCAAGTTTCAAAACCTGTTGAACAATTCCAAGCACATTTTATCTTCATGAACATGGAGGTTTCATGTCAAAAATTGGGTTTGTATTTGAATAACAAAGGAAAATATTTACTTCTTCCCTGAAATTAATTTTCGTTTTCATCGACGTTTTTCCCTTCCCTTTCCTCAGAAGAATATAGAGTATGTAAAAATAGGTTTCCCGGCTAACTTTTGATCTATTTCTTGAACTTATTTTCAGGGAATATTTAGGACAGTATTATTCAGACAGTATATTCAGGTGGATAGATAGTTTCGTTATTTTATTTAAAAATTAAATATTACTAACACTAATAAGAAGTGAACTGTGTTATTAAAATTTACTAAAGAGAAAATCGAGACTGCAAAAAAGTAGTGAACAGCTTAAAAAAAATGTTTCGGAAATGTACCGGTAGCTTTACTCTATAATTCTTAAAAATTATAATGAAAAATGCTTTATAGTGTTTTTCTTAAACAAAAAGTAAATTGCAACATTTTCAAGTTCTAATAAAAATTTATATTTGTAATTTTCATTCGAAATATTTTTAATAAGCTTAATTTTGAAAATTTTTTGGTAATAGCATTGTAAAACCATAATTGTCTTAAGCGACCATTGTATTTTTATCGTACCCTTGAAACATTCGCAAATTAACTTAAATAATTTTTTTTTGGTATTTTCGTTGATTTACATTCCTAGTGTAATGCTACTTTAAAAAGTAAGATTGATGAATAATAAATCCTTATTTATTTGACAAATTTGTATTTATTTTCCAACGTAGTCTCCATTGAGATTTGGACACTTTGCTAATTGACTTTCTACATATTCCAAGCCATATTTATTGAATTACTTTTGTCCTTATCTGCAAAATAGCAATTTATTGCATTTTCTTGTCAAAAAAGCATGGCTCTTCAATCCACTTTTTGAGAATATACTTGTAGAACAAGCGCCAGTCATAGGGTTAAAAACTGGGTGAATAGAGAAAATGATATAATTCAAACTTCTGTTCAAGGATTTCAGGCACGAAAAATGTTGCACTGTGATCAGGTATATTTGAATCAGGTATAGTAGCTAAAACAAGATTTTTCTTCAGCAGGCGAGGTCACTTTTTGTTGAAGGTTTTGCTCAACGTTTTCAGCAATTCTGCACAGTACTCTGTAATATTGATTTCTCTGTGCCAGGAATTCAATGAAAATTGCATTCTTTGAATCCCTCAAAATGAAGGTCATGACCTTCTTGATAACGGCATGTGTTTCGAAGCAAGTTGTTACTTGGCGGCCCATTGTGTAGACCAGGCATATCAAGGTCACGGGCAAGGTAACAAGCTTCCTCGAGCTCGCTGGCACTGCATCCAGAAAAATTGGCGCTAAATTCAAAAGAAAGGGTTGTGCAAATTGCGCGGGAGGGGCGGTAGTCACTGGATACCTGATCCACCACAGTCTTTGCGAGACGTTTCTTGACAGTTATTGTCACAAATTTAGCTATATTAATTTCTTTTTTTATATCAAAGAAATATTCCAGTAAAACGAAATAATATATCAGTCTGATTTCAAATTCTCAATTCAGAGCAGTATTTAAAAAAATTGAATCAAAAGTATCTTTATTTTGTAATCCTGTTTATTTAAGAGTAATATAAGAGCATGAACTTTCTCTTTCGGTGAGAACAAATATTCTTATCTGTTAAGAGTACTGTCTGTCCGCTTGAGAGAATTGTTACCTTATAGAGACAAGTTAACCTATTTTACATTATTGCTAAATACATTAAATAACTGAATGATTGATTTAATAAGACAACTCAAAACAAAAACAAGAAAACAATTCGCCATCCATTCATGTTCTTGCCATTTAGAAAAGATGTTTATAGAACGGGGAATTTACTTAGAAAATAAACATCAAATGGTAATAAGTAGTGAAGAAAATAAACATATAATTTTCGATTATTGATAAAAAAATCTGGCTAACATATTTTCGTACGAAGCACTATTCACCGCCTCGCGCCGCTTCAGCTTGCGCGTGTACGCCCCTTTCTGGATTCTGAGGGGAAATGAGTGCAGTCAGGGGAAGTTGCCCCTGCCTGTAGGAACGCCAGGCTCCCCAGGCGGGCAAGTAGCTCGTTCGGGCACGGTGGGACGGGTCTGATCTAGAGAGTCTCTGCAAGCTCTGAGAATTATAAGGGGAAATGAGTGCGGAGTCAGGGGAAGTTGCCCGTGTCCATAGAAGCGCCGGGCTCCCCAGGCGAGCAAGTAGCTCGTGCGGGCGCGGTTTGACGTGCCGGGTGTAGATTGATCTGGTCGTGAAACAGCGCAAAATGCCATTGGGGATACGCTTCTTACGCTCCAAAACATACAGCGAAATATGAATTCTCGACCACGCTTTTGGACCGTCACCAAAAGACGGTACCCGTCACAAAGAAAGCTTCCGCATGCCAATATTGAAAATGTATAAATATAATCATGCAAAATATACCTTTTTAAATTGTCCTGCCAAGGATGCGCTGTAACTTTATGGCCACTGTTCCTAAAATTAATATTTCATCATTGCATGTTTCTCTTTCTTGTATTTTTTATTGAGAAAATATTACAAATATCTACTTTTAGTCATTATTTAAAACCTTAACAATAAACTGAAATTTCATAACAGCTTCTTAATAGACTCAAAAGTATAGACCGTTCATAGATTTCTATCATTGTTCTGCTATAACTTGGTTGCTTACCTTGCTTTTCAAATGACCTGAATATCATACAAACAGCGATGAATTGTTTTATCACAAAAGAGAAATACGAGTGTACAAATCTCTTAATGAAAACTGAAAATGTAAAAACACCAGAGTTCTAAATACTGATACGTTGCATAGATCACAGACATTTACTAAAAAAATAATATTGTGGTGTAAGCGTAGTTTTAACAAGATCTCAAAGATGTAATTCCATGTGTACAAACCACTGTCCTGGCCAGCGGCACAAAACTCATTATTCGTATGAAAGGGCTCGTGTATTGGTTTGAATGCGCTCGTACCAATATAAAAGGGACCTGTGAATGCGGGCACATAGGCGATGCGGATTTTATATTTGTTCAAGAACGAAAAATGAAGTTTACACGCTTTATTTACGTGAGCTTTCTTTTTACACAAACAATTTCATCAAAAGAGTTGTTATCGTAGTCAGGTCTTTCGATTTTTTCTCTTAATAGAAGCGAATAAAACACTGCTAGCTTGCTTTTAATGTGAAGTATTATTTAATGCTTAGAAGAGTTTTGTTTGTATTGCCATTATAAATATTCTATTTGAATAGTTACCAAGCATAGAAGTATGTTATAATTCAGAAAGGCAAACACTTGTATCAAATAACTTATTTTAGTTCATTTTTAATGTTTTTTAATCTTTAATGAAATTTCTCTTTAATCGTGAACTAGAGAATGAAATTAGAAGAACTTTAATGTTTTTTTATTAAAAAGTGTATCGCGAGAAAAATGAATGAGATGAGAATGAAGTAGATCGAGAGAAAAATTGTAAATAGCCGAAATCTACAAATGTTTACATTAGCAATAAGATTATTTTAAAAGGAAAATAAATTGTATTATGTGTGTATTTTAAGCTTGGCCACTATCTCCAACTTAGCCTATTAGCTCAGGAGGGATCATTCACTTTTTACACTCGAGTCAACGGTTTTCTTGCAATTGAAGTCCATGGATTTTCAAACAGATTTTTAAGCCTTCGCCGTTAGCCGAATTCGTTTATTACGCTCCGTGAAGTCACGGAGGTTAAGCAAATTCGAGATTCTTGGGTTCCTGGTTGGATGACCGGCTAGGAACCCTGGAATCTAACGGTGTTGAGCCCCTGTCCAAGGGGATAAAAGGCACTGACTGACTGCGACGTGACGAGACTTGACTAATATAGTAATTACGGAGTAACAGTAATGAAAGTAAATTGCTCAGTAACGGAGAATTACTCCAGAGAATACGCTCAACACCCAACAAGGGGTAAAGAGACGCGTTGCGTCAACGATGCAACAAATTTTTAAAAAAACGAATAAAAATGACAGACGATTTTTAAAAGGCTGGTCGTATCCCGCCATGTATGACATGGAGGACCTCTAGCCAAGCGCCAGAGGATTAAATCCTCCGACAATTCTCGTTCTAATGAGTCTCAGTAATCACATACGCTGCATCCGATCGGAGCGACGTACTGACGTTGCGAAACGATTCCTAATGGGAAATATGAATGCCCAAATCCAGCCTGCACGCTAAGAAATGAGATGGAGCTGTTAACGAAATATTTCTGTTTAATTTTGCCTCAGAATATTCTCATATTTCTTATTCACTGTGAATATATTTGTTTAAAATCAGTTACAATGTTTCTAACACATGTAACAAATTATTCATAGTTGCAAATCTCTTTCAGTGATGTCTTACTCAATGAATATGGTAAAGACCATCTCGAAATAATATCAGTAATATTTCTTGAATTTCATCGAAGTGCGCAAATCGAATATGACAAGTGAAAATACGAACATAATCAAGTGTGTGTTCGTAATCCCTGAATCTTGAATTTCATCGAAGTGCGAAATCGAATATGGAATATTTTCTAATAATATCCTTCACAACAACAATTCTAACATGCTCTACAAGCGTGTTCAACAACAAGAGCAATGCATTTCATGTGATTCTAAGTAGGAGCTCTCGTAGGAAGCAATTGGAAACTACTATGAATTCTCGGAAGTTTGTGAAACATACCCTCTGAGGCGGAGGGAATTGCACTTCGTATTTTCTCATTTCGTCTTCTCTCTGCAAAGCTCTAGCTCGAAAAAACACATGTGGCACAAGAGTGAGAAAATTACGGATATATGAGTATTATGCTTATGGGACATAGAAATTAAACTCTGGTGAACGAAAAATACTTGTATTAGATAATAGATAGATAGATAGATAGATAGATAGATAGATAGATAGATAGATAGATAGATAGATAGATAGATAGATAGATAGATAGATAGATAGATAGATAGATAGATAGAAATTATTCTACAAATGGGCAGATTATGCCCTGTGGCAGAATGCAAAATTACAGTTACAAATAAAATAATAATATATAAAAAAGAAATATAAACAAACAAATAGACTTTGTCATTTCTTATATATGCAGATGGCATTTACATTCCTATACTAAACATTAAAATGCATATACACTAACATATAAATGAATAAACTTACATATTACACAAATATACATACATAGAAACATATATGCGTGTATACATAGTGAGACGAAGGAACCCTCATATACACACCAGTCAGAACTTATTCAGTCATATTCAGAAGAAATGAAATCACTTCACTTCACTACATTGCATATAACTTTATCTAAATATTAATTGTTCAATACTTTCTACTGTAGACTACACATAATCGCACCTTTCACTTCACTTCACTTCACTATACGTTTTCACCCTATTGACTAATTTCCTAAGGGTTGCCTTTCCATTCCTCTACGTAAAGTCTAAGTAAAATCGATATAATAGTACAATATTACAAAAATAATTTAACAGAATGTAATTTTTTTATTTATTCGGGATTAATTTTATGGATTTCTCTGAACTCTTCGCTTAAATAGTTACACTGACATTAATGGGCTTCAAAATCGGTAAAATACTATTCACACACGTCTTTATTATTATTTTATAGTATCAAAATTGTTTTCTTTTAATTATTAAATACGCATCGTCAATAATAAAACTATTTTACAAATGCGTAATATTTTGTTATTTTCTAGCAGAACCTGGCAGACATTGACCCTCTCTCTTTCCCTCTCACTCTTAAATATACATATACAGAGATAGTGTGTGTGTGTGTGTGTGTGCGTGTGTGTGTGCGTGTGCGTGTGCGTGTGCGTGTGCGTGTGCGTGTGCGTGTGCGTGTGCGTGCGCGTGCGCGTGCGCGTGCGCGTGCGCGTGCGCGTGCGCGTGCGCGTGCGCGTGCGTGTGCGTGTGTGTGTGTGTGTGTGTGTGTGTGAGAGAGAGAGAGAGAGAGAGAGAGAATTAAAGAAAATTTCAACCACATTTATTATTCCTGCGTGTTTTCAGTTCGAGAAAACTGGACCTAGTTTTAAATGTGAACACGGGTCTGAGATCCTTGACTGTCGTATTCAATCCGCCGTTGGATGAATCAGACTCTTCACGCGCCGTCGGACTCTTGGATTATTTTACGGCCTGAGAATACCATTCTCCTACAGACTCTGTTCTTCCAACGTACACAGCGGGTTGATTTTAGTGTTTGCTCAAAGCGGCGGAATGAGGACTGTAAAGTTTATACGCGTACGCTAACAGCTCGGGAATACATCGACCAATTTCCTCGACGAGGAAACAAGAGCGAAAAAGAATAGAGAAGAAAAGACAGAAGTGAATGAGATTGTTTAGCTACTGGGACAGCCGCCAAGCTGCCAAGAGTAATGCATTTTATTTGAATGAGACAACGAAGAAACATTGAAAAACACGCCAATTTATGCTTTTACATTTTTATCAACATATTTATTGATATAGCATTGCCCAAGAAGAATTAAATCATGGAAAGATTTTAATTAAACGATAAAAGATATTGGCAATCTGTACCTGATTCAATGAGATTAGCGTCTCAATCCGAGGCATTGATGTCATTTAAGCACATTTACATACTTTTTTCTTTAGGATTAGGTTAAACGGAACTTGTAAAGCTTATCTTGGATATTTATCCTTGTACTCTCGAAAACTAAAACCACTGAGATTGTATTCGTTAAAATTGCCCCTGAAAAATTGATTATATCTTTTGATTGAAGGCATATATGCAAAATACAGTAATGCAAGGAAATTCTGCGCGTGAAAAATTGAACACAATTTTATATTATACAATAAGAATAAGGTGTATTTTGTATTCAGTCGTTCCAATGGAACTCTGTATTTGAGCTCTCATAACATTTAATTTCACAATTTTTTTCTTTTCATGTTCTTTGAGTTACAACAAATTGACGTGATTCGTAATCATTGCTGGGACATTTTCAAATAAGTTTG
This sequence comes from Teleogryllus oceanicus, assembly GCA_964035755.1. NCBI lineage: Eukaryota > Metazoa > Arthropoda > Insecta > Orthoptera > Gryllidae > Teleogryllus > Teleogryllus oceanicus. The sequence goes on along the minus strand of CAXIVR010000012.1, from coordinate 41,041,458 downwards.
CGTTTTGTAGATTCTCATCTCTAATTTGGGCGAAAAATTTATTTCGATATATAGGGTAGTCACATCTTATATATTTCGTTCGAATTATGTTCTGTGCTTGAAATGAAACTGTCTTAACTCTGTATTTGTTCTGTAAAAGGCATTACTTCAGTGTCACAATAGTTACCTTCGAAAGGGTCTAACAGAATTAGATAGTAAAAACTGTGTCCAAACGAAATGAAGTAAAATATTTTGAACAGTATCTCTTGACTCACAACTCCAATGTTACGGTCACTCAATAGCTTCCAACTCCCTAACACCTTCAATCATTCCTCAACATCGAAAAGATTTTTCTTTAATTTTTTTAATGGCTTTATATCCAATTGAAAATTCACATGATTTCAAACGTATTTCCACCCCAATAAAATGTTACCAAACATTTTGATTTCAAACCTTTTTTTAACTATATTTTGAACGCAGAAATCTCGTCGCGAAGAAAATTGAAACCAGATCTAATTTATGCCTGCTCTGAGCACAACACAAAACAGTCTGTACATTGAAGTGACGGGTAACACTTTAATATTTTGAAACACATTGATTTCGATATAATATTTTTTCTACTATTTTATAATTCTCAAATCAGATGGCAGAAGCACATTAACTAGTGATGATCATTACGATACGGCCTCTTGAGAGTACAGATATTTGACCAATCACAGAAGTTTACAGTTGAGAGGTAATCAATCATTGATCTCCGTTCTATTAAATTTGTATTACTATCTGGAGACAACCGATGAGAATGTGACAGTCAAGTGCGTCCTCCGCGCTATGCAAAATTAAGAAAAGAATCAGGTGACTGATCCTCCCAATGAGAACTGTATCCGCTATTGAGCTGGTAAAAAGTAAGAATAAATACTGACCATTGACATTTCTTTATTTCATTGAAACTTCACTTCACTTGTGTGCTGCTCGTTTAAAGTCGGGCTGTGCTTGTGCTTAACACAGGCGGATCTGCGGATTCGGTGATATAACGGTCAGCGTACCGGACTGTGTATCCGAGTTTCCGGATTCAAACCCGATCGAAGCCGTGGATTTTTAAGGGCGAAAAAATCCCTCGTACGCCTTCCTTTGGAGGGGAAGTGAAGCCGGCTGTCCCAAGTAGTAGATTCACTGCATATAAAAGATCCTCAAGCCTAAATGAAGCCTCTGAGCAAAATTAAGATCCTCCAGTTTCGTCGCCCAAGATAATACCTCCTTTCTCCGCTAGGTGGTAAAAGGAGCGTAGCGAAATTTGCGTGGTTAGAGGGAAGAGCGGGCCTGATGGCCCGAGTCTCGCCACGTAAAATAAGGCACTAACTTAATATGCCACCTGGGAGACCTACGTGATTGTCCGCTAGATAGCGTAGGTAGAACATTGCATTCCAGTTACCACGGGATCATTCGATGCAAAAGTTCAATTTATATTAGTTAATATCAGTTGCAGAAAAAGTACTCTATTAAACTCGATGTGATGTGTATTAGTACAGGTCTTTTAAGCGTACGATACTCGCTCGTTCTTTGCTCATATCGCAATATCACTTCACACTCTTGTACTACTATTTCACTTATACACCCATCATTATGTCGTTTCATAATAATCTATTCGATTATTTTAAAACGTCATTCCTAAAGACGTTGTGTCACAGACAATATAACGATAAAACACAATTTTTTTTCAAATATTGTTTATTTTTAAAGATTTTTTGAAATCGATTTTTTATTAACTAAAGGGAGTAGTATCCATAAAACCGGATTCTGAAAGGTCTTCTTGATTGAACACATTATTATAATATCGTAAAACATGTGTTTCTTAAAATATGTGCTTTATAGTACACTTTATGTTATACGTTCTATTTTCATTTGCCTATATCTTGGCAGTAATATTTCTTTGGGAAGTCCACCTCAGACAAAATATCAAGGAGACATTAAATGATACATCCTACATATAGCTTGCTACATGGAAAGTTAAAATTAACAACAAAATATCTGTTACTGCATTCCGCTTTCAAAGGGTCTTGACATACTGGTGGGAAGAAACTATCTCTTCCATTCAAAACTCACTCCGCCGGTCCCAATGCAATGGAGCCTGTGATGAGTTGATGTTGCAGTAAGAGGAGCGTTTTCGACTACTGCATCTTGTTGCATGTAGAAAAATAGCGCTTCTACAATTCGCATATAAGTATTTGGAATAAATATACCATCTGAAGTATTTAAATAAATTAAAATCAGTACCTTTTTACACTTACTGTGGGTGAATGAGTTGTATAATTCGTTTACAATTAAAGTACATTCATTGGTCATGAATATTTCTTTAACGATAACAAATTTGGTCACGTCAATTTTTGTATACAGTTACATGCAAAATGTTATACACTTGCACGTAAAACGTGATTGCTTTTTGGTTTGATAATCAGCTTCTTTGCAACCGTAATATCCGCAAAACATTTATACAAATAGATCCATGAAGACATATTCAATTTTTTAGTTCTAACAGAAATTAAATCTCTGTGATAGTAAAAAATTGAGAGGTAGGCAACCAGCAGTCCGCTGGGAATTCCTTTGGCTCATATTGTAACTTCTCTATGGGACTAGAATCGAAATTAATCTGCCATTACACATCCAGTTCATCGGCATCTGTTATCGGGAATATCAGTTCATCGACACATGTTTCCGCCGTTTGGCAGTGTGCCAATATCTCTCTGAAATGTCAGTGTCGCTTTTATACATTTCTAGGTATATAGTTCACTTTTACTCTTTTTAAAATACTAAACGTTATTTATTTGTACAAAAAATAAATAAACCAAAAATGTTTATCTGTATTAAAAATAAAGTGCTATGCCAACATTAACTTTTATGGAATCTTCCCACATTTAATCCTTACATTACTGAATCAGTATTTCGGTTTTTTAAGGAGTTCGGAATAAGGCAGATCAAATTTAAAATCCCTGTATGTAATTAAGATATGATTAAAGAACTGTTAACTTTGGATCATTATTTACAAGAGCCTTAACTATCTAAAATAAAATAAATTAGTAGTTGCTTGCATAATAATTAATTCAAAATTAGTTAAAGATTCCTTCATTACTAATTTTTGATGAAACAGAAATTGAAAGAAATTCACGCACACTACGTCTATGTGATGAGTCTACGGTTTTGTTAGATATCCGGGTACACTGGAAAAATACAGAAACGGTTAATTTCGATTTTGACTAAAAAATGTCGTAGAAATCATGTTTACACTCGTCATAGAAATCATGTTCATCAAGTGTCAATATCAACAGCTTTTTACAAGAAATCCACATAAAATACATGTACAGCGCATTGTCACATTCGGCGTTAGAGCTTGGAGCAGTGCGGTTGTGTGCTGTGTGCAGTGAGTTCAACGAGTGAAAAGTGAATCAACGTTCCGAGTGTTGAACCATTAATTTGAGGAAGAGAGTGCCTCCAAATGCAGGAGGCATCTCATTTGATGTCAATGAGATAGGAAATGCAAGTAATATCACCGAACCAGCAAAATACAAAGTAAGAACAATTAGCTATGCCTATTCAATTCAACGGTAATTCTCAAGTAAAAAGCTACGCCAGCGTGACTTCTAACATAATGTTCCCGAAGAAAGATCAGGTCATAATTATTGAAGCTATAGGAGGAGCAGAAATAAGAAAATATCTGTTAGCCATGTCGAACATAACCAAACCGACCACAATAAGATTTATCTCACGTATTTCTAACGCTCGTGTTTGTATTTATCTTGACTCCAAACAAACAGCAGACCGTCTTATAAACAACAAGAAGGAAATAATAGTTAAAAACACAAAACTAGTTATTAAACCATTGATTACAAGAAACAAAAATTAGTCTTGTCCAATGTGTGTCCAGTCATCCCTCACTCACTAATAGAAGATAAATTCAATGAATTAAATGTAAAGATAGTATCCCCTATATGGTTCATGAAAACTGGAATGAATGACCCTGGGTTTTCTCATGTACTAAATGTTAGAAGACAGTTGTACATAGCACCAGAAGATGAACATAAACTCCCCGAATCTATACAGATTAATTATGAAGGAACAAACTACTGGATTTACATCTCCAGTGAGAGTACCTTAAAGTGCTTTGAATGTAATAATCTAGGTCATGTTGCTAAGAATTGCCCAAATAATGTAATCAACCAAAATAATAAAACTACTTGTTATGGAGAAGGAAAACAACAAGACAGAAGAACATGATAATTCAGGTCAACTACAAACAACTCTCAGAACAAACAATAAAACAGAAGGTCAAGAAAATAAAGACCAACTACAAACAAAACTAGGAATAGACAAGACAGAAGAACAAGAGATCACTGAGCAAATACAAACAACACTAGGAACAGAGGAAGTAGACACAGAAGAAAACGCCAAAGGAGTCAAAAGTTGGCATTCAGTGACAGAATCCTCCAGTTTTGAACTACCTGATGTTAATAACTTTGAAGATGAAAAACAGAGTATGGAAGAAACTGGTAGCAACTCATCAAGTGATGAATGGAAGGAAATAAAACATGATAAAAAGAAACCAAAACACATAGACAACAGGACAAAGGAACAAGTGTGGGAAGAAATTGGAAAAATAAATAAATTTAACTAAGGTAGAAAAAAGTTTCCCTATTAATATAGATAAATTTAGTAGTCTGATGGACAGAACTCAAGGCAATCAAAATATAACACAAATAGCAAAAACAGACGAAATTGAATCAGCAAAGATCAATGGAAAATGAACCAACCAATGAAAATAAATGCACTCGACTATAAAAAAAACTACAACAAATAAGAAACAGCTCTAAGACTCAACCCTCAGGAAGTAAGCATGCACAATAAAAAAAAAAAAAAAAAAATGAATTTTTACAAGGAATAAAATGGACTACAGCAGATAGAAAATATAAGTAGAAAAAAAACCCAACCAAACCAACCCCGGGGGAAATATAAAATAGTTAATAAATTCAAATTCACGAAGAGGGTATTGTAACATTTACAAAAACAGGTGTCACTTAATAGTAGCCAGTGGGGGTGTAGCAATATATGCCTCAATATTTACTCTACCTGAAGAAATTCCATTGAACACAAATATAGAAGCAGTAGCTTTTAGAATACAATGTCCATCCAAATTAACAATCTGCAATGTATATTTACCAAATAGATATACATTTAAAAAAGAATTAAACAAACTGACAAATCAACTTCCAAAACCATTCATTATATTAGAAAATTTTAACAGCCACCATACTGGGAATCCCATAAAAATGACCATAGAGAAAAATAATAGCAGAATGGTTGGAAAATAGAAATAACCTCAGTCTCCTAAACACCTCTCAACCTACACATTTCAACTGTAGCAACGGGCTATCAAACAATATCGACCTATCTATAGTCTCAAATGAAATAGCATCAACTTTGGAATGGAATGCTCTGGAGGAATTATATGACAGTGATCATTTTCCAATAAGAATAAGAATTACGGAAGCCCTTGCACCAGAACACAATATAACATCAAGAAGATGGCTATTCGACAAAGTCAATTGGAAATTATTCAGAGAAGAAATTGATAATTCCCTCACGGCGATGCCAGAATTAACAGATACCACAAATATATCAGTAAATGAGCTTGTAACGACATTTACAAAACTCATTCTCCATGCAGAAAATAAAACAATCCCCAAATCATTATCATAAAGTGTAAATATGGAACTTGCGGAATACGAGAAGAGTACCACACCAAAAGAAATATTTAGAAGTTTGTTTTTAGAGACGAAAAGCAACTACTCAGATTACAAGACATATTATACAGATGGATCAGCATTGAATGAAAGAAGAGGCTGTGCAATAGTATCTAATGATAGGATATACAGATTCAGACTCTATGACAGTTACTCTGTATTTACCTGTGAAACAATAGCTATACTAAAACTCTCCAAATAATAAGAGACAATACAATTGATAATAAACATTTAATATTTTCATATTCCAAATCAGCCCTTATGGTAATAAGTAACACCAGCAACTGTAACATACTCATCAAGGAGATCCAAGAATTATTTGGCTAACTACAAAGAATTATAATATAGAACTATTATGTATCCCAAGTCATCAGGGAATACAAGGGAATGAAGAAACAGATAAGGAGTCAAAAAGAGCAATCAATGATGTCTGAAGCCTCAATTTATTCACCTCCAGAGGAAATTAAGAATTATATGAACACCAACATGAACAAATTCTGGAACTCCAGCTGGAAAAAAATGACTCAAATAAATTACGGGAGATCAGACCATCCATTTTTGATAAGCCACTCACATGGTCAACATCAAGAAATCAGCAAATGACAACAGATATACTAAGAATATGTCATACAAATTTGACACACATACATTTAATTACAAAAGAAACGAGAAACAAGTGTGAAAAGTGTGGTTCAGCTTGGACAGTCAAACACCTTTTAGTAGAATGCCAAGAATTCGAATCAGAAAGAATCCAATCGAAACTTCCCAAAAGCATTAAAGAATGTTTAAATACTGAAGCAGGATGCAACCCACAAAATATGTCACAAAATAGATACAATGTATATTTGCAGCATTACAAAACCTCACCTACACTACGAATATGAGAAAGTAAAGATTCTATCTACAGGACAATCGAACTTTTCTTATCTGGTGTCGAATATCCTGCCTCCGTTAAGATTTGAACCAAGAATCTTCAGGTGTAGAAAACTTCTCATGCCCACTTCTACTGCATACGCCATTGCATCCGGTAAATTCCTTTTCCTCTTGAAATATTAGTCCGGACGTATGACCCGACCCTGCTGGCAGGTAGAGCGGTGTTTTTCAACTTCAACAGCACACGATAAATTATCATGGGCTTCAGTAGCTTCCAACTAAGTTGCCCGTTACCAAGGCAATATGTATTTACGTTCGAGAGCATTTGAATGACTGAGTGAATGAAATTGTGTTCTTTTTTCACTTGTTCAAACAAATACTTGACAACTTTTAGAAGTCATTATTCGCATTTTACTTATTGAATAATCATAATCGGCAATTGGTTTCTTGTTTTCTTTGACCTTTGCGAAATGCATGGAATGAAACCCAATCAGACCAGACAAATATGTCTGTTAAACCTTGTAATGATCCCGTCATGCAAAAAGAAACATTATAAACATTTTTTTAAGGTACTTGACAACTTTTAGAAGTCATTATTCGCATTTTTTTAGTAATGGTGCCATGGGAGGAGAGCGGCGTCAAGTGTTTTTGAAGCATGACGAGCGGCGAGAAATCGCATTTAGAAATTAAAAGAATATTCGTTTACGAGTCAAAAGAATACAACAATAATGGACATTTCGGAAATGATACGAATTTCTAAAAACATTTAGTTGTGTATAATTAGTAGAGGGGAATTGGAAATGGAAAGGATAAACAGCGTAAGGAGAACTCGTCTTTTTTATTTTTTTGTGGTTTTTTTTTTACGAAGCGCTTCGAAAAAGTCGAGGGTGGTCAGAGGATGATTAGCCGTCGTAAGGCACGGACGAAGACGGGTGGTAGGCGCCGTGAATTCTAATATGCAGTTTTGTCAGAGGCATAGTGCTAAGTTATTCGTGAAGAAAATGGATGGAATTGAAATGTGTGGTCGCAAGAAGGTTTGTGGAAACTGATGGAGCCGTGAGTGTACAGCTGCAGCTACCCCAAAAAGGGAAGTGATAAAACTTTTTTACATTTTTTTTTGTTTATGTGTAGCAAGACCAAGTTTAAAATACATTGTAGGACAAAAATTGTGAGATTATAGTTGGAAGCAACGCTAAATGGCTAAAGTAATCATTTAAACAATCACAAGGAAATAAACGCAGTTGTCGGTCTTCAACTGTGGAACAAATTTCAGATTTTTATTTTTTCATTAATGAGAATTAGTCCCTACAATAATAATAGTGTTATTTACGGTTTCCCGTATGGGCCGGTTCTGCGTACCCTCGGATATAAATTCGTTGATGTGGCTTCCAATTATTACGCCGAGCTAGTAAAACAGGATAATGGTATCCAATATTTTGGGAGAGATTGATGGAAATATAATATTGTTATTGTGCTAGGAGATAAGGATAATAGGAACCATGACAACCTCCTAACCTGAAATCAAGAAATTAATACAATTTCTTCCCTCTCAAGTACACGCGATGTGTTCTGTTCAACATGTTTACTTTTACTCCAAATTCATATTTCAAATATGACTTGTGTATTTCATTTTAATAGATTATTTCTTGGCTTTAGTTGCGTAAAGAAGAAATAATATCTCTCTTGGGTCAATAGTAACTGCCAACTAACTTCACCAAAGACTTCTCCAAAAGATTGTCATGCGGTAGGTGTACACAGTTGTACCGCCACTTCGGGATCACTTAGGACAACTACATTCAAACCATGAGCCAGTTGCTTCGGCGCAGAGCCGCGAAATCCAGAAAGCTAATGCTTGTTACCTACTTTGCGGCGGCCCTGTATGCCTTCTTTACTTGCTTAAGGAAAGGTTCCAGACTACTTTTATGGACATTAACAAAAGGTTTATTGTAGCCATTGTGTATTTATAAATATCCAAACTTCAAGTATTATTTTTACATTTTAATAACAAACAATGTTAGTTTTTCAGGCACACTTTTCTAAATCAGCTTGCAATATTCTCTACACATGAAAAGTTCGAGTGTTTAGTTAAAGAATTAGGAGCTCAATTTGACAGAAACTATGCGTGTAGCGATATTAAAACAGAATCAACAAAAGCAAAAATCACTTCAAAAATCAAGTTATGTATGCCTTTACATTTTTACGATATGCAACTTCCTATATTTATTTATTCCTATACTTATTTCAGAAGTGTGTATACCTTTTGCGGCTTCCACAGACAATCAATCTTTGTAAATGATGTGTCTAAAGAAAGAGAATTTAACGGAGACGTGACGAAATGCATTTTGACTGTAAAAATGTGAAGGACTTGTTTAAAAGACGCATCTAAATATTAGTGAAAAGGCAACCCGAAACACTCAGTAGCATTTTTTTAAATCTATATCTAAGGCATTTATGAAACACACCTTTAGCTTACGTTTGCAGAGGTGTGCAATTGAACAAAGACATATGTAGGCAGGTTTGGGAGTAAAGTCAGCACTTATCGAGATTAAAAAAGACGCATCTAAATATTAGTGAAAAGGCAACCCGAAACACTCAGTAGCATTAGCAATACTGGGTTTATATTATTATCTGTCTACTTTACGTATTACTTTTGTGTGTGGCGTATGTTTTAATAATATTAATTTTTAATTTACAAACCAAGTTTTTGTGAACATACAAAAATAAGAAACCTAGCTTTAAATCATAAAATAAGTGAAAATTTATAAAGATGTAATTTTTATATTTTCATAGACATATTTAACTCCATAAATAAATTCATACTTCCCATAATAAACAATTAAAGCTTTACTAACACTTGTTCATTTATACAACAAGTTGTTTTCTCGTCTTTAGATGAGATCTTTTTACATGTTTACTATTTTGTTTTTGTTTTTTAATTAGTGAATTAGAAATGGAAACAGCGAACAGTCCACTCAAAAACTGAACATCTGGCAACCCTAGTTAAGTTCAAGTATTTAAAGAACACACATTATTTATTTATTTTTATTTAATTTATTGGAAATGATTTTTTAATGTATTTTAAATTATCAAGCAAATTAACGAAATATTACTTAACAAAATCTACTTACTTTTAACTTTCACTGCATTACTATTTTACTTCTTACTGAAAAATATGTTTTCTTTTACGAAAAAATGTACATAATAAGGCTCCCAGCGGATCCATCCTCACAGGACTCCTTTGAGTTTGTAATATTAACGAACGTCGACAGAGAAGACTTGGGGACTTTTATTTCCAAAAATGTCTATAAAGTTAAACATTGAATTGTGGTCTTCATGATTTTAATTGTATTTCTGTTCAGAGCAATTCATCAGTTTTTTGTTATTAACTACTATTTGGACCCGAAATACATATTTGTGAATATTCCTCTTGTCAGAATAATGAATACGTAAGACATCCACTTTTTTACATATTGTCTCTAATCTCGCAATTAGTATCATAGCGATTGCATTCTTGAGATTGTACCGTGATTTTCTTCTTCTTCTCCTTCCCGACAGGGTTTAGGTCATGTGACCTGTTCCGACACCCATTTTTTTCTCGGTCTGCCAATGTCAATTCTTCCTTCTGTTCTATAGTTAATAGTTATGTATGGAAGTCAGTACGTTGGCATTCTCAGTACATGATTGTACCATTTTAATTTATTTTCGAGAATGATTTCATATAATTATTTGACTTTTAAAACTTCCCTTATTTCAGAATTCCGTTTCTTGTCGAGTAGCGAACACCCTAGTGTATTTTAGAGAATTTTTTCCGCCGTTTTTATTTTATTTTTGATTTTTTTTCGTGTTTACCCATGTTTTGCTGGCATATATGAGTGTGGGGACTGCAATTGTCTTGTAAAACTTAAGCTGTGTCTCCTTTCGTGTTCGGTTTCTAAGATACTTATGTATCGTTCCACAAACATTTCGAAATTTTACTAGTTTATCTTCCACGTCATGATCTATATTACAGGATATATCACAGTCTAAGGACTAGAAGTTCCAAACTTGCTCTAAATTGTAGTTTCCTATTGTTATTTTAGATCTTACCGGTTATTGGCCTCGAAATGTCATGACTTTTGAGTTTTGAGCGGACATTGAAGTCCATATTCTTCAAGATAAAAATGGATATTTGGAGCTTGTTTTCAGTCTCTTGTATCACCACTTTGTCATCAGCGTATAACATTGAACTGACGTAAAAAGAGCTTTTAAATTGTACACCTCTATCGACTTTATTTTTACATTTTCTATATATGTCGTCCAGATTATGTTAAAAAGTGTTGGTGATATTGAACAGCCTTGCCTTATGCCTTAATTTGTAGGGACAATTGTATTAGGTATACAGTTTCCTAAGATGATCGAAGTTTCTTTGTATACACTTTTTATAGCTTCCATAAGGTGTCTTGGGTACCGTGATTTTAATGCTACTAATTGTTGAATTGTATCAATCGTCTTGTATTGTCCTAAATATATTTATGGACCTCGAGGAAACGACGTAGTACGACGTTGAAAACATTTTGCGCAGTAGACTAACACCTTTGGAACGCATTTAGAACTCGTTATTAATGATAGTAAAGCTGGCTTTTAGGTTTAAGTGATTAAACAATGACATTGTTAACTGTTAATGTATAATTTCTTTGTAATTCTGTGTTTGTACACACTTTTACGCTTCTTGTTATGTTATTAGAAAGAGTTGTGTCTTTTAGTCATAACCTATTTGACAACTCTAATGTTTTTAGATACCATTACAAATTTGTTCTTCTTTAATACATAAATAAAAAATGAAAAAAAACATAATTTTTGTTTCACAAAACTGATTCTTCCCATTATAGTAATTAACTGAATGAGAGGATAAAGAGAGGTATAATTAACTCAGGGAAGGATAAGGGAGTGAACGGGAGGATAAGAGGGGGATTTTAACTCAGGGTTTTGAATTTTCGGGAACTTCCCTTGCCGAATCACTTTCAATGGCAGTGGCTTGTCCGGTAAATATCTTTCCTTTATACTGCACCATTGCAAATTCTCCTGTTATGGATTGAGAAGATAATGAAAGGCTAGTGTTATTACAGGGGGAATCATCACTACATTAATTGTTAATCATAGAATTTTCAGTTTTCAAGAAACTACATGTATAATTTTAATAATTTAAAGAGAAGTGTCAGAAACTTGAAAATATCGCATTGAATATTCAAGAGCTACTGACACAATAATACCTCTTCATTTTCCTGCAGTTCATTTCTCACTCAAATACAGAAACTAATTAAGTCAAAGAGTAAATAAAATAGCACTAGGTTAATGAATATTACTATAAGATGTGCATCTCTGCAGTACTCTTGAGATGCAACTCAAATTTTCCGACGTATATGAGCACAACGTCAATTGATGCACCGGAAGAGGTGATCAATGCCTCAGTGCATCAACTGATGTCACTGCAGTGCCTCTGACCGGGAGGTCCTAGGTTCGAGTCCCGACGGCAACAGGATTTTCGACACTAGCTTTTTTTTAGCTAGGTCGAATTCAGTCACTCTGGAGGAAAAATCCTAGCGGCCGGCTGCTCTTGTCGGTATTTTTCCATGGTTTTTTCTATCAACACCAAGCTAATGCCGGGGCAGGTCCTTAATAATCGGGCAACAGGTCGCGCGCGATCTGTCCGTCCTCTTCCTTGTTCTAACTTCACGCCTTACACACACACTTACACTAACATGCACTACATTACCAAACATGACAGGAGACCGGTTTAGGGGCTTAGAGCTTGTTCCGGCTGGGGAGATACCTGGCTGGGGAAACCCCGCTAGTCGAAGGTAGATCGGTGCCGGACCTTACCATCTAGCGGGGGAAGATGACTGCCCGATGGAAAAAGCGTACACTACACTTACGGGACTAATGATCTCGGTAGTTGGTACGCCCGGAATCACTAACAATCAATTGATGCAAAATTAAGAACTAAAATCGCGGGAACACAGTATCAGAATTCAGTTCCTACAAGGTGTAATCCCACTCATCAGGCGCAAATGTATCCACCAACGCCTCTGATAGAGACAACACATCATAGTTTAAGGCAATATTATTCTAAAGGTGCAGTGGCACACAGTCACATTCTTTTCTGAATTGTGAGTGGTAATTATGGAGTTTTAATTGCATGCGTACTATTAACATAGAGATAATTAAAGATTTTGCATTGAATGAATGAGAATTTTTAGTTAACTAAAGGAAAAAAAGTTTTTTAAAACAAATCAATAAGCGGTGTAGTTATGTAGTAGATTCGTCTCGGGCGTAAAATATTGTCGCGTTGTTTATAGAATAGAAATAATAATATTTTCTTAATGAGAAGTTTCATGATTGGATAGTCTCGCAGATTTCTGGTGGAATTGCTAAGCGTTGAGAGCCACTGATCGCATATTTAGATACCTACATTAAAATTGGAAAGTTAGCATGAAGGAATGCATTACTTGTCTATAATTTAACTGCCTCAAAGACTCACCATTGACGAAATGATTTTTAAATATTTCCCCATCTCTTGCATGCAGTTACGAAGCTGGTAGGAGTTGGAAAAAGGTAATTACAAAGAGCGATAAAGTACTACCACTGGAACAAGATTTTAAAGAAGATAACATAAAATTTACGACCTTCGTTTCAAACTGGTGATTCGTTCAAACAGGAACGCAATTTTATTACTCATTACCTCTATAAACACGAAATGAGAGTATTTGTATTATGATATTCTGTATCACTGCTGCATAGTTTTTCTATACGTTATTTTTGTAGTCAAATTGTCGCATTCAGTACAAAATAATACACATAAATATTGTTAAGGAACTTACCGAGGATAATTGAATGGGTATTAAGTGGAATGCCTTATAATTAATTATCATATTGGGTATTTTCACCATTAAAACTATTTTGTAGAACATGAAACACCATCTACTAATAAATTAAACATATAACTTTTGTAAAGATACTATTATATTGGAAATAAACAACCTGGATTACCATGAAAATTCGCTGTTACTACATAAATAGATGTTACTACATAATCAGGTCATGCAAATTAACGCACCTTAATTATACATCCAGTTCGTTTTTTTCACGCACCCTCTCACTCGGTTTACTATGTTAACAGTTTTCAAAATTTGTGCCGAAAGAAGGTGGTCACGTGAGAAATATTCTGAAATTTTGTAAAGAATATGTTTAAAATCTGCTCGTTTTTGCAGATAGAATATTTCATTATCCTGTTCGAAAAGATTTCTCCTCATACCCAGTACCAGGGTAGACCCAGGGTATACCTAGTACTTTCCTGACGTATTGAAGTCTTTGAAATACTGAAGCACAGAATATAAGGGGGGAAGTATTTTTTTTTCCACTATCGCTAATACAGAGATTACAAAGCTTTGTGTCGTACCGGTACAATGTAGGTATATAACGCAGTCATCAACATCCCAGTGAACAAGTAATTGCACGGCGTATGGAGTATCTGGAACCAGATTTCAGGTATTTCTGGAACTACATTCTGACAAATTTTGAATTTTATGGCACACATTGCTATTTCTTTGCTTATTATACGAGGTTCTCATATTTTTCTTCCATCTTTTTACTGAGTAAATGGAAATGGGAGTTCTTGAGGTGACGCATGATAAGTCGAAATATAGGATAAAATGTTTAATTAAGTATATTGTTGGTGAGATTGATACCTTGTAATAAATTGAGAAAAAAGTGTTGAATAGGTATTAATATTTTTAATTTAAGACCAGTGCTTGATTTATAAAATTTTATTAATTCCTAATTTAATAGAAATAGTTATATATTTATAATATAATTTAATAATCATTTCCTTGGTACTGGATCGCCGTTCCGTCATGTTCCGCAAGAAATCAACCCTGCTTAAGACCTTTTCCCTTGTGGTCATTATCAGAGCTGCAAATATGGACAAGAAATATTACAAAAATGTAATATTAGCCGCTACGCCAGATGCTTAAGCAAACTGGATTGTACATACCTTGCAGCGTCTGAGTGGAAAATGAAATTCTGCGGTTTCGGGGGATTGCGTGTCGTTTAAGCGGACAGAGGAAGGGAATGGAGAGGCGCTGCCGAAAGATTGAGTCAGCCTGTGGAGGGGGGCGGAGCTGGCGGAAGGGGCGAAGGCGGGTCACGGAGTGGAATTAGGGACGTACACATTGGACTAATTTTATCAGTGGGAACGAGAGTTCAGGGATGTGTCGGTCAGGGCAAATTACATCTAGTTACGCGGGTTATTATATATGTTTCGGTTTCTAACTTTAGTCTGTGCCAGTAACTAATTGCTATTTCTAAAATATGGAAATTAATCTGTTTGTCTAAAGTGTTTGTATTGTGGTAGGTTATAAGTAAGATGGCCAATTGACCTTTTTTAGGGAGGACAGGTTTTTTTGTTGATTCTGTCCTTCCTCTAAAAGTGTCTTACAACCTGTTCTCCTTTTCTATATTTTAAAACTAATGTGTTAAACTAGTTAATCAAGTAAGAAATCACGATTCAATGTTGATACTCTAGCTGCAGCACTTACCGTCAAATTCAATATGAAGAATATTTCTACCTCCTAAATTTCCAATATATTGTTAGAAAGTGATGTATTTTCAAGCACTATTCATTCAATGGAAAAATACATCTTCAATTAAATTATTGAAAGGGATGTAAGCATACTTAGAGTATTTTTGTTTGAATTAATGCAATGTTTCATTTATTTACGTTGTATTTTTTCTTAATTTTTTCGTCCTGCTTTTCATTGTAAAAAAATTGGTCATTTTATTATAAGAGTAGTGTGATACTCTGGTAGTGTTATTTTTCAATGCTTCTTTTTGTTCTTTGATTGTCTGAGAGAATTTCCGGCCGGTTCGCTCTGGGTGTTGGCAGTTGTTGCAAGTGAAGGCTTGAACCCCATTTTCCTCAATTTCTCAATAGAAACAAACGGTCAAGAGCAAGAAGTTAACTAGTTTCTGTATATTTATTAAAAAAATAAGACGTTTTCTTGTATTTACTCCTGAGTGTTGTCAGCCCACTTTTTTTTTGTCTTTACCGATGAAAAAATACTTCGGAGTCCTTTCCGTCCGAAGTTGGTGGAATCATGTCATAAGAATTTCCTCTCTCCTATCTCTGAATTACAAATTCCTATTCTGATTGACTTTTGTGCTCTATGTAACAAACCCTTCTAAATCGTCAGTTGGTTCAATGGATTTCATTCAGGGTTTTCGTATTTGATCAGGTTTTAATAATGCAGTCTCTCTCTCTCTCTATCTATTTCTATCTCTATCTCTTTCTCTCTCTCTCTTTCTCTCTCTCTTCTCTTCTTTCTCTCTCTTTCTCTCTCTCTCTCTCTCTCTCTTCTCTCTTCTCTCTTTCTCTCTTTCTTTCTCTCTTTCTCTTCTCTCTCTTCTCTCTCTCTCTTCTCTCTCTCTCTTCTCTCTCTCTTTCTCTCTCTCCTTCTCTCTCTTTCTCTCTCTCTCTTTCTCTCTTTCTCTCTCTGTCGGTGTGTGTGTGTGTGTGTGTGTGTTCCGGGAAACAAAATGGTAATGCCTCAAAAGAATTCGTTTTCCATTTACTAAATTACTTACAGTGAGTTCATAAAGAATTATTCCATCAATGTTTTGTGATCAACGGTCACGCTTAAAGATACTTTTGAGAATTGCTTGTATGTAACTCAATTGCGCGGCGTACAGTATGGGCCAGACCATCGACGCAAGGGCGTGTAAGGACAAACTTCGCACACAGCATGTCATAAATGCAGTGAATGTTAAATCATGGTGGAAATACGTGGGCGAGTTCCTCCGGCGCACCGATTTTTGTTCTTTCTGTGCACCACAGTTGCGTCACGAACCACGTGACCACAGCACGGGCACTTTGCTTGAAAAGCCAGTTCAATATCTAGCCGACATGTTGCATGGAGAGCGAGTAGTGTTGAGAAACATTTTGAAAGTGGTACAAAATGACAATTTTCAACGGTAAACAACCAATAATAGCACAATGAAGGTGTGTGAACCTTCAAATTTTTCAGATGCAATATTTAAAAGAAATACTTCATAAATCTGTTTCAATGTCTTCTAACGAGTTGATAATTTTGGTAACTGGTTGCATTTAAAAGTCCCGTTACTTTTTTTTTCATTTTCTTTTTATTGGTCTTGAATTTACATAGATCAGTACTATAGTACTTTTACATATGTATTTTGGCTTAAATTAACCTTAAAAATTAACTTAATTCTAAAACTAACTACTTAGGATTCTATTATTACCAAACTCTGACTGCATGATCAAAAAAAGCTTGAATTGGGAACCTATTTTTGATTCTTCACTTTGCTTCGAGCCTCGGTCGGGAACAGTCCTCAGTGGAGCTCCGAGTAGCGCGGCTAACGGAAATTCCGCCAGTGTCGAGCTGTGTTTTCACTCTCAACTCTCGCGGTCTTCCAGTCTGGCAGTGTGTTATGTATTAATAGTGCTTCTTAATTAGTACAGTACTTTCTATAGTGATTTAGTCATAATTCTTTCCTTCAGGTGCTAGTACCTAAACCATAAACAGTGAAGTCACTCCGGCAGGCCTTGGCCTCGGCCAAGCCATAGCAGAATCAATGGCGCTTCTCTTCAACCCAGAGAGCGCCATGGAGGTAAACTCCACTCATCAACTCCAAAACCAACCCCCCGGCATCGACAGCATGGGTCTTCAACACCATAACAGCCATTTCAACGTGCAGTATCACGACGGCTGCATAGACGGTACAAACGTTTCATACCTTGACTTGGCCACACGTGGCCCCCAACAAGTTAATAACCAACCTCCATGCAATGGCGCAGTGAATGTGTCTCCCAGTGGAAGAAAAATTGTCTTTTCAAACGGAAACTTCGGTAAAAGAGGTCATGCAGATAGTAACCCAACAGAACAACCTCTTAAAAAGCCCACCAATGACGCAGATTACCAATATTCAGTGCCAGTTGACAACCCATTCGGACCCCTCGAAAATCTGGAGGACCTTGACAATAGGTTTTCGTTTATCGACGCTAACCACCCGGAAACCTCGGAAAATGTGAAAATCCCCCCAATTTATGTGAAATTCGTCTCAAATGTAGCTGAGTTTAATAGGGAAATAAAAAATAACTTAACCCCACAATTCACCTCTGATTACAACGACAACAAACTTAAAATTAAGTTTACAACCGTTACAGACTTTAGAACAGCCATAAAATACCTCATTAAAACAAAAAGGAACTTTGATTCATTCAAAGATTCGGGGAACAAGAAATTCTCTGTAATATTCAAGAACGTGCATGTATCTATTACCCAAGAGGAACTACACCAAGACCTCAAATCACAACACCCCTCCCTGCTACGTGTCACCAGACTATACAAAAACAATTGTGCAATACCTGTGATTGCCGCGGAATTCAACGGCTCTCAGAACATAGAAACTATTTTACAAACCAAACAAATCTGTAACCTGTGCGTAAAGCCGGAAAAAAGGAACAAAACTAAGGGCCCGATTCAATGCCTGCGTTGCCTTGATTTCGGGCACACACAAAATAATTGTAATCACGAACTAGCTTGCATTTACTGTGCAGAAGGCCATTATTCAGTTAATTGTCCGAATAAGGAAAATGCTCATAATGCAAACTGTGTAAGGGCGCTCATCGGGCCGACCTACGTACTTCAGAATGTTCTTACTACAAGAACTTAATAGAGTCGGCAACTAAAAGCCGTCTAGCCAGAACAAAAAAAAAAACAACTAGCGAAACCAATGATCCAGTTACTTTTGTGACGCAAACTGGTGTCTGAAGGTCATTGGCTGAAGTCGGATATGATGCGCATGCCCCATGGTTGAGTTTGTGTGGGCATTTTGTGATGCATCAACTGCACTGAATACTGAAATTGCTGAGTTGAAGTATGACAGTTCTCAACTGATAGTTCAACGTTCTCGATCAGGTTTTTCTTCCAGATTCCCTGATACTTTGATCAAATGCTGAGATGGTCCCTTGTTTTGCTTCTGACATAAATGTAGCTTCATTATCTGTGCAGGTCTTCTAGAATACAACGGGAAATATAGCTATTCAAATTATCTTTCGCCATGTCGCGCCAGGAAGTATTATTCCTTAACAAAGGACATGATAGACATGAAGGAAAAGAGTCAAAATTTAAGTTTATTTACCGTTAAAATAGATATTATTACAAGCGAATAGTTTGTTAACAATTCATGTAAAACACGATCATTTATTTCTGTATTCGAAATTCAAATAGAGTATGACTTATACTGCGGTTTTTACAGAACTGCTTTTCAATTCCACTCAAGGCCCGACACCACAGTGGCATTATGGCACGGTTTTTCGCGTCTTTCTCGGTCGTGCCGCTAGGTGTCGCATGCTCGCGACCGTTATTGATTGATTTGATTTTTTCGTGTTTCCGGTCACGTCAACTGCTTTGGTCATTACTCCCGTTAGTGTAGTGCATGTTTTTTTCTCGGGAGATGGCAGTGATCTTGCCCCGCTGGATGGCGAGATCTGGCGCCGACCTATCGTCGGCTAGTGGGGTTTCCCCCTCACCAGGACTCTCACACCAGCGGGCACCGCCCCAGCCGGACAAGCTCTAAGCTCCGACCGGTCTCCCGGAATATGTGGTAGTGCAGTGCATGTTAGTGTAAGTGTGTGTGTAAAGGAGAAAATAGGACAAGGAGGAGGAAGTCCAGATCGCGCGCGGTCCGTGGCCCGTTTGGTAGGGTACTGCTCCGGCATTCGCCTGGTGTTGATGGGAGAAACCACGGAAAACTACCGATCAGAGCAGCCGGCCGCTAGAATTCTCCTCCAGACAGCGACTGAATTCGACCTAACTGAAAAGCTAGTGTTGAAAATCCTGCCGCCATCAGGACTCGAACCTAGGACCTCCCGGTCAGAGGCGCTGCAGTGACATCGGTTGATGCACTGTGATATCGCTCCCGGTGCTCGTGACCGTATCAAACAGTGTTGAAGATGAAGCGACTCGACGGCACGACCGAGAAAGGCGCGAAACACCTTTCCATAATGCCACCATGGTGACGGGCCTTAAATGGAATTGAGAGGCAGCTCTGTAAAAACGGCAGTATATGGTAGAGAATTCACTTCTCCCAGTAGCATGTCAGACTGCTTTTGACTGTTTTTGACGTAAAATAAAATAAAAACGAGACGAACGTGACATGTTGCACGTGACTTTGCGTCACATATTGTAACTGAAAGCAGTAGGCACGTTCACGCAAAGGCTGGGTGTCTTTGCGTAAGGTCGTGTTGGAATAACCCCCTCTACTTTCCTTTGACGTCGAGTGACCAGCTGACTGCCATCAGGGAATTCAAAATATTATTTAAAATGTATATAATTATTCTGTTTTTCGTATTGGAACTCTCAATGAAAGCATTATCACTATAATGAATTGTACTGTTAAACATATTTTTCATTAGAAAACTAAAACTATTCCTTCATACATCAAACAGTAGAGTACAATGATAAGAGAAACATCAGCTTAATTAATTATCATAAAATATGTTTAATCATTACTATAACAAGTCTTACTGTTCATATATTCAAGTCATATGTAAGTGCATTATTATTACTATTGTTATTTTTTATTATTATTAACTATTCCTTCATACATCAAACAGTAGAGTACAATGATAAGAGAAACATCAGCTTAATTATTATTATTATTATTAGTTGTTGTTGTTGTTGTTGTTGTTGTTGTTGTTGTTAAACTTGTTTTAGTTACACTGAATTTATTGGAGATGGAAGGGATTACTGTCCAAAAACGTCACCTATTATTTACGGTCCATAAGCTGGCGGCACGCAATTCCTCCAATTTTATTTGTTATTGTAATTTTTATCTTTTATTTACTGTTACTTTCTGTTCGTGAAATAACTTTTTAAATAATAACAATATTCTCATTCGAGAAAAATTCATATTTGCTCATAGGGTTACCATATTCGGTAATGCAACGTAAAACGTAGAATTTCTATAAACGCACACATTCACCGGAAACAACATCCGAGGAAAGCGTAAATGTAAAACCTAGGTAAACGTTAAGGGACCACATGGGTTGAACCATGGCCACCTTCAGGCCATGGCCAAGAGAAGGTGGCCATGGTTGAACGCGCTCGTGAACGAGTGCTATTGGCCGGTCGCTTCCGAGAGTGCGCTAGCGGCGCTGCGGAATGCGCCCGCCGCCAGATCGTTTCCTGGATTTATTTTCCCAATGACGCCGCCGAGAGGGCCGCAGGGAGTGCGTTGCTTCGCTGACGGGGGACTCTGGAATCAGGAATTGAGATCTAGGTCAGTTTTGTCTCTGAAAATATTCTCAGTCTCCATTCTGAACTACGGAAGCGTCGCAGTTTTGTAAGTAAATATCGGGTAGAGTTATGATTGTTCAACTGTTAATAATTAAGTTTCGTAGTATCTATTTCTAAGTTTTAAATAATTATTTTTCTCTTCTGACAATGAAGCTGAAATTATTTGCTTCATCTTCTACTACATTCTGGTCTACAATATTGTTCAATGAAACTTAATCCAATAAGTTGTAAAGAATGCCATAATACTGGCGAAAGAAACAAGATTATTATTGCATCACTCGGTCAAGGTTTTGAGATTGTCATTTTATATTTTAGTTTATTATTAATAATTAATATTATTTTAATTATTATTATTATTATTATTATTATTATTATTATTGTTATTAATTAATATTATTAATAATAAAAGAGATAAAACAAACTCAATGGTAAAATTTAAGCCACGTTTTTCCCAGTTCCTTTTACTAATAAAAGGAAATAATTCATAGTGCAAGTCGAAAGACATTTTTATCACAAAGGTAATTTTATACTACAATTATAGTTCTTAGTGTATAAACTTTTCACTATATTTTTCCATGTGTACTTTCGAATTTTAATAAAGCATCTTCTTATACATACTATCAATTTTTTTTAATTTTGTTGCCTTTCTGGTAATCTTTAGCACATATAACGTTTGTTCTATCGTTTTTTTTAAAGTTTTATTTTTACTATACTATCTACAGTGCATCTACTACCATACTATCTACAGTATTGTCCAATGAAACTTAATCCAATAAGTTGTTAAAAGTACCATATTACTGGCGAAAGAAACAAGATTAATTGCACCACTCGGCCAAGATTTGAAAATTGTCATTTTATATTTAAGCTTTATTAAGATAAAACAAATTCAGTGATAAAATTTAAGCCAAGTACTTTACAGTGGCCTTTATTATTAAAAGAATATTGGAAGTCGAAAGACATTTTTATGACGAAGTTAACTTTATACTAGTATTATAGTTCTATAGTAGTAATATAAAATTTTTCCTTTATCTCACCAGCTGTACTTTCCAAATTTAATAAAGCTAATTCTTATCAATACAATCTTTTCTTGTTTCTAATCGTTTTCTGCTGTCTTTATACTAATATTTTGCCAATATAACCTTCCATAACAGAAATTACTTGAATATTTGGAAATTTGGTCATGAATTGTTTTTAAATTTTACATTAATCACACGAAGTAAAAAATAAATAAAAGTATTACAGCAAAAAAAGTCCAATGATCAATTAAATTTTAAAAGTTTAAACGTAATAATAAAACTACTCGTATTTATTTGAAAAATAACTATAACAAGAGTATAAAAAAATGTTTTATAGGAAAGTGATAATTTTAAATTTGCCTATGAGACAATAGATTCAGACTGTGCCATGAAAGATCCCCATCTCGATCAGGTTTTTCGTCCAGTTTCCCTGATCCATTGAGCAAATGCTGAGATGGCCCCTTGTTTTGCTTCCGTACATAAATGTAACTTCATTATCTGTGCACGTCTTCTAGAATTCAGTGGGAAATACAATTATTCAAATTCTCATTTCCATGTTGTCGCGGCAGGAAGTATTATTCCGAAGGGCAACATGGACAAGAACCAAAATTTATTGCCTTTTTATCCTTGAAAATAGATCTTATTACATGGGAGCTTTCTTTTTTTCTTCCAAAATTTAAGTATTATATGACTTAGTGTAGGGATCACAGAATTTTGAAAATGTGCACACAATTCATCATTCCCCATAGCACGTCATACGCAGTTTTAACTGTCTTTTTACATTAAATAAATGAATAAAGAGAAGAGACGATGATTTCGAGGCCGCACTGTACGGACTATGGTTCACGGGCCTCCATGCGGCGAAGGCGGCCATTGCGGAGACCCTTAAAGCAGATGGAGCGGAGGTTGGTGGTTCGTGGTAATGGGAGTTCGCAGCACATCTCTCTCACGGCGGACCCGCACGTACGGCCGTAAATAATGGCGAAGTGGACCCCGCTCTTTTTGTTCGTATCACAATTAATTGTGTTAGTGGCGAGTATGAATGATACCAATTCGGTGTAATGTGGGAGACTTGGCAACAGCGACGTCTTTTGACCTTAAGGTATCGTTGAGCGCAAAGTTATTGAGGCAACATTTTTCTTGCGGTGCACGTCTGCTATAAATAACTTGTTTAAAACCCATGTTCTCCGTTTCTTATATGTTAAATTTTTAACACTAACCTCAGTCTCCAGTAAGCTGCACCATGTTTATTTTTATCACAGCAAATTGCAATGTTTTTAATTTTTTTAAAAGATAGCATTCTACTTTTTTACTGCTTGTTATTCGTATTAGAATGAAGAAATGCTTATTATGAACTTAGATAACTCGTATACTTTTCGTAAGATTTGTAGTTATATTACATATAATCATATTGTGATTTTGTACAAAGGATAGAATTTCATTGAAGTTTAAATCATCCGTACTCTATTTTCCAAAAACTAGGTGCCTTTTTTAAATTTATTTGTTCTAAAAACTTAAGATTTTATTTCCATTACAACTTAAACTGTAAACTTAAACAGGCAGACACAAATTTAAAAAAAAAATTGTTTCTGGCTGTTTGTGTTTTTAGGAAGATTTTACAACGACGATATGCATATAATACGCACACATGTAAGAGTGTCCCACCAACAGGAAATGCCCCAGAGAAGGCAGGTACGAGTACTGCGAGAGATTCTTGTAAGTCTGTTATACGCAGCTATCTGCAGCTGGGATGAAGACGGTGCCAAACCAAAAAAATGCTCAGACTCAAGAGATTACGAAAATAACTAGTACAAAAAAGTATGTTCAATGCTGTTGCATCACTATTTCTATATTATGTACATTTTCTGTATAAAAGGTACAAATTTGGTTGGAAACTTCACACTGGGTAAAACGTTTATTACTCGAAACAAACGTGACCAAACTATGTTCATAAGAAAGCAAATTGAGAGTACGATTCCAAAGAGACTTATGTGAACTATCAACAAACTATTTTTAGATATTTTTATAACTGGGAGTGGTTGATGCTTAAAAGGTCCTTCTTCATCGTTTGATAGTCTATTTGAAACAGTTTATTATGTTTGCCTTCATCTAGAGTTAATAGACATTTTTATAGATCACTGGCTGAGCAAAATAAATATTTAGTTTCTAGTATTTGTTTAACCTTCCCATAGACACATAAAGACCCATAAACTCATACAACTGGCTGTTGGTTCCAGATAGGAACTGGAACAGGATGTACTACAAGGAAGGATCACGCACAGTTCCTGCTCCGTTGTTTAACGGTCTCCTCCGTCAGCTGCCTGAAATTTTTGGAACAAGGCATGTAAACCACCGATCAGAGCAACCGATGTATAGAATTATCGGGAAAAGGCATGAAATTTTTGGAACAAAGGCAGTAAACCACCGATCAGAGCAACCGATAGATAGAATTATCATATAGACAATGATCGTCATCAATCCTTATATTCAGATGGAACTCGAATCTAGTTCTTCCTGTGTACAAAGCTTTAGGCCTAGGATTGAAACTAGATGCCCAGTTGAATATTTCTAGTAAAAATTGATTTTTAATAATAAAATGAAGGAATAAATATTGAACAAAGAAGCCATTATTTGTCATTAATACTTGTATTATTATTTGAATATTAACTTCTGTTTAATAACACTAATAATAATAATAATAATAATAATAATAATAATAATAATAATAATAATAATAATAATAATTTTCTATAACATGGCATCTAAATAAAATATGAGATATTAACCGCAAAGAGTTTTCTCATTACACTGTGATCAAATTTGACTCTTCAATTGACTTCTTGGCTTAAACTTGCGAAAAGAACTACACTTGATGCGAGCCTTCTTTTTTTGAAAGATTAGTAGGTTACACATCAGACATGGCCATTGACCATCACAAACTCGCGCTTACCATGATCCCACGGCCATTTCTTCACATTTTCGAACACTCGTCAGTTTTTCGTAATTTATTTTAAGATACTTTGAGTATGCTATTTATTTATCTTTCTTCTCCATCATTTTCCCTTCTGCTGCTACTTTAAAATAACCAATAAAATTTTAGTTTCTTTCATATCTATTACTTCACATTAAAGTTTGTTTTCTCTTGTTCGGTTTCATTTGTCTGGTAGAAAATGTTACTTTTAAATTAATATATAACAAGGTTCTTCAAACTTAAGGATCTCCTTTTCCACTACAAACTCCCTAGCGTTTTCTTTTTCATGATTGAAGTTTGGAAAGTATAAAGCTTAATGTTCACTAAAGTGTGTTTCGAGATCACACAACGACGTAAATAATATGGTTGAATCATGCAATACCAAACAAAAACTCTTACCTAAAATCATGATTTTAGACAGTCACTATAAACGCGGTTCTCTCGTGGCATGCATTGACTGTTAAACGTTCTATTTTTACCACTAGTGCCTAAAGTGGGACTATGATGATTTTATTTTACTCGAATGATTTCACCACTCTACCTGTCAGTCTCGTGTCGAAACATTTCCTACTCGCAGAATAAAATGTTACTTTCACCGCTCGTAAAGAATTATTATCGTCGCAAACCGACATCACTGCACTGTTATACATCTGCGTGAACTTTGTTAAGAGGAGTATTATAATATTCTTCATGATCTGATTGATTGATTGATTTTTTCGTGTTTCCGGACACGTCAACGGCTCTGGTCATTAGTCCCGTTAGTGTAGTGCATGTTTTTTTCTCGTGAGATGGCAGTGATCTTTCCCGCTGGATAGCGAGATCCGGCGCCGACTTACCGTCGGCTAGTGGGGTTTCCCCCTAACCACGACTCTCCCACCAGCGAGGCACCGCCCCAGCCGGGACAAGCTCTAAGCTCCCGACCGGTCTCCCGGAATATGTGGTAGTGTAGTGCATGTTAGTGTAAGTTGTGTAAGGGAGAGGATAGGACAAGGAAGAGGAAGGACAGATCGCGCGCGGTCCGTGGCCCGTTTGTTAGGGTACTGCTCCGGCATTCGCCTGGTGTTGATCGGAGAAACCATGGCAAACTACCGATCAGAGCAGCCGGCCGCTAGAATTCTCCTCCAGACAGCGACTGATATTCGACCTAGCTGAAAAGCTAGTGTCGTTCATGATCTGACAATCAATTTTAATTTAAATATTAGATTAAGTTTAGTGGTACTTACGAAAACAATAAACTAAAATCGTTACAGACGATTGCTTACTTCAGATATCAACAGGAATCTTGATTAAAGAGGACTGAGGAACGGAAACAGACAGTACTGAGATTCAGGTCAGACCAGAGACTCCCCCAGAACGATCTATATGCTGAGTATTGCTAAGTGTAGCGTCAGGATACGACGGTTTGCGGCGGTGGAGGGGAGCGCTTCCTCGCTTAGCAGTTAGGCGCAGAACGCGGGGTGGGTGTTACGAGGTATTTGCGCATGACAGCCGCAATTTGTAGTCTCTCGCTGCCGAAGCGCGTTGCGTTTAAGCTTCGTCTCAACTGAATGCAGAACTTCTTCCTTCCGGATGGATTTGAAAGTAGAATCCTCTAAGCCTTATTAACGAAGTTAAGTACAGTAGAAGGATAGTTTTGAAATCGGACATTAGAAAATACATAACCAAAATTGACCTTTTTGCGGTTAATGTCAATATTTTGGGGCAAATCTGTAAAAATGCGACCTTCGAAGCACGTGGGAAACAGCGTGCCCGTTTCAGTAAAATATTGGTGATTGCTACCAGGAAATAAAAGAGTTCTTAGAATTCGTTGTAAAGAAATGAATGGGATTTTTTTAATAATTGAATGATTGATGTTTCCCGACATGTATACTACAATGCTCATTAGTCCCTTTAGTGTAATGAATGTTTAATGCCGGAAGATGAGTGTCCTCTGACACTCTATGGCGAGATCTGGCGTCGACCCATGCGTCGGATTTCAGGGGATTTCCCTCGACAGTTATCGCCTCCCCCGGTGGGGCACCGCCCGAACCGAGACAATCTCGTAGCTTCCGATTGGTCTCCTGACATCGGTGGTAGTAAGTGCATGCGAGGATGGATTCATTGATTGATATTTTTTCGTGTTTCCGGGCGCGTCAACTGCTTCGGTCATTAGTCCCGTTAGTGTAGCGCATGTTTTTTCTCGGGAGATGGCGGTGATCTTCTCCCGCTGGATGGCGCTGATCCGGCGCCGACCTACCGTCGGCTAGTGGGTTTCCCTAACCAGGACTCTCCCACCAGCGGGGCATCGCCCCAGTCGGGACAAGCTCTAAGCTCCGACCGGTCCCGGAATATGTGGTAGTGCAGTGCATGTTAGTGTAGTGGTGTGTGTAAGAGGAGAGGATAGGACAAGGAGGAGAGAAGGGCAGATCGCGCGCGGTCCGTGGCCCGTTTGGTAGGGAACTGCTCCGGCATTGCTGAAAGCTAGTGTCGAAAATCCTGCCGCCGTGGGAGTATAACCTAGGACCTCCCAGTCAGGGGCGCTGCAGTGACATCAGTTGATGCACTGAGCTACCGCTACCGGTGCGAAGTTGAAGATATCATGGGATAAGAAAGAGGAAAGACAGATAGCTCGTGGTTCGTGGCTCGATTGTGGGGACACTGTTGACATTCATCAGGTATTGTTCTGACAAAACAAGAGAAAACACTGATCAAAGCAACAAGCCCCAAGAATTGTCCTCCAGATAGTGGAGAAAGATGTACTGAAACTGCGATTTGACATTATTTCATACAAAATTATTTCGACAAGGGTGCCTATCATTCTTTGTTAATACTTACCAATACATAAACAATTTAAACTTCTAATAAACTAATCTAATAAACTCTATGTAATCTTACTTCGGATACGTAAAATAATATATCATGAAGATTGTTACCATAACATTATAATTAGATTTAGTGTTCGTTTATTTTTTGTACATAGTCTGGGTTAACAACATTTGATTCTATAGCTAAATAGATGTTTTCAGCGCTTCACTCATCATTCTTTGATTAATATTCCATATATAAATACTATTTGGGTGTTTGTCATCATAAATTTCTAGTAATTTAATTACCTTATTGGATATGATATAAAGATGTGATCTTTTAAACTAAAACTGGTGGTGATGCAAAGCTTTGCAATGGAGATAATTTGTTTTTTTAATAGTTCCATTAATGTTATTGAAGAACAAACTAATATTCTTAGAATTGTGGGTTAAATGCCATTTTTGATATCTTCTAAAATTTCTTTCCTCTATTAGCCATTTGGCAAGCCACTCATAATACGCATATTATAATAAAAAGAATTATACGTAGGTTGAGTGAACTAGTACTTCTACAACAGCACATATTTTCTCCATTATTTGAAAGGTTACATGAACCTGCCAAAGTGTTTCCAAACAGCATTTTTTCCTGCGCCAAGAATCGATCTCAGGTCCATCGAGTTAGCTTGCCGTGTGTGTAGTTACCGCTATACCATAAACTCGCTCTGCAGTACTCACTTGGGCTGACGCTTAAATATCTATTCCTCTCCCACTATTTCCAACATGCAATTTTCGACCATTCAGAGTTCACCGAAAAGTAGACCTGTCCCATAGTTTTAAGCATCTCTTCTTTTATTCATGAAAAAGATTCAGTTAAAAAATCCTGAGTGGATTAAAAAAATATTTTTTATAAATTACATTAATTTCTAGCAGAAATTACGCAAAAACTGCTCTTAAAAAATTGTTCAAGTTCTTTTTTAAAAATATGATTTTTACTTTCTCTCAGGGAGAGAGAAGAGGTAGTGGGAAAGGGGGATAGGAGAGGGGGGGTTAACGACAATATGGTCTCGACTTGTTTTCAAAGTAACACTTTCCCATCAGTTAACGGTGAAGGTAATTAGTAATTTCCATGCTCCATGCAAGAGTGCTGAAATAAATATCAATTGTACACATACTTTTAAGAAGGGAAAGTATTTTTTGTGTTTAAACTTAACAACACCGTTTAATGTTTGGAATGGAAACTTTTTATTTCAAAATATTCCATAGGCGATGGCAATGAGGATGACGGTCATCTGCTCCTTTTTCAACCATGTTAAAAAAGCTTCGCATAAATTCTATTTAAATATAATTGTATACCTGATGAATTAGAAACTGCTTTTGAATAGTAAAGATTGCGATGTGGAAAAGGTATGGTTGAATCAGTAACATACTATACTTGAATACTTTCTTACAGAATATACAAACCTAACCAGTGATACTTCCGTAATACAATACCTTTGAAGAAGTTTTGTTTCTCTCTTCGCGGTGAAGCTTTTCCGCAAAGCAAACTGAGCGAGAACGCCAGAGTGTTCTAGGTCTCTCCTCTCTTTCCGAGAACTGCTAAAGGCGGCCTGTTATCAGAAAATGACTTTTCCTGCGTGTTGGCAATCTCAAGCTGATACAAGAGCTGTCGGCCTGAAATGTGACCGCCAATGTCAGGTATCGATATCAATTTTTTAAAGAATTCCGAGAAAAGTTGCTCTATGATAAACAAGAAATGTGATTTCCTGAATTCTATATACGGTGAGAATGTAGCAAAGAGGTTTTCAAGTAATAACATGTTCTTATTTCATGTTCAATATTAAATATTTTATTCTATTCTATGTTTTCGAATTTTAAATCTAGAAATAATTTTAAGATATATTTTTTTGATTAGGACTGTAAAATCTTATTGACCGGTCTAGTGTGGTAAATATGTGCAGAGGCAATTTTCAGTAATATACAAACTGCGGTTATATATTTTAAAAAAACTAATGGTGTCCGGAGACATGAATGTGATAATAATGGTTAAGAAATTACCAATTTTACATTTTGTTCACAAAATGAGTAGTTTGTAACGTCGACAGAAAGGAAGTTTTACTCACTCACGTACAGAATGGGCAAGGCTATTTAATAGTTAATAACAAAAAAAGTATGCAGCTCGGTTGAAATGTGAAGCTTTTGAACCAATGGTTTAATTCGCCTTGCAAAATGAAAAATGTCTTTCGAAACTTAAAATGGATCAATATCCTGTGATAGACAACTATACATTTTATCACTCTCGAGGCTGTATAAATACATAATGGTTACTTCTGGTCAACACTTGTCTTGCTGAAAACAACCACTTAAACGCACCATTTTGTAACAATTGTATTAAATATGAGAAACCTGCCTGACGACACGGATTGCTTCTTGAGCGCGTTTGCCATCCCTCCCACCCTTCTCAAAATTGCCTTCCGACGGAAAGGTTGAATATTCACGATGATGCCATTTCCGTTAAATTATTGATAATTTGATTTTTCGTGTTTCTGGGCACGTCAACTGCTTTGTTCATTAGTCCCGTTAGTGTAGTGCATGTTTTTCTCCGGAGATGGCAGTGATCTCCCGCGCTGGATGGCGAGATCCGGCGCCGACCTACCGTCGACTAGCGGGGTTTTCCCTAATCAGGTATCTCCCACCAGCAGGGCACCGCCCCAGTCGGGAAAAGTTATAAGTCCCCGACCGGTCTCCCCGCATGTGTGGTAGTGTAGTGCATGTTAGTGTAAGTGTGTGTAAGGAGGTAGGAATGAACGCCGCGGTCCTGGCCCGTTTGTTAGGGTACTGCTCCGGCATTCGCCTGGTGTTGATCGGAGAAACACGGAAAACTACCGATCAGAGCAGCCGGCCGCTAGAATTCTCCTCCAGACAGCGACTGAATTCGACCTCCTTATAAAGCTAATGTGAAAAATCGTGGCACCGTCGGGACTCAAACCTAGAACTTCCCGGTCAGAGACAGTGACATCAGTTGATGAACAAAGCCACCTCTCCCGGTATTCGAATTGAATTGAATTGAATTGAATTTGCCTTATTTTACGTGGCGAGACTCAGACCATTAGGCCTGCTCTTCCGTCTGACAACGCAAATTTCGTTACACTCCTTTCACCAATCATGGGAGAAAGAAGATATTACTTGGGCGACGAAACAGGCGATTTGAATTTAGCTCAGAGGCATCGCCGCCGCCGCCGCCGCCGCCGCCACCGACGACGACGACGACGACGACGACGAATTTGGAGAGTGCCGGATAACGTCAGCGTTGCATCTCGGAACTATACCGAGAGACAACGCAAATCGGAGCTCTCCATAAGACACATTCCGCACCTGAGAGCTCGAATGCGCACTAAGTGGAGTATATTACCACGCTAAAATAATGACGACGGTACCGTTATTACTCTGACCTTCAAAGAACGTGCCTACGAACACCGGCTGACGCGCTCGAGGTAGTCACGGGTGTAGTTGGTGCAGATTACAGTTGATTCCTTGTGATGCCGAACATGTTTGAAGGATTTATATTGAATTATGAGCTGTGTAATGGTAGTATTTTTGGAAGAAATAAAGATGCCTATTGTTTTAAACGTAAAAACATAACTGTCTTTAAATGTAGTGGAATTTAGTTTATCAAAAACGTTTGAAGGAGACTGTTTTGTCAATCTAGCCAAGGAAACATGTTGCCATCATAAAGTCAAGCGATTAACATTTCGTTCTGTGTGTGATGACGAGTGTTATCTTGCAGTAATGCGAGGTGTTGGTTTCTCAGCATTCGAAGAATATGTAGCTCTCGCACTTCCTCTAAGCGACAATGACCTCTTAATTGTTAGCAGAGATCGAGAACCGTACGTCATCAAACTTGCAACTCAGATAGTGTGTTGCTTTACAGTGAATATGGGATTGGTGGGTTTCGGAGACCGGCCTCCATATTTGGATTAGTTGATCACTGAAGTTCTGAAAAAAACGTTTAAGACAGCCACTACCAAAAGGTGCTTTTCAAGGCATACGCAGTGTGAAAAATCTTCAATTTTTAACACCAGCGCTAAAATGAAAAAATGCTCAAGTGTTCTGTAAATCTGTGAATGCAACAAAAAAACGGACTACTTTCGTTGATTGATTGATTTTTTCGTGTTTCCGGGCACGCCAACTGCTTTGGTCATTAGTCCCGTTAGTGTAGCGCATGTTTTTTTCTCGGGAGATGGCGGTGATCTTCCCCGCTGAATGGCGAGATCCGGCGCCGACCTGCCGTCGGCTAGTGAGGTTTCCCCTAACCAGGACTCTCCCACCAGCGGGGCACCGCCCCAACCGGGACAAGCTCTAAACTCCCCACCGGTCTCCCAGAATATGAGGTAGTGTAGTGGATGTTAGTGTAAGTATGTGTGAAAAGGGAGAGATAGGACAAGGAAGAGGAAGGACAGATCGCGCGCAATCCGTGGCCTGTTTGGTAGGGTACTTCTCCGGCATTCGCTTGGTGTTGATCGGAGAAACCACGGAAAACTACCGATCGGAGCAGCCGGCCGCTAGAATTATCCTCCAGACAGCGACTGAATTCGACCTAGCTGAAAAGCTAGTGTTGAAAATTCTGCCGCCGTCACGACTCGAACCTAGGACCTCCCGGTCAGAGGCGTTGCAGTGACATCAGTTGATGCACTAAGATACCGTTTCCGATACTACTTTCGTCTGACCGCACAAGCTACAACCGATCTTAATACAGTGACATTACGTGATTTTCATTATTGCACTAAAATAAAATGAGTCAGTGCGGCGGTCAAAACGTAGTGTAAGAAATACGTGATAAAAGAGATTTTCTTTTGCTCGAAGGATTGTGCCACCCGGCCTATCGACTTCATGTCACTATCTTTCCTAGACGGAAAATATAAGATCATTTTTACGACTTGTATCATAAATAACTATTTTTTTTCTTGAACCCTCATCCTTCGATGCAGTTTAGGTTCCATGACTCGAGGGAAAGGATCGAAGCACGGACGAATTATACTACGCAATTCAACATGATATGGAATTATCAGGAACTGGATTATTTTCCGTTGATGCCACGAATCTGCAGGTGGTAGCCAGAGATGACCTTGGATTGACACCTATTTGATAGTTTATCATACCTTATGTTCCACTAATGTTTTAGGAATCTTCATATTTTTCGAAAATTCATGGTATAACTCTATGCATCAATGACGGGCAAGTTAACAGGAATATTTTACGTACTAGATGAAATTTTCTCACTAATACATAAACCCATTAATATAGCCAAGAGCGTGGTGTACTTCTTGGCAAGGCACCAGACACCGGAGAGAGCGCCAGTTGGACGCTCTTTGGTTTCAAATGATTTCATCGATACATCGATATTGCTGCAATATCTTGAGTAATGAATGTCATTAAGAGTATATTCCTAAGATATTATGAGATCTTTTTCAACTTCTGGGGGATGTGCAACCGTGCAACCGTGCAATCTAAGTACGAGCCGCCACTTCAAAACGTACCCTTGATGAGTTCTTTGTGTAAAGTTGGCCGTTCTGGAAGGAAGTCCCTTCCGGTCTCCCACGGAGAGTGGTACTAGGCGGCCTCGCGGCAGCCAGTCTGCGAGCGATGCTGTGAATATGAATGTGAGTAGATCTTTCATTATTGCAATATAGACCAGGGTAGTGAAGTTTTCGAAATAAAATAATTTTATTTGTGCTTTGGTTTGGTTTGGTTTTCGTGTTTCCGGCCGCGTCACCTGCTTTGGTCATTAGTCCCGTTAGTGTAGTGCATGTTTTTCTTGGGAGATGCGGTGATCTTCCCCGCTAGATGGCGAGATCCGGCTCCGACCTACCGTCGGCTAGTGGGTTTCCTCTAACCAGCACCTCTCACCAGCGAGGCATCGCCCCAGTCGTGACAAGCTCTAAACTCCCGACGGTCTCCCGGAATGTGTGTAGTGCAGTGCATGTTAGTGTAAGTGTGTGTAAGGAGAGGATAGAACAAGGAAGAGGAAGGACAGATCGCGCGCGGTCCGTGGCCCGTTTGGTAGCGTACTGCTCCGACATTCGCCTGGTGTTGATCGGAGAAACCACGGAAAACTACCGATCAGAGCAGTCGGCCGCTAGAATTCTCCTCCAGACAGCAGCTGAATTCGACCTAGCTGTTTATTTGTGTAAAACATGTGCAAACTATAGTGCTTGTTGCTAAATGGGGAGTGCGATCACGGTTTTTTGGAAACCGCGTTCTTTTAGTTTTGTACGAATTCTATTACCGTCAATTGTCTCAATGCATAACTAACATAAGAACTTGAGCGCCCTCTGGAAATCAAAGCCAGAACTAAGTGTGCGGGAAGTGAATGTACCCGACACGGAAACTACGCAAAAAAATATAGTAAAGTAATATTTCAATAAAGCTTTTTATTAAACTTAGTTTTAATTAATTTACATGAATTTCTTACATTTTATTATATGAGTGTTCTGAAGTTTGGAAATTACATTTCTGTCATTCCATAGAGCTGCAATTTCCAGTTTGTTTGGGCACCAGTCGCCATTGCCTTCTATGGGCCACTTTCGTATATTGTGCGCCTATGATGGATCCCCCAAAATTGGGCACTCTTTCTATGTCTGTGTATCCGCCAGTTCGTACGTCTGTAATTCAACACTTAAGTAAAAACCATACACAGGATTTTTTTCGAAATATACATATTATATCGTTGTTCTGGCTGAACCTGAGATCCTGCGAATTTGGAATAATTATATTAACTTAAAGAGATACCTTATCTGAAGCTCGTAGCCCATTTTTGACATTTTCTTAAAAGCAGCTCTACGTTTTTCTTTCTCTTATTCGTAATGTAGAGGAAGATGTTATAAATTTCTGCACAGAATCGATATGGAGTTTTCTAGAGAAGTAGGTTATGTTCATATGTCTGGAAACTGTAGTGTCGATTCTGTACACATAATTTTCTCCAAAATATAAGTTCTCCGATAAAATTAGTCGAAATCGATGCCCCAGTAAATTTTAAAATTTTTGGGTTTGGGGTTTTAAATATACCAAACAAGATTTTCTCAAAAATGATTTCATTTTTTTCCCTTGACTTTGTTGGAAAAAAACACTGCGTTTAGGCGTTAGAGACATTTTGTTACCGTTTTTGAATGATGCAAACCTACACGACGTTCAGAAGTCATGAAAAAAGTTGGGAAGGGGAAATATGATGGATGATTCCAAATGACCATATTAATGATTTTACAATTTTTTGTCCTATCCATTGACGTAAATCTCATTTATCACGAACTGGTTAAAGAGAGTAAACTTGACAACTGTATCAAATTAATGAAAATCGGATATGTTTTCTACTATAAACGGAATATTTCCGATATATTGAGTGAGGGAGCATGAAATAAACAATATGTTTTTAGAATGATGCTTCATAACGTAAAACATTTGAATGCGGGCACAGACACCCATGGAAGATGTTTAGAAGTTCCAATGTTGTGCAGTATCCGCAGAAAGCGATACTGAACTTTAAAGCAGATATCTCCTTCTAAGTGAAAGTGTATTGGCAACTTCACAACATAGTGCTCTCCCTTTAGAAAGCTCGTTTTATCGTTGCAATCCAGACCTCCTCGAGTGTTACGATAACGAACTTGCTTTTGATTCGAGAGACTACTGAATCAATTCGGCCCAGTTTCGTCAGAAAATCTTATCAAACTATGAATTTAGATGCAAATCAGATTAAGAGTTTCTTTTATCTTCCTCGCAGTCAAAGTAAATGCTGTGTATTATTAAGAAAATAGGCAATGTCCGGTCATGACATTGATTCTTGCTTCGTATTATGTTCATAAGCTTGAAAATCTAGATTTCATGGATTGGAAAATTTAGGGATATTGAGCGTTACTTTATTTAAAGCGTAGTGATTGCACTCTACTTAGAAAAAAGGAGTGTGTTTTGTGCTATTTTTACATTCACAATTTGTCAGCTGTTATTCAATCAATTTTCAGCATTTATACAACTTAAAATATTAACATTTATCTATTGTGTATTTATAAAGATAAACATTGCATATTTTAATATCCAATATACAGTTTAGTCTTTAAAACTTCAAAACTAATCAGTATGTGCAGAGAGTAAATATGTAATTCTAGATGTGTAAGTACATAGGTCATATATCCCGTAAGTGCCATGTACGTTATATCTCGCAAGGTACGTGTTTTTTTTTCCCATTCCGAAACATGAGATCCGGCGTCCACCTCCACGTCGACTTCCGCAATTTTTCCTCCTAAGGTATCGCCTCCAGTAGGGCCAAGCTCCAACCGGAGCAAACTCTAAACTCTCGAGGGTCTCCCGACAAAGGTGGAATTGCAGTGAAAATAAGTTTAAGTGTGTCCGTACAAGGAAAGAGTATTGTTCAGATGAAGAAATGTCCGTGGTTAGTTGCCCTATTTTTAGTAATCTGCTACGGTCTTCGCTTGGTATTGATTGGATAATTCACGAAAAGTTACGAATCAGAACAGCCGAATCAGCCAGATCCAGCTATTTAGATAGTGTCGAAAACTCACCACTGTCGGGACTTAAATCCTAGAATCTTCCATTCACCAATACTGCAGAGGTAATGGCGTTGCTAGTGAGCTATCGCAGGTCTGTATTCGGCGTTTCCCTATAACTCAATAAGTTTATAAAAAATGTAACATATCACTGCACCACATAAAATCATGATGGTGTCACAAGTATTTGTATAGCTTCATCAAAATCACAATTATTTGTGCTACCACATCAAAAACAAACGACATTACTTCTCTACATTTCTGATTCGATATTTGGGACTTACCTTAATACAAAAAATATGTGAAATTATGATAAAATAAATCGTATTGGTTATGTGGCATTTTGATAATATAAATTATATTGATTAATTACTGTTTTCGGGAACATCAACTGCAATAGTCATTGGTCCCGTAAGTATAGTACATGTTTTTTTATCGCCTGAAGTGTCAGTGATCTTCCTTCGCTGAACTTATGTGTCCGCTTGCGGGTTTTTCCCCAACCAGATACCTCTCACCAGCGGGGCACCGTCACAGCCAGGACAAGCTCTCAGCTCCCGACCGGTCACCCGGAATATGTGGTAGTGTAGTGCATGTAAGTGTAAGTCAGTGTGTAAGTAAGGGGTGAGGATTGGACGAGGAAAAGGGAAGAGAGATCGCGTTCTGTCCCTGGCCCGTTTGTTAGCATACTGCTCCGGCATTCGCCTGGTGTTGATCGGAGAAACCACGTAAAACTACCGACCAGATCAGTCGGCTGTTAGGCTACACCGAGAAATGCGTGGCCAGAAATGCGCGACGAGAAATGTGGAAAAAAGCCGGCGAGGTTGCGTCAACACACTAGAATTAGGTTATTGGAGGTCCTGAAATGTCTTTATGTGCTACAAGGTAAGAGTGGGACAGCAGTTAGCTATGAGATCACCTGCAAGTCCCATTTCTTGTTTTATCAAATGCTCTTGTGTAACTTTAATCTGTGAAGTCCTTGTTTTGTGCGATAATTGTAAACCATATGTTTAACTAGTTCAAATTCCCTAAGGAGAAATACATTACTGCATTGCATACAAATCGTTATTTAATGTAAAAACTGGAATGTATGTGACTTTAAAGCGTGGAATGCAATCTATGGATATTTTTTTTTAACTCCGTAATGCCCCCCCCTGTTTTACTGTATTTATTGGTTGAATTATGAATAAATTGTAAACGATCAACTAATTCAGAATAAAATCCACAATTAATGAATTCATTCATAAATAATAAAAACGAATTAAGAAAATAATGAATTAAATTATTTGAAAATACCCCTTCAAGTTTCTTGCTTCAAATTTGTATTTTTATATTGCTCATTATGAACGTGTTTCGTTCAAGTAAGAATATATTTCACACAAGTATTTTCTTGTTCATTCCCGTTTCTAGAGAAAATTCAAGTAAACAATTAAAAAACTTCTTGTTTATCATATCTTTTACTGCTACATATTATAACCTCACTGAGTTCTTAGCACTGTTTAGTGTTTTTCCACTGTAGCAAGGGCCTAAATGTCATATAAACAAATGAAGGAGTGGAAATGTGTTCGAGAAAACTCGCTCGCTGGCCGACTCGAACGAGGAACTCTTTCGCCTCCGCAGAGGCGAACGAGAAAACTCTTTCTAGTGTGTGAGGGTCGGTAAGTGTCCCTTGTTTGGATTTTTCACATTTCACGTCGCACATTTCTCGCAACACTTTCCTCGGTGGAGTCTGTTGTAGGCCTTACTTCAGACCGCGTCCGAAATCGAAGTAGCCATTTAGTTTTTGTCGAAAATCCAGCCACCGTTGGGACTCGTACACTAGGACATCCCAGTCAGAGGTACTGCAGAGTTATCAAGTGATACTCTGCGCCATCTAAGCAGATTATATAAATCTATGTTGAGATACTTTCTTAGTTATTCAATGTGCAATATCAGTGTCGCACCGTTCAAAATTGTTTATACAAATAGCTTTCAATCATGAATATAATAATAACCATGTCGTTTTTGACTTTTCAATCGTGTAAATATATATATATATATATATATATATATATATATATATATATATATATATAACTCAGCCCAGTGATTTGAAGCTTTTCCACCAAATATTGGTATACTACGAAATATCTTCGCAGAATCAACCACTTATTTAGAATTTCAAGTAAATTTGCAAGTTGTATTAAGCAATAATATTTTTAACTTTTTTTCAGTGTTGTGTACTTTACTCATATTTATGAGAATAGTTTGTCTTCAAGTAAATGCTTGCAGGTCCAGAAAAAGTCTGTGGAATTTCACTATCAACACTGAATAATGCAATATAATACAGCATTCAAGCAGAAAAAGAAACCCAATCATTGCAAAGGGCTACCCCGCGTTTGTGCTATTACATAAAGTTTCAAAACCTCCCTTGAAGATTTCATCAGTAGCTATGTGTATTCCAAGTACTAGTTCCGCAAGCAAACGTTGACATCAAGTTCACTCTTGGGCGTGCAAGCAGAAGGGCGAAGTCGCGACAGCCGAGAAGGAAAAACAAAGCAGCCATCTTCCCTGCATTCGCATAATTTTGTTCCCAACATATTTCCAAGAATGGTGTTCTTTATTTGGCAGCACTATGCTAAGGAGTCGCACACTCTCATGACAGGAGGGTTGAAACTTATGAACACTTTCACAATTGTGATAAAATACTTCCAGAAACTTATATGTGCTGCTAAATTACGTTGTTGCAGAAATGCTTTTGATAAACATAATTTCAAAAGACTTTTTAAATGTAACAACGCTATAAATAATAGTAGAAAATAAAGAACGGTGGTATGAAAACAAAAATTTATAGAGGCCGCATTCGTTCTCTTCTAGGTTTTATTCTCATATGCATGAGTAGTGTATTGTCTTATAAAAGAAATGCCTCGTCCTTGGTTTTCAGTTTAAAATATTTTTAATATTTGTGTAATAAGTAAAATACTACAAGCACAGCAATCTCATTTTGATATTTAGATGAGTGCCCCTTATAACAAGTAATATTTAATAACATCTTTTCGTTATTGGTTTGTGTGAATTTGCAGAACTGTGAACTTTTGGGATTTTTCTAGAGAATGTTTTATCTGAAATTCAAAATGCACTTTCAAGATTTAAAGCAATTCCGATCATAAATTCTTTTATAAAATTGAATCATAAAAAATCAGTTATTCAATTCTAAAATCAAGATCTGTCTCTAAATGAATTATGTATAAAATATATTTTTAATATTTCAAACCTATTCATTGTTTATCAAACAAATATTATAACAATTTGAATTTATATTAAAATTGTAAAAAAAAACAATATTTTTTCGAAGTTTGTAGACATGACACCGTTCTGTGAGTTCTAGCCATTGGCGGATCGAGAGGGAGGGGATCATGGGGGCCGTGTCTGCTCCCAAACAAAAGGCGTAGAAGTTTTCGTTTGTCACCTTCTTCACTTGGCAAAATTTATTTAAATATTTATTTATATTAGAATTATGTAATTATTAAAAAATAATATTGTATAGTATAATTCATACCCTACAAAAATAATATACAATATAATAACAAATATTTACAATTTAACACAAATCGATGATGGCCCCTCCAAAATGATCGGTTGGATCCGCTGCTGGTCCTGATCATTGAAAACACGGTGCATTCAGACATACACACATACAGGGATCATGAGAGCGCCTACGCCAGTTTAAACCAGAAGAACGTAGGTCAGCGTATGCCAAGCTACATCACTCTATGCATACGCATGAATTTGCGCATGCGTTTCTATTTTGTTAACAATCCAGAAGAATCAAATCTGTTCCTTCCTCTACCGTTAAAAATAAGTTTTCTACAATTTGGCAACGAAAATATCTAGTTTTTAAAATGTTAATCCCTCGCTTTTTTAAATTTGTTGTTGGTATTGTTGTTATTATTATTATTATTATTATTATTATTCATCTTTCAACTATTAATAGTTAAATTGTTGGGAAGAGATTCTGAAACTCAAGAAAGCGTGCGCAGATGATTTTCTCCCGCATACGTCACATACAGTTTTTGACTGTTTTTGACTCAATAAAAAAAAATCATCTCTACTCCCATGCCCTCCCAGGGACTTAGTTCTCATCAGCAAGTTAGACACACGGAACCCCGTCTAATCTATCCGATTCGAACAAAATCTATACTGCAGCATTACATTTACATTGTCATTTTTTTAATCGATTTCTAGTGTTTTTAAATATTTTGGGGGGAGAGCGAAACTTATTACTCTGAAGCTTTGACCTCTGATAAATAATAGAATTAATCTAGAAAAGAGTAACATTCTTAAGCAACATTTTTATATACTAGGTACTTATAAAACTTTCTTCTAATCACTAAGCAAATCATCTGATTCAATTACTTCCATTCATAACAGTTCTAAGCCCACAAAACATACAAGTATCAAAAACTTTATAAAATGGGTTGCAAATTTGCCAATAGCGTAATCGTACGAATATTAAAGAGAACCTTTATTATTAAAAAATTTTAATAGCAAGAATTATTTTTTATTCAATGAGAAATAAATATAATCGGTATTTTATTTTCGTTTCTATTGTGTTAAAGATATTTTAAAATTAATACTTCTAGAGTTTTCGTATGAGTACGATTTTTAGTGTCGTACGAACTTCAGTAGAAAGTCGTTTTGATGATTGTTATAATATTATGTAAAGATAACATTTACTTCAAGCTTGCATTTGCAAAATGTTAGTGGAAGTACAAACAATAGATTTATTACTTTTCTCTTAATCTGTATTTCCACTTAGCACAACAGAATCAAGGTTTTAAAATAAATGCTGATCTAGTCGCCTCCCACGTATCAATACGAATTTTTATTTTGTTGTCCCGTTTCAAATAATTCCCGTTTACTAATCCACAACCCTTCCCCTTTCATAACAGGCTGAGAGAGCTTTTTCGTTCAGTAATCGTTTTGTGCTGGATGTATTCCTAACCTATCCCTTCAAACCACAACTCGGGCTATTGAAATTGTGGAACATCCATGTTTACGAGGCGAACATACGTTATTGGTAATCGAATTACATTGACAGTAAAAACAATTCGGTGTTATTTCCTTCACAAGACTAAATACGATTCGGGTTACCCCCCTAGCGTTGTACAATCGATTCAGATGTTTTTATTTCGGAATCATTTACTTTAAAGCAAAACAAATCGTTACACTGTTGTTGATAAAAAGTGAATGGTCCAAATAAGTGGTGCTACAATAGCTATATAACTGTTTCAGGTGTTATATACAACTGTGCAATTTTCGTAAATTCAGATAGACAAACGAAAATAAGATCTACGCCATTCTTACAGCAGCATTTTGTTTTAACAATGTAAACAAAATAAAGAAACAAGTTGAAGCCGTTTTACAGAAAGTTATGTAATTGTTTAAGAACGTGGAAAACTTTTGAACATATTTGACTTTTGAAACATTCAGCGGTTTAACGGAAATGAGACCTGGCCATACTTTTAAGCGCCTTTTACGCTATCCCAGAACAAAGAAATTTGAAGTAATTTTGGAGAAAAAAAAACTGATAATTTTATTGAGTACCACCCAAAGAAAAATATATTTTTTAAACTGTGACGTGAGTTCGTTTAGATCAATCATGGGGCGCGGGCGGTAATTCAACATTTCGTCTCCAAAAACGTGTGAGGAGTTTGTTGTAAGAGAAGCTAAGAGAGCAAATTTTATTAAGTTCTAAAAGCGTTTTAATACAAATATTATTATTGAATTATAGCTGAGGTGTATGTAATGCAGTATCCAACAATCGTGAAAATTACATGTGTTTTCACAAAAATCGGTGATTTTAATTGTAAGTGGCGCATTACGTTTGTAAGGCAAGATGAATGTTGAGTGTACGAGTATTTTCATTTTGGCCTACAACATACACGTACAGGTTTTGGTGAATATAAAACAATTCTAGTACATTTTCAGAAACAAGTCGCACCCTGTGTTCACAGTCAATAGTGATTGTATGTTTAAGATTTCCTTCATTTCAATAGTCATCGTGACTTAATACTCAACAATGATATGATACAATATTTCGAGGGATTTGTTTTTTCTATGTAGTGAATTAATAAAACTTTTAAATTTTTCCCATGTCCCATTTTTGGCGCGAATTATGTCACAACTTTCTAAGTTATTTTCAAAAATTTTGAATCCTACGGCTTCGAGGTTTTCTGCATAACGTTGTATATTTCTAAATGTCACTCACTTCACAATTACTTCATCACTTCGCAGTAGAGGGAAAGTTATGTAATGCCGCGCGAGAAAACGGCAAATTTTCGGCTGAAAAATTCTTATTGTATTTGCCTGTCCGTTTGTCTGTCTGTTCGTTTGTCTGCCTGTCCGCTTGTCTACCTTTCCGTTTGTCTGCCTGCCTGTTCGTCTGTCCGTCCATTTTTCTGTCTGTCTGTCCGTTTGTCTGTCTGCCGTTCTGTGAGCAACGCTAGCGTCTAAACTGTTCGGCCGTTTTTTTTTTCAAAATTGATATTCTCCAATCGATCTGGCTTATGTCACGGTCTCTTGAATTTGACACTGATATTTTAATTTGGGGTGGTACTTTACATGAAGCCCCTGGGACGTTTTCAAAATTTTGAAAAAATGGCTTCATAGTGTAACAGCT
This sequence comes from Teleogryllus oceanicus, assembly GCA_964035755.1. Lineage (NCBI taxonomy): Eukaryota > Metazoa > Arthropoda > Insecta > Orthoptera > Gryllidae > Teleogryllus > Teleogryllus oceanicus. The sequence goes on along the minus strand of CAXIVR010000012.1, from coordinate 40,998,483 downwards.
ATCTCGCGCTTACAAGCTAGAATGTTTGCAACTTAACTTCTTGTCACTGTGGAGCGCTGTACCTACAAAAAGATTACTCGCATTGACCACTAGAAGGCGAAGATATTTGCCACCGCTTCAGAAATTATTCGCTTCCACGCACCGACCAATTACAAAATTACGATAAAGAAACAAATGCTCATCCATTTTGCTTGTGACTTGCGAATGGTTATACCTAATATTTCCATTCAGTAAATTGTAACTTCATTACCTCTGAAGAGCTTTATAGAAGACGTTATCCGTCGCTTTCCTCCGGATAACGTCTTCTATAAAGCTCTTTAGAGATAATGAAGTTACAATTTACTGAATGGAAATATTTCACGTAGATGAAATACAAGATTTTTTATATTAACATGTCAAGAATAATCGTGCAATTCTATGAGAAGTGTACCATGTAATTTCAAATAAATTCCATAGCATGCACTTGTAACTTTGGGCGAATTCGCGACTAATAAGTAACGTTTCCCGCACAGCTGTTTTTTCTTTTACTTACTTTTCTTTCCTACGTGACGGTGATGCAAGAGGACTAATTTTCGTTCTCTGAAACGAAATATACGACGCGATCACGGAGCGCAAGATAGAATTCTTCGCTGCGGTAACGACACCTCGCCAGAAGACTCGCCTGTCCAACCCTGGTTCCAGGGATATAACAACCTTGCTGCTGTAAACTGCATTGCCATTTTCCCTTCTTAGCATATCTGGCGTTATTTAGCTAGAATCTACATTTTGCAAGCAAAGTGAACAGAATTCTAGTTACTTTAGAGGGGTACATGATTGAAGTTACTGCTATAGAAAGTGTAATTCATTCAACGACTGTCGTAACTGAAAACAGATGATTTAAAATTTTAAAGTTATTGTAAATTTCACCTACAGAATTTTAGGAATTAACGAATTCTTTCGAGTCCAAAGAATGTGTTAACTAGTTTTTTTAATTACATCTTCTGAATTGTATAGGAATTATTTGAGAGGATTATCTCTCGATTCTTTTTTGTACGTTAGGGTATATATGTATGTTAATTTTTTTCAGATAGTATGTGCCTTTTTTGTCACTGTGATTAGAGTAAAATCATTTGTAACTGTTTATGTCTCAAGTGATGGTGTGTGATGTTATCCAATTCCACAATTACTGCAATTCTTTTAAATTTTTTTGTAATTCTAAGAAAGAATATACTCTCCTTGTTAATTTTTCAAAAGTATCTGACCTTCCTTTTCATTGATATCGAAAGACGACCCTATACCCTGCATTACAGTGCGAACATTTCAACTAATAAAACTAGTGACATCCGCTGTTAACACAGATGCCACACATCAAGCAAATCTAATCTTCTGCTCGAGTCATTCGTCCAAAAACCTCGCATCAAAGGGGGAGTAAGAAAGGTGGCAATAGATTTTTATTATTCAAATTGGAGTACTTTTCGCAACAATTTGCGTCAAATTACGTATGAGAAAGTACGTCATGATTTATCACCACTATTTTTTTAATAACGCTAAGAGGAGAAAAAGGTTTTGTATGACGAGCTTTACCACTAGGTTCTTTTTCCTCGGATGACCCATTTCAGTAAAATCTCTGCATTGTCGAAAGTTACAAACAAAAAATTAACATTGAAAACTACAGTATTGATGATAGAGATTTTTTCTTCATGACATCTGTTCTATAAAACTTGGTCTATACGGATCTTGAAATAATATAAATGAAAATCTCAGGATTTTTAAAAATTGCAAATGCAAATATTCAACTTTTTCAAGTGTACTGGTTACGATGTCACATACTTTTAGTGATGAAAATATCATATATCCTACACCATTGACCCTTATGAAGTAAATTTATTTTAATAAGTAGTGTTGTGAAAATCAGACCTATCCCAAAATTTAAAAATATCCACAACCTACATTCAATTACCTTGAAGGACCTTAAAAGTACTTTTCAGTGCATTTAGATGGTCTTATTATATTTCGCAATTATATGTTCCACATTCTGGCGTACGTTCACCGATTTCAAACTTTTTGCGTATTGAGACGTTATTACTGTTCTTCCGTGCTAAAAAATTAAAACAAAAATTAAAAGGAAAACTTTGCAGTACCGCATGAAAATATATTATGTAACTAATCAATACGTCATGCTGCCATTCGGAGTTCCTTTCACTCCGACCCTCCAGGTCCATTGCTTCTTCCTCTCAGAAAGCGGCCCGAGGACGCTCTGCAGGCGCTTGTTTATCGAAAAGGAACGATTCAGAACTTCAATAAACGCCGCCGACGGCGCTGGCGGCTGCGACAGCGGTGTCGGCGGCATAGACGCGTCGGTGACGACAGCGGCCTGTCAACAACTCGAAAAAAAGAGCAGCGGCGGAACGAAATAACGAGACGGGTTCGCCCCCGCAGCTCCGGCAGGCGGTGCTAAAAATACTCCTTAATGCCGTCAATATCGCGTCGTCCTTCTCGAGGTAGAAGCACCCCGCGACAAGTCGTCAACAAGCTCTATCCGACCTTTTTTTCTCCTGTCTCTTGCGCGTCGTCCTTGCAGTGTTGCTGACCGGGGAGGTCGTAGAGATCCCGTCTTACCGACGACGGTTGGTTGGTTGGTTTTTTCGTGTTTCCGGGCGCGTCAACTGCTTCGGTCATCAGTCCCGTTAGTGTAGTGCATGTTTGTTCTCGCGAGATGGCGGGGATCTTCCCCCGCTGGATAGCGAGATCCGGCACCGACCTACCGTCGGCTAGCGGGGTTTCCCCCTAACCAGGACTCTCCCACCAGCTGAGCACCGCCCCAGCTAGGACAAGCTCTAAACTCCCGACCGGTCTCCCGGAATATGTAGTAGTGTAGTGCATGTTAGTGTAAGTGTGTGTGTGTAAGGGGAGAGGATAGGACAAGGAAGAGGAAGGACAGTGCGCGGTCCGTGGTCCGTTCGGTAGGATACTGCTCCAGCATTCGCCTGGTGTTGATTGGAGAAACCGCGGAAAACTACCGATCAGAGCAGCCGGCCGCTAGAATTCTCCTCCAGGCAGCGACTGAATTCGACCTAGCTGAAAAGCTAGTGTCGAAACTCCTGTCGCCGTCAGGACTGGAACCTAGGACCTCCCGGTGAGAGGCGCTGCAGTGACATCAGTTGATACACTGAGCTACCGCTACCGGTGGGAGGTCGTAGAGATCCACTCTTAACGACGACGGATTTTCGACACGCGCTGTATAGATATGGCCAATTCAGCCAGTTTGGAGACATAGTCTAGCAGTCGGCTGCTCGCATCGACAGTTTCCCGAGTTTTTCCCCCATCAATATCATATCAATATATCTTTCTTTCCTCAACCTTCTCCCCCTCTTCCCCTTACAATAAACCGGGATACGTGGCTCAGTGCATCAGCTGAGGTCACTGATCGGGAAGTCCTAGGTTCGAGTCACGACAGCGGCAGGAATTTTGATAGTAGCTTATCAGCTAGGTCGAAATCAGCCATTGTCTGGAGGAGAATTCTAGAGACCGGCTGCTCTTATCGGTAGTTTTCGTGGTTTCTCCGATCAACACGAGGCGAATGCCGGAGCCCTACCTTAACATGGCCGTGGAATGCGCGCGATCTTTCCTTCCTCTTCCTTGTCCTATCTTCACCTCTTACACCATCACTTACATGCGCACCGGAGCGGTAGCTCAGTGCATCAACTGATGTCACTGCAGCGCCTCTGACCGGGAGGTCCTAGGTTCGAGTCCTGACGGCGGCAGGATTTTCGACACTAGCTTTTCAGCTAGATCGAATTCAGTCGCTGTCTGGAGGAGAATTCTAGCGGCCGGCTGCTCTGATCGGTAGTTTTCCGTGGTTTCTCCGATCAACACCAGGCGAATGCCGGAGCAGTACCCTAACAAACGTGCCACGGACCGCGTGCGATCTGTCCTTCCTCTTCCTTGTCCTATCATCTCCCTTACACACACACACTTACACTAATATACACTACACTACCACACATTCCGGGAGACCGGTCGGGAGCTTAGAGCTTGTCCCGGCTGGGGCGGTGCCTCGCTGGTGGGAGAGTTCTGGTTAGGGAGTACCCCACTAGCCGACAGTACGTCGGCGCCGGATCTCGCCATCGAGCGGGCGAAGATCACCATCTCCCGAGAAAAAGCATGCACTACACTAACGGGACTAATGACCAAAGCAGTTGACATGCCCGGAAACACGATAAAATCAAATCAACTCACTAACATGTGCAACACTATCACACATGAGGGGAGACTGGTCGGGGGCTTAGAGCTTGTCCCGGCTGGGACGATGGCCCGCAGGTGGGAGATACCTGATTAAGAGAAACCCCGCTAGCCGACGGTAGGTCGGCGTCGGATCTCGCCATCCGGCAGGGGAGAATCACCGCCACCCCCAAAGAAGCAAAACACGCCCGACACTTATGAGACTAATGACCTCGTTTGTTGACGTGGCCGGAATCACTAACAAACAAACAATTCTTTCAATAAACACAGACGCCGCCGCTGGTAGCGCCACACACTCGCAAGTACACACACCCTTAACCCTTACACTGACTCACAATGCACCACCACACATCATGGGAGACTAGTCGTGAGTTTGGAGCTTGTCGTGGCTGAAGTAATGTTCCACTGGGGGAAATATCTAGGGGTGGGAAAACTCTTTAAATCGACGGGTAGGTCGGCGCCGGATCTCCCTATCCTGCAGGACAACAACACCGTCTTCTCGCGGCCAGGGCATGCACTACACACAAGTGGAACCAATTATCATAATGGTTCGTACGCCCGGAAACATTAAATTCTCACTCGCTAGCAAACTCGCGTGGGCACAATGTATTCTTGTGGTGGCCTCAAAGGAAGGAAGACTGAATCGGCGCAGAGTGCGGAGGATGGCGGAGATGAGATGTTGTCGGAGAGACTCGGAGACGAAGAAAAGAGGTCGAATTAGCATTTTGTAAGAGCCATCACGGCCGTCGTGGCAACATGTTTATGAATCCAGTTTTGACGAGTTCTAATTCTGGACGTAATCTGCCTATTTTCAGATGCGGTTGGAGATAATAAAGGATTTAAAGGGGGCAAGGACCGTCACAAATAGAGAAATCTAAGTAAATACATTTTTCAGATAAGATCAAAATGTTTATAATAAAAGTTGAGATTAGATTTGGACAGGAATGTCGGAGTAAATTGACGTGAATAAAAATTGTTTTCTCTTCTATGCTTACCGTATAAAATGTCTTCTATTTTATGCTTTTATTAGGTGTTTTTATGCCAACCATTTTTATCATTAACATTTTTAATAGATAAAAATATTATCCTTGTAAAAGAAACATTTTTGTCGTATAGTTCCAATTTCACAAAATTCCGGGTAGTTGTTCAGACTTATCATCGTTAACTTCATTTAATAAACTAATTCGACACATTAAGAATGCGTGAATTATTATTTTTGTAAAACTGCCCCTACATATCCAACATGCATCAACTCGATCGCACATTATTCCCAATTTTTCATGGAGCTTTTGTTGGATTACGAAACGCGGGTATATCTGCTTTTCGAAAGTATTAAATTTGTTCTTTGAATAAATTTTTAAGAAACAAATTTTGAATCATAAATGGTGTTAGCTACTTGATCATATATTTGCAATCATATTTCATTACATTGTGAATCTACAAAAGGGTGAAGAATGACGTTCACTAACAAGGAAATAATTTGTGAAATTTAATTTTACAAATATGTCAAAATTGTTTTAAGTGTAGAGGATGTGATGCAGTCACAAATTTTGTACGGAGATCGCGGCCAGTATTCATGCATCTCAATTTACTCGGCCTCTGATTTTCATGCTATCGCATCAGGTACGATCGTATTTTTCTGCATCCCTCATTAAGCTAGAGGTTTCCTAAATGGCATCGAAGATCAATTATTTTGTTCATGTTTCATCTAGGAGACACATATGCTGTCAAATTTCTATTGTATGTACTGCATTCGACCGGGATACTTTGGTATGTGATCATAATCAAAGTAAAGGATAATATATCAAATCACAAATTATACAAATTGATTGATCATAATCCTTCATCATATGCCTTTAAATATTTCTTCTAAAATAAAAAATTGGTAAAATTTAATAGCAGGGAAAACTATTTAGGCGTCAATAGTATTTAATACATTACACGAGCTGAATTCTAGGGATCTTTAATACTCGTAAGCGCAGACAAATTTAATAGCAAAAACTATTTAGGCGTCAATAGTATTTAATACATTACACGAGCTGAATTCTGGGGATCTTTAATACTCGTAAGCGCAGACAAATTTAATAGCAAGAAAAACTATTTAGGCGTCAATAGTATTTAATACATTACACGAGCTGAATTCTAGGGATCTTTAATACTCGTAAGCGCAGACAAATTTAATAGCAAGAAAAACTATTTAGGCGTCAATAGTATTTAATACATTACACGTGCTGAATTCTAGGGATCTTTAGTACTCGTAGGCGCTAACAAATAAGACTAATCTTTATAAATATTGAGAAAGGTGTAGATTTATTTTCACTTTCAAATTCCCACTTGGAAAGCGTTTAGAGTTATCGGAACATTAGAGATCTTTATCAAACTAGTTCAAATATTCTTTGACTCGGGGACAAGTTTTTGGAAAAAGAATCATCAGTCAAGTAAATGGTTATGACCAAGCTTCATTTATAGACTAGTCATATTGCTTCCAAAAATTATATTTCAATAGGAAAAACTAATCAAATTAATGAAATATTAATTTAAGATCTGCAAGATACTATCATTTCTCTATCAATAAGAGTAAGAAAGAAAATCCACGAAAAACAAAGAAATATACAAAAATACTGGATTGATGAAAAATAAATGTATACCAAAACTACCTACCAAGATGTTATATCTTAATTAAATTAATGTATTATATTTCGCGTAAATGTTGTAATTTTTCAAATAACACTTAAGGAGTAACTGCAGACCACTAAAATATTCATGGTTTAATCGCATTTTCGCAAATTCTTGAATCTGGACGATTTTAAATATTGCAACAAATAAATCTTCAACAAGTCATTTTTATAACATTAAATGAGGATATTTTACTTCTCATGTATTCACAATGAGTGTGTCGCCAACCAATAACCATATAAGAAATAATACTGTACACCGTTCTAAATAGTGCATTTGTTGTTTCATTTAAATTACACATAGTCATATTTCTTTGTGGAACATTATTTCGTCTCTGTGAAAATAAATCCATCAAACATTTTGTCAACTGGTAATTCCAAACAACTTGTTTAAAGCTGACAAAGAATTCAAAAATAGCGTGACTTTGACCATGGGGTTCAGGTATTTGAGAGATTTTGTTTAACGTGAAAATGAAATTATTCGCCTAGCACCAGGTTAAGTGCCTGTGCGCATGCATGCTCTCTAACGTCTCATTAGGGAAATGTGGGACAGCTCTATTCCGCATGGTTTAGCGTGTTCCACAGCATGAAGTGAGTGTGTACGTTATCGAGCGTGAACCAGGTGTGAACGTCGGATATGGCTACTATGATATGGCTACTGGATATGGCAGCATCAAACTCAACGAACGTACATGAGGTAATTTTGATTAGAAAACAATAATTATTTAGAGTGGATTGTTATGATTCATTTATATTTAAGACAATAAAGCGCTCTAGAAGTGAATTTGAAGTACTCTAATCTTAATAAATACTACTGACTTTTGATGATTTACATGATTTTTGATTGTTAATGCATTTGCTACAAGTAATATACCAGTAGTTAACAATCTGCTTTGATAAGAAAAAATTTAATATTATATTTTCTTCCCAAAATTATAGAGAGGAACCGATTAGAAATTTCTTCCAAAGTTTTCTCAGCCTTTTTACACAATATTTGGAAAATATTTTTTTAAAGAACGTGGATTGATTGATTGATTTTTTTGTTTCCCAGCGCGTGAACTGCTTCGGTCATTATTCCCGTTAGTGTAGTGCATGTTTTTTTTCGGGAGATGGCGGTGATCTTCCCCCGCTGGATCGCGAGATCCGGCGCCGACCTACCGTCGGCTAGTAGGGTTTCCCCCTAACCAGGACTCTCCCACCAGCGGGGCACCGCCCCAGCCGGGACAAGCTCTAAGCTCCCGACCGGTGCCCCGGAATATGTGATAGTGTGGTGCATGTTAGTGTAAGTGTGTGTGTAAGGGGAGAGTATAGGACAAGGAAGAGGAAGGACAGATCGCGCGCGGTCCGTGGCCCGTTTGATAGGGTACTGCTCCGGCATGCGCCTGGTGTTGATCGGAGAAACCACGGAAAACTATCGATCAGAGCAGCCGGCCGCTGGAATTCTCCTCCAGACAGCAACTGAATTAGACCTAGCTGAAAAGCTTGTGTCGAAAATCCTGTCGCTGTGGGGAGTGTAACCTAGGACCTCCCGGTTAGAGGCGCTGCAGTGACATCAGTTGATGCACTTAGCTACCGCTACCGGTTTAAAGAACATGGAAATATTAGACGAGTGGAAAGAATGTCTTACAAGATTATCACAGATAACCATGTTTAACGGAATAAATAGAAAACGAAGTAGAAAATATTACTCGTGAGCAGTTTACGAAAGTGATGAAAGGGAAGTAGTGTTATGAAAGATGTACTTTGCGACCATTAAATTAGAATTTTATTACATCAAATTCAATAAATATAGCAATCGATATCGCAAGCATTAATTCTAAAATGAACAATTTTTCAGTGCAATCCTTATTGGATGCACACTCTTGTAAAATATTCTAACGGAATTAGTAGTTGTGCCAAATACTCTCCATTTCTAGCAATCACATTGTTCTTGTCCTACCTACAAACTCCCCTTTTCGCTTTTGACGCATCACTTTCTCACATTGTGACACGTCAGAAAATTATACTCTCGAAAAGTTATACATCACGTCTTTCGAATATAAAGCCCAAGTGATTGTAAAGTTTCATCTCAATAAATCTATAGAAGAACCCTTTTATACTGGACCCTCATAAAAAATAAAAGAACTGCAGTAAGTATATAAGACTATAATTTTAATATCTAATATGCAAAATTGTAACTAATTTTAAACTCAATTTGAATTTATTATTAACGTATTACAAGCAAATTTGTGTAAACGTTCTATCCCTAAATAAGATGAAAATCATATTCGTTTCGCAAAACCATTAATGGTAGACTGAAAGTCACATTTTAATCGACTTCTTTCTTTTACACATCATACCCGAGGTACAAAACTGAAAATATTTCCTCCACTACTACACATTTCCCAGCGGAAATCAGATGTAGAAGCTTCCAAATTTAATAGCGTTCTCAGAGAGAGTAAGAGAGAGAGAGAGAGTAAATATAAATTTTCTAAATAAGTGTTCGTGAGGACACTGCGAAAGGACACCTATATCATTTTCCACCGCTCTCAATTCTCCTCCCATACGGCAGCTCGCATCCTGCCCTCGATCGGACGGCTCTCCGCTCCGACCACTCGGACCTCTCGCCCTCGCCTCACTCCAATCGCCTCGCCCGCCCCTCGCCTCTCCCGCCCCGCTCCCCTCGCTCGCCCTCGCCCCTCGCCCTCGCCCCTCGCCTCCCTCCCCCCTCCCCCTCGCCCCTCGCCCCTCGCCCCTCGCCCTCCCCCTCGCCCTCGCCCGCTCGCCCTCGCCCTCGCCCCCGCCCTCGCCCCTCGCCCCTCGCCCCTCGCCCCTCGCCCCTCGCCTCGCCCCTCGCCCTCGCCCCTCGCCCCTCGCCCTCGCCCCTCGCCCCTCGCCCCTCGCCCTCGCCCCTCGCCTCGCCCTCGCCGCCTCGCCCCTCGCCCCTCGCCCCTCGCCCCTCGCCCCTCGCCCCTCGCCCCTCGCCCTCGCCTCCCTCGCCCCTCGCCCTCGCCCCTCGCCCCTCGCCCGCCTCGCCCTCGCCCCTCGCCCCTCGCCCCTCGCCCCTCGCCCTCGCCCTCGCCCTCGCCCCTCGCCCCTCGCCCGCCTCGCCCCTCGCCCCTCGCCCCTCGCCCCTCGCCTCGCCCCTCGCCCCTCGCCCTCGCCCTCGCTCCTCGCCTCTGCCCTCGCCCCTCGCCTCTGCCTCCTGCCTCTGCCTCTGCCTCTGCCTCTGCCTCTGCCTCCCTCGGCCTCTGGCCTCTGCCTCTGGCCTCTGGCCTCTGGCCTCTGGCCTCTGGCCTCTGGCCTCTGGCCTCTGGCCCTCTTGCCTCTTGCCTCTTGCCTCTTGCCTCTTGCCTCTTGCCTCTTGCCTCTTGCCTCTTGCCTCTTGCCTCTTGCCTCTTGCCTCTTGCCTCTTGCCTCTTGCCACCTGCCTCATGCCTCTTGTCTCTTGCCGTCCGTCCCACTCCTCTCGTCGCGGAGGCTTTGCATCAGACCTCGGAACCGATATCGCTGCTACCACTGCCACTACTGTAGCCGACGCCTGTTCAATTGTTGCCCCCACCATTGTCATTGTGTCACAATCGCCACCAAACACTAGGTCATCGCTAACCACGCCATCGTTCCCATCAACGTAACAACCGCTGCTCAAGATCATTGTCACTGCCTTTGCCAACGAACAGCCATCACCACCGTCAGCATCGCGACAACCAACTTTATATCTCTACCACGAGAACGTTTTGTTGAACTTTCCTTTTCCTTGTAGTGGTAGTAGAGCTTAGGGTGAGTTTCTATTTTGTTAACAATACAGAAAAATCAAATCTGTTTGTTCCTTTACCGTTAAAAATAAGTTTTCTATAATTTGGCAACGAAAATATCTAGTTTTTGAAATGTTAATCCCTCGCTTTTTTTAAATTTGTTGTTATTATTATTATTATTATTATTATTATTATTATTCATCTTTCAACTATTAATAGTTAAATTGTTGGGAAGGGATTCTAAAACTCAAGAAAGCGTGCGCAGATGATTTTCTCCCCCACACGTAACATACAGTTTTTGACTGTTTTTTACTAAATAAATAAATACCACCTACACCCGAACCAGTGCTCTCAACGCCGCTGCCGTCGTGAATGCAATTGCTACTTCGCCCATTACTGCCACACCCACGAGCCACCGTCACTCCACCAGGAGTTCATGATCAATAGCACCCAACCTAGTACCTCTCACCGCCCTCGTTATCCTCTATCTTCGTTACCTCTATCGCCACTACTGCTCCATGCCATCACCATGCCCGTTTCTACCGCCACTAAAACGCAATTATTTTCTTCTGCCTCAATTGCAATAATCTCTTCCACCGCTCTTCCCCCTGCCACCACCATCCTCGGATACACTCCCCAACAGTCTCCACCACAACGCCTCCACAATACTTCCCCACCACAACCACCAGCACCACCATCCATTGTTCGTCGCTGTCTGGAGGAGAATACTAGCGACCGGCTGCTCTGATCGGTAGTTTTCCGTGGTTTCTCCGATCAACACCAGGCGAATGCCGGAGCAGTACCCTACCAAACGGGCCACGGACCGCGCGCGATCTATCCTTCCTCTTCCTTGTCCTATCTTCTCCCCTTACTCACTCACTTACACTAACATGCACTACACTACCACGTATTCCGGGAGACCGGTCGGGAGCTTAGAGCTTGTCCCCTCTGGGGCGGTGCCCCGCTGGTGGGAGTCCTGATTAGGGGGAAACCCCACTAGCCGACGGTAGGTCGGCGCCGGATCTCGCCATCCAGCGGGGGAAGATCACCGCCATAACCCGAGAAAAAACATGCACTACACTAACGGGACTAATGACCGAAGAAGTTGAGGCGCCCGGAAACACGAAAAAATCAATCAATCAATCACAACGCCTCCACAATACTTCCCCACCACCACCACCCTCCATTGTTCGTCTTCAAACACCGCACCCTACCGCTCTCCGACGACAACCGCGCCACCTTCTGTCATCGTTTCCCGCCGACGCCCTCTGCCGTCGCCCTGCTGCATCGCTTCCGCCGCCCCCTCCCCTTCCCCCTCCGCCCACCACCAACGCCCTGCGCCCCCGCCTTTCGCCGTGCGCGCGGTATCGCCTGCGCAGCCGCAATTACTCGGATGCGCGCTTCCGCTCGCAGGCAATAACCGCCGGGCCCTAATTAGCGCCGCCGGCGCCGCCACTGAACGCCCCCCCCAGACCATAAGTGGGTCAGGGTGGCACGTGGCCGGCCAGCTGAGACATTCACATGCTCTAGGAAGATCCACAAACCATGTGAACACGGGGGTAATATTTGTAAGGGACATATTATGTAACAGAATGGTCATTTGAGCGTCTTAACTACACTTTCGTGCTGACCTGGATGGCCGAGGTGGCTAACAGCGAGTACCGACTCAGTGCTTCGGTCCGAAGGGTCGCGGGTTCGACTCCCGCCTTGAGCATGGTTGTTTGTCCCTTGTCTTTGTATGTATGTGTTGTCGCGGAGGGCCTCGCGTTCTGCTGACCCCAGATCAGAGGAGCCCGCAAGTGTGCTGGTGTCTAGTGTATGGTCGAATATGCGTCCCATCGGGACGCAAAGGGTAATCGGCTGTCGGCTGGATAAAAACTCTAGAAAGAATAAGAAGCACTACATATTCGTAAACTTCTGTTTCTACGTGTGTTCTGTTAAATGAGATCATGGAATCCTAATTTTTAAATGCTATACTTACCCCACTCCAAGCATTTTTCATGTGTAATTAATAATATTAATTATAATTGATAAATTTAATTAAACTGCAATTGAGTGACACCCGGTGGTAGTTACTTAGATAAATAAGGTAATAAATTTCATGTAAGTAATATAATAATAGTTATAATAATAGTGGTAATAATAATGCAAAAGTAATAATAACAATTACATATTTACTCATACGCTACAGACTCTCAAATCATCGTTCTCCATGTTGTCGGAGCAGAAAATATTATTCTTTCACGAAGAACATGATGAGGGGTAAGAACCCAATTTTATTGCTGATTGCCCTTGAAAATTTATTTTATTACATCGCATCGAATACTTTTGTTAACAATCCTTGTAAAACGTTCATTTTTTCTGTGCTAAAAATTCAATTAGTATATGGCTTAGGAATGGGATCGCTGAATTTTGAAAGCGTGCACAGAATGCACTTCTCCGAATAGCATGTCACTCGCCGTTTTTAACTGTTGTTTGACGGAAAATAAATAAATATATATATAAATAATGTAAACGACAGTTGTGTTTACCAATTTTAAAAGTATGCTATAGCAAAACTCTGTCAGAATGACTAGGTTTTTTTCAATATTTACACTTGTTGTATTCTCTCTAATACATATCTTTACTTTTTGTGGAAAGTGATGTTTTCATGACTTTGTCATGAATGTTCTAATATTTCATCCGCAATGTATATTCAGTACTTTCCATTTGTAAATATTTTGTGGAAACAAAAACAAATAAAGGCTCACTAAAATAAATATTTTTCAGAAAGAATATCATGTCATAAATTACATATCTCGGGTGGAAAGATGTGCTACAATTTCTTAAAATTTGAATTATTCGTAAATGGAAACGAACTATTGAAAGAAATATGTATATTGAGGGGTATAATTGCACTCATGGTATATTTGAAAACTCGCTCTTATCGTCGCTTGTTTTTTTGAACATACCATTCATACAATTATTCCCCTGTTTATACACTCGTTTCGTTAATTAATATAACTTTATCTATTTTAGGATACTTTTCAATTGCTTGGTCATTATCGACCAGGAATTCTATTATTGTTTTTAATTTTAGTCATCCAGAAATTTTGTAGTCAATCATAAAACTGAGGTGAAGACTGGAAGAGAACCGGAAGAAGTAAACGACTCGAAGATCAAATTTTCGAATGCAAATGAGTTTAGCATAAATGCCCGAACAGTATTTACACAAAGTAAAAATAATTGAGGCAGCTTGATATTAATTGAAACTATTTCTTTTTATATAAAGTACTGAAACTATAATCGAATGCGATAATCGAATTAATGTAGTTAAGAAATCTGAAAATGAGATCATCAGAGGAATGGATATATTTGCTGTGTGTATACTTTTATGTATACTTATTGCAATATCATGTAATTGTGGAGAGTGTTAGTCCGCACGTTTTGTCTAAAAATCCAAAACAAATTATAATATATAATTTCACAAAACGTATTTTAAAGTTTCATTTTTTAAATATTGAATAGTTTACGTCAAATATAGTTGCAGTGAAACAAAAACCGGAATTTATCATCTTTCAATAAATACCTTTTATAAATTTTTATAAGTGCATTTATTGTTATTGTATATCATATTAAGAAGACTGGCATTAATATTCAAATGTTGCTTTTAATTCACAATCTATTTCTTTGTTATTTTAATAGGCCTAATATTTTAATAATATATATATTTTAATAGGCCTATATTTTCAATTGAAATGTTTGCTTCACGATTATGGAAGTGGATTACTAACTTCGAGAACAAAGAGTATTTTTTTCAATTGTTATCTGAAATGACTGTTTTTTGTTTCAAATGTTATGTTCCGTGTGTTTATAATTTGATAAATGTCCATTCTTACACTCCCGACATGACTAAAAAATCGTCTTTATCTGTCTATCGTGCACCTAAACCACCAAAATTGTTCCGCTCTTCAACAAAAGAATACAGTCTCGTCAAAAAGCAAGAATATAATTCGTACTTCCATGATTCTCAAGATTCTTTGGATTTCTTCGGTCTTGAGTGTAATATTCTTGTAAATTTTCCGCCCAATTTATTCCTTCTCAAACACATTGGATTCTAAAGAAGATGAAGCTTCCAACTTAGTCCTATATTTAAATAGGCAATTTTCATATGTAATATCACAGCGCTTCAAGTAATATTTAGTGTGGCTATTTTATGAATTAACACGTGAATCGAATGAAAAATTAAAAATCACAGAAATTACAAAAAGGGAGATATTATTTATAACTGCTACCAGATTATGTGAAACTTTCATTCATCTCCGAGTTGTCACTGCCTCCTGGAATAACATTTACTATATCCAAGGATGAACAACAGTTTAATGCAGAAAATGATTTCAACTAGTGCATTTCAATTTTAAGGTAACAAAACTTTTTAAAAAAATATAACAAAACTATTTACAAGAACATTTATTAAAAACAATTATTAAAATTATAGAAAATTGAGTTTTTCATGTCTTGAGACTACATGATAGTATTTGAAATAGAAGACGTAAAAGCTGAACTAGCAGCGGGACTCGTCAATTTCGAATGGATTGAATATACTTTTGATATATCCTGTCTGTCTGTCTGCTCTCTATGTACTGCCTGCATTTCCTATCTAATTTTGCCTGTAACGTTCCACACAGCTTTGATAGCATATTCCTTGTACTTTACACCATCGAATTTTCACATATTAATTGTCCAATCTTTCAAACTTTGTGTCATTTCGTCATTTGTAGGTTGCGCTGTCATTTGTATTTTATCTCTGCCATGTTCATTCTTTCTACTGAAATTGCTTTCACACACTTTATCTGTTTCTTTTGATGTTTTCGGCTCTGAATCTTTAAAAATAATTCAATTTTGAAGTTTGAAACATTACTAATTTTATATTGATACTCACAAGGTATAATATTATGGAATAAAACAATTGCTACCGATAACAACAAAAGGTAAACAAAGTGACTCCAGCTGAGTGCAACGTTGATGATTACATCGACTTCTTGGCTCTTCGGGTGACGCCGCGTACTGGGCTGAGCGGCCGACGTTTTGCCTGTCATGTCGGAGGCTTCCTCAGGGCAATGACGCCGCGTTGCTGCGCGTAGGCTATTATGTATTCTCCGGCCTGGGCGCCCGAGCGGGGCAGGTGCGCCGTGATTGGCAGAGGGATCCCTCTGATTGGCTAGCGATCTGTGTCAACCCGTGTCTCGCGGCGGCCGTCCTCATGATCGGACCGTGTGGGGCAGCCGCCTCGCAGTCGCGGATTGGTGGTAGTAGGGATATCCAGACGAAAAGTCGGCCGCTCAGCCCATTACGCGGCGTCACCCGGACAGTCAAGAAGATCGACTCGAGCCGCGGAAGCTTACGTGTTCAGTTGATAATTACATTGGCGATAGATATGTGGGTCTGGATTAATTTGAATACATTCTTGCTTAACATTGGTTACTTCCGACGGCAGACATGAGTCAAGTGGTGAAAATAAAGCGTTATCTACTGTTATTAAGTATTAAGTATTCTGTCGATAAACGAAGTTTTTCAAATTCGCTGATTGCTTTGCATACATTTGGTGTACTACCATACACTGCATTCCAGTATTTTCAACAATGCCGAGACAGTTGGTCATAAATAAAGTTAAATCTGCTCTGGATTTGGAAAACGTACAATTTTAATAGTATATATTTTTAATAAGAATAAAACCCCAAAAATTTACAATTACATTTTATACGGTAATATTTCAAATTAATACTTTAATTATTTGTTTGTTTTTATCTTCATATCGAATTAAATGTTACCCGATGAATCAGATAAGAAACAGATAAAATTCAAAATATAATAAAGGAAAAACATAGAAATGCATTTTAAACTGAAGTAGATGTCCTAATTCTTTTATACAGTTTTAAATACGATCTTTTGAGATAGAAATTCCTTTTATTTTTTAGAGATAGAAAACCTGTTTATTAGATACGTTTACCATAACAATTATTCTAAAAGTTCCTTGATATTCGATCTCCGTTTGACTGAAAGCAGAAATATTTGTTCACGTGAAAGTAAAGTTTTGTTAGAAAACTGGGTCGGAATTAAAGGTGAACATTCCAGGTCATTGATTGAATTACTGCACCATTTAAGAACTCTTAAGGATTCCTGTGTTTGTTGATGGTTGGAACGCAATTAAATTCGAATTATGCTTTGTAAACATGAGTGAATGAAAACGGGAACGGAGCAAGGTCAAACGAAACCCTTCAGTACGGTGACCATTACATTTCCAATTGAGGACTTCATGAATGACAAATTCAGGCCGGAATGTATCAAAACGTTTACTAACAAATGGGGCTTGGCACTGTTATTACAAATAGGAAAGTGAAGGAGAACCAAAACTTCTACAAGACATATTTTTATATGAAATTAACTTACTCCGGATCTCTTTCTTGCAGAGAAACGTGTATAAAATATTCAGTTAATTTCAATTTTTTGTTCCTAGCATTTTTCCTACGGGAGTCCCGTGATATCTTCATCCCAGTTAAGTGAATCTGAAAGAATATCCTAGATATTAACTCAATCATGAGCTCCTCACACGGATGTCAGTCTCTACAAGCCGAAGGCCTCCGCGACACTTCCACGAAGAAGAGACGAGACGGATATAAAAGCCAAAGACAAGATTTACTCTCTGTGAACCCCAGGGGCCGAGTGTGAGTGTAAGAGCGAGTGTGAGTGTAAGAGCGAGTGTGAGAATGAGGGTGAGTGTACGTGAGTGAGTGTGAGAGTGTAGGTGCGAGTGAGTATAAGTGAGTGTGGTGAGTGAGTGTGAGTGAGTGAGTGTGAGTGAGTGAGTGTGAGTGAGTGAGTGTGAGTGAGTGAGTGTGAGTGAGTGAGTGTGAGTGAGTGAGTGTGAGGGAGTGAGTGTAATGGAGTGAGTGTAACTGAGTGAGTGTAACTGAGTGAGTGTAACTGAGTGAGTGTAAGAGGAGTGTAACTGAGTGAGTGTAACTGAGTGAGTGTGACTGAGTGATGAGAGAGGTGAGAGTGAGTACAGAGAGTGTGACTGCGAGAAGGAAAGTGTGACTGCGAGAAGGAAAGTGTGACTGTCTGAGTGGAAGAGTGTGTCTGAGAAAAACGCGCGCATTCTTCCCTTCCTCTACCTTGTCCTATCCTCGCCCCTTACACACACTTACAGTAACATGCACTACACTACCATACATGCCGGGAGACCGGTCAGGAGCTTAGAGTTTGTCCCAGCTGGGGTGGTGCACCGCTAGTGGGAGATCCGGCTCGGACGGTAGGCCGGCGCCGGATCTCGCCATCGAACGAGGGGAAGAACATCGCCACCTACTGAGAAAAACACGCACTACACGTACGGGACTAATGACCCTAGTAATTGACGTGCTCTGATCCACTAACTATCAATCAATCCGTCCTTACCCCAGCGGGGCACCGCGCCTGCCGTGATAAGCTCCTGACATGTGTTGTAATGTTCCGCATATTATTGTAAATAAGTGTGTGTCAAATGAGATAATGTAACAACGATGAGGTTGGAAAGATCATACATTCAGTAGCTCGGTTTGTTTAAGTACTGCTCTTACGTACACTGGTGTTTATTGGAGAAGCCCACACTTAGAATAATTTATCTGTTTTAAACATTTAGAATTATTTATCCAATTAATAAAGTACGTTGATCTGGAACGTAAACAGTTACAAAACTTTCGGACACATTTTCAAAGCTATTAATGAAACATAAATGAATAAGTAGTAAATAAAGAATGTAAAATTTCGAAATAAAATGTATTCTTAATAGGCAACCCAGTTAGATACCTTCGTAATAATAAGGGACCAAAATGTACTCATAGCGCTTTATGAATACATATTCAACATTTACACAATATAAATGCATAATAATTAACATTACTTTAATATACAATAACAATATTCTTATTGTCCTCATTCCCAATTTTGTGGGCCAAACTAATGTTTGCTGGAATTTTAGTTTCAACAAAAAAATAAAAGTTTGGTCATTCATTAATAAAATATCTATAACGATGAAATAGATATATCATGTTATGATAAATACTACAAGCCTCTGGGATGGCTCATAGCAAGTGTACTAGTTTCCGTGCTGCGGTACCGAATTTGAGTCCCGGTCGAGGCACACACACACACACACACACACACACACACACACATCCACTTCACTAACACACGCCGAGAGGTCGATCGGAAGCTTAGGGCTTGTCATGGCTGCGGAGGTGCCCTTCTGATGGGAGATATCTAGTTGGAAAAATCCCCGCTAGCCGATAGGAAGGTCAGTGCCTTATCTCACTATCCAGCGGGGAAAGATCACCGCCACTCCAGACGAAAAGTTATGCACGTACGGGACTAATGGCCTTAGCATTTTACGTGCCCAGAATCATTAATCAATCAATCAATCAAAACAAATTTGTATGTAAATGAATAGAATGCTGCTAACGACTTTCATTGATAATTTATCTTAGTTTCTTGTATCACCAAGTAATTCCATTCCTTTGTTTTCTGACGCCAAGCGTTTTTAAAAACTCCACATGAGGCCAGCAATGTAGTCCTTGGAGAGAAACTCTGTTAATAACCAGAGAGGGAACTGAGTTAAAAATGTCACAACTTCGAACGGGCGGGTCCACGGAGCCTTGGCTCCCTGTTTGGAATACAAAGCATAGCGGCGCCCGCCACGCCAACTCGCGCCACTGGTCGCCATGGCAACGGACTTCTGTTGTGCGCCTGGCACTAAAGATCTGCAGTATTCGGGCGGGTCCATGTGTGGCATTGATTGACGTATTCGCAGTCTGTCGAATTTTAATTTACGGCATCTAACGTTATTACTCCTCAAAATTAAAACAATATCAAGTTCCGTGTCAAGTAACCGAACGGTTGTCAACGTGTCAAGTTTAAATTTATTGTAATCATAATATTTGATAAATAAATGTTTCTGTTTTAGTGAGTGTATATGAGTGAGCGGATACTTGATTAATCTGATTTTTTCTGAGAATTTTCCTTTCTTGTTTCTCTATTTCTTTTATTTTGGATTGACCACCGATTTGTGTCGTTTCAGCGGCATATAGTGCCTCAGGAAGTATGACAGTGTTATAATGTCTTCATTTTGCGTTAATGGATATGGACTTTTTGTTGTAATAGTTCCATGTGAGTTTGTATGCTCTCTGCAATTTTCTTATTCTCTCCTCATTGGCCCTTTGGTTGATTCCTGATGGTTGGATGATTTCTCCTAGATATTTAAAATGCGGCACTTGTATGATTGTCCGGTAGGTTGTTGCGATAGGCAGTTTGTCTTGTGGCACTCTTTCTATGTATTGTGTTTTCTCGTACGAAATTTGAAGACCAGTTTTATGTGCAATTTCGTGTAGTTTCTCTATGGAGTCTGTGGCCTCTTTTCTATTATTAGTGAGAATTGCGAGGTCATCCGCAAAGGCTAAGCATTTCACATGGAACCTATTCTCTTCCTTATTCTCTTCTTATACCAATTTGGATACCTTTAACTTCTTTTTCCCCAAGTCCTGATAATTTTCTCGAGAAGGATATTAAAAACAACGGCGAAAGTCCGTCACCCTGTCGCAGTCCAGTTTGGATCTCAAATGGTTCGGAAACTTCCCCCATGAATTTAACTTTGGAAATTGTGTTAGTTAAAGTTTGCCTGATGAGTGCTCTTGTCTTTCTGTCGATACCGAATTCTTCTAGTGTGTTGTAGAGTGTTTCCCTGTCTATGGAGTCGTAGGCCTTCTTAAAGTCCACAAACGTGACCACTGTGTTTCTGGTGTTTCTCATCTGGAGAATCATTTTCAGATTCCAGATCTGTTCTATGCAGGAGTATCCCTTGCGGAAACCAGCCTGGTATTCTCCTGTCTGTCTATCAGCTTGTTCTTCTAACCTATTCAAGAGGACTTTTGAGAGAATTTTATACGTGACCGGCAAGATGAGATTCCCCTGTAATTATTCGGATCGGTTTTGTCCCCTTTCTTATGGAGTGGATGGATAATTGCGCATTTCCATTCAGAAGGGATCTGTTCAGTTTCCCAAATGTCTAATATGATCCTATGAATTTTCCCCGTTAATCTTTCATCATTAAGTTTCCAGAGTTCTGCAATAATTCCATCTTCTCCTGGGGCTCTATTGCTTTTCAGAATTTTGATAGTCTCTACTATTTCCTTGATGGTTGGTGGTTCAGCGTCGGAAATTGGTGTGGAAGTTTTAAAGGAGATACAGTCTGTGAGACCTTCGCAGTTGAGAAGTTGGTTGAAATAGTTAGCGAGGATTTGGCAGTTATTCTTCGTGTTGGTTTCTAGTGAGCCATCTGGTTTCTTGAAGCATTAGGCGGTTTGTATCCTCTGAGATGTTCTTTAAAAGTTTTATAGAAATTTCTGGTGTTATTCTTTTTAAAATCTTGTTCTATTTCATCTAGTCGCCTTTTATCAAAATTACGTTTTTCCCTCCGAATTGTTTTTGATGTTTGTTTTCGGATCTCCAGAAATTGTTGCCATTTGTCCGATGTTTTGTTACTATTGAAGTTTTTCCAGCCTTTGATTCTTTCGTCTATTTCTTGGTTACATATTACATTCCACCACCTGTGTTTTCTCCTTTTCGGAGGTTGTCCCAATTTCATTGTGGTTTTGAGGACGCCCGCTAGTTCTGTCCAATTTGGGGTGTTTGTTTTAGCGATTTCCTGTAAGATGATTTCCTTGTTGAGTTTTAAATATTCGGGGCCTGGCCTGAACACTTTGTTTAATTCTGGTTTTCTCCTATTGAGTTGTAATCTGGTCTTTATCTGTAGAAGGTGGTGGTCTCATTCAAAAAAGCCTCTTCTGGTTTTCACATTCAGAATTTCTGTTATGTTGCTCTTAGAGATGGCCACATGGTCAATCTGGAATTCTCCCAGCATTGTGTTGGGCGACATCCAACTGAATAGTTTTTTCTTGGGTTTCTCAAATTGTGTTGACATGATTACAAAGTCGAAATTTTCGCAAAAGCTTATCAATCTTTCCCCATTCTTGTTAGTTCTTTTATGAGCTGTATGTATTCCTGTGATTTTTCTGAATTTTTTCTCTTTGCCTAATTGTGCGTTAAAGTCGCCTAATAGTATTATTACATGGTGCTTGGGAATTTTGTTGGTCATCTCTTCGAGCTCATTCCAGAAGTCGTCTACTTTCTGGGGGTTTTTCTTGTTATAGTCATTTGTGGGTGCGTGTGCGTTGATCAGGGCATATGCTTTGTTAGCCGATTTGACGGAGAGCGTTGATAAGCGTTCTGAAGTGGAATTGAAGTCGATAATCGAATCTTTGATGGATTTGTGGACTGCGAATCCTGTACCTAACTGTTTGAGACCTTTCTTGTTAATTTTAACTGCTGGTTTTCCTTTGTAGATTCTGTAGTCTTCCGTGACAAAATTGTTTTCGTCCGCAAATCGCGTTTCCTGGATTGCAAGAATTTTTATGTGGAATTTTTCCAGCATGTCTGTAAGTTGTTTTATCTTGCCCAGTTTGAAGAGTGTGTTTGCATTAAGTGTGCCGATGAAGTGTGTGTGTTTTGTACGTAATACGTTCGAAGAGTTCTGATTCTCAACAATAGACTTTACATGAGGCTCCTGGTCCCCCGGAATCCGATGACCAGGTAGATCCAGCCTTGCGACTGGTGCCCGGGGTAGTGGATTCGTTCCTTGTGTTCCCATCATGTTTGGTATTCAAGTTGAAAAATAGGTTTGGTGGTGGTCTTTCTGAGGAAAGACCACGAGTAATACGACTTGATTGTTAAGATCAAGAAGGTTTTTCTGTAGGGGTTTTCTCCCTTAGGGGGTAACCTTCATCCTCGCCGGTTTCACCTGTAACCCTAGGCAGGGGCCCTTACAGGGTACTGACAGCCGGAACCAGCTGAGCCCTGGTTATTTTATAGAGGTATACTCCTGTGTAGACTCTTCCGCGCCTTGAACCGTTGGGACACCTAGTTCCTCTTCCGCTTCTTGGCCCGTTGATCTTCACAGCGGTCCGTTGGCATCTATATTATCTCTAATATGGAAGGTCCCAGCGGGCACGACGGGGACGTGGACTTGACGTGCCCCCCTTATTATTATTATTATTATTATTATTATTATTATTATTATTATTATTATTATTATTATTATTATTTCAGTAAGAACAGAGGGTTTGGTGCATGTTGGTAGCATGCTGGTATGAAGGCTCATATGTGAATCATTTAACATTCAAACTATATTAGAGTTATTGTGTTTATTCTTTACAAATAAGTAGTTTATGAAGTTAAAGAGTTTTTTACAAACATTTTCAAATTATTTTGAGGTATATTAGTGAAGAATAAAAAAGAGGTAATGATGCAGGGAGGTTTTATAATTGATTATTAAGTTCACTGAAACTTACTAATTATTTTTAATTTTTATTTCATTAATATTTAATCAATCTTTAATTATCCATTATGTATTTCTTTCTCTCGTTCATAAAGGTATTTCGGGGCACGTGCTTATCATTAGTTCTGTAAGTATGAATATTCATTTTTTATAAACACATTTAATAATGATTTGGTATCTAAATTTTCTATAGGATGTTATATTTATACTCGAGTTAGTGTTCCAATTAATGTGTCCTATTAAATTTGTTATACTATTTAAGTAAATGATGCTAATACTGCGCTTCTACATCATGATGTAGGATTTTCCCCCACAAAGGATTCCCTTTTATTTCCTTAAATCCTCGGTCCGTATTGTGACCGCTCTACCTTTTCACTATATTCACTAAAAAGCCTACAGCGGATCACGCAAGTAACCTAGTAGTATTACTTGACCTGTGACTTGTTATGAAAATGTCACACCAAAAATTAGGAATGGTTTCATATGTCCTAACTGCTCTACAGGAGTGGGTTCGTCTTTTAACCCGCTTTTGTAATAAAAGAAACCTAGTGTAACGAACCGTCCTCCTCTTATAAAAAAACTATAATCTTTATAATCGCCCGGCGTTATAACGCCAATATAATAACCAAAACCAGCTCTTATCAATTGCCCTGGTTATACTCAGCTTCCACCTCCAAGGTTGCCCGTCGACTAGCTGCTCCACCAGAACCTCCGATATTTTCTTACTTACACATAAAATCTGGGTGTGAGGTTGTGACTGACCTGTACAGGATCTAACAACTATTCGGGCACGTGGGCGTAGGTCATTAACTAGCTATATGCAACAATTAAACTACGTTCGTTTAATTTAATGTCGAACCATGTGATGTTCGCCGTTATTTTCTTTAATTCCTGTGCTAGTTCGTTATTTCAGTTGACATATATACCAACTGGCGTCGTCGCTCTCCCATGACTCACATAAAACACTTAACGACAAACAAAATAAACACACAAACACATCAACGATATAATACACTTAAATTACATGACACAAAATCCAAACTATTTCCATTCATACTTACAATTATAAATAAACTCATTCACACCCGAATGCGCATTCTGCCTGTATATCTATTGAATCTATTTTTACGCTAAGACAGAACTTGATCTTGTACAGAAGCTAATTTTAATCTTTCTTCTCCTTCAAATGTGAATTTCATAAAAAAAAAAAAAGTTTCATGAACTTCCCTTTCGCCGAAAACGCTGTAATCCGCAGCAAACCATTGTTGCGCGCCGTCCTCGCTGTATATTACGCAGCGTCCTCAAATCCATCCTCCCGCAGCGTTTCTCAATCACACCACACATTACCAAAAATTTCTTGAACTCGCTAATATCTTCTTAGCATGTCCTTTCATTCCCCTATCATCCTATTTTCATTACGCAACTAGTAACGCGATTATCTGTCTATCGCGTGCTAGATTTCCTCCCAAATGTCCTATTATTGAATATACTGCGACACATAAAATATTTCCGCGTTACGCATTGTTATTACGAACATCATTGCCTAAACTCACTATATCCATTCATGTTCACCGTGTTTCTCGCACAATTACATACTAAAATTCATTCGTCGTATGACCGTCGTCGAGTGAGGACGTGCCGGAGCGCAGGTAGCAAAACGAGGCTTATAGCAGGTGTCTGGTGAGCGGCGAGTTCTGAAGCTACAGTGAATTCCAGCAGCTTATTTTTAGGCAAGTAAACTTTCTTATACTCTCTTCTCCCAGTTTTACTATCTCTGATATCACAATATCTTACTTCTGTATCTCCGGAATTGTGTTATTCTCAAATTTTTGTTAAATTTATTTCTCTTGTCAATTGATTTTATCCCGTCTCACTTCTTGTCCGTTTCTGATAATATATCTTTCTTTCTTTTATTTAGTTAATTTTTTTTTCTTTGGATCTTCTTGCCTAGAACCTAGTGTTTTTGCTTTTCAATCTACAAACTATAATTTGTTTTAAGTGTGCTTTTATTTATTTTCATTTTTATAATACTCTTGTTGTCCGTGTTTTCTCGTCATGGGTCAAGCTGCAAAAAACCTCCTCGAGAACAAGAATTTCATCGCTCAAGTGAGCGAATCTGTTGCTGCCCGCATAACGGAGAGCGTCCAAGAGATTAATCAGGGTCTCATCGAGGCGCTTCGGGACGAGCTTCGAAATTTGGGAGACCATCGAGCAGCAGAACCGCGTCATTGACGAGCAACGCCAGGAGATCGCAGCGCTAAGGACGGCCCACATGGACAAAATGGACGAGCTGGAACAATATCAGCGGAGAAATTCTCTCCGCTTGTTTGGAATCAGTGAGTCAAACAACGAAAATACCGATACAAAAGTTATAGAGTTGGCTAAGGATATTGGTGTCAGTGTTACTCTTGACGACATTGATAGGAGCCATAGAATAGGACCTAAGACTGATGGCAAGTGCCGCCCTATTATAGTGAAATTAGTATCGTATAGGAAAAGGGCTGAAATATTTAAAATGTCAGTGTTACTCTTGACGACATTGATAGGAGCCATAGAATAGGTCTTTAGATTGCGAGGATTTAACCTCACGTGGTTAGAAATATTGAGAAAATGTATTTCAAAATTTCAGCTTAAAACGTGTGGTCCTTTGATGGGGCAATATATGTAAATACCACACAAGGGAAAAGACGCATCACCAGAATGTGTGAAGTTGACTCGCTACCTGTAAATGGCGCGTAACCTTAGAATCTGTTTTCAGAAGTCTCTCTTATACTTAGATTATTGTTTATTATTTAATTTTACTTGTAATATATTAATTTTAATTTCTTTCTGCCTGTAAAGTACACACTTTCAAATACTATGTCAGAAATTTGGCAACCTGTAGATGACGAAGTCTTGCCGGAAACCGCGCCCTTGGACATACCTACCTGGGACATTGGCCCCTGTCCGGCGTTAAGCTTGCTACCTACCCCTCGAAGCCCTGCTACACTCTCTGATCTCAACGCGTCCATT
The DNA here is from genome assembly GCA_964035755.1 of Teleogryllus oceanicus. Lineage (NCBI taxonomy): Eukaryota > Metazoa > Arthropoda > Insecta > Orthoptera > Gryllidae > Teleogryllus > Teleogryllus oceanicus. The sequence continues at coordinate 40,972,438 of CAXIVR010000012.1, read as the reverse complement.
TCGCACTTTCCTCGTGACTTGTCTGTCTTTCACATTAACGCGCAATCTCTAAAGAAACATCACGCAGAAATTTGTCATGTTCTCTCTGAAGCTAGCTCACGTATTATTAATTAGTGAAACTTGGTTGAAATCTACTGCGCCGTCTGATCTTGTGTCGATCCTAAATATAAACTCATACGAAATGATAGAAATATAATAAAATTAATTTAAAGAGAAATCCGTGGGGTGTTGCTATGTTTGTGCGTGATGATATAAATTGTAAAATAATAAAAACATCTACTAGTAACTCGCCGAACTTGGAATACATGTTTGTTGATATGGTAATTGGGGGAAAACATCTACTTGTCGGGGTTGTATATTGGCCTCCAAATACAGGACAGCTGTCAAATTAGAGGATTCACTTTCAGAATTTACAGATAAGTATCAAGATATTATTGTAATGGGGATTTTAATTGCGACTTAAAAATCCCATCACAAAATCTGCACTAACTTTATTCATACTTTCAATTCGTATAATTTGCAAATATTAAAATTGAATCCTACTCATAGCTCATCTAAAGCAAAATCGTGGATTGATCACTTGATTGTCTCAGATATTTCCAAAGTATTACTACATGGTCAAGTTCCTGTTCCGGTATTTCAAACCATGATTTACTCTTTGTATATATTCGGCTAAATGTACTAAATACAAAACAAAACAATCAATTACCGTGATTACAAAACTTAGATTTTACAGCATTTCAAGTAGACAGTGAACATGCACCTTGGCACCAAGTTTATCAACAATACTCATTAGACTCGAAAGTAAATATGTTCAATGAAATCATAACGAATCTTTTTAACAAGCACGCTCCATGGAAAACTTCACGTGTCACGCGGCCTGCTGCTCCATGGCTTACAAATGAGATAAAAGTTCATATGAAAGTTAGAAACTCCGCATATAACCGTTTTAAAATTACTAAAACCGATGAAAATGAAAAGAGTATAAAAAACTTAGAAATTTCGTAAAACAACAAATCAGAAACGCTAAGATTCGTTTTTATCATAATCTATTCCAAACAAATTCAGTACGAAGGAGTATGGAACACTTTGAAAACTTAGAATTTGCAAACGTAAATCAAATGACAGTTCATTAGAAATTCCTAGATGACCTAAACGACTATTTTGCTTCCGCTGCACATAAAATAGACCCTATTATTAAAGAAAAGACACTTTACTCTCTGGAATCACATGCACCTCGCACCCCCTGTGACGATAGTTTCTATTTCAACAATGTTGACTGCCAAGAAGTCGAAAAAATTGTGAAGGCACTCAAATCAAATTCAAAAGGCTCGGATGATATAACGGCAAAGCAATTAAAATTGGTTTTAAAAGATGCTCTTCGGCGCTTACTCACATAATAAACTTTTCTTTAACAACCGGATATTTTCCCAATTGTGGAAACAAGCTACATTCGTCCTCCTCGAAATGTTTAAATTCGTTAAATCTTTGTGATTATCGACCTATCAGCATATTACCAACATTATCCAAAGTCCTCGAAAAGTTGTACGTCAACAAATAAACAAGTATCTCACCATAAATGATGCTCTCAATAATTTTCAATCTGGTTTTAGGAGGGTAGAAGTACGCAAACGGCTTTTACGAGTCATCGAAGACATTCGTCAATCTCTGGATGAAGGCAATATAACAACGCTAACGCTTTTAGATTTTAGCAAGGCCTTCGATTCAGTAGACCATGACGTGCTTCTGGCAAAATGTAAATGTCTCGGTTTTTCTGATTCTACCCTATCGTGGATTTCAAGTTATTTTAGTAATAGACAACAGGTCGTAGTTGTAGAAAACACTTTCTCGTCACCTAAACCAGTTTCACGTGGAGTGCCACAGGGCTCCGTACTTGGTCCACTTTTCTTCCTTATCTATGTAAATGATATACCGTCAGTGCTATCAAGATGCAATCATCATATGTACGCAGATGACCTACAGATCTATGTCAGTGGGAAACCTTCTGAAGTGGCTCAGTTAATAAGTAAAACAAATCAGGATTTAGCCTCTTTACATGAATGGTCACTGAGAAACGGCCTTAAGCTAAATCCATTAAAATCTCAATCAATTATAATTGGCTCTTGTTGGTCCCATAAAGCACTTAAAAATCTAAATATTCCTCATATCATACTGGATAACACCACTGTTCCCCTATGCTCACAAGTAAAAAATCTCGGTCTGACCATCGACAAATTCCTAAATTGGGAACCTCATGTTCGGGAAACTTGCCGCAAAGTGTATGCTTCAATGTACTCACTCAAATGTGCTTACAAATGCCTTCCACCCAAAACCAAAGAACTACTAGTTAAATCCCTCTTACTCCCTCTGCTTGATTACGGTGACATTGTGTACGGTAATGTAAAGAAATCAACTGCTGACGCTCTCCAAAGAGTTCAAAATGCGTGTGTTAGGTTTCAATATAATATCAGAAAGTATGATCACATATCGGGATACTACGAAGCTAATAACATACTAAACTTGAAAGCCCGACGCATGTTTCATAGTTTGTGTCTTTTCTACAAAATATTAAATACGGGTGTACCTACTTACCTCTCTCATAAAATTTCTTATCTTAAAACAAGAAGATTCGAGAAATCTTTGCTATGCAATATTCCAAAAAGCAACACTAACTTTTACAATAAATCTTACTTAGTAGCGACGACTAGAGAGTGGAATAGCCTTCCAAATGTTAGGAAATGTAAGCCTTCCAGTAAATGTTAGGATCCATTTCTTGTATTTTCTTAGTTAGTTCTTAAGTGAGTTCAAAATTGTAGTTAAATGTAAATTTTATAGGTTTTTAACAGTTTTGTTCTTTTCTTTGTTTTCTTAAGTTAGTTCTTAATTTAATTAACAATAGTATAATTAGTCTAAATTAAGTATATTATAGGGTTAAAAGGTTTTTTTGTATTATCTACCAGTATTTTTCTAATTCATTATTATCTAACTTTGTCATGGCTCTGACTGAATGCGTCTTTTCCCTTGGTACATGATGTTGAAATCTAAAATCGGCCCTAAGCCGTCGTCCTGGCCGGGTGGTTGTGTGCATTTCTCATATTGCTTTTATGATTCATGAATGTATTTTAGATTTTTGTCAACATTTGATACGTATTGCTAAATTAATATCTCTTAGAATTTATATTTTCGGGCAAACCTTTAGAGTTTTCCTGAGTCAGTAATGTTTGTTTTGTTTATAAAATTATCTTAATTATATTTTTTTTGTTGCTCAATGTTGAAGAGCATGCACACTTCCTTTGTTTTCCCTGGTTTCCCCCGGTCGCTTAAGGCAAATGCTGGGACGTTGTATTCTTGTCACGTTTGTGAGCCCAGGGGCATGACATCTGTAAGTTGTATTATTTACTTATTACTAAGTATTATTATTTACTTGTTTTTATTTACTAAATGTATCTATTAATTCAATTCTTATCTATAAATTTATGTATTACGTGGTTAGGCGGAAGGGCCTGATGGCCCGAGTCTCGCCACATAAATAAAGTCATTATTATTTTATTATTATTTAAAACGTGGTTAGGCGAGCGGCTGACTTCGAGCTGCTACATCATCCTCCGGTCATTGTTGCGTTGTGTCTTCAGCTTTTTTTCTGGAACATTTACCGATCGCTTACGTGTCTTTACCAAAAATATCATACCATTTTACTTACTTCTGTCCTTTCCAGGCTATTTCTCTTTATTACTACTTTTAATTATCAATTTATATCTTATTACTATTTCTTTTACAATTTCCTAATGTTTATTAACGCCAAAATTGCTTAATTTCCGACGCTCGGCGTCTTGACGTAGTTGTGACGTCAGCGCGACGCATCATTGTTCTCTCGTAAAAATTCCAAATATACAGTTTCAATTTTCATCTCTACTGCAGCTCCTCGATATTTTTCAGAGTTGCGAGTAATGTCATAATTTTTCGCGTGATTTCCTTTGTTAATCCCGAAAGTTTCATTTCAATCGCTTTACGCGTTCTCTTAATTTTTAGGAAAAAACCGCTCCTTTACATAACCTTTCTTATGATAACAATGGCTGTAAATTCCTAGTTATATCGTCAAAAGTGTACTTTCAAAATCACTCATCTTTTAAACCCCTGATGCGATTTGATCGGATAACTCGGATAACTTTTGAAATATTCCTCTAAATGAATGCTATTGATTTGTACTGTCCAAATTAGGATTTTATCGCGTCTTCTTTAATTTATAAAAAAATTATTAGTGCGCGACAACGCTTTCTTCTGTTTTTCCATCTCCAACTCATGCCATTCCTTGTTATGTTTGTTCTTTGCATCTAAATTGTTTGTGGGGATTTTAGATTGTTACAATAGGCAAGTTATCTTTTAACTATGAACAGAGTACTAGATATATTCTGTTAAATACTTAAATACAATATTATCCAGCATTTACACATTGCATTAAAAAAATCTATCACTTACTCTACCTTTAGCAATTACGTGATTATGTTATCTTTTAACTATGAACAGAGTTCTAGATATATTCTGTTAAATACTTAAATAAAATATAATCTAGCATTTACACATTGCATTTAAAAATTCTATCACTTACTCTCCCTTTAGCAATTACGTGATTACCTAACTACTGCAGTTGCGTTTTAACACTTGCATAAACACTTTACATAAAATTATATTACCCTTCACTTCACAAAAAAACACAATAAAATACTTGTACACAAGACCTGGAAACACAAAATACGGAAAAAGAATCACATACCAAAATACCCTTTACATACACTTTTACAGAAATTGTCACTTGAATAGTGGATGAAATATGTACAAGACGTTGCTTCACTTTCACGTAGCTTATTACTTTATACAATTTAGCCAGCAAATAAAAAAATGTCGTTATGCAATGAACGTACAATTAATAATAACTCTTTTACTAATTATTGATTTTGAACAATTTGAAAACGATTAAACAATAAATTGAAAATACACACTAAAAGAACAAATATTATCGTTAATAGAAAAATATGAAAATAGGTTTTTACAATTCTTTACATGAATTAACTATCTGGCTTCCTTTTACGACTGCAATATTGTAAAAGATTACGTTTAAATAATTTTAATATAATTACTCGACTATCTACGACTATCTACGACTACTTACGTGGTAAGCCAAGACGAAAGACAAAAAAAAGCTTTTTCAAGCTTCTTATCGTCGAAATACGGCGAATTCTCCTCCTCCCCATCCAACACGAACAATTGCGGTGCATCCAGATCGACGGTCGGCAGCAAAAGAGAGAGCTTTTCGTGGCGGTGCTTTGCGCTAGTGCTGATATTTTCAAGGGTGATTTTGGTTTGGTTGCCGTTCCATTCTACGCGAGTGCGTTCAGAAACTTGAATAAATTCTCGCAAGGGATACCATTTACTGCTGGCGCGATCTTTTGCTATTTGGTAACACTATATTTGCATCTTGTCGTGTCTTGGCGTTCTCGGATGCTTCTCAAAAATCAATGGAACCGACATATGGGCGGTTACAATGTGTGTGTGTGTATACACACACACACACTCATAGATCAAGTGCCACCAGCAATTATTATTATTGTTATATGTGGTTTATAATTATTAATCTTTAAATTTAAAATATGTATAACTATTTCTATTGAATTAATAACTAATTTCGGTTGCGTGCCGGGACCAAAAATTTTACAAATCATGTACTGTATATATGGAGGCGTTATTTTAATAGTAGTAAAACTCCATTGACACTCATTTCGAGGTATATGTATATATGTGTATATGAGCTCTAAATTTAAATGATTACAAAAAATGCGGAGTTGGAGCTGGAAAAAAATTGTGTTTTCTCTTATAAGATCTGTTATGAGATCTTCTGAACACGATATGAACAATCGTACGGTATGCTTCGTGGAATATAGGGGTGTAAAGGAGTTATGCCACCATAAAAATGAGATTGGTGGGCGAAATTGGTAGATGTTATTCTAAAAAATGTTGGAAATGAAGCCAATATCTATTATTTCAATATTTTTCTATTGTGATGCGCTATGACGTCCACAGAAAGAACTTAGAGTGATCACTTTCAGAATAAATGTATAACACTTGCGCGCACCGGAAAATGGGGTTACTCAATTTCGCAAAACAGAGGAGATGTACAACTCTCAAAATAATATATATATATATATATATATATATATATATATATATAATTGAATAAAGAAGCTACCAACACCAATTTGAATTAAATATTACAGGCACTCATTTTAAACTATTAATTTTTTCACATATTGTATGTCTCTTGAATCTACTTGTGACTGAATATTCCTTGGTTCTTAACACTTGACAGCAAATATTTGAAATTTATATTATACAGTTGACGTGAACTTCAAAATGCAATGTCAAACAATAATGCATGTTAGAGTCAAAAACTTTACCCAACAATTTATTACTTTTTAGTTGTATAAGTTACCTTCTGCAATTTCACAAAGTTCTCAAAAGCAATCAGTGTGTACTTCGCGCTTTATTCAACGCAGCATCAAATTTATAACCGATTCCTAAATTAGTTTTATAAATTTTAAATATACTTTCTCGATTGGTATTGTGGCTGAAAATTTATTTTGGTTCATACTTTTGTTTTGTTAATATTTTACATGTGATGGGTAATATTTAGATTCAAATACAAAAGGTATACATTGTCACAATAGTCGCATAATTATCATAATAATAAACTTTGTAACATCCAATTATTTCTTAAGCGCCCTTACCTAAGAGACGTTTGCAATAATTTCCCTAAATAACTATAAATTCTTGAAATCCGTACAAATTTTAATCGTCAAATTTGTCTTTGACTTTCTGTCTTCGAGAGGCGACTAACTACGAATCTCATAAATAATTTGTAAAGGTAAATTCATTAATCATGTAAAAATTCATAAAATTCCATACATTCCCTAAGGAGTGAGTATTTAATTAATCCTGTTTTCTTCATCATTTTGCGTGGCATGCTTGGGAAATAATATTTCCAACATGGTATATTAAACATGAGGGCGACACCTGTCAAATTTCAAGCGAGCTCTCTGAAAACTTAATAATGCTTAAAAAATGTAATAGATGCGAGACGCTTTAGGAAAATGAGGTTTCATTTTAATTGCCACCGCAATAGAACGTTCTCATTCAAAAACACTACAACGAGCACAGAGTGAAATTTCGTTTTGCGTTTCAAAATTAATTTCAGAGGCCTTAATATAACCCTGTAATTAATTACACATTTTGAATATTTAAATAAGCACCAATTACACAAGAATTGAGCTTTCAATACATATAAGTTGTAATATTATTCTTGTTTTAAGGCCAAGGAAATGTGAACAATTTTATTGAAACTCAAATCCATTAATTTCAGATCCAAATATCGTTCAATCATCCCTTCATTTAAATCACATTTCTCCATTTGGTTTGATTTTCTTTGAAAACAATAAATATTTTAATAACAAGTTACAATGACTATGTTGTTGGATTGTTTGTTGTGCTAAACAATGTACTATGTTTCATAAAGCCAATAAATTACACAAGTGGTCGCTAATGACCAAGATGTTGATGTGACGTTAAATAACAAAAAAAAATACACAATATATTTAATTTCCACGCCATTTCTACTGGTTTCTTCTTCTTCTACCTTCTTCGTTCACATTATTTACGTTCCGTTTCCATTCCTTTACATCTATTTCCCCTTTGTTCACAAACTTTTTTTCTCTATTCCAATTTATCTTCACTTTCTCGTTTGTGTCAATAGGTTCATTCATGGAATCTAGTGCACTAGAAACCCTACGCAAAATCTTTGATTAGGCTTATAATTTCTATATCAAACTATTAACTTCTCTGATACACAGGATCAGTGTTTATATTTAATGTTCAATGACAATTTACAAGTATTATTGAAGATGAGGTCAGGCTGTGTCATTACATTGTTACGCGTTGTTCATGTATTAGACAGCAAACAATTGCAACGAAACAAACATTACTTACCTCATGTAATCTCGTGCCTCTCACTACACAGTTTGACGACGCAATCCAGAAGCTTGTTGTGATTATTCCAACGTAGAACCTAAAGATCGTTCAGTTTCTGGGATAATAAAAAAATTGATTGATTGATTTTTTCGTGTTTACCGGCGCGTCAACTGCTTCGGTCATTAATCCCGTTAGTGCAGTGCATGTTTTTTTTAGGAGATGGCGGTGATCTTGCCCCGCTGGATGGCGAGATCCGGCGCCGACCTACCGTCGGCTAGTGAGGTTTCCCCCTAACCAGGACTCTCCCACCAGCGGGGCACCGCCCCAGCCGGAACAAGCTCTAAGCTCCCGACCGGTCTCCCGGAATATGCGGTAGTGTAGTGCGTGTGTAAGGGGAGAGGATAGGACAAGGAAGAGGAAAGACAGATCGCGTGCGGTCCATGGCCCGTTTGGTAGGGTACTGCTCCGGCATTCGCCTGGTGTTGATCGGAGAAACCACGGAAAACTACCGATCACAGCAGCCGGCCGCTAGAATTCTCCTCCAAACAGCAGCTGAATTCAACATAGCTGAAAAGCAAGTGTCGAAAATCCTGCCGCCGTTAGGACTCGAACCTAAGACCTCCCGGTCAGAGGCGCTGCAGTGACATCAGTTGATGCACTGAGCTACCGCTACCGGTATAGTAAAAAAACATGTATGAAGTGTTGCATCTCAAAAAACATGAGCGCTGAATTTTCTCTGTTAATAAGCAAATGATTTCAAAGAAAATTTAACACCAACTCACTTGCGAATAGCCTGCGCTGTTGCATTCACAGCTTTTGCCGCAGCTGCTCCCCAGAAAACAGCGTACAAATTGCCAGCCCAGTCTTGCCGCTCCGGACAGGGCATCCGACGCAGCGCGGCGCGGCGTCGAGCTCAAAAAGGGCAACGCAATTAAGGGCCGGACAGCGCGCGCTCGCGGTGCGGGTAGGATAAGGCGATAAAGACGACCCTTGATCCCCGCACAGCCCTTCGCGCCGGCGTTGTTACCCCCACCCCTCGCCCTTCCTGTCTCCGGAGCAGCCCTGCGCCTCTCTTCCCTTTCCCCCTTCCCCTCCCCCTCCACCCCCACCCCCACCGGCAGCCCACAATCTCCTGCCACGCTCTCGCGCTTTACCCATCACCCGACTTTAGCTGGCGACCGCCTCGGAAACCACCAATATATCTTTCAGTGTCAATATAAGTCCTTTTTGGTGTGTGTGTGTGTGTGTGTGTGTGTGTGTGTATGTGTGTGGGTGTGGGTGTGGGTGTGTGGGTGTGGGGGGGTGACAAAGTGAGTTAAGTCAAGGAAAATCCTCTAATCTTCAATAAAACACCCTGACGCTTTCTTATAGACGGACTTGTACTTTTTAGGAACAACACTTGTATTATCATAAAAGAAAAATAATTCAATATTTATTTGTCAATAGTTGTTTTAATTTTGTAGGAGCGAGTAAGCGAGGTAGCCTACATTAGTAGGGTAACATGTTTGTAAGAACGGGATATAGTTTCAAATAAACATGTTACAATTGTTATTTATTATTTTCTTTTACTTTTCGTTGAATTCATTTCAGGCTGTTACATTTTGTCACATTTATTATTAGCCACGCTCTTGTTTATAGTTCCGTTTCACTGCTGTTAATTATGGACACTTGTAGAATATACAATCGCAGCCGCCCTATAAGAGTTTACCACACCTACCTCAGATGAGTCGTAGGAATTACGGATAACTCAATATGGTTCCCACAGTAATCATATTTTCGCACATTTTAAAAAATACACATTTTTGTTCAACTCTCTGCATTTTCAAAAAAATTTACAAATTTAGATACAATAAATTTTTTTTTTTTTAAATTTTTTAAAAACAGTGCATACGAAAATTAGCTTTTTCCTTACTTCTGTGTTTGTTAAATTTAGATACAATTCAGTAGAACCTTCCAGTTTATAACGTCCCCATTTTCATTATAATTCCGACCCTCTTGTGCGAATATTACTGCTTGGTACCAGTTTCTTACCACAATTATTCAATAGTCCTTTTCAACAGAACTCATGTTCATTAATATTAAGATTAATAAATTATAATTGAAATTTTTACGAAGATGAACCCCGATTGTTTTAAAAAGCTGTAATACAGACTGATCGTTTCAACGTGCAATCTAGAAAACCGTCATTAATGTTTTTACTGTAATCGGAATAAATTCACTAAGAAAGACATATTTTGCAATCTTCCAGCAACGTCAAAGACTGTTCCACTTTTGTTTTAGTTTTATCTACTTGTATTTTCCAGAAACCATTTTTTTTTAGATTCACTGAACGCAATACTGATTCGACCGTTTTTACGACCCTAAGTATTTTCTCCTTTAACTTTTGTCAATAGCATTCATTCTTCCAGCTTTGTGATCCCCGTTGCCTCCTAACTGTCGGATTACTTGCCACAACAGGAACAGTTCAGAGCTAAACTTATCCCGTTTGTCTACAACTTACCTCTAATGATAGCACTTGGAATAAATATTGAAGGAGACGGTGGATAGGTATGAGTCGGAATGTATCCAAAAATATATAATTTAACTAATGAATTTTATTATTTGAAGTCATGAAAAACATTCAAAATATGGAAATAAACATCTTCAATACGTTTAATTATTATTTGAAACAACATTGTTAAGTACTATCAATTTTAAATCGTACATATTACAGAAATACTCTCGTAACTGTTATGGCAGAGATATTAAACTGTAACGAAAAGCTGTAAATCTGGGTGAGGTATATTTTGTCAGTTTGTTCAATTACTTTTTTGCTCGATGTAGCCTTAATATTTTTCGTAAGCCTTTTACAAGAATATTGATAATGAAGCGAGGCCTAAAGTAAATGCATTTTAAGTTTATTAAGAAACTTTTGCTTCCTCTTCTATCCTTCTTGTCTTTCCCTCTCTTTCGCTCAAGTTTTTGCACCGTTCAGGCGCAGTATTGGGGTATATTTTGTAGTTTTCAATACTCATACTTTTCTAGACGAGCAAATAATGTAATATTGAGAATAAATTCCCGAAATTATGAATAAATATGAAGTAGAAGAAGATAATGAATAAGTATCCTGCATTGCAATATTTTCCCTCGTAATTAAGTACTATAAAGCACAAAGCTTGAGAATCTAAATTCGTTGACAGAAGTCATTAGAAGGCTAAAACAATGTAAATATAAAGTGCTAAAATACTGTTTCCCCCTTATTTGTTAGAAAATAATTGATATTTTGACATAAAGTAAATACTACATAGAAAAGTAATAATTAGAGTTAGGTAAATCAAAATTCTACCTCTTCATAATTTTAATTTTTAATCAAAACCTAAAAACTTACTAGATAATTCACTCTACAAGAATTAAAGAACTGTTTGTCTTAACTTCTGTACTCATTTACGTATACTAATTTCAGCGCGAATAAATTTGCTTTTTTTTTCTTCTGCATACAGTGAAATGCCATTTAAGAGCGGCGTTAGGTTCACATAAAACTATCCTCATGAGATGTGCTTCTATGCGCTCGTATTAAAAACTCAAGGAACAAAGAATATAAATATTAATAAGGTTTAAATTTTTTCACGTAAAATTGTTGAGTATGAGGCACACAAATGTACTAACGAGGTTAACAATTTCTCAACAGCTAAAACTTTGTTACGTTACCCATTACCTAAATGTGTTCTTTTAAGAGAGAAGTACTACATCCAGTGGATGCATTTTTATTTGAACGAAGCAAATGCTCAATTTTTAAAAGTAGTATGTGATAAGTTACAGAGAACACCAAGCTTACGACCGGGAGCGGTGGCTCAGTGCATCAACTCATGTAACTGCAGTGCCTCTGACCGAGATGTTCTAGGATTTCAGTCCCGACAGTGGCAGGATTTTCGACACTAGCTTGTCAGCTAGATCGAATGCAGTCGCTGCCTGGAGGGGAATTCGAGCGGCCGGCAGCTCTGATCGGTAGTTTTCCGTGTTTTTTCCGATCAACACCAGGCGAATGCCGGAGCATCACCCTAACAAACGGGTCATGGACCACGCGCGATCTTTCCTTCCTCGTCCTTATCCTATCCTCACCTCTTGCACACACACTTACACTAACCTGCACTACACTACCACACATACCGGGAGATCGGTCGGGGACTTAAAACCTGTCCCGGCTGGGGCGGTACCCCGCTGTTGGGAGATACCTGGTTGGGAAAAACCGCTAGTCAACGGTAGGTTGACGCCGGATCTCGCCGTCCAGTGGAGGAAGATCATCGCCACCTCCCGATGAAAAAACACGCACTCCACGTACGGGACCTCAGTCATTGACGTGCCCGGAATCACTAACTAATCAATTAATGAAACCAAGCGTATGCTTCTTCTTAGTATGCTTTTATCGTAAAAAGCTCTTATATAGATTTCATAAATGTTAATCCTTTTTCAAATAACAGATGACATAAGTAGTGGAGCACTGTGATGTATGAATGATCAATTTCCAAAAGCGCCCTTGTCCAAAATTTAAAAAATTGAAATATGTGTATGAAGTGTATGAGTGTATGAAGAATGTGATTCCTATTTTCAAAAGCGCTCTTTATCCATTTGCCAATTGTATTTATCACTCCAGGTTTAAAACTTTACAGTACACTTCATAAACATATTGTATACAGTAAGTCGCATATTGTACTATTGATTGTGCTCTTAATAGACACGCTGCATGAGCGAGAATTTTCAACGATCAGTAAATTTGTGAAACATTATGTAAAGTTACCCTATTTGTTGAATCAAGTTGTTTCCAGATTTTTTCACTTTCTTATTTTTGTGCTTAATTTTTCCCATGTAGAATTGAGATTCAGCATTTATCTTTGTAATAAATTGCGTTTTAATTGATCAGAATTTCTAATAACAATGGACAAAGGACAGCAAATTTTGAGAACGAGATTAGGCAAGCATTCAATAACTTCCTCGCCCGAGGGAAGAGGTCGCAAACAATGAGAAATATTGTCAGACGGAAGAAAAATGTATACAAAAATAAGTACTCTACAAAATATCTTCCCAAGCTTCCAACGCATGAACTTGTAAATACAAATAATTTTCACTGTTCTGAATTTATCATATACCAGAGTTGACGTGTTTCAGAGGCTCCCCCAAAATTGAAGGAAATAGAAGTCATCCGAATACCCAGACATTCCTTCTTGCTACCCGACCGGGTGTTCAGTAGAATAGAAAAATAACTAAAAACCTTCATAATGATTGCAATACCACAGGAATAATACAGTATCACAATATAATATGGAAATATTTAAATTGGAAAATATATTGTAATATTGGAAAATGCTTCGACAGACTGGACTAGAAATCAGTAATTACGAAAACTGTAAAGCCACCAAAGCAATGACATTTTATATTTTCAGTTATTATTAGTTTATTGCTTATTTATTATTTAAGTTTTATTACAAGACACGGGACCATATAACTACAGCAATACTGATAGTTCAGGGAGAACTTCAGTACAATGTGCAGTTACGTTCAGAACGAGAAAGAAAGATTTGCCGGCCGAAAATGGATGCAGGAGACTTTACCCCTTCAAAATGAATAGTTGTATGCCAATAAACCTGGCAAAGAGGAATGTTTTTAACACTCACTGGTTCTACACTGGAAATATTGGCTGATTGCGACATTTGGTATTTCACAATGCACATTTTAATGCAATTGCATTTGGCAATTACAATTATAAAATTTTCTGATGACGTGTGTCAGTCATGTTTACTTGCTATCTGAAGACGAAACTGAATGTATTTTCATGGAAGATCTTTAAATTATCTATGGCTAGATAAATATACAAGGTAGTTTTCTAACTCTAACAAAATTTTGCAAGAAAAAATACCTCTTCTCCATTCCGTACATCGCCCTTGTCCACAAGACAATTTCAAAATTACCCAAGAAAAAAATTATTTTTAACTAAACTTACAGGAAAACGAATCAAAAACGTTTGATGTATTATTACGCGATTGAAAATAAACAAAATACCAACGTTTAGTTGACTTTTCTTATCCAAAGTGCATTTAAAAGGTTTTTGTCACTTTGTAAAATTAACGTGCACGGACAAGGGCGCAAGGGAAAATTTATCACTCGTATGTAATATATAATAATGTTTTTTCTACTCCCATTGTATAATGCTGTCATTTGATGACTGCAACTAGTTGCGTAATGATACTCATTACTATACACATTTAATTATGATACAGATTCTTAACCAATCACAAAGAAGTTCACAAACCAAGAACTGACAGTTAATCAATGAAATTCGTTCTAGTAAATGTTTCATTCGATTGTGTTCATTAAAATTGCATTTGATATTATATTATGCTTGTCAGTTTTAATTTATTTTATTAGTAGTATTTTTCGTGGAATATTATTTAAAAGAAATTGGATTTAATTTAACTTCGATCCTATTTGACTAGCACAGTACTCCCTCGCCGACGGACTAGTAACCACAGCCACCTGCGGCAGCGTGCGAGGATGGGGGTAGGGAGCTGGACGCTAGGTGGCCTTGACTGAATCCTGCACGTCAACTGCCACGAAACAATTCAATGTAAAAGTTTAACTTATAAAAGTCGTAGAAAAAGTACGGTATGAAACTCGATGTAATGGGTATTAAAACACTTGCGTAAATTTTAGAAAACTCTTTTGCTCCTCACTCATATTGTAATATCATACTCGTGTATTAATACATATCATTACATCATCGTTTCATAATGTGGCGGCTTTAGCGTCCTTGGTACAGTCGCTTCAAATGTTTTCAAATTACCCATATAAATTCTTGTATTACTACCATTCTTTAATATTTCTAAGAAAGTTCTAGATGATTTTATTTTGCTTATTTATCAAAGAGTAATATTCTATTAATGTACTGACGCATTATGTTACGTTTTGATTCGTTAGTTAAGTTTAATATTTGACGAAACGACTTTTACAAATTGTAATTTTGAGAGAGAACATGAAGGCGTCTGGAAAGTTCAAAAACGTTTGCCAAGGTAGATCATTGTCCCTCTGTACACCAATGTAAATCATATTATTGTAAATAATGTACAAGAAAAGATGTACCCATGACATTTGTTTACTTATTTTTACAAAACGATTGCTATATCGTTGTGGATGGACCTTTGTTAATATCCCTTTGCAAATTTATGCTAAAGAGCAACGTTTAGCCTCCGATAGAAGCATTGAAAAGAATCACTTTTCCCGCTAAAGATATTTATAATGAAAAAACGGATTTCTGATTATGATTGGTTCCTAGAAAACCTCTTTATAAACTTTGCCTCTGTGCGAGTATGTTTTCTTGTTCTGTGAAATGATCTTGAAAGATTCTAATGCTTTTCTTACAACTTTTTTTTGATTTATTAAAAATAAAATTGATAGTGAATTTAAGATTATTTGTCATCGTTAATTTGTTTCTTTTGTTTCTCAAGACAATTTTTTATCCAAAATATTTTATTTTTATTTCATTAACCCATGTATTTTAATTGATTTCAAAACGGGACAATCAACTTCGTATTTTATGAAAATGTCTTAATGATGAATATTATGTCAATACTCCATTTTTTGTGTTTAAAAATTTAGCGTTCTATTATTCAGATAATAATTTTAACAACCATATATCAAGACAGACATTGACATTTTTCCACATTCATATTACTGTATAAATTACACAATGTGGAATCATCGAAAATTGTTTATTATCGGAACTTATAAATTTAGAATGAAAATTAACTATTATCAGTCTGTTAATTAGTGATCGATATTAAAACATTATTAATGTATTTAGTAGAGTCATAAAGATTGAAAGCAAATGATAAATATATAAATAGGGCAAATGTTAACGGAAACAATAGCTCTGCGTAGAAGTTCACGGTACACACACGTAAGCCTTGGGTCATGGTTGACGATGGCCAGTCGCCACGTGTAATCATCTAAAGTACACCACATCATTTCATAATTTTTCAGAAAAACAGTATCGCCACTCTGCACTTGGTCGCCCAGAAACTGTTAAGAATATGGTTCTAGAAAAAGTAATCTGATAATAAGTTTGAAGTTTTTTACGCCACGAAAGATATAAGAACATTCTTGAGGGGAGTTTTGAGAAGTATCATTTTCTAGATTGAAATTCAGGTGAAATGATGGACCCAGGAGATTGAAAAATGAACATTTAGGGAAAAAAGATTGTAAAAGGCTTTGAATTGGTTATGTATGTGAAAAAATTAAATTCCTAAGTGCTTATAAATTACCAAAGCTCAAGAACTCTAATACTTATAGAAAAATGTAGATGTTAACCATTTTATTTATTTATTTAGTGAAAAAACAGTAAAAAAAACTGTATGTGACGTATGGGGAAGAAAATCATCTGCGCACGCTTTCTTGAGTTTCATAATCCCTTACCAAATATTTAACTATTAATAGTGGAAAGATATAAAGGTTTTAAAAACTATAATAATAATAATAATAATAATAATAATAATAATAATAATAATAATATTAAAAAAAATATTAACATTTCAAAAATTAGACATTTTCCCGAGTTATGTAAAACAGTTGTAACGGTAAACGAACTGCAGATTTGACTTTTCTGCATTCTAACAAAATGGTATCTCACCCTAAGCTAAGCTTATTTTCCCATAAAATAATTGCATTTTTGCGATTCAACACTACAATACTTCGTCCTTATTGCGTGTTACGCGAGAAAATATTAGCATATTTTTTTAAATTAATTATTTTATTATTAATTATTATTATTAAAATTATTATTAATTATTTGTAATATTAAAATATTAGCAAAATAATGGTACGTTTGTGGTGATGATTTCGAATACCAAGTAATCATAGTAATCATATGACAATTTTGACATGCGAAAGTTCTGCCGCACAGCGCTGCCCCTCGGATTGCATCCCACAGGCGCCACCCCGAGCCACCCCCCGCCGCCCCGCGCCACCCCACGCCACCCCACGCCGCTCCCCCCGCGCCACCCCCAACGCGCTGCTCCTCCCGCCCCGCTCCTCGCGCCACATCCCGCCCCGCACCCCCCCCAGGTCCCGCGCCCTCCCCCACCCCGCCTCGCCCGCCGCCCAGTCCCCATTCTTCGCCCTGCCCCCCCCCCAGCTCCCACCCTCCCCTCGCGTTCTGCAACCCGCCCTGCGCGCCCCGCGTAGCCGCTCCGCGCGCATTCCGCAGCCGGGAGATGCCCCGCCCCCTCCCCCTCGTTCGATCCATCATCTAAGAGCGACGCCGGCGATCGTCTGCGGCCGCCAGCCGCTCCGCCAGCTCCGGCCCTTAGCCACCTCGATCACGCGCTTAGCAAAAAGCGCCTCTCGCGACCCCGCCCCCGCCCCCGCCCACGCCCACGGCCGCGACGTCGCGAGCAATCTGCCCGCGCAGCACAGTGGAGCGGACACCTTGCGAATAGGGCTGCGTTTCAGATCAGTCTTCTCAACCGCTGGCATACTAGTAGTGCAGTTGACGGATAAGTCCTCTTCCATGCGGTCTTAAGCCTTATTTTAATAGGTAAGTTCATTGATCGCAGTTTGTAGTCAGTACATACTTGGAAAAGAGCAATTCGGCCTCAGGAAGGTGGAAATATGACGGTCGAAACTTTGGTGAGTTGCCAGGACGCGGCATCTCAGAAACAATAAGGTGTCTAAATTGCTTAGATAGTATTACTTTTCCTCCTTGGACTGTAATACGGGATAGAATAGTGTTGGAATACAGGAGTACAAGATAGAATCATATTTCAAGTTCTATTATTGCAGATCAAAACATTCCAAATGGAATTTTGGAAAACGGCAAAGTCCCTTGACAAACTTCGTCTTTGGGACAGCCGAATCCATCAAGAGCGTTTTCTCGTGAAGTAGTTTTGTGAAAAGGCAAACATATTCTTTGGCTTTACGCCTATGTCATCTTTTCCATATTCTGTTTAGACTTCAATTCGTCTCATCAGCTTGAGAAGTGCAGGAAAACAGCAACATGTCTGTCTGTGCTAACCAAGGACAGAAAGTGAGTGTTGGAAAACTTTTGAAACCCTTCGTACCCCACGAAGTGATGCTGGCTTTGTCTCACGCCTTTGCTTTGGCTTTAACAGATCAAAACATGTTCAGGTGAATGCAGGTTGTGAGGAGAAGCACCCCATTATGTACCAGAAAATCGTTATATCTGTTTGAAGATGGATGGATGGATGGATGGATGGATGGATGGATGGATAGAACTATGTTTCACGCTTAACGCTGCTGTCAGATAACAAACTTTTGAGCAGGGACGAAGTAAATACGTCAGGATTAAGATATACTTGTAGTTGTGCTGTTCCTGGGATAATGAAGACTTTTTAGGGGATTTATTTGAAGCCCTGCGACATTCCCAAAACTTTTGGAAAAATTACTACATTTTTTTCTTTAAACTGTTTGCTCAAATAAAAGAAAGTGCATTTCTAAATATATAATAGTTCATATTGTAATGAAAACGACTGGAATTTTGAAATTTGCAAATGTTCAAATATTTGGAGAATATTTCCTATACCTCCAATATTAAGATCAACTTTCTTTTACAATTCAATCTATCCCTCAATTTTCAATCTTTAAATGATGTCATTAAAATAAATAATCTTTTTTTAATAAAATCACCAAGAGAAGAAAGTATTCAGTATGCCACGCTTCCAACAGTTTAATTTAAAAAAATGAATTAATTTTTTTTTATTTAAATGTGAATAATTAAGATTATCTTTCTTTTAGCCTTAAAATATGGAGATTTACTTTAGAGTTATTTTTATCACTTTTGATCCATGCGTACATTAAAATTCAAGAAACACTTGAGTACCGTAGATACACATCATTGCTTTTGATAAAAACACTTAACTGTTCAATGAGAGATCAAGGTTCACGAAACCCTCAATATAATTAATACGTATTTGAATGGCGCTTTCTAATATTACACTGAAAACGCTTTTCATATTACTAGGCACTTTTGAAGTAATCGCAGTTTTGTATGAGAACGTTCTGTTCCATTCCGAATATAAAAGAAAATGTGGACGTAAGCTTGCATTACGCATCACTTCTGCCGATTTATTTGCCTCCAAGGGCTTTGCCAATATTAAATATTTTTTAAATTCATAGATACTTGAAGGTTATGAGAAATTGCAATAATTAATACTTTCTCCTACCTCATTGACCCCAGATAATCAATACTTTAATTTTGCGCATTTTTAATCATAACATTACGGCTGTAAGCTGTTAAGCAAAAAATACGTGACTTTTTGAATCTGTGAATTCTGTATCATTTACCTTAAAAAAACAACCGATATACCAAAATATTCGAAACTCGAATTTTTTTCACTAAGTTTGAAATAACGATGTAGCAATAATTCAGGATTAAACCAGCTCTTCGTGACCTCACAAATAATTCATTTCGTAAGCCGAAAAATGAATCAATTGACGTATACACTTGGAAAGGTTTGCTGCTGATAAATGTCACAAGTATTTATTTACTTACTTATTTATTTATTTTACGTCAAAAACAGTTAAAAAAAAACTATGTGTGACATGTTATGGGGGAAGCAAATTCTGTCCAATAAACTTACGGGCTTTCTCATCATGCCGCTCTCCTCTGAGAACTCCTTGTTAATAGCCCACTGACCGGTAGCGGTAGCTCAGTGCATCAAATGATATCACTGCAGCGCTTCTGACCGGGAGGTCCTAGGTTCGAGTCCTGACGGCGGCAGGATTTTCGACACTAGCTTTTCAGCTAGGTCGAATTCAGTCGCAGTCTGGAGGAGAATTCTAGCGGCCGGCTGCTCTGATCGGTAGTTTTCCGTGGTTTCTCCGATCAACACCAGGCGAATGCCGGAGCAGTACCTAACAAACGGGCCACGGACCGTGTGCGATCTGTCCTACCTCTTCCTTGTCCTATTCTCTCCTTTACACACACACTAACATGCACTTCACTATCACATATTCCGGGAGACCGGTCGGGAGCTTAGAGCTTGTCCCGGCTGGGGCGGTTCCCCGCTGGTGGGAGAGTCCTGGTTAGGGGGAAACCCCACTAGCCGACGGTAGGTCGGCGCCGGATCTCGCCATCCAGCGAGGGAAGATCACCGCCATCTCCCGAGAAAATACATGCACTACACTAACAGGATTAATGACCGAAGCAGTTGACGCGCCCGGAAATACGAAAAAATCAATCAATCAATAGCCCACTGATAATGCGGAAAAATTGCGCAATATAAATGCAGAGGTACTAGGGGTAACGATGTGGTTATTGAACCTCCTTTGAAAAATGACGTGTTCGTTAGTGACTTATATGGAAAATCCAACTCGCAAATCGTTTGCGGCCGTGCCTGACCAAGAGTATCCGAGGTGAAATACTTCAATTCTACGCTCTTCCCACCGCAATGTTTAATAAGGTACATCTATAGCTGCGAGTACCAGTGCCTAATACTTCCTGCAAGTGGAAAAGAAAAATCAGAGACTGCATTTCTTCAGTTCAATAATGCTTTATTTTACGTGCCAAGACGCTGACCATCAGACCTGCTCTTCCGTTTGACCACATACATTTTCTACGCTCTTTTCATAAAGAAAAGATAGAACTTGGGCGACGAAACAGGAGATTTAAATTTAGCTCAGAGGCTTCTTTTAGGCCTGAGGATATTTTACATGCAGTGAATCTATAACATGGGACATCCGGCATTTCTTTCCTCCGCAATGTTTAATAAGGTACATCTATAGCTGCGAGTACCAGTGCCTAATACTTCTTGGTAGTGGAAAAGAAAAATCAGAGACCGCATTTCTTCATTTTTTACATGGGTCTACGATGTGTGTCGTGAGCACACGGCCCTCGATCATAAATCCCCCTCTGATGATCAAAAATTACAAGAGGTGAACGAGTACCGAGTTTTCAAAATGAGTGTGAAGGACTAAGTGCTCAAGTTGTGAGGAAGACCACGAGATGTTCCAAACGATGGCATCAGAGCCTTATTCACGGAGTCCGGCATATATCCATTTGCTTGACTCGAAGCCAACAAAATTCCTATGGAGACTTTTCTATTGACAATCAGTACACATATTAACAGACTGTTTCCAGTCAACAATATCAGGTTTAAACTTAATGTGGTTCGTTATATCAACTATTGCAACATGCTCCTGAGAATATGAAAATGATATTTTCACCGCAATGAGCTGAGTCCCGAAAAATTCATTTCGATTGTTGAATGTAGAGTCATAAAAGTTGACATGGCATTGAAGTGAAACTATCTGATTGCTTGGAGCCAAACCCTGCAAACAGTGCTAAGCACAAAACGCATATTTTTTCTAATTATGATTGGGAGAAAATATATCATGTATAATCATCAGAAGGAATATGTATTACCAAAAAGATAAATACCAAATAACATATGTCAGTTCTTGGCTTATGCTGCTTTAGATACAAAAACAACGGTCGATGTAGATAATATTGTTTTAATCCAAACTACTCACACTTCAAAAAACATTATTTCCCGTTCGCATCCGCAAACAATAGATTCCAAATCAGACTCTCGTCAGTATCCTCAGACTCTCACAGCACTGGTTCAGTCTTTTACTGTCACGGAGGATGGGTACATAGATCATTGCCCGATTGTAAGGATAGAGTATGTAACAGTATGAAGAAGGAAGGATGTCAATGTTGGAGGTTATAATTCAAGGTCTGAAATCAATGTTTTTTTATTATCCTTGTAACAAAATTTATCTACGACGAAGGGTTGCTTACATGATTTTAATAGTTAAGTGTGGAACAATTAGAATGTAGAGTTGAGAATAATACCTTTAATCCCTTTCCTGTTGGCAAGAGATTCGAAGGTATTTTCAATACTAGAACGGATATTTCCAGGCTAGTGTTAAAAAAAAGTTGAACGTTCGTGTCTGAACACTGTGTAAGTGTACGTCACAAGTGGTTGTGGACGTTTCCAATAAAGTAACAATTTGAAGAAAGTATTACCTTTAGCCCCGAATTTCTCGGCATCTGTCCCACTGTGCACCATCTTGTTTTGCCTGTCACCTACCGCCTTGCGCGAAGGGAGGGGGGTGGAGGCCGGAGGATGCGCGGCAATTAGGGAGGGATCGGGGACGATAGGTGAGTGACCTGTGATCCAGGGGTATGAGCGACGACGCCCCTCTTTTCATGCACCCCCACCCACCACCCCATCCCCTCGCGCTTCAGATGCCACTAGCGCCTCGACTGCTAAACAATCTCTTCTTGTTCTAGTAGAACTGCTCGAGACTGCGCAATTAGTCTGAAAATTTAGTGGGAGTGTACAGAAAAGGTCGGAAGTGAGTCGTTGTGGCATGTTTACCTCGGACCGGGAGCGGTAGCTCAGTGCATCAACTGATGTTACTGCAGTGCCTCTGACCGGGAGGTCCTAAGTTCGAGTCCTGACGGCGGCAGGATTTCCGACACTAGCTTGTCACCTAGGTCGGATTCGGTCGCTGTCTGAAGGAGAACTATAGCGGCCGGCTGCTCTGATCGGTAGTTTTCCGTGATTTCTCCGATCAACACCAGGCGAATGCCGGAGCAGTACCCTAACAAACGGGCCACGGAACGCGCGCGATCTCTCCTTCCCATTCCTTGTCCTATCCTCCCCCCTTATACACACACTTACACTAACATGCACTACACTACCACATATTTCGGGAGACCCGTAGGGAGCTTAGAGATTGTCTCGGCTGGGGCGGTGCCCCGTTGGTGGGAGAGTCCTGGTTAGGGGGAAACTCCACTAGGTCGGCGCCGGATCTCGCCATCCAGCGGGGGAAGATCACCGCCATCTCCCGAGAAAAAACATGCACTACACTAACGGGACTAATGACCAAAGTAGTTGACGCGCCCGGAAACAAGAAAAAATCAATCAATCAATCACTTTTTTTCTCCGCTTACGCGCGAGAGCATTAGCAGGGCTGCAGAGAGATTCTCTTTGGGGCCGCTAGCTGAGCGAGGAGCCGAGCGAGGAGCCTGTCTGTGGATAGACACCGGCTTGCTCTGCCGCGCATGCGCACAAGAGGGCGCGCGCTATCTCCCTCTCACTCGCACTCACTGGGCAGAGAGCCTAGGCTACCGGGAGGCACGGACTTGTACCGCGATTCTCGGCCACATCTCCGGCCTGACAAATTCACCTCATAACCTGACGTTGTGGGAATGTAGAGTTGTTTGTGTGATTTTTGTTCGTGTTTTCTTTATGAAACAAATAACTAAACTAAAGATTTGATGTTACAGAAATGGCCCTCTGACTATGCGCCAAACCCATAATTTATAAACTTTTCACGATATCGAATTCAATTTTCGCTTAACAATGAGAAATCATGAGGCAAGTAATATGCCGTAGAGTAAGTAGTATAGATACATAGTAATATACCGTGTTACATATGAAGATACTATCGAAATATGCATCAAAGCCGACATCATCAAACAGTTTATTGCCTACGATTTTATTTATTCTAGAAGAATTTTAGAAAAACTAAGCCTATTCAAGACAGTTTGGGACATCACCAATATCAAAAATGCTCGAGGAACATACGAACCTATCACTGGCTTCACCTGACACCACAAATCCTGCAGTCACTGTTTTGTCATCACGAATCCTGTGACGAATTTGGATGGTAAATGAAATTCGATGAATTAAAATAAATAAAATGCTACATCAAATTTCAGATTTGAACATTTAGTAATAAAACGTCCAATTTTGTTTTCAGTTTTTTTTACCTTTCGAATTAAATTATGATTCGTAATCAATAAATAATGTAATTAATTCGCCAAATTAAATATTATGATATTTCAATAACACCAAAAGATATACGAATTGGATTGTTGAAATTAGTATCAATTATAATATTAAATGATGTGAACGATTCAAAGTTTTAAAACATCATCTACTAAAATAAATCTAAGAAGCAAGGACCTTGTGGCCTAAATGAACAAATAAATCTCAAGAACAAGAACCAATTACGAAGCTTTCTGCATTATTTCCCAGCATTACAGCGTAGCGTAGCGTTTGTAGCGTACTCTAAATTGTCCTCCAGAATTGTAATTATTTTGCTTCATTTTCAACACCTTATTACAACTCGGTTCCACCCAAAATTTAAGATCCTTGCACGTAAGGAAATGTTTCAAGTATCCGTAATTCGATCATTAATTCTCCGAAGAAGAAAAGTAATATCTAATCGTGCATAGCCTTGAAAAAATTTTCTCATTGAATGAAATACAAACATGGAAACCTATAGCTTCTTTATAACGTACTACATTCCATTATAACAAAAAATTCTTCAATACCGATAGTATTGTCCCCACATCATAAAAACGTGCTCATGACAAACTGCATTGTTTTTTTGGAGTCCAAAACATAAAATATATAAAAAAAAATCAAAACATATACTGATTGTTTTTTTTTTCCAAAAATTTATACCCTATTCCCCCCACACACATACACACCCTTTTACGTATTTTTAATAATTTCACTGCGAGAAGCCACGAAATTGCTTTTAAAAGTACAAGTATAAAAGGAATTTTATCAATATTTTGATTTACCACAGTTCAATTGTTCTGAGTCCACTCATTGAATTAAGGATCTTGTTCCTTTCACAAAATTATTCTCATGTCGGAATAGAAATTTTGCAGTCTCTATACATTCCTTTATATGGTGTTAAATGTCATTGAGGTTTAGATCACGTTATATGCATCATTATAATTGTACGTTTAAAATTTGTTAGTACTATTGAATGAATTCATAAACGAATTAATGCAATCCTGCAATAATTCTATGCAAAACATGTATCAATAAAATATTTGGGACAATGTATGAATAGATAAAACGATACGTTCTGAAGCACAATATATCTATCCCTAAATCTCCAGATCTCTACCTCTCTCTTTCTGTATCTCTCTTTCTATCTCTTTCTTTTCGTCTATTTGTTTCTGTCTCTTTCTTTCTGTCTCTTTCCCTCTATATCTTTTTTATTTCAAGGAGAGAAGAGTAGAGTGGTCGGAAAGAGAACGTGAAGAGGATGAGGACCAAGAGAACGCGAGAATAGAGAGAGAAAAAGAGGGAGAAAGAAAGAGAGAAAAGGGAAGGATGGAGAGTTATAAAAAAGAACAACTTAAAGGTTGTTATGGTTTACTCAAAAGTTGGTAAAGATAGGTGGAAGAATTGAAATTATTAATAATGTTGAAATATAATAGAAGTATACATGAGACAAAAAACTCTTCAAACGATATTTATTTGCTTTTATCTCAAACAGTTTTAACTACTTGCGAATGAGGTACCTTACTTACGTTGATTGTTTTGTACTAAAAATAATTGGGGCTATCTGGCTCGAGCAAAATATTTTGAACCATTTTTCCAGCTATCATGTCTCTAACAGTAACTTCAACTTCTATCCCAAAAATGCTGGTATTAGCTCAGGGTATTGTTCGTATATTTATTTAGCTGTTGGTGCGTTTCAATACTACATCGGTGCAGAGTTATCAGAGTTCTCGCTTAGTGAAGGAAATTCTACAGTCAGGGAATTAAAGCAGACAGTTATCTAGATTCTACTCTAAACTAATTAGTAATCGAGGAAGTTGTCACGGCATTGTATTAAATGTTATATCCTGTCGTTCCGCAACTGCGTATCACAGTATCAAAAACAAGAAATTCAACAACTCGTCCACAGCCACCACGTAATTTCATCTGCACACACATAGAGGTGCTACATGGAAGCATGGTGCTACATGTACATCGAAGCTACATGGAAGTAAATACATCGAAGTAAATACTATTTTTATAAGTATTGTACTATTTTTATATTATCTATTTACGATTTCTGTAATTAACCTAACCTTCACTTAATATATGTATAGAGCATGATTATGTACATTTATTAGAAGATCTTGTATGCACATGCATTTTGCAGTGAAATTTAGGTAAGAAGAAAATAAACCCAAATAATTTTATTGTAAGAACACTATTACAAATTGTTTTGAAAATAATTACCATAAATTTTGTTAAAACTACTGTTACGAAATGAAAATATAAATTTGTACGAGTTGTGTGAACACATACTAAAGAACAATCGAGGGATGTGGCGTCGGTTACCGGGGACGTTGGAGAGGAGGGAGTTCGTTGGAGAGGACTGGATTGAGTTTACTAAAGAATGGACGCCTGAAAGTATGCTGAAAATATTAGCGTGACATTCTGGTTTTAAAAGACAATTAGTTACGACTTCGGGATATTGAAAAGTTGGCAAAACTTTGGGGAAGGTACTTCAAATTAATCGGTAGTTCTTTAGTAAGGAACAAGGTATTCGCGGAAGTGAAGAAAGTAACTTGCCGATTGATTCTAGATTTATAATTTTACGGACAATACATTTGTTTGTTTGAACTTGAAGTGTTCTTATTTGAATTACCTCAAGAAAGAGACCAAAGCAGTGGCGTAACGTTCGGCCCCGCAAGGTTCGCTGTGCAGGCGAGCTCAATTAAAAGAGGGCCTATTTTTTGGCTGAAGTGCAATTGTAAGAAATATTAACTACTTTATACTTCCTCTTGTACTTTGCGATAGTTGATACAATAAAAGATTGAAGATGGCATCTTTCAGAACGATTTCTTTCCGCTTCAGTGACTTATGCAACCCTGTTTCTAAATCAATAAAAATAAGCTATTCATTTAGGTTTTACAACAGTATTAATTTCATAGATATAAATAAAAAAGTCTGCTTTTTACACTATTGGTTATAACCACTTTACCATTGTTAACAATAAAGACGACACAAACTTTCTTTCAATTGATGTTTAGGTTTGAAGCTTTATTGTACTTTATTTTGTCAATAAACAGCGAAACAGCTTGCCATCTTGTGATAAACCTCAGACGAGAAATCCCAGAATGTTTTTCGATAAACAGCAGTTATAAATAAGGGGTTGATAGGATGTTGACTTGTCTCACCTTGTTTAACTCTTCAGTTAATGAGACTTAAATAAGATTACGCGTCGCTGAAGTATTGTATATTGAAACAAAATATTATGGATAATTTTTAAAGAAGGGTCCCGGATAAAAGAGGTCTCTTCTAAAAATATTAATTTTATAAAGGGGGCCCGGATGAAAGTATTGCGGGCGGGCCCGCACTCATTTTGTTACGCTACTGGGCCAAAGAGCAACCCCTTTTCTGAGTGGCAAAATTCTGGCAGAAGAATTTATTGGCGTTCAAACGATCCCGCCGTTCATGTGTGCATACGCTGTTGCGGGAATATTAAATTCAGTAGTTTGTGACACTATTTAGAAATCAAGTTATCATTTTCTTTTTTATGGATGGTTGGTTGGGATTCCGAGCTCGTCAACTAACGAGGTCATTAGTCTCGTAAGTATAATGTACTATTTTTTCGGGAGTTGACAGTGAACTTCTCCCACTGAATGACGAGATCCGGCGCCAACCTACCGTCGTCTGGCGGGGTTTCCCTCAACCAGGTATCTCCTATCAGCGGGGCACCGCCCGATCGGAACAAGCTCTAAGCTCCAAACCTGTCTCCCGGCATGTGTGGTTGTGTACGTGTGTGTGAGAGGTGAGGATAGGGCAAGGAAGAGGTAGGAAAGATCGCGCGCGGTCCGTGGTACGTTTGTTAGAGTACAGCTCCGGTATTCACCTAGTATTGATCGTATAAATCACGATAAACTACCGATTAGAGCAGCCGGTCTCTAGAATTCTCCTTCAGACGGCGACTAAATTCGACCAA
Source organism: Teleogryllus oceanicus (assembly GCA_964035755.1). NCBI lineage: Eukaryota > Metazoa > Arthropoda > Insecta > Orthoptera > Gryllidae > Teleogryllus > Teleogryllus oceanicus. The sequence continues at coordinate 40,944,658 of CAXIVR010000012.1, read as the reverse complement.
GCTAGGACCTCCCGGTCAGAGGCACTGTTTTTTTCTGGATTCACTTGGTTGAAAAGATAATACATTTTTGGGACTTTTCATTGGAATTTTCAGTGATTCACAAGTGATGTATTCGGCACTACTTTCTCTATTTCATTTACTATCCGCAGAAATATGTGCGGTGAAATCTCTCTTTCTGTCCATTTAAACGGATTTTCAATTTTTCAGACAGGGTTGTTTTTCTAATCACAGATACAGTGAAATACACGTTCTCTGAAGTGCTTTTATCAGATTGGGTGGAATGAATGGACACTGTTTACATCATGTTCACTTTTGCGTGAATTTTTAAAATAATAAAGAGATTTGTGAATTTAAAATTTCGCGGTAAAATATTTTACCGCGACATGAAGCCGGTTCAGTGCCCTGGCCTACCGATGGTATGGTCCAACTTGCAAAGTAAGCGTACACTTTAAGTAAATATTGTTATAAAAGTAAATATTACTCATTAAAAGAATGCAAAATGATTTTGATGATTCTTTTGCGTCGTCTCCTATATTATTTCAGTAATTCCTTTTTCAGGCAACTAATATTTTTAAATGAGGTCTCTAAAGAAAGAAAATTTTATCGAGACGTGACGAATCGCACTTCTATTTTAAAAATATGAAGGATTTGTTTAAAAAACGCATGTAAATAATCATGTTAAATGCAACCAGCAAAACACGGTCTGGTAAATTGTTAAATAACTCCTAAACCAAGCGTTCTATTGTCTTAAAACTTACAATTTTGAGGTCAAAGGCCTCATTACCCTTGGACATTCTTTTACATTTTTGCTGCTCCGGTGCTTATGGATATTATCCAATACCAATTATATTACTCGGCGCTGAAGGGGATCTTTGTTTATGACGCCACGTTTAGGAGCCTTAGATTTCTCCAACTTACATGTATGCTTTCTGTGTACACAGTGGTTTATGCCGATTGATGAGGTTTATCTGCATAATCATTAATTCTAGGTTATGAAATTAACTGAAATACTCTCACAACAAATTTTGAAGTATTAATAGTTGCTTTATAACGATGAAGATTGCTTTTTATGTGTCTAGTGTAACAGTTTATTTATTGAATGCAAGTATTGACATTCTTTTCTTTTTGTAAAAACTTTGAGATATAACTTACAGTACTCATGCACTTGGTATGGTAACGCATCATATCTACTAATGGTTGATCCCAAGTTTAGGGTGGCACGGTTCCTTTGGTTCCTTTTGTGATACATTATTTCTCGTGATTCCTATGTTTATAGTTGCGTGGTTCACTAGAATCATTGGTGAGTGCTCGAGAATAATTTTGCTCGTTTGTTTTTTGTTTTTTTTTCGTATTTCCGGGCGCGTCAACTGCTTTGGTCATTAGTCCCGTTAGTGTAGTGCATATTTTTTTCTTGGGAGATGACGGTGATCTTCCCCCGCTGGATGGCGAGATCCGGCACCGACCTACCGTCGGCTAGTGGGGTTTTCCCCTAACCAGGACTCTCCCACCAGCGGGGCACCACCCCAGCCGGGACAAGCTCTAAGCTTCCGACCGGTCTCCCGGAATATGTGGTAGTGTACTGCACGTTAGTGTAAGTGTGTGTGTAAGGGGAGAGGATAGGACAAGGGAGGGGAAGGGCAGATTGCGCGCGGTCCGTGGCCCGTTTGGTAGGGTACTGCTCCGGTATTCACCTGGTATTGATCGGAGAAACGACGGAAAACTACCGATCAGAGCAGCCGGCCGCTAGAATTCTCCTCCAGGCAGCGACTGAATTCGACCTAGCTGAAAAGCTAGATTCGAAACTCCTGCCGCCCTCAGGACTCGAACATAGGACCTCCCGGTCAGAGGCGCTGCAGTGGCATCAGTTGGTGCACTGAGCTACCGCTCCCGGTAATTTTGCTGGCATTGATCTACTAATCAATAAAAACTAATAAACTAAACTGTGCTCATTTTATTCTTACTCAAAATGTCTGTCTGTTTGTATTGCTCACCCCTCAAATGTAAAACTCTGCTAATTTAATTCAATTTACATTCATGGACAAAGCAGTTGAAGAGCGAAAAGTATTATTTTTGAAAATATGAAATCAAAATGAAATTTGATGAAAGCAAAGGCTTATATTTCTTTCACAATATTGTTTATTTCATCTGATGTGGTTGATTTTAAAGACCTACGCCATTTAAGAGAAATAATTGTTTTACCTTGTTTATTCGGTTTGGTTTTTTGGAAGGTGGGTGCACTTCTCCTTGACAAAACGGAAATTCGTTGCAAGACCTTATAGTATGATGAGAAGTCACGAAAGGAGCAGTGTGCTATGGGACGACTGAAATTCAAGGGTGGAACCACCTCCACGAAATTGCCAGGGTGTTCTGTGTGTGAATCCAAAAGATAAGGCGGAAGGCTCTAGAAAATTTGAGAATGGCATAATCAGAGAGCTTGGAAACTAAATCAAACTATGATGGAAAGAGAGATCTTACATGTTCATAAACGTGCAGAATCTGCACCTCCGGGCAGGGAGGCTCCAGGGACTTACGTCAATTAAGAGAAAGAATTGTTTTATCTTGTTTATTCGATTTCATTTCTTCGAAGGTGAGTGAACTTCTCCTAGACAAAAGAGAAATTCGTTGCAAGTTCTTATACGTCACGAAAGGAGTTCCAGTGTGTCATGGAATGACTGAAATTTAAGGATGAAACCACCTCCACGAAATTGCCAGGCTGTGAATCCAAAAGATAGGGCAGAAGGCTCTAGAAAATTTGCGAATGGTAGAATCAGAGAACTTAGAAACTAAATCAAACTATGATGAGAAGAAATAAAAGAGGCCATCTTCATCTACATATATAATATGTTGACGAAGATGACCTCTTTTATTTCTTCTCATAAGAACGTCAACAACACCAAATCAGAATTCCCACCAACTATGACGGAAAGAGAGCTCTTACATGTTCAGAAACGTGCAGAACCTGCACCTCCGGGCCGGCAGGCTCCAGGGACGCGAGCGTCCGCAGAGGCGCGGGGCTGGGGCCCCCCCCTGGCCGGCCCGCCCGCGCGGCGGTGGCTGACCTCGACGCTTCGCACCGCCACGGGCGTCGCCACCGCGCCCCGCCCGCCCCTCCCCGCTCCGCCCCGCCCCTCCCGCTCCGCCCCGCCCCCCCGCTCCGCCCCCCCGCTTCAGCACCGCCACGTGTGCGTCCGCCGCCCCGCCCCGCTCCGCCCCGCCCCGCCCCGCCCCGCCCGCGCCCGCCCCGCCCCGCCGCCCGCCGCGCCGCGCCCCGCCCGCGGCCCTTGTGGCACACCGCCTTTTGTCACCGCTCGTAAGAGGCCTTCTCTGTCGCTTCCGACCTGTTGCACAGTGACAGATAATGTGAATGAAGGTGGACAAACTGGGGAGGCTACTATTATTTAGAACTTTTACACTCGTGGCTCTCATGACCTAAATAAATTTGCTGTTAATTACGAATAATGAAGTCAATTATCTTCTTACTCATATTTTATTACATTCAAAGTCGCATCTTCAATTTGATATTTCAAAATTGCATTAGAATTAAATATTTTCTTTCTTAAAAATTTCTAGTTTTCATTTTACTACTGATTATTTTCATTTTAAAATAATTACATTGATTTCATGTTGCAAACTGACCTACTTTCTCTATGACTTTTAAAAAATTAGATTATTCTTTGTTTATATAAATATTTACTTGTTCTGATATATATATATATATATATATATATATATATATATATATATATATATATATATATATATATATTGCTGTTAATCGACGATCTTGCCTTTATATAATCTCAAGTATTACCAAAGTACAGGAACAGCGGAGATATTTGTCGTATCAATGACAACCATTACGTTTAGTGTTGAAACTGTTTCATTGAAAAGCGTTTAATAATCATAAGCGTTTTTGTTAAGTCTACTAGAAAACACTGTCAATAAAACATTCGCTCATTATATCATCTGGACAGAAGACCATAAAAATGTAAGTGTATATATTTGACATTTAGGGTCGATGGTTCGACATTTTCGGCCAGTTAACAGTGGCCCTCATGCCTGCGCCTAGTTAAATTCCCTTGCTTACCGGTAAGAGTGACATGTGACGAACATGACATCTCTTGACCGCAACTAGCAAGATCCGTCTGTCTAAACTTTTCTACGGGTCAAAGCTACATAAAATAGAACGTTATTAAAGGAAATCGTTTGCCTCGACCGGGAATCGAAACCCGGGACCTCACCACAGAGAGCTGCTGCACCGCCCATAAGCCATCCTAGAGATAACTATAAAAATAAAAATTTTTATTGTAAAACAATTCTTACACTATGCAATATTAATAAGACGTAACAAATAATTTCATTCATACGAGTCATGCCTAAAGTCTCTCTGTTATTTCAGAAGTGGCCATCTTTAAATTTTACACCAAAATGTCTCTGTCATGAGACTTGATATTCCAACACAAGATTTCTTTAAAATTTATTTTCCTTTTGTTGGTGTCGTCATTACACATTAATGAAGTTTCTATTCTATTCTACAACGTTTTCTATTCTACACCGAGCAGCACTTTATGTTTCATTGAAGTGTTGTTACTGATCGCCTTTTTCTGCGTCCACATCCGTACTCCAAGTAGATTCCCTGGATATAGAGCGATTTTCCTAAGGATGAGCCAAAGTGACAGCTAGTGCTGGCAACATAACTGAAGGTTCTGTGGTCGTCGTACCCTTGAGCTAATTAGACTCCCTTCCCGCATTCGTTCGTTTGCAGTTGGCTCACTTGTAAATGGCTTCAGCTCTTCCTTTTGTGATGTCCTCGTCCGACAAAAATATAGTGCGCCACATTTCAATTATTTATTGAAATTAGGAAGTGCAGTGTTATGTGCTCTTCTGTAAAAGTTCTTTTTTCTTCATATATTACCTTAGATCTACATTTTGTGTGATAAATATTATTTTTATTTTAAAACAGATACTTGAATGCGAGATGAATACTGTTGCACGTGGTTCCCGCCGTTGTGCTGTTGCGTGGCCAGCTGCAATTGAGACCTTTGTATTCACATTCGTGGCAGTTTTCTTTTACTGATTGTGAGAGCATGTTAAGAGATTTTCCACATACGAAATTAAATTTATATAGTTCCCGAACTCGCGTACGTGCATATATCTTAGCGAAACTGTTAAGATTCTGCATAGGGATGTTTTCACATGCGCCATTAGCACTTTACGAAGGGGCGTAGCTGAACAGCTGTCGCGGCGGAGGGATACTTCTCTGAAATACATGTGATGTTCACTTGTTTTCGTGAACTGTCACTTTGGCTCATCCTTAGGAAAATCGCTCTACACAGAGAGTACGGCAACCCCAGCCGCCGCCATTTAATATCGTTTCACCCGATAGCCCCGACAGGCAGCATTCAGGAGTTGAGGACAAATGATAAGAGGCGAATGCATTTTGAGCAATTTCTAGTATATTATCATTGGTTTGGGGCAGATTGGTTCAACTGGATATATGGCTGTACCGGTGGCGCAAAGGAATGCGCTACTCTTTGTATCCAGGGACTCTATACTCTGAGTATCAGCTCTCACTCACGACTCTCACGACTAATAATGTGTACAACTATTTCTCCATCTTCTGCCTCCCGAAAACATCTCAGATATTGTTTTGGTCGGATCTTCTGGTGATTGACCTTATATTTCAGATGGCTGAATTATTTTCCTAATACATTTGACTCCTGTGCACGGACACGGACCTAATCTCACTTCTTATTCGTCTTTATTCAACTGTTCTTCGTTTCTTTTCTCCTTTTTTCAACGAAAGAGTTCATAAACAATTCCTTATTGGTTGATCACCATTTGCCTTCTGTGTAAGATTTATTTCCAAAATAAATAGCTTCCTTTTTTAAAATAAGTACTGTTTCATATTTTGAATCACAAAAACTTTATTAATACGCCAGGATTAATTTACTCGACCATCCATATCCTCCTATTACTGTCACTTTCAATAATAAATGAGATATGGTTTACCATAATGTTTATTACAATACTGCTGCTTTTTTTCTAACAATACGATACGAAAAACGTAAATCACGTATAGTGTCTTAAAAATTGGTTTAAAACAATTATTAATGAAGAAGCGTCACATTCTTTTAAATTTTATATAATTTATTCTATTAGATTCTATTACATTTTTAATTAAAACATTTTAAATGTTTCATGAGAGTCTCTAGCTACTACAAGGTTTTTTATTCATTTACAATATATGAATATTGGGAGTATTAGTGTTAATAGTAGAATACACGAATGGAACATTTTTGTTTATAATACAATTAGTTTTTGGACTAGATTGGTGGATCCAATGTTTTTTTTAGTTCAAGTTAGTGTAATAAACCTTATAATTCTACTAAAAAGCAAATCTAAAGAACGAAGTAATCAAGAAAGTTCATTCTACTGGTAAGCAAACTGCAAATTGCTGTTCTTGTTTGTCATTTATATTGTTTTACATCCATTCGAGTGCACTTGTCAATTTCAATAACGTTACAATAAACACGTGCTTTGGCAATTCCCATGCCACAAAGTGGCTCTGGAATTTATCGATAATTTCCAAAATACTCGTGGTATTGCTTATGATAAAAGTTTTCAACTCAGCACCGAATATTTGTCGATCTTCCCAGCAATAAACCCTCGTAACTCACACTACAACACCATGAACCAATTATCATATTGCTTGTCCTTAGCTTTCATGAGCATTAAAATCCACTTGGAAAACCTATGGGATATAGTTTAACGACCTTTATTCTAGCGTTAATGAGCGCGCGAAACGAGGCACTTCCGCAGTCAGAACTGACTTCTGTGGAGGATTTGGACACGTACTTTGGAACGTGCACAGTTCGGGAGACAAAAACGCAATCTGGTGCGTGAGTGAGATTTCAATTCAACCATTGAGTCGTGGTCTGGTCGTTTATGGATGCTTCTTAAAATTCTGTGAGCTATCGCTTCCGAAAAGTGCATCAAAGAATTTCAGATTTTAGTAAAAAGAATTTGAAGAATGTGGAGGGCACTTGGGAATGAAAAGTAAAATATAGCCCCACATGAATACATAAGTCTTATTCCCAGAAGGTCAGCATATATTACATAGGCTTTATTCAAAACGCAGATACCCGCTGCATGTCTTCGACTCACGTCGCTTTGCACCTTAGCTTGGGGAAATACGATGGAGGAAAAGATAAAGAAAATCGGAGAGTAGGGAAGTGAGAAACGGAGAGAAAAGAATGTAAAAGAAAAGAAGGAAAACCGTAATATCATGACGTTTGAAAGCCACGACGATGGAGAGAGATCTGAATAGAAAAGTGTGTCAAAAATTAAGTAATGGTACTATAGTAACGGCCGACCTGGATGGCCGAGGTGGCTAAGAGCGAGTACCGACTCAGCGCTTCGGTCCGAAGGGTCGCGGGTTCGAGTCCCGCCTTGGGCATGGTTGTTTGTCCCTTGTCTTTGTATGTATGTGTTGTCGCGGAGGGCCTCGCGTTCTGCTGACCCCAGATCAGAGGAGCCCGCAAGTGTGTTGGTGTCTAGTGTATGGTCGAATGTGCGTCCCATCGGGACGTGGAGGGTAACGAGGGAAAATATTTAAAATTTGGTTAAAGGAAAAGACAGATGAGCTTCTGTGACGCAGCCCTACATCTGAATCCTACCATCAATTCTTATAAAGCATGGCTAATCTTACCGGTACTAGAACTAAACCATTCGTCAATTAATAGCATTGCTGCCTCTGTAATGCTACCAACTTCATCGGAGCATGTCAAACTTTATTTTATTTATTTGTATTTTATTTTATGTCAAAAACAGTTAAAAACTGTGTGTGACATGCTATGGGGGAAGTGACTTTTATGCACGTTTTCAAAATTCTGTGATCCCTTCCCTAAACCGTATACTACTTGAATTTTGAATACAGAAAGAAAATAAGTGTTTTTGCGAGGATTGTTAACAAAATATTCGCTCCAATGTAATAAAATATATTTTCAAGGGTAAATAAGAAATAAATTTGGACTCTCTTATCCCTCGTGTCCTTCGTCAATGAATAATACTACCTGCAACGACACCAGGAGAACGATAATTTGAATAACTTGATTTCCCAATAAATTCTAGAAGACGTGCACAAATACTGAAGTTATATTTATGTTCCGATGCAAAGCAAGGGGCTATCTCAGCATCCCTGAGCCTTTGCGCAAAGGATCAGGGAAACTGGACGAAAAACCTGATGGCGATTGGAGTCATTGACTCGGAAGCTGCAGTACAATACTTGTTACAAGATTTTTAGAATTGATACAGTTCAAATGGTACATATATATTATACAGTCAAAATATACATTAAATATCACTGTTAAAATTAATGTTACTTTCTTTTTGAAGCTCAATATAGTCTTGAATTGTATAGAAACACTTCTGCAGCAGAAACTATTTTACTTGGGATTTAAACTTTTCTATCGAATTTAATCGCTTAAGGGCATCTGTTAAAGTGTTGTAAAATAATGTACATGTATTTTATGTGAATTTTTTGTAATGAGTTGTTGATACTGTCACCGGATGGATATGATTACTACGTCGAGTGTTATAGTAATAGACATCGGCCTTTTCTGAAAATATATTCCCGCCCTTAGGCAAGTCATTTTTGGCAAAAAACACTGATTCGTAAATCAAGAGACAAAGTAATGGTAAAATTTCTAGATTAATAAAAAGTTTACAAGATTCACATGGGTGGGATTTGGTTAATATTCGTATAATTCTTTCTTGTAGTCTAAAAGTCTGAGAGTTATAGGATGTATTTGCCAGAGTATTATGCCATATAACAGGCGGGAATGAACATTCGCGAAATATACTCAACGAGCAGTATGAGGGCTGACTGAATTTGAAAGAATTGTGAACGCGTAGCATAATTTTGTGTTCAATTCATTTAAATGGACGTTCCATTTGAGGTTTGACTGAATTGAGAAACCTAAAAATTTTGTTGCCTCAGTCAACACCGTTCATTTTCAATGGAGTACAGGGTTGTTTACTTGGAATGGAAAACTGTCTTAAAACCGTTTTCTTTTTATTTACTATTAAGTTGTTATTTCGAAACCAGATTGAAATATCTGATATTGTACTATTTACGGGTTTTTTTATTGCAAAGAATGTTCGTATCATCCGCAAAGAGAATTATTCTTCCGTTTCGAATCGTCGAGGGCATATCGTTTATGTATAGTAGGGAAGAGAATTGGGCCTAAAATCGATCCCTGAGGGACTCCACGTGCAATTGTCAAAGAGTCAAAAAGGTGTGTGCATAATGTTCCATCATTCCATTAAGATATTTCTACTCACTGATACCGTTGTTTAAGATACGAACATAACCAATCTAGGGCAATACCTCGGATTCTATATGAAGGTAATTTTGAATGTAAAATGTCATGACCAATGACGCCAAAAGCTTTAGAAAGATCTAACAATAATCCAATAGGTGCTTTGTTTTGATCCAATGACCATTTAATGCAAATTACCCTTCTTTTCCTTCAATTTTTAATATTTTCAGGAACATAAAAGAAAGTGTTGCTATGCATTCTCAAATATCGAAGAGATCTGCTATGACCTCTGACTCCCTCAAACACGTTATCGGCTGGCTTCTTTATTGTACTTTATTGTTCATACTTTCCTATCCATTCTAAACTTATTAACAGTAACAGAAGTAAAAAATATTATTTTTACGTTATCGTGTAGAACTCTGCAACCAAATTTTTCTGTTGATATTGAGATATACCAAAATTTTCCTCTCTCTACATTTATATCTGCTAAAGATCTTAGCGTCCGGCTTGCTGGGTCAATGGGTCACGATATATTATAATCCTTATTACCTCTATAATGGATTATAGGATCCGCCGACTATACAGCGCAGCTGGGAATCTGAAATAGAATGATTCTATTCCTAGTTCATTTCTGTTTGGATTGACTAAATGAAAAATCACTTTCTTTTTTAAAGAACAAAATTCAACAAAGTTTATTTCTACGCTTTTAGCAAACAATTGAGTGAATTTACAATTTTTAGGCCTTTGATCAAGATCTCTTTCAATCTACAATTTATACCGCGGTTAACTTATCTTTTCTTCGTTGATGTCCCTCGTAGACTTCTCAGTCGAAATATCTTGCGAGCTTGCCGTAGTCCAAAGTTCCACGAAATCCTCTTCTGCCCTATCCAAGCTGGTCTCAAACTATCAAAATTATCAGTCCCGATTACGTCCTATGACATAGTCCCGAACTCGATTACCACTCCCGACAAAGTTCCAATTTATGCTTCAATATTGCTTCCACATGAAAATATCTACGATCAGTTCAGAAGCGCGTTTCCGAGCAGAATGAAATCTTTCTGCATGATTCATCCCTCGAAGACTGCGTATTAAAACTACCTTCATTTTTTTCATAACATTTGACCGTCCTTCTCTCACCCAGCCAATCCATACGTTCGTTATATTTTGGTGTAGCTGACCTTTTGATCGTCTTTTGAACTTCTTCGCCCAATCCCAAATTTTCTACTTTCGGCATCCAGAAAACTCTTAATGCATTTAGAAAAACAAAAACTACATTGTTTATTCACGGTCGTTTCTAAGCTCTAGCTCTCGTAATATTTCGTAATGCATGTTCCACCATATTGTCTACAAATAAGTATTAGTTTAATTTAACGTGACATATCGGTATGTCACAATATCGATATTTTAATCATTAGTAAAATTTTGAAATAAGTCGAAGTGCTCTGCGGATGTCCCTCGTTAGTCGCCCCTCATCTTTCCTTTCTGTCTTATTCACGTCCAATTGAAATACTCCCCCAATCCCAACAGCTTCGCAGTTTGATTTGAGCAAACAATTGCTTCAAGGAAAAATAAATATTCGATTATCTGCTCAGCCTATATTTTTCTATCTCTTAAGTCAAATGTGATTTTCTGTAGTTTACACTATCGATGTTTGTAGATGTTAAAGTATTCTTATTATTATTTCAAAGTTTTTATTTACTCTTCTTTATTTAGAATATTGTTTCCTACTGCACAAATCTGCTTCTGTTTGCAACACAAATCTTAACCAAAAAGTACAAAGCCAATTGAAGAAATAAACAAAATCTTCAACACTTTAAATGACGAATGCAATCTCGGTTGACTGGAAGTTTTGCCAGAAGCGCCACGAGTACGTACTAGAACTTATCTTTACTTATCTTTAAGATCCGCGCTACGCATTGTTATCAATTACTTATCTTTCGTTGATAATATTCTCTTTTTACAAACGTGATTCAGTAAGAGATTGTTTTGTTTAATATTAAATAGCAGGACTCTCGAGACGAAAAGAGGGCGTAGCTGTCTGGGGGATACGCTATTTGCATGGAGAAAACAAGAAGAGAACGCTCTAGCGCGTGGAACGTAATGTGAATTTACTCAGTGAAAACCATGCGTGTTTAAGCTGCTAAAACTATCTAGAAAGTTTATTTTGTATTACATGACGCCATATGCTTGTTTTATCCCCCCTTTTTTTACATCTCTAATAACATCTCTACCCTATTGGGCTGAGGGAGCAACTACTTAGGATTTTGATAGATTGATTTTTCGTGTTTCCGGGCGCGTCAACTGCTATGGTCATTAGTCCCGTTAGTGTAGTGTATGATTTCCCCCGACAGATGGCGGTGATCTTCCCCCGCTGGATGGCGAGATCCGGCGCCGACCTACCGTCGGCTAGTGGGGTTTCCCCCTAACCAGGACTCTCCCACAAGCAGGGCACCGCCCAAGCCGGGACAAGCTCTAAGATCCCGACCGGTCTCCCGGAATATGTGGTAGTGTAGTGTATGTTAGTGTAAGTGTGTGTGTGTAAGGGGAGAGGATAGGACAAGGAAGAGGAAGGACAGATCGTCGCAGTTATGTGTCCCGTTTGTTAGGGTACTGCTCCGGCAATCGTCTGGTGTTGATCGGAGAAACCACGGAAAACTACCGATCAGCGCAGCCGGCCTCTAGAATTCGCCTCCAGACAGCGACTGAATTCGAACTTGCTGAAAAGCTAGTGTCGAAACTCCTGCCGCCGTCAGGACTCGAACCTAGGACCTCCGGGTCAGAAGTGCTGCAGTGACATCAGTAGATGCACTGAGCTACCGCTCCCGGTAACTACTTAGGAGGTCGTACCTTTTTCTACCCACTTTTTCTCAGTAAAATTCCCCCTACGCGGTTAAGGCTGATGTAGTTTCCAAGGCCATGTGCATTATCCAAGGTCAAGTGATCGTTTTGTGACAAGAGACAAGGTGCTCCCGGCACTTGCCTCTCGTCACATAACGATGCGGCCCGTACGCTACGTTTGAAGTACACGTGTAACTTGTGTCTATGAAAACCTGCGAGTCCATCGCTCCTAGCCACGAGATAATGGGCTGGAATCACATTTCACCCGGGGGCAGCTCGGCTGTGGCTGTAAGCCCACGCTGTTCGCCTAGAAGCAAGCAGCCTGAGTAAAGCCTGAGGAGAGGAAAGAACCATTTGTGGAATGGAGAAGTCCGAGTGCAACGCGCACAAACTTCCAACGCCATCCGGACGAACCACGAACCAAGAGATATTTATTTATTTATTTATTTATTTATTTATTATTTTACGTCAAAAACAGTTAAAAACTGCGTATGACGTGCTATGGGGAAGAGTGAATTGTGTTCACATTTTCAAAATTCTGTGATCCCTACACTAAGTCATATACTACTTAAATTTTGGAAGAAAAAAAGCTCCTATGTAATAAAATCTATTTTCAAGGATAAAAAGGCAATAAATTTTGGCTCTTATCCATGTTGTCCTTCGGAATAATACTTCCTGCCGCGACAACATGGAAACGATAATTTGAATAATTGTATTTCCCACTGAATTCTAGAAGACGTGCACAGAAAATGAAGTTACATTTATGCCCAGAATCAAAACAAGGGGCCATTTTAGCATTTGCTCAATGGATCAGGGAAATTGGACGAAAAAACTGATCGTAATGGGGGTCATTGACCCGGAGGCTGCAATACAATACTTGTTACAGGTTTTTTATACACATTTATACAGTTCAAATGGTAAATAATGCATTATGTATCATTGTTAAAATTAATGTTACTTTTCTTGTGATGCTCAGTATAGTCTCTAATTGTATAGAAACAGTTATGCAGCAGAAACGATTTCACTTGGGATTTAAACTTATCTATCGAATTTAATCGTTTAATCTGGCAAAGTGTTGTAAAATAATGTACATGTATTGAATGTGACACAACATGGTGAAAACATGTACATGTATGTGAATTTTTTGTAATGTGCTCTTGATACTGTCACCTGATGAATATGATTTCTACGTCGAGTGTTATAGTAATAGACATCGGCATTTTCTGGAAATATATTCCTGCTCTTAAGCAAGTCATTTTTGACAATATATTTCAAGAATATTCCAGGAAGAATAATGCATGGAGGATGGGAAAACCCACCGTTCCACTAACGAAGTAAAAAATCGTATCTCAGCGAGACTCAAACGCGTAACGTGAGTTTGCTACTGTACTTTAGCGCACATGGCTGCTGGACTTGATGAAGAATAATTCATTTTTCTAAGAAACAAAAAAGATTTGATTGAAGTATTAATACTACAATTTTAAGAGCGAAAGCTATGAGTTTAGTTTATTGACGTTATAAAAATAACCAATGGGTTGAGTCCATCCACTCGTCCATCCACATATTGAAGGATATTTGTAATACCGATTTTGTTTAATGTTTTGCATTTTTTCTTTCGAGTGTGGTGAGTTTCTTCTGAAATATTCTAACAAGTTGCTTTCTGAAACTTTATCAGCCCTTTATCAGAAGCAAACTCTATTACTAGAACTAACTCATATTTTTTACGATATTTTTGTTGGAGTGCCCTTTGTTTTTTTTATTTCGTGTTATGTTAAAATTGTTTCCAAATTTTTTAATAAAACATTAAAAACATAACAATTCTGCCTAAATTTTGTTTCGCTGTTCTTCTAATGCTGACGCTGATTATACTTGTTAATCATAATAAATAAATTCTAACAGATGGGATAGGCTTAGCCGATTGTGAGTCAAAATCCACAAGTTGTTTTATCTCTATTCCCACGTTCTTGTCGCAAGAAATATCTGTCATCGCTAAATCCCAGTCAACAGCGTTGGAAGTGCTGCCGATTCTACCATTGGCTTCGCCGCCACCGTCCCATCCCTACCTTTCCTTCCTATCTCTTGTTGTAGTGCCGTTTCCTCTCTCCGCTCCCGTCGTATGCGCCGTGTCGCCTGATTAATGTATGAGAGTCGTGATTCATGGAAGTTGGTAGAGAAGAACACCCAACTTTGAAACTACGGAGTCCTGGAACGTCGTGCATGAAGTATGAACGCCAGAAGATATGAACACCGTGAAGGTATGAACTACCCCTTACGGAATAGCATTGACCTGTTTCTGTACTGGTAAGATAGGCACTCATATATTTTCAGTTTCTTTAAATTTCATAGTTTTTTTTCTATGTTATTAAATATTTTATATTTCATTGTTTACTAACTTCTCTTCAATATGCGACGTCGCATTTAAATGATTTCCGAACATTTGATAGTTTCTAACACTCGCTTTTTTTCGTGATCTCAACAATAAATTTCATATTTAATTTGGTTTCGTCATGCAGTTTTCCCGCATTGCTCTTCTTTTGTTTAAAAAATTTAATTTTTTGACAGCCACTGTTTTTACAGGGCATGCGTAACGTGTTTTCTGGGTAGACTCCAAAGCATATTAACGTAACGTTTAACTCTCCCCATCTGCCTTTTTCAAAGGAAGATTTGGTGTAGTTCTTTTGTCGTAACTTCTAGTTTCTTTCATAACTTAAATTATTGAAGTATGCTGCGGATTGTAACTAAGAGTCTATGAAATAGTCGGCTGGTAAAGTCATATATCCAATAATAAATAATAACACTTGTATTATTCATCAGCTATTGGTCTGAACTAAACGCGATAAACTAACATTAATTTCACACCTGTCAGATACAAAGAATTGAAATCTTAAATTCTTGAGCTGGCTCGTTTCACTATAATATATAAGGTCGTCCCACAATAATGTAGAATACAATATTACAGTGTGTTCGTCAGTACTGCAACAACTTAACTGAGGTCTCATTCTCTGACCGTGCATGCAGATGTACACTCAGGGGTGCGGGGATGGCCAGCACATCTGGGCACCATACCAGGGAGTGTCTTAGCGTGAGGAGGCCCGCCGCTGGCCCCGACTGATCTCGAGGATTGCCGAAAGGCCCTTTTAGGCGGGTCTTCGGGGGAACCAGGGAGTGTCTTAGCGTGAGGAGGCCCGCCGCTGGCCCCGACTGATCTCGAGGATTGCCGAAAGGCCCTTTTAGGTTCCGAAAGGCCCTTTTGGCGGGTCTTCGGGGGAACCAGGGAGTGTCTTAGCGTGAGGAGGCCCGCCGCTGGCCCCGACTGATCTCGAGGATTGCCGAAAGGCCCTTTTAGGCGGGTCTTCGGGGGAACCAGGGAGTGTCTTAGCGTGAGGAGGCCCGCCGCTGGCCCCGACTGATCTCGAGGATTGCCGAAAGGCCCTTTTAGGCGGGTCTTCGGGGGAACCAAGCAGGCCGTATGAACAGAAAATCAGCGTCTGCGTGCACGCGTTCTGCGCATGCGTTGAAGGCTCCGAAAGCCCAGAGCCTTCGTTCTCTCTCGCGTAAGTTCGCAATTGAGCGGGAAGTACAAGATGACAAACCTACAAAGTCAGACGAATCATGCGATTGTTCATTCGAAAATTATCAATAAATACATTATAAAGTATTTTTTAATGAAAAGCATTTTTTTGCTTTTCATAATATAATTGGGTAGGCTCCGCCTTGCAGACTAATAGGAAGCTATGCCACTGGTTAAATGTACAATTTTTACCACTAGTGCTAAAAGTGAGACAACGCTCGAATGTTCTGATAAATTTGTGAATGCAACAAAGAAAACAAAATAATTTTGACTCAACGCATCAGCTACTGCAGAACTTAATGTATCATTAAGTCAATTGAATACTTGAATTAAAATTAAATGAAAGTAGTGTCTCAAAATAGTGTATGACACACATGGTAATAGTGGTTTTATTTTACTCGTAGAACTACGCAGCTCGATCTGTCGGCTTCCTGTCGCAACCTTTCCTACTTGCAAAATAAAAATATAGCTTTTACTACTATCATAAATAACTATTGATTCATAACTCACTGCAGTTCATAATTTGCATCGGGGATATATTTTTATTCCTAATAATATTGTAAAAATGCCTACATATGTAAGAAAATAAGCTCCCAGTTAAAATGACTGAAGAGAACTGCACATTTTTATGGAACAAAAATATTTGTTCATTAACCTACATTTCTTTCATTTCATATAGTTAAAGCGTTTGAATGGAATTTCAAAAACGGGCACTTTTGGCTCTATCGTTTCAGATGAATTGAAATGTTTTCTTTAAAGATCTACTTTTAAAATAACATTATATGAATCATCCAACTAGTACTCGACATATTTAAAACGATTTAAAATACTAGTTCGATTAAACGTACCAAATCTGTGGTGGAATGGGAGCGATTTATTCTTCCTATTCCTTTTTCTAATACTTCCCATTACTTACAAATACACAGACACACTAACATTCACTTCACTACCACACACGTTGGGAGACCAGTCTGGAACTTAGAGCTTGTCCCGACTGGAGCGGTGCCTCGCTGGGCGAGGTATCTGGGAGGAGAACTGACGTGTAGGTCTGTGCCGGAACACACCATCCGGCGGGGAAAGAATCACTTCCACATACCAAGGTAATACTCCCTACACTAACGGAACAATGGCCGTAGCAGTTGCCGTGCGCGGAAACATAAATCCATCAATTAATGAATAATTCCAGATATTTTCCCAGAATTCTTTTAGATATTTCACTACTTTTGTATCGACTTGTTACACTCTTGCTACGAGAAAAGTCTTCGCAATAAAATAATATGATATGTTAAAGGAAAAAGTTTATTAATTTACATACTTTTCATTTAAATTGGTTGCTTGGTTGTTAGTGATTCCGGGCGCGTCAACAGCTTAGGTCATTAGTCCCGTAAGTGTAATGCATTTCTCCCTCGGGAGATGGCGGTGATCTCCCCCCGCTGGATGGCGAGATCCGGCGCCGGCCTACCGTCGGCTAGTGGGGTTCCCCCTAACCAGGACTCTCCCACCAGCGGGGCACCGCCCCAGCCGGGACAAGCTCTAAGCTCTCGACCAGTCTCCCGGAATATGTGGTAGTGTAGTGCATGTTATTTTAAGTATGTGTGTGTGTGTGTGTGTAAGAGGAGTGGATAGGACAAGGAAGAGGTAGGAAAGATCGCGCGCGGTCCGTGGCCCGTTTGGTAGGGTACTGCTCCGGCATTCGCCTGGTGTTGATCGTTGATAGGAGAAACCACGGAAAACTACCGGTCAGATCAGCTGGCCACTAGAATTCTCCTACAGACAGCGATTGAATTCCACCTAGTTGAAAAGCTAGTGTCGAAAATCCTGCCTCCGTTGGGACTCAAACCTGGGACTTGCCGGTCAGAAGCGCTGCAGCGGCATCAGTTGATGCACTGAGCCACCGCTTCCGGTTTCATTTAAATTAATAAGTACCTTCTTTTTAATCGTTATTTCCTCTTCTTTTATTTATGTTCGTTGTCATGTATGTACTACACTAAATTTTGCAAATTCATAAATAATGCGACAAGTAGACGTGTGTTTACGACCTAACGCACAGTCAACGTGGCACCTGCTTTTTCCGTTACGTAGTCTGTGACGCATTCGGTGCTGAGTCATCCAGACTAAAATACGTCATCAGGACAAGAATACTCACGCATCCGTGTCATTTCCCGTTATCACGTTCAAAGCGCACGCCATTTCCTCTATAATCCAGTTCCGGAAGGAGTGCTGTAGCGTACAGGGCGGTTGCTCCATCTATCAACTGGGACAGAAAAACGTCTGGCAAGTCACAAGCTGTGGCGTTTGCCCAGAGATATCTCATTGCAAAGAAGTAGGGCGGTGTGCGCGTATTGGCCGAGTGAACAGCTCTATTTGAAGCCGACGCCGCGCTGTGACCTCCATAGGAAGCATCGAACGCCCTTTGAATATTCATCCGGATGCCGCTCGGTGGCGCGCGGCGGTTGCGTAGGAGCAGTCGGCGCCGCTTTAACGCATACCAATTCAATTCAATTCAATTCAATGGTACCTTATGTTACGTGGAGCGCCTCAGGCCTGCTCTGTGGTCACGGTGGTGAGCGCCGCTTTAAGCATACCAGTTCAATTCAATTCAATGGTACCTTATGTTACGTGGAGCGCCTCAGGCCTGCTCTGTGGTCACGGTGGTGAGCGCCGCTTTAACGCATACCAGTTCAATTCGATTCAATGGTACCGTATGTTACGTGGCGCGCCTCAGTCCATGCAAATTAATTGCCTAATATCTAGTTTAATTGTTACTTTAATGATAAATATACAGTTGGTCTTTGAATTTTACTGTCTTTTATTGAAACGGTTCCCTAGAAATCCTGTATCTATTCGAGAAAGACAGTATTTTGCATTTTTGCAAATGTAGTATACATATGAACATTTGCAAATATGCAATTATAATCGTTTTTCTTATCAAAATTCTGTAGTAAACTTGGACATTTGATAAAGTTCATGAGTTGTGTTTGGACAGTAATATTGTAATTAAAATGTGTTAAAATTTGTGTATTTGAAATTTTTCAATTAATTTACTTTCATGTTCATACAAGTGTTTCTTCCATGTATTTTTATTTGAAAATACTTCCACCTCTGAACTAGCGACGCCCACCATTTTCTACGACGTAATTTTGTTAGGGCACTCCCCCCTGCGTTGAGATTGGCTACGATGGTTTGTGAGGCTCCGCCTGCGACGTTTCGTCATGACAAGGGCTGCCCAAGCCGTGCAAAAACTGAACTTAGTCGCAGACGGCTCGGATCAATTTTTGTTTCCAGTACTGTACGTTTATACAGAGTAATACATGTAGTATAGAGAAATGTATGTTATGCTGCGCGAATAAAAGGCGGATTTTTGGCGGAAAAAATTCATTGTCGGGCTCTGGTGACGAAAAAGTGCATAAAAGCAGTTGCTACCAGAAATTCAAAGAAAAAATGTGGAGCCGTTTGTGAGAAAATCTGTTTATTGTATTTTTTTAAATTGCAAATATTGCACGCACTGTTTCACGAAAACTACTCAAATTTACACACAAAAATTACATTATCTTAATGAAAGAACTATTTAAGCACAGAAAATTTCATTTGAAGGAAGTATGTCTTCAATTTTATAGTTGTAGGAAGACGCCGAAAAAAATTCAACTTTTGCAATTTTCGAATATTCAGAGTTAACGGTGAAACTCGGACCAATACCACCTTTGTTATACTCTGTCTTACAAGAAATTTCAAGAAAAAATTTGGAGCCGTTTTTTAGAAAATTTTGAAAATTTCTGGGGGGTTCATGTAAAGTACTCCCAAATTTTAAAGAATGTTTTTCAAAATTCCAAAGTTTCAACTAGAGCCACATCGACATGGGATTATTCAATTTGGAAGAGATCCTGCGAATGGTTTAAGCGCTAGTAGTGTTAGACGGACGGACGGATAGACGGACGTTTTGAAAAAAACACTTTTTCGGTATTCGATAAAACGTAAATTTCCGTTGAAATCTCGAAATCGATTTTCCACAGTATTACATAACTTTCTCTATACTACGTAATATTACTCCGCGTATACGTATGTATACGAGAAAGTGAAAATGTTTTGTTAAAAAGTTTTAGAAATGTTTCTACATTTTACAGGATCATAAAAAATATTCTGGCTAGTACTAATAGACCTAAAATATCTTCCTCTCTAATTCTCATTATTCTGTTTGTTTTGCATAATAAATCAGTTGATGCACATGGCATACGTATCATTATTCACATGCTTAGTGAAAAATTTATTTTTCTATTTTGAAAACGATACGCCCAAACATTATTTTCCTAATAAATCGTGTTATTTATTGCATCCTGTGGTTGTTTGATTTAATGCTCGCGAACCCTGTTGGAACACGTCAAAAAAGCCATAGAGAGCACCTTCTTCAAAAGGATCTGGTTTTTATCCCTGGTCAATTCTTCAGTCAAAACATTCGTATTGGTAGCTCATCACTTAGGTACCAGTAAGTTATGAAATAAATCTAACTATTTTTTTCTCTCAAATGAGACGAACGATATTACCGATGACAAAATTAATTAAATTAGTGATGCTTCAACAGCATACACTTCTCGTATTGTTTGTAACGGTTAGATTAGAAACTTGTATCCTATGAATAATCATAATTCATGAAAAACTCATCCAGCCATCTCATGAAAATCTGTTTCACCGAACAAAGCGCGGGTGATTCGAAAAAATACCAATTTTTAAATTTTGGAAGTTCAAAGGGTTTAATAAAAGTGGCACTTATCCCATTGAATTCAGTATTTTATGCTCTACCCTTGTAACAAGTTAAAGAAAAACATTTTATGGAAGAGCATGTTGACAGAGCACACTGCTTAAGAGACGTTCTTACTACTATGCTAATCTGTTCCTGCTAATTCTTACTACTACGCTAAAAAATCCTTCGCACGCCTTCCTTCGGAGAGGAAGTAAAGCCGGCTGTCCCATGTTAGTACATTTACTGCATGTAAAAGATCCTTAACCCTAAATGATGCCTCTGAGCTAAATTCAAATCGCCTGTTTCGTCGCCCAAGTAATACCTTCTTTTTCCCATGATTGGTGAAAGGAGTGTAACGAAATTTGTGTGGTCAGACAGAAGAGCAGGCCTCATGGCCTGAGTCTCGCCACGTAAAATAAGGCAAATTCAATTCAATACGCTAAGATCTTTATGATTTTGTTGCTAAAATGAATGCGTGTTCCTATTATTCCTTCATCTAAGATTCAAAAATGTCATGATACAAGTCAGATTTCTCGAGAGAAGTGGAATATACTTCTTCTTGGTTTTTGAAAGGAGTTGACATGACCGTATTTAAAGATCTGCCCAAAACAAGAAAATGGGTACCAATTTCTCCTCCGCTGGGAATATAAAGGGCGTGACCAGTCGAACCAACAGCTCATTACAAAACATTCACATACAATACATGTACATTATTATACAACATTTTGCCAGATGACATTAAACAATTAAATTCGATAGAAAAGTTTAAATCCAAAGTGAAATCGTTTCTGCTGCATAACTGCATACAATTAGAGACTATACTGAGTATCACAAGAAAAGTAACATTAATTTTAACAATGATACATAATGCATTATTTACCATTTGAACTGTATAAATGTGTATAAACATCCTGTAACAAGTATTGTATTGCAGCCTCCGGGTCAATGACCCCATCTCGATTACGGAAGCATAAGATATAAGGTAAGGTAAAGGCACGGGAATTACGAACGGAAGTCTATTGAAGAAGCGATTTCACAGTAAGGATTCAGTTCACAAATAAGAGTGTGTAACTGTTTGTGATAAATGAAACTAATGTTTTACTATTACTCCGTGACCGGTAAGAGATTATTTCACCTCGCAGGCTGCAATTTTTTCATCATTTTCATTTTCTTGTGTACAAAAGTTCTTGCCACATTTCATCTGACCCTCTGTGTCTGGAAAAACAGCCCGTCCGGTCCATCGCATGCAGGTATATTATGTAGTCATCCAGATATTTCCATACAAAGCGGGTGAGGAGAAGCAAGGTAAAAGCTCAATTGCCAAGGGACACAATCCTTGTGAAGCCTTTGGCTGACCTCTGGTTTCACGAAAGAGAAGAGGAATCCCTCTGCCCAAAAGGAATGAGAAAGATGTTTTATTTCTCTTGCCAAACACGTGTTTACGTTTTAAAATGTTTGTATTCTCTAAATAAAAGGTCAAACTTTTATGTTCAACATTCATTTTTGAAAATACTCAATTAAGAAACTTGTGACAGCTCTCGACGCACACCCAAATGACAGCTGGGAATGAGATGTAACAGCTGGCCAAGTGATGCTGATGAAAACGTGCACTATGAACTTTGCGAAGCGTCTCTTAATATAGTATTGCAAACAGAACCAGATTCAGCAACATCTCACGTGCTTTTTGCACAAAAACTTATATATTTATTTGCGATATTCCAATAACCTATGTTTCAATTTTTAATAAAATAGTCAATATTCACTTGTTTCACGAATGGCGTAAAACCTTATTTAATTTTGTAGATCCAAATTATATTTTCTCAAACCGATGAAAAATAAAATGTTATAATATTGTATCCTCTGTCGGTGAAGCGTTTTATCAGAAATTATCACTGAAGTAATAAATATGTCGTCGAAGTGTTGTTCCATTGACAATTCCTCTCTTGAATTTATTACAACAACGTATTCGCGAAAAACTAGGGAAAATACGTGCCTCAAAAAATTGAGATTTATTTGTGGGCCAGGACACATGAAATGGATCATATCTCGCTCCAGAAGTAAAAATGGAAAGTTCCTGGCGTCTTCATGTAGTGGTAAGCAATATTTCGAGTCAAACACTCCTACCATTTGAACATTATACTCCGAACGCCTGTGCAACTTCGATCGTGAGATGGTTTGCTCTGTATCTTTTTAGGACATGCCTACTTGTATCTATATTATACGCGTGCACATCTATTATTCTTACTCATTCATTCCTTGCATATGAGCATACTTCATTAGTTCTTGTCATACGTTATTTTGTATCTTTCATTAGGAGAATTACTTTCGTTCAAAATCTCAATGATGGTTTGTTTTAAATACTCCATCACTCACTGGTGTGGATTTAATGTCTGCAAATATCGATTTACTTTTTATTTGCAATTATCTTCGTTTTACATTTTTACACACAAAAATTGTTTTCTCTCCCTTTTCGACATCTAATTTGCACGTGAAAATGTCATCGTTTCTCTAGTTCTTTCTACGTTGACTCTCTTGTAATCTTCTTCTCCGTCTTACCTTCACTCACATCGTTAAAACTCGTCAACGGAGTAATTTCTCATTCCTAAGCAGCTCATCATCAATTATCTAGGAAGGCTCTGCCGGTACTGCGAATACCCGGATATGAGGTTATCTCTCAATATATGCTTTAATGACAGAGGAAACATTAAAGGAGTCATTAAATAGGATTCTTCTTGTGGTACCTGGGATACTTCTTCAAAACTCTTAGCAATTTTCATCAGTCCTTCGAATTCAGACCAAAAAGTGACCTGGTTGAAATATTCGCAGTTGTGACCACAAAGGGAAGCGCTACAAAAAATAGCTTAACAGAACGTCTGAGGACTTGAAGAAGCATGGGGGATTTTCTGGACGACCTCGGAACAACTGCGCCTCCGGTGCCATCACACGCATAATAGAAAATCTGGAGTACAAAAATTGGTCGTGTTTTCAATATTGATTTTTAAAATGTTTAATTTCATTTACCAAATAACCCACCAAATCTAATTATATAACATTTATGTAAGCATGTATATTTTTTTTGCTCGCGAATCGGCCGTCTTGGACCACGCATTGGGCTCAGCGTCATTTATCACGTGGCAAGTCTTGCATGAAATCAACCAGGGGGATCAGCATTAGGCTGAATCCGATTTTTATTCCCCAGAGTTGGTAGCCCTGTGGTAATGGAAGATGGAATTATGTTGATGATAATGAAGGATGAACGGACGGCACACACAAACAGAAAAATCTGAATTTATATTTATTTATTTATTTATTTATTTATTTAGTCAAAAACTGTATGTGACGTATAGGGGAGAAAATAATCGGCGCACGCTTTCTTGTGTTTCAGAATCCATTCCCAACAATTTAACTATTAATAGTTGAAAGATGAAATAATAATAATAGTTTTAAAAAATTAAAAAAGCGAGAGATTAACATTTCAAAAACTAGATATTTTCGTTCCCGAATTATAGAAAACTTATTTGTAACGGTAAACAAAGGAACATGGGAGATGGGGGTCTTTGACCCGGAAGCTGAAGTACATTACTTGTTACAGACATATTAAGTCTTTTTTAAAATTATACAATGCGAATGTAAATTAATTCATTATACTATATCATTGTTTTGTTAAAGTAAACATTATTTTTCTTTTTGACGATCAGTATAGTCTCTAATTGTATAGAAAAAGTTTTGCAACAGAAAAGATTTTACTTTTAACTTATATTTGTGTAACAATTTTAATTGTTTAATTTCATCTAGCAATGCGTTGTAAAGTAAAGTACATGGTTGTATGTGGATTTCTTGTAGTGAGCTGTTGATATTATGTAGGTATATTGTAGCCTAGCTCTAGAATGCATAGAAACATTTTTGATCAAACTTGACACACTTATAATTTACACTCTGAAAAAAAAATAGTGTGTGGATAAGAAACCTCTAACATCACTAAGGGAAGGTAACAAAATATCTTGTGTAAAAATAGAAAGCGAGAATACAACCCGCCATGCATGAAATGGCTCGGGTCTGCCCATAGCAACGATTATCGTGATAACGAAACAAAAGGGTGGGCTAGGAGGAGCAGGTCGGCTTGGGTGACATGGAACTGGTGGTGGAGAACCAGAGGGGCTGGACGATTATGACAAATGATTACTCGGGCAATCCCCTGTTACATGTTGGAAAATAGTAAACATTTTTATTTGGAGATCTTGGGAGTGGTGATGTTCGTGACAACTGGCCATAATGTCCATCGTCGCAACTGCTTTGTCCTATTTGTGACCACTGCTTTTGATTTCCTGAAGCGCTGACTTCTCATTTCATTGGCGATTTTCATATCTTAATGTGTGATTCGGCGCAGACCTTCTTATCACAGATCTTTCTCTTGTACGTAAATCTCTCTGGGGTAGAAACAGAAATGTAAATTCATCCTTTTCATGCATCTGAGCGGTAGGTGTTTCAAAATCAGAGCTTCTACGCCATTCTACGTTCACGCCCTTCACCGACTTGAAATTCGGCTGGGGAAGTCGTTCTTGACAGACTGAAAACCAGTCACGAGCGTACGTTACGTCCAGTTAATTCAGCCGTTACTTTCCGGTAGATGAAGCTAAGTTTGGAAAACGAAATCTGTGAACTACCAAGAAACATTTTTAGCGTTCAAAATTGTATTTCCTGCATCAACATTTAAGGTTTTTCTCGCCAATTGGACGCAATCAATTCACAAAACAGTATTATTAATACTCAAAAAAATCGTTTATTAAAATCAAAATTCTTTAAAATATAAATCACTATCTTAAACTATGTGATGATGTAAATGAGTTAGCAATTAGTGATGTCAAAACTTACGTATTAAAAATAACAGGATAACAATAACAAAGTCTTTGTTTATTCTCAGTCAATCTGACTTACAACAAAACATCCAAAATTTTGTGAGCCAAATAGAGTATTCCGAAATTCCAAAGCCAAAGTTCCAGTTGTGCAGATGATGTCCAAGATCACGCCGAGTCACAATATCCAAATAAAACGAAACCAATATCGCACTGCCGGGGCAACACTAACTGCACTAATTCACCGTTCACTTAGTTCTGCCGCTCCACCGACGGCCGCCGACTATATAGTCCCGCGCGCCGTAGCCTCGCGTCCTAGCAGAGGCTTCGCGCGCCAGCTCTCGCCCTGGTTGGCCGGTCATGCTGGTCTGCTACGCCGCTAAACCTCGCAGAATTCACGCCGCGCCAACCTCTGGCGCGTTTCGATGAGCGGACACCGCCGCAACAAAACCTATGTGAAATTAATAATGTATTCAAGCCCTGAGCCAAAAGGCATAAAGCAGAGCAGCCCGAAGCCCAGCCCGAGCCCGAGCCCGAGCCGAGCCCGAGCCGAGCCGAGCCGAGGCGAGCGAGCCCGAGCCCGAGCCGAGCCGAGCCCGAGCCGAGCGAGCCCGAGCCGAGCCGAGCCCGAGCCGAGCGAGCCCGAGCCCGGAGCCCGAGCCCGAGCCGAGCCGAGCCGAGCCGAGCCCGAGCGGCCCGAGCGCCCGAGCCCGAGCCCGAGCCGAGCGAGCCGAGCCCGAGCCGAGCCCAGCCCGGAGCCGCGAGCCCGAGCCGAGCCGAGCCCGAGCCCGAGCGCGAGCCCAGCCGAGCCGAGCCCGAGCGAGCCGAGCCGAGCCGGAGCCGAGCCGAGCCGAGCCGAGCCCGAGCCGAGCCCGAGCCCGAGCCCGAGCCCGAGCCCGAGCCCGAGCCCGAGCCCGAGCCCGAGCCCGAGCCCGAGCCCGAGCCCGAGCCCGAGCCGAGCCCGAGCCAAAGCCCGAACCCGAGCCAAAGCCAAAGGGAAGGGAAATACTCGTACATTTTGGCATGTTTAAGTGTACACGGAAACACACACGTGATGGCGTGTATGTAAGATACATACGAGTACATGTCGCATGCCTCCTTAATCATACTAATGCAATAAACACAGTTCAATTGTTTCATAATTTTTCTTCTCTAGATATCAACAGCACTGCGCGAGTGGCTTTTTAGAGATTATTTTATTTTTACGGATACATCAACCTTTACGATCGTTGGTCCCGTAGTTAACGCAAGTTATAACCCGGAAGAGAGGTGTTCCTTCCCCGCTGGAATGTGAGATCCGGCACCGCGTACATCGTCGGCAGGCGGGGATCCCCCGGCCTGACCGGAGTTTCCTCGCCCTGACCGTGATCTCTGCCAGCGCCTCTTCCCCACTCCGTCCCCACCAGGGACGTACTCTGAACTTCCAACTGGTCTCTCTCGACTCGGGTGATATGATGCATATACGTGTGAGTGAGTGTGTGAGCCTGGGTGCGTGTGACGAGGAGATTAGGTGATGAAAAAGGAAATACCGTGCAAGTTCCGTGGCCCGTTTGTTAGTGTACTGTTCCAGCATTTGTCTAGTGTTAATTGAAAATTACGAATCAGAGCAGCCAGTCACTCAAATATTCCCGACAGGCTAAATATCTAGTTGTTGCCCCGAGCTATCTCCACCAGTCGATACCGGGAGTGGTTGCTCAGTGCATCAACTGATGTCACTGCAGCGCCTTTGACCGGGAGGTCCTAGGTTCGAGTCCTGACGGAGGCAGGATTTTCGACACTAGCTTCTCAGCCAGGTCGAATTTAGTCGCGGTCTAGAGGAGAATTCTGGCGGTCGGCTGCTCTGATCGGTAGTTTTCCGTGGTTTCTCCCATCAACACCAGGCGAATGCCCGAACAGTACCCTACCCAACGGGTCACGGACCGCGCGCGATCTGCCCTTCCTCTTGTCCTATCCTCTCCTCTTACACACACACACTCACACACACACACACACACAAACATTCAGTACACTACCACATATTTCGGGAGACGGGTCGGGAGCTTAGAGCTTTTACCGGCAGGTGCGGTGCCCCCTGGTGGGAGAGTCCTGGTTAAGGGAAATCCCGTTAGCCGACGGTAGGTCGGCGCCGGATCTCACCATCCAGCGGGGGAAGATCACCGCCACCTCCCGAGAAAAAAACATGCACTACACCAACGGGACTAATGACCAAAGCAGTTGACGCGCCCGGAAACACGAAAAAATCAATCAATCAATCCACCAGTCCATGCGCATGGTAGGTTGACGCCGCCAGCTGGAAGCACAGTACGTCCATCGGCGGCGGCCTCGATTCAGATGACGTCAACCGCCGCGGGATGGGAGTGCCGAGGGCGGCGAAAGCCTTCGAGTCAGTGGGGCGAGAGGAGCTTCCCGTCACCCCCCGCCCGCGCGGCGCCCGTCGTCCAGTGTCCTGCCTCGCGCATCTCTACCTAGCACCACCCCGCCCCAGTCGTCATATCCCGTCTCATCTCGCCTCGTTGAAATGATTGAAGGCGTTGTCGGCGAAACGACTACGAAACGTAGTCGTTTTTGTCTCCCAGACAGCAGAAAACTGATGATGATGGCTAAGCCATCGAAAGCTGCTATTTGTGAAATAAATACTATTGTTGACAATGACAACGCCTTCAATCATTTCAATTATGTAAATGTCAACTACAACTCACCACTGAATCAATATCATCTCGCCTCACCTACCGGGAGCGGTAGCTCAATGGAGCAAATGATGTCACTGCAGCGCCTCTGACCGAGTGGCTCTAGGTACCAGTCCTGACGGCGGCAGGATTTTCGACACTGGCTTTTCAGCCACGTCGAATTCAGTCGCTGTCTGGAGGGGAATTCTAGTGACCGGCTGCTCTGATCGGTAGTTTTCCGTGGTTTCTCCAGTCAACACGAGGCGAATGCCGGAGCAGTACCGTATCAAACGGGCCACGGACCGCGCGCGATCTGTCCTTCCCATTCCTTGTCCTATCGTCTCCCCTTACACACACACTTACACTAACATGCACTACACTACCACATATTCCGGGAGACAGGTCGGGAGCTTGTCCCGGCTGGGGCGGTGCTCCACTGGTGGGAGAGTCCTGGTTAGGGGGAAACCCCACTAGCCGACGGTAAGTCGGCGCCGGATTTCGCCATCCAGCCAGATCGGCGCCGGCCTCGCCCTTTCATTCAGCGTTCGGCGCCGGTCTCGCCACAATCACTTCACTCACGCGACTAATGACCAAAGCAGTCGACGCGCCCGGAAACACAAAAAAATCAATCAATCGCCTCACATCACCACGCCACACCCAGCCCCGCACTTTCTCGCCCTTTCCAGCTCTGTTCCACCCCGCTCCTCCCCGCCCATCCACGCCCCACTTCCTTTCCCGTCCTGGCCAACATCATTTCTTCTCGGGTCTCAACATCCCGACCCAGCCACTTCCCCCTCCTCCCTGCCGGGCACCCGTGAATTAAACATGGCGTCCGCCACGTCTTAGTGGGCGCTGCGGAGCCGGAAGTGGTAGGTCGTGGCTTGAAAGTGAGAGCTGCCGCGCGTATTTCTTTCGGTCGTATCGCGGAGCGTGGTTTGCGATAGGCGCCTCCGTCACACACACACACACACACACACACACACACACACACACACACACACAGAGAGAGAGAAATGGGGCCCGCATTTTTAATGTTATACGTAATTAAATGCACTTTTTTACTTTCTCGAGAAAGTTATGTTATGCTGTCAGAAAAGCGGCGGATTTTCGGCGGAAAAAAGTTCATTGCCGGGCTCAGGTGACGATAAAATGCATAAAACTAGTTGCTAAATTAAGAGAAAAATCCTCTAACACGTGGTGTAGCCAGAATTCATGTTTTGTGGATTCTTGAAGCCGGACAACCAATTGAAAGCAAAACGTCCGTCCGTCTGTCTGTTCGTCCGTCACTCTGTCGCATGTGAACAAATCTAGCGCTTAAACCACACGTACGATCTTTTCCAAATTGAAGAAACCCCTGTCCGTCTGGCTGTAGTTGAAGCTTTCAAATTTTGAAAAAAAATCGGGGTACTTTACATGAAGCCTCACGGACATTTTAAAAATTTTCTCAAAAAGGTACCAATTTTTTTAAAATTTCCCTGTAAGAAGAGTAAAATACACTTATAAAAGTGGCGTAGGTCCGAATTTCGCATTTAACTCTGAATTTTCGAAAATTGCAAGAGTTTGAATTTTTCGGCGTCTTCCTACAACTATAAAATTGAAGACTGATTTTTCCTTGAAATGAAATTTTTTGCACGTAAATAGTTCTTTCATTAAGGTCATGAACACTTTTTTGAATACAATATTGTATATAAATAGCTGGGAATATGCATATTAATGACTTAAGAGATATTTTAAAAAAATTTCATTTGTGTACTTTTTGTAAAAACAAAAGAATGAAATTTATGCAATTTCTAAAGAAGATTCTCAAAAACCGTTTGAAATGTTTTCTTTAAGGTTTCATCTCGCATGTGTCAAGGGACGATAAAAAATATGTTGTTTGTTCCCAAGTTCAAACCTTGACATTCCTCTGTTACATACTAGTATGGCTGACGGCGAGTTAACTCGAAGGACTTGAGTACGAGTCTCGGTGAGGAAAATAACTTTTGCTGGTTGAAAACATTTTTGCATGTTTATGTAGTAGTACACAATGGCGTAACACAAAGACGTAATGCTAAAAAGTATGTGCTGTTATAGCACCATTATTAATTAAAAATTATAGTTAATAGTTGAAAACGTTTTCGTTTTCATATACCTTAAATTTGTAGACCTGTGTTATTTCTTACAGGAAATCATTAGTAAGGGACGTAATGTAACAAGTTAAACGAAGTTATAAGAACACTAATGTAATAAGTTATATTTTGCATCATATCTACGCTCAAATTGTTAAAAGTTGGATATTCTCGGATAAATATTTTGAACCAATACCACATACGTAACTAGGACATAAAAGGCACATTTTCTCGTTATCAAGTGGCATCTTTAGATCAATATTCAGATACATATGGAGACTCAATAAGAGTAGTGTAACGCGATTCTCAACACTACAGATCATCAGCGAATGTGCTTCTCAGTCCTAAATAAGAGTAAACAGCATTTATATACCCTTTTTCAATATAGTCTGTCAAGGACCTTTCAAAACATATTCACGGAGTCTCCATACCAAAATATGGCTCACTCTTGTTTTACTAATAATTGAGAGAATTTGAGATGCCTGTGGAATATATCTGTATTATAGACTAAGGCCGGCGAAGTAAAATTTTCTGGCGTATGAAGTAAATTAGAATTATGGGAGGGATAGGGTGAAGAGAGAGAATTCAAAATACACATTTTTAACATAATAATAACATATATACCCTATATTTTTTAAGTTTACAATAACATTTTCGCACCTTTTACAAAACTTATTTCAATATCTAATAAACTATTTTAATGCAAATGTTGCTTATCGTACTTTGTTTTTATTTATAAAATCATTAATTAATTTTGTCATATCTAATGCTTTCACTGCTTCTTGATGAATGTTCAAAAGAGCTAATGAGTTTAAACGTTTTTGCACCATTGTTGTTTGAAGATAATTTTGTAACAGTCGCATTGCAGGAAACGACCTTTCTCGCAAGTATATGATGAATTCGGCACAACAAGTAAAAACTTTACCCACTTATCGAGTTCATAGCACAAATGTAGAACCGAAGATTCTTTCGAAAATTTTATAATATCGCGGAGTGAAGTAATTGCTAATCTTGTTTCGATGCTATATTTAAAAACATGTCACGATGAAGTATAAGCTTACTTCCATCCAAGTTACAATAGCATCTGTCTCAATTTCCAATTAAAAATTTTTGTATGTATTTAACAATGACATAGTATCAGAATCAAAGCGGGTTTTAAACGACATAAGAACTTGGTCTAATATTTCAAAAAATAATTTTTCTAATGAGTCCGATTATTATAGAAAAATATGTTGGGTTTCTATAGACGAATATTTATACCGTTTAGGAACTTTCTTTGCTCGTTTTATTTCCGGTTCATTGACAACATTACTCTATACATAATGTCTAAATGTGCCGGTTCTTTGACAATATTATTCCATAGACTTTCAAATTGTGAATTTCGCATTTCGTTCATTTGATCTTCAACCATTTAAATTTTTTATACCCTTCATTAACGCACAACTCAAGTTTTTGAAGTTGGGTGTTTAACATTTCGGTACGTTCAAAAATTGCAATCAAAATATGCAATAAAAAGAAGAATTCAAATGACATCAAATTTCTTTGAAATCCAGCTGCTTTTGCTGAGACGCTAGAGTCTGCATATCTGTCGTATTCCAATTGTTCGAAAAATGTTAAAGCGGCTTTATAATTGTCTCCTGCTGGAAGAGTTTTAAGAGATTTCACTCGCATACACCACCTAAATAAACAATGAAATTATAAGACATTCATATAAATACATATTTTAATATTTATACTATAACATTAATAAGATATTTTACCTGGTTGGGCAAAATGGAGATATAGTAGGGCCTGATTGCAAATCTTTGAAGATTGCTAATCGCTTTGGCGATTTTCTTAAGAAATTTACTACTTCTTTGAAGTTACCAATAAAGTTTCTTGCACTATAGACATCTTCCATTGCATCTTGTACAACAAGGTTAAGAGTGTTGTGCTGTGCAATGTACAAATAAAGCTCGAGGTTCTTTTTCAATTATAAGACTTTTCAAACAAGAAATTTTGCCGCTCATGTTAGATGCCCCATCGTAACATTGTCCTCGTAAATGATTGAAACTTCAGTCAAATCACATAAAAAATGTTCAATGATTTTCAATAAAGCGTTTGATGTTGTACTATGTGTCTGATAAAAACCAACAAAAATCTCTTGAATTGTTAAAACGTTCAAAACAGTCCGCAGACAAATCGACACTTGTTCCATTCGTAAAGCATCGGAAGTTTCATCTACTATTAACGAAAAAGCTTTGCGGACTTTATAAGTTGTAATTTTTGTCTTAGGATCTCATTTGACATGCATTCCACTATTTCATTAATAATATCATGATGCAACCACGTACTTTGTGATCTAGTTAACGAAGTGGCGAGTTCCACCGAATCGTTACCTCTTGTTTGTAAAAATTGTATGAGGTTTGATTGTTCGCCATTGCCACTTCCGTGTAACACTAAACCTTGCCTTGCTAATAAATTTACAGTGCTAAATATTTTTTCCAAAGCAGTTCGATTGTTCTTCATTTCTTTTTGTTTTTGATCAGATCATCGTTCACAAACACTTTTATTTTTTGAACTGCATATTGCTTGTGGACAAGATAAATGTAATTCTCCAGATTCGTGTTTCTTGAAAACAATGACTGCATTTTTTCAACAATTGAAGCCATCTTCAACGAACGCTTTTAAAGATACCTGGCAGCTAGAACTTGAAGGAATTGGCAACTGCTTTTCTTTAACTTCAATGCAAATTGTACATATAGCTTTCATTTCTGGGTTAAGTGTCAACCACTGTTATAATATTTATAATTACTGTGTCTATTTTGAAATCACAATAATTTTTATTGTTGCTTCAAAAATTTTATTATTTGTCTGTTTTTCAAAAATTTAATATTTATTTTCAATACTTTTGGGGTATGGAGTGCTCCATACACTCCAGACAATCAGCGCCACCTATGTCATAGACTACACAATGAAAGTATTAATAAGTATTACGGTACAACATTTTTGTATAAAAATGTTTCTTATCATATGAAATACTGTACACAGGAAACGAACTGCGTCACTATTAACTGCGAAGTCTTTGTCAAAAGATACCGAGTCACAACCCCCACCCTTCACGGAAAAAAGTCTTCCGCAAACAAATTTCTTGAAGAAAACCTCAAAGTTGCTTGGTGGAATTGTAATATTTTCCATGAGGTTGACAAAAGGACACCACAGGAGGGGAAAAGCGCCAGTTTCCGCATTTCACTTTGCCGTGCGGCGTCTTTATCTTCCGGGTTCATTGAATGCTCTGGAGGATGGCGAGTAGAGACTTTTTTTTTTCGCATGAAATTCAATAGGCATCGTGATCAAGGAGGCAGTCGCGCTAAAGCTTTTTGATCGGGAAGTCGTTGGTATATAATACTGCAAGCTCTTAACTAGCTTGTGTTGACTGAGACAACTGACTTGGATAAATCTGTCGATTAGTAAACGATGTAATTATGGAGAATTATGAAGAGGAAAAACGGTATGATGTTTGACAATTAGAATTAAATCCTTTTTACTTCCTCGTATACGTATTTGTATACCTCTCGCAATATTATTCGTATAAAGAAAGTAATGTATGCTGCGGTGAAAACTGCCACTTTTTCGACAGAAAATCTTGTTTTGTGGCTCCGTTACACCGTAAAAGTGAATTTTACGTTTTCCGATAAGTAGTAAATTACTTGTACGTAATACATAGTTTATGAGAATTGTAAAGGGTCATTAGCTCGTTGTGTCTTTATTCTATGTACACTTGTTCTAGTGTTCGCATAATCCCGACCTAAAGCGTTTCATGCAAAGTATACATCAAAGGCTTGTTCTCATTTTCCAATTCGCATGCATTTACAACTTTCTCGATTATTTTGCGTTCGTCACTACTATACGTCCTCTTAACTTTTTGAGGAGTTTGAGGATCTGTACCTGCCTCAGCCATTTCTTTATGTATTATCAAGAAACAACAGAAGTTCTCGAGTTTGAAAGCAACTAGCTTCTGTTTCGCGACGTTTCTATGTTTGGAATGTTGGCATCAGTGCTTCCTGCGAGCTTTGTTTGTTGCTCAATGGAGAGGGAAGCTAAACCATCGGGCAAGAAAAGTTAGCGGTTATTACGTCCTCTAAAATGTCTCATGCAATCATGGATATTTTGTCAAACTGTAATTGGTCTTTTAAAGACAGAAATATTTTTTGATAACACTTTTAAATAAACATACAATATGATTGTAATATATTAAAATATGTGTTACATAATAGCAATAGCAACATTTCGGAAATAATTATTTTCGTCTTCAGGCCGGACTTAAAATATCAAAAAGAAATAAATATAATCTTTTAAACAATGGTAAATTTATTAAATTGTTATATTATCTATTAAGTATATTATTAAATTATTATTGTATTATGCTTTGGTTTTTATTTTTCAACAGTCTAGAACATTATGTAAAATCAAACATTAGGTAAAATTTTACATAATGTTCTAGTCTAAGAAAATATGTATTACATATTCCTATGATCAGATTTCATGTAGGGGCCTATTGTACGTTTTACTTACTATCTTGTAATGATTATAAAAGCAAAAATGGACTCGGAGATACAGAGATGTTCAATAAAAGCTTTTAGATCCTGTTAGAGGTATTCAGTTCTAGTTTTCGTATGTTTTCGATTTACGACATGCAAAATCATTTTTCTGAAGATACGTTAATTCCTATTGACGATAATGTTTACGTACTACGACAATGGATTTTCCGTCTTCAAAAAACTCGCTAAGGTCTGCCAATACTTCGCTCCTAGTGCGGGCAATTTCTTCTAGCCAGCAAAGTCCTCAGGGGCAGCACGTTAAGCCATTATTATGTAACGTGTGTACTTTTAATTTCACTGGAGCTGGTTCATTTCCAATGAATAAATGTTAATAATTGTTCTAATGTGTGTGACTTCGTACGAAGAATCCGAAGACCAAGTCCCATTCTAATTACCCTAATGAGGCATCATAAAGCTCTAGCTACGCGTATAATCCCACTTTGTCATAGTGTCTACTTTTAACTTACACACCAGACGCGAACAAATTGTAAGTAAAATATAGTCAGGTATTAAATTGTGTTTCATTATTGATAAAATGTTGTAAAAATTAATTTATAGTTTAAATTTATTAAAAGAGACTGATTGAATTTTTATTTAGTTTTTTGAGAAAGTCCCAATATAAATAGAGTATGGAATACAAATTTAACTCGCGACTTGGCGTGCAGGATCCTTGAGTCACCCCAGCATTGTTTCAAAGCCCACTGAACTTTTAGGTATGTTTATAATATTTCAAGCCTTTGAAGAAAAGCGTTGTGCAAGTAATTTGCCGCTTATCTTTCAACTCCTTCCAGTCCTTTTCGAGCAATTCCTTCACAGAGGAAATGTGACGCGACCTGGGGGTCAGAGAGTAATCCCGCGCCTACTTTCATTAACTACTGCTTCTTGCTACGCAGCAACAGCCTTCGCAACAGTAGCCGGCGACGTTAAGTCCCATTCACAAAGCAAACACAACCATAAGCATGACACATAGACGTAAACATTAACAGGTGATAGACTGAAGTATTCACTATTTCGAACATAAACGTAAGCAAAACAAGAGTTTCTATTGGCTGTGAGATATTCTAGTTTATCATTGGTTGGATGTGAGAATCGATTTCGAGATACAGACTGTGTCCATGACGGGGGGAGTTCTTGCCATGGATTGCGTTAGTTCGATACACAATTTTGAGTTAACTTACTGTGATTTTTTTGAGGGGGTGGGCATAAGCAGAAGCACAGAAGGTTGAACGCATTGTGAATGGGTCCGCTTAAGGACGTAGTCCTAACTTATATGTTAACGCCATGCTTATGTTTATGTTTGCATTGTGAATGGGCCTTTACCTGAATTCGTTTACTACGCTCCGTGAAGTCACGGAGTTTAAGCGAATTCGAGACTCGTGGGTCCCTGGTTGGATGACTGGTTTGGATCCCCGCGATTTAACTGCGTAGAGTCTCTGGCCGAAGGGATAAAAGATACTGCCTGTGACGTGACGAGACTTGACCAAGATATAATAATTATTTCGCACTAGTAACGGAGGATAGACGCTCAACGCCCAAAAAGGATTAAAAAGACGCGTTGAGTCAACGACGACGCAACAATGTTTTTAAAAAAATTAACAATCCAGTTTCACGGGAATCGGTTTTACTACCAATCTCACACCATAATAAGTGTTATGTAGGTTGCTTAATTGACTATAGTAAATTTATATTATATCAAGTTGCGCTATTTTTCATAGTCATTTCATGTTTTCGTATTTTGTCAAATAAATATACTTGTGTGAAACACACATATCTATTCTTAAGTTGACTTATATACTGTATAATTATATACTATACAAATGTATAACGAAAGCTCGAATGTAAGAAACGCAACAAAGAAATATGAAATAATACACAAATTCGAACTTGTGTAGTGTAAATAAATTAATCTCCTCCTTCTTCTTCTTATTCGAGCCCCACCCGTTGGGCTGCCAATATAATATTATACTTATATACTTATTCTTACCCCTCGTTGGGCTCCGATATAATAAACTCGGCTATTCCCTCTATTTTCTACCTTAATATGCCCGTTTACTAGCTAACCTTTCAAAATTCTTACAATTTATGCGGGCGTGAACTTGTGATGGCCCTCGTACAGGGACCGAAACGTGGTACTCGTGCAACGCGCGCGTGGGTCAGCATCTAACTACCTTAATCACAACATATTCTATAATGGTTACTGATGAACCCGAATGCATTCATCTCAATTTATTTGCTACTTTTATGGACTGTTTCCTTTTCTCTGATGTCC
Organism: Teleogryllus oceanicus; assembly: GCA_964035755.1. Lineage (NCBI taxonomy): Eukaryota > Metazoa > Arthropoda > Insecta > Orthoptera > Gryllidae > Teleogryllus > Teleogryllus oceanicus. The sequence continues at coordinate 40,907,715 of CAXIVR010000012.1, read as the reverse complement.
CAAAATGACAAACATATGTACAATAATAGTGCCCTCTGACGGCATACAAAACAAAACATAGCAAACCAACAATACCCTTAACATTAAAACACAAACAAATAACAAATACTGACCATTCACACTGAAAATCACATAATACAAAATTATATGCAAAAATACATTCATCCACATCGAATGCGCATTCTGTCGTTTCAGATTGTTGACCCTCTAATTCTATAATAAATCAACAGGACTTGGTCTTCTACAGATGCTTTTAGAGTTGCCAGATAAATAAAAAAAAATCCATGCATCACTTCCTTGATACCGGATGAACTCCGCAACATGCGGTCATGTCTCTCTACGCTGGCATTGTTGTCCAATGTCTTATACAGATTTTTTCTTGAACAAGTGCCGATCGCTCGCCCGTGACCACAAACAAGATTACAGAATGTTTCTTAATTTTTTGGTTTTAAGCGTTCTTAGGTCTTGTCACCGGTTCTCAGTACTGTCTATAATTTCTCTGATAATTACTGTACTATCTATTTCTCCTTTCATTGTCTTATTTCATTAAATACAATCATTTTTAGTTCGATGGTTATTTTTTTCTACTTTAATTTTAATTAGTTTTCTAAATGTTTCCCAAAATCGTGATTAGTCTCGAAAACGTTCATAAATTTCCCCTTGTTGTTCTATAAAGTTCCAGCCCGATCCCTTCAGGCGTTTTCGTAATATTTATTAGAAACTATATTCTTCCTCAACTTTTCCCTAATAACAATGGTCTCCATGTTCACGCTTTTTAACTTGAAATGTACGATTACAATTATCTTCGAAATTTTGTGAACCCCTTGCCCGATTTTGCTGATTGTTCTTTCTAACAACTCTCAATATTATGCTTTATTGAATTATTATGTTAAATTTGACTTTCTTCCGCGCATTCGGTTAATTTAAGAAAAATGTTTGCGCGCGGCGCTGCCATCTTATGTCTTTTTTTAATATAAATCGTAACATTTTATTGGAAATTCTTTATTCTCTGGAACACCAAATTAGCGCAATGATCGCAAATCATTACAGTAGCTTCCAACTGCCTCCAAACATTTCTCAAATTACATTCACGAAGTGCAGGAAATTCAACACGGGCGACTATGCCAAATTACACAAAAAATAATATTTTCGAAAAATTGACAAGACATTATTTGATGACCACTTTTTGCAAGAATTGATGAGAAAATATTTGCTCCTGTGTAATAAAAACTATTTGCAAAAGGAAATCAACTACAAATTGTTGCTAATGTCTCTTATCATGCCCTTCATTAAGGAATCAACTCATTGCTGCGAGAACATCAAAAACAATTATTTTAGTAAGCATATTCCCCACTGAGCTCAAGAAAATGTTCATAGGTAGTGAATTTACATTTATATCCAGAAGCAAAAGGAACAATCTCAGCATTTTTTCAAAGGAAAAAAATCCAATGGAAATGGGGGTCATTTTCTGAGAAGCTGAGGTACAATACATGTTACAGGCAGATTATGTTATTTTTTAAATATACAGTACAAAAGGAAACTAATACCTACATTAAATATCAATGTTAAAACCAATATTATTTTCCTTTTCGAAGCTCAATAAGTGTCTAATTATATCGAAAAATTTATGCAGTAGAAAAGATTTTACTTGGCACTAAAACATGGGTAGCAATTTTAATCATTTAATGTCATCTGGCTATGTGTTATAAAATAACGTATGGATGTACAATGTACATGTTTTGTTGGTTCTTCATGACACATAAATTATTTCCTTTCATTCTCTACTATGAAGGCCTAGGTATTGGTCCTCACCTCACTCTGCCTTGTACGTTCATTACATATTTTCATTCAGTATTTACTTCCTAAGAAATCACCTAAAATGTTCACAATGTGAATGTTTTTCATTTGTTTGTTTTTTCCCTAATGAATAAATTGCAACAAAGTTTTTTAACAATGTATTTTCATTCAAGTTTAAACATTTTTTTATTGATTGTTCACAGGTAAGTTTTTGATTAATGTATGTATCAGTGAATATTAATTTTTTTGGTCCTGAAACTTAAAAAATGTATATTTAAAAATTTTAAAATAAAAAATAACTAAACAGTTTGTAGTTTCTGAATAATTTTCTCTCTCTTACTTTTACCTTCATATTGTATTTATCTAATTCTCATTTTTTTCTGTAATATCCCAGGTGTTTCAACATATTTTCGTAATTCAAATAAATAGTTCTTACTTCATTGAAAATGAATGATATGCAATTAACAAGGTAATGTTGAAGTGGCATGTGTTTATATAAGCTATATAAATAATTCAAAACAACAAAAATTTCTCAGTTTAATTTATATATAAATAATAAATGTAGAACCCTGAATTTTGTACTACAAAAGAAATATATTAATTTTAAGCAAAAACCATTTACATGATTCTTTCAGGCCTCTATTCACTGAACTCTCCTTTTTTTGCTTCTTACCAAATCAGTAGTTTTTGTGAAAACTGGCTTACTCAAGGATGGTGATATTTTCATTCAATACAGAGATTAGTTATGGTATATCAAACATTGCAGAAATAATATTCATCAGAAGTCAATATTAACAGTTCACCACTAAAAATCCACAAATAGAATTACAATATATTCACATAATAAACCAGTAGCTTATTATAAAAAAAAAGTTGATAGTTATTTTAGAACACCTTGCCAAAAAAGTCACAAAATTAACATTCATTCAAAACTTTAAATGCTAAGTTAATGTTATCTTTGGCAAAACTGTTAATACAATTATAAATTATACTGGGTAACAAAATTACCTTTTGTATTTTAAAATTATGATGTATTAGCTTCTGAGGACAATAATCCCCATCTTGGTCAGGTATATAATCTATCGACTCTTGGTCGAACGTCGCGGTTGACCCTTCAGGACAGTAAACATTGCTTTTCATGATCCCCTCAACATCTGTATGTCACGCAGTTCTTAATGTTTTTTTTATGTGAATGAGAGAACGAAAGAAAGAAAGAATTGTTTTTAGTAAAGTGTGCCCAATTGGAGAAGCAGTGCCCTTTAAAAACATCCTAAAGTGTGTGATGCTGAATTGCATGGTCACTTGGAAGACTTCAGTGTTTGTAGCTTGGTCAGACCTAGCTTCACATCTTTCTTAAAACTTAATGTTTCCTGTTACTTTAGTGCTTCTAGCCATATTTATAAAGTTATTTCAATAAATTTCGAAATTAAAATTCCTTATTTAAAAATGATTGTGTCTATTGTGAGAATGGAACACATGTTTAGAAAATAATTATTGTAATAAACTAATAGGTTGTTACACATCAAAATTAATATGATTTTCCTTATATATTTCATTTTCAGAAATATTCTTAAAATTCTTATTTTCTCTCTCTTTTTACTAAAATTACTATTTTCTTTTTTTTAAATACTCTCCAAGTGCCACTGTGTTAAAGGTAGTTTCTTCTGATGATTCAACCATTCCATTATGTCATTTCTCAGGGTTGAAATGCATTTCATTCAAATGACTCTGTTCACAAAAACCTCACTTCTCTTACATCCTAGGAACTTGAATGTTAGAAAGTGTGAGATTGATAGTGTATTTCTTTCTTTTTGCATTCTTTGTTGCTGTACAATATTTGGCAGCTTCACTCAATATAGAAAAAGTTTATGAAATGACATTTAAATCACAAGCATCCTCATCTCCATGTTGATCTCCAATATGAAAAGAAATTTTTTGACATTCTTGAATAATATTTTGATACTTTGTGAACATGTCTATGATAAAATGTGAACACAAAGGAAACTTGTAAATAGATTCATTCAAGGCACAGTTATTAGTGTTTCCTTTTTTGATCATAATTAATTAAATAATCACCAATTATAGAAGCACCAATTTCTATTTCTTTTCACTGATGGTATTACTAATTTATGCTGTGACAAAAGTCTCCAATTTTCAACCAAAATAATCCAAAGTATCTTAAACAAAATATACATATGGGCAGGCATTATTTGGTTTCTCCTTTTCAATAACAAAATCAGAGTTCTTTATCATCTCGTTTCCAAAAATGTTGACGAAAAATCCAACTTTCTTTATTAGAGATGGCCAAATAAGTGCAGAACATACTACTCCTGTAGAAATGTAGTCATGAATTTCAATCAAAAACAAATCTAGTTGAATCATTTCTTCTCTAAAGATCAAATGAAAATTGAGAATAAATATATTGAAGGTACTGGAATCCCAGAAGTGGAGTTCAGAATCAAAATGTTTAATAAATGCCTATCAGGGTATTTTTCAAGCCAAATTAGATTAAGAAACTGAAATCTACAGTTTACCTAACATGTATACTCTGCAGACACTATTACACATTCTGTGTCACCTAAGTCTAGGCATCTTATTTCAAGTTCTAGCAACAATCTTACAATAGAAGCAGAGTTGCACCATGATCTGCGTCGTAAACGGCTATGGGTTATATTGCTTATTCTGTTCATCCAGCAGCATCAGTATGATTCAGAGGCAACTTCAACTGGTGCTCAAAAAGCTCCACGAATGGAGCACGTCAACAGGTTTTAAGTTCTCTCCTACCAAATCTACTGGTGTGTACTTCCGTAGGATATACCGCATAGGTATTGAATAGTAGTACCTCTATGGATATACCGCTTGCATAGCAATCCAGTCCTTTACTTTGCAGGAAATTAGCTTCCATTCGCCGAATCTGCCAGGTTCCTGAGGCTCACTTTTTACAAGTCCCTCACGTGGCGCGCTCATATCCGCTCATTATGGCCGGTCCAGACACTCCGTTTTGCACAACGTTTTAAATCCGCGCAGTTTTAAGACGGAATGAAACCGTTGCAACTTTGAGCGTCCAGACGGTACAGTCTTGACGGTGCAGTCTTGTATTTTCCGCTCAGTTTTGTGTGATATCGCCATGGAGGTTCTCCTGTGGTCAATTTTCGCCTGCTGTATTGTAAAAAAAAAAAAAAGATTGGAACATATCAGAGGAACCGTTCGTTCAAAATGGTCACGGAAATGGCTTTTAAAAAGGCGGGACTTTTCCCATATAAGATTATTGCGTGAATTACGTGACGAACCTAATGATTGGCGAAACTACTTGAGAATGGACATGGACACGTATATTTACTTATTGGAATTAGTGACACCGCATGTCAAGAAAGAAAATACTTGTATGAGAGAAGCAATACCACCACATGAAAGGCTAACAGCAACTTTAAGATTTTTGGCAACCGGCAGAAGTTACAAAGACCTGGAGTTCACAACAGTTATATCAAAACAATCGCTAAGTGAAATCATTCCCGAAACATGTGAAGCTATCTACAAGGTGCTGAAGAAGGATTACTTGAAGGTAAGAAATATTGTTATTTTCCATAAACGATTTATTATTTAATTGAACATTATAAACTTCATTATTGTAGAAAAGTTATTATGGTAAGCAATAGAAATGCACGCAAGTATACTTCAGTTTGGTTGAAATGATGACAAGTAGGTTCCAACGGAGAGTGGGCAGGGGCTTGGTGGCGCGTGTCTGTACATCTTGTTCACCTTGCTGTGGGATGATGCATGAAACTGCCGGAATTTTCCCAATTGTTTCATACTCCTGAGTGTGAGGTATTTGTTCTGGGGCGTAGTTATGTGGCAGGCTGCGGCTGCTGCGAGAAGGAGTGGTATTGTCCAACTTGTGAAGAAAGATTTTGTTGCATTCTGATTTGATGTGGCGTATTCTGTTGAGGCCAATAATTCGTGGCATTCATTGAACCAAAATCATCTTGTCGCTGGCTTTTCATGTCAACAATTCGAAAATTTCTGGTAAGCGTACCAAACTCAGCTTCGAATAAAACGTCGGAAATTAGTTTCTGAGCAATTATGTTTTGTGAATTCGGGACTTCTCTGAGTTTATTAGCCACATGTTTTCCGAATACCTGAAATGCATCATCTGCCTGTAGCGATTCCAGTTTCTTCCCTATCACCTGCAGGACTTCAGTTGTGCCATCATCATTCCCAACAGCCTTCCTCTTGTTACGAGTTAACTTGCGCGAGGTATTGACAGAATGGGAAGTACTCGTAGATGCTTCGGAAGCAGGAGTAGCAGGGGTAGTAGCAGCTTCACTGGGCCCACTGTCAATAACAGTTTCTTGCACATCGTCTTCCACCTGAAAATATTAAACAATAAATGTATTATTGATCTCAATATTTTTATTATTTTTACAAATTTTCAATGAGGATGAAACTCTTGCAATATTTCTTCTTTTTTGTTTTGTTTCAGTTTCCCAAGACTGAAGAGGAGTGGATGGAAGTTGCAGCGGAGTTTGAAAGAATGTGGCAGTTCCTCATTGTTTAGGGTCAATTGACGGAAAACATATTAGAATTGTGCCACCTAAAGGAAGTGGGTCCTATTATTTCAATTACAAAAACCACAGTGTTGTTCTTATGGCAATAGCCAATGCCAATTGCGAGTTTTGTATTGTGATATAGGAACAAACGGTCGGATCTCAGATGGAGGAGTCATAAATAACACTCAATTTTATGAAAAACTCGTTAACAACGAGTTAAAAATTCCAAAACCCCGATCCATTGGAAGTTCAAACAGAGTTTTAAGATATGTTTTTGTTGGGGATGAAGCCTTCGCTATGCGTCCAGACCTTCTCAAACCATATCGACGAGAAACATTAACAAGGGACCGAAGAATTTTTAATTACCGCCTATCTAGGGCGAGGCGTGTTGTTGAAAACACATTCGGCATTTTGGCTTCCCGATTTCGTATTTTCCACACAAGTATTAATTTAAAGATGCACAACGTCGATACTGTAGTTCTTGCGTGTTGCGCTTTACACAACTTTTTGCGGAGAAAGCCCCCAAAACTACACCCCTCCAGAAAGTATGGATCAGGAAAATATTTCTGAATGTACTGTTCAATTAGGTGAAAGATGTAACCCAGAATTAGTGCACGACCTACAGCGTGGACCAAGAGGCCACATGTTGAACAATGCTAACGGGGTCAGAGATCATTTCAAGGAGTACTTTAACAATGAGGGTCTGTTCCTTGGCAAGATAGATTTATAACTTTAAACAATTAATGGCGTACATAAATAATTATTTGGTACTTGTAATTTTTTAGTAGACACTTGTAATAAACATTGTAAAAGCTGATTGTACCTATTAAATAAAAGAATATGTTTCAGTTAATAAAGCGATTAGGTAATAATAGGAAATTTTGTTGTTTTTTTTCTTACCAGTTCTGATGATTCGTCGCAGTTTACAGACTCTTCACTTTCGTCCATGGTATTCCTCGACGGCCTTGGTGTCTCCTGATCATTGAGAAAATGCAGCAAATCGAAATACCACAGAGATGGCTTGTAAATTTCGTCTTCTCCTGCCCCAGATCGAATCGATTTGTTTACCTTTGCCAATTCTTTGCGATAAACGCTTCTCAAAGAATTGATTTTCTTCACCACTGTCTCCCTGCTCGCGTTGACATCTATTTCTTTGAACTTTTCAACCAATCTCTCGTACGCTTCCCCCTTTTTGTCCCTGTCACTGTACTCTTTGGATTTAACTCGCCAAAGGCACGGAAAACTTTCATAATGTGAAATAAAATCCGTCAAAAACTCGCGAGAACATTGCCGCAGATCTGCCATGGTCGGATGATTAGAGAAAACTGAGGAACAAAACGGATTGGAAAACGGAGCAAGTGTCCACACGCAAGGACATGTCTGAGCAGGTCACGGTTTTCAGAGCTCACGAGATCAGTTATCGCTGCAACTGTGCAGTCCTCCCGACGGACTCAAAACTGCGCAGTTTTCCGGTCCACACGCAACGTTTTGTCTGCAACGTCTTGAACTGCGGAGACAAAACGTTGTGCAAAACGGAGTGTCTGGACCGGCCATTACAAACCAGATGCGTGTCCCCTCCTTAATATTTTTCGTATGATGAGTGATACGTCATGGGGATCCGACCGCATTACCCTATTGCGGTTATATAGATCATCCGCTCAGCCTTGGATTACGATAGTATAGTGTACGACTCTGCAGCCCCTTCCTCTCTCCGAACCATCAACAGAACGTATACACCACGCTGGTATCCGCATCTCAATAGGTGTGTATCACACCAGCTGAATTGAGTGCCTTCTAGGTGAGGCTAGGGAGCCATCCTTGAAAAGAAGACGAAATATTTTATTAGCGTCTTATGGCGCTAAAGTGACAGGACTCTTTAACCATCCTTGTCGCCGAATAATTACTCACCCTATCTTCGAACATCAATACCCCAGCCTCCACTTATTCGATTGCGAAATCTTTTGCGGGACCTTAATATCCATCTTTCCACTCCTGTGAAACCCCGATTTCCCCTCGGGAATTCCTCCGCCCCAATATTGACCTCAGACTTTCCAATCTCCCCAATCAAATTATTAGTCCTCTTGTATACCAGAAGCAGTTTCAGGAAATGAGAGAAGTCTATCCGGATCATATAATCTTGTACACTGATGGTTCATCGTACAATGACGCTTTTTTTTTCCCCCATGCGCATTTTACAATGACGCATGATTTTTTTTTACGTAAAATAAATAAAAAATAGATAAACGCAGTGGCGTGTACTTTTCATTGTATCAGGGTCACCATATCATATCGGCTGCATTCTCAGTGCAATATGAAGTCCTAAAATACATAATTCAACGAAGTTGCGGCGAGCAGTTCTCTGTTCTGATTCTCAGCTCTCGCCCGTTCTTCCTCAGACTACCTGACGAAATCAGTTCAAAACCTGATACATCGTCTTCTGTCTTGCCACTATGGTCTGGTACTTAGTTGTGTGAAAACAGATCTTCAAATAAAGTCATTTTTTCGAAAATATAAGTATTTTTTGAGTAATTTGCGTGACTTTGTCACTCGCTCCGAATATCCGGCGCTTCATGAATGTAATACGAAAGGCAAATTCCAGGCAGTTGGATATGTAAGTTAGACTTTTTATATTATTTCATATTTCTTTGATTTATTTTAACTGGTCAAAGCCAGTTATAAACTGTGTGACGTGCTATAGGGACAAGTGAATTCTGTGCACGTTTTCCAAATTCTGTGAACCCATTCCTAAGCCATACACTAATTGAATTTTTAATACAGAAAGAAAATGAGCGTTTGTTGCAAAGATTGTTAACAAACGTATCCGCTCCGATGTAATAACATCTATTTTCAAGGGTAAATCAGCAATAAATTTGGGCTCTTATTCCTCATCAGGGCCTTCGTCAAGGAATAGTACTTCCTGCCGCAGAAACATGGAGAACGATAATTTGAATAACTATATTTCCCACATAATTCAAGAAGTCGTACACAGATAATGAAGTTACATTTACGTCCAGAAGCAAAACAAGGGGCCATCTCAGCGTTTGCTCGAATGATCAGGGAAACTGGGCGGAAAACCTGATTGAGATTGGGGTCATTGACCCAGAGGCTGCGGTACAAGACTATAAGTATAGTTACAGGTTGTTTAGAATTATACAGTTCAAGTGGTAGACAATACATTAAATATCACTATTAAAATTAATATTACTTTCTTTTTGATGCTCAGTATAATTGTATAGAAACTGTTATGCAGCAGAAACTATTTTCTTTGGGGTTTAAACTTTTCTTTCGAATTTAATCGATGTCATCTGGCAAAAGTGTTGTAAAATAATGTACATGTATGTGAATTTTTTGTAATGAGCTGTTGATACTGTCACCTGATGGATATAATTACTACCTCAAGTGTTAAGGTATAGACATCGGCGTTTTCTGAAAATATATTACCGCCCTTAAGCAAGTAATTTTTGACAAAAACAACTGATTCGTAAATCAACAAACAAGGTAATGGTAAAATTCCTATATAGTAAAGAGAGGCATACAAGAATCACGTGGATGGGATTTGGTTATCATTCGTACAATTCTTTTTTTATCTAAAAGTCTGAGAACTATTAGATACATTTCCCCAGAATATTATGCCATATCTGCGGCGGGCATGAACATTCGCGAAATATACACAACGAGCAGTATGAAGGCTGACTGAATTTGAAAGAATTCTGAACGCGTAGCATAATGAACTTAATTTTGTGTTCAGTTCATTTAAATGAGGTAAATTCAGTTCATTTCCATTTGAAGTTTTACTGAATTGAGAAGCCTAAAAATGTTGCCTTTAATCAGTCAATGGTACATCATTCATTTTCAATGGAGTACAGAATTGTTTATTTGAAATGAAAACTGCATTAAAACTGTTTTCTTTTCATTTTACTATTAATTTATTACGGAACATTTATTGATCAATCAACATTTATTGTATTGATTGATATAAATTGATATATTAATCTTTTAGGAATTATTTGAAACATGAAATAAAAATTGCTAGCCTTCAGGGAATATCAGATTGAAAAGCAGCAATGGATTAACCGTCGCGACTCGGCAGATGAATTTCTATGAATTAGTCTCATTGTTGTGACATAGGACATTTCATAACTTCGATATGAAAAGCAGTTATAGTTGTCAAATTTGTGTTGATATTTGTTTGAAAATATTTAGTTTTCGCACCAAATGTTCTACGATTTGTAATGAGTAATACAAAAATTGATGACTGAGATGCATTACTCGGAGAGAAATTGTGGCATAAATAGTATTACATAACCATTACTAAAGGCGAGAAAGTACGTGCTGTTTTAGCATCAGTAGTTTGAGAGGTAATTTGAGTGTTATGACTAGACCTCGGATTTTAGGACAAATGCTTATTTAGTTCCGTTGTAAGGTTGTGGGGAAACAATGCAGATGTTTACGAATCATGCAAAAATAGATCTACTGAAAGCATCTAATAGTGCCTAAATTGTCCTAAAAGGGCGGTTGACGTCTATATTGATTTCTTTTTGTCTAAAACAAGTAATTTTGTGAAAGAATTATGTTTTCTTTCTTTCTTTTGTGTCATACCAAGACGCAAAAAATTACCCAAATTTCCCGAAACATGAATGACTACTACGCACCGATATCCCTCACCCAACATACCGAACATGAGAAGCTCAGCAAGTCAATACGAATAGGAAATTTCACTCTTATCTCCGATCAGCATGCACTTCTTGCGTGCAGGCAATTGCACCCATTCCCTGTGCAGTTGACAGGTTGAGGTGTATCGCCACGCCGCCGTGTCGTCTACCCAATCCAGGTGAGGAAAGGCTTAGGTCACGCGGAAAACGTCTACTGTCGGAAAAGCTAATCTTACAAAATAGACCCAAGGCTTGAACCCTAAAATGAAAAAGGAACCATTCTAGTTTTCTTCTGTGTGTGTGTGTGTGTGTGTGTGTGTCGGGGGGGGGGGGGATTTGTTCGAAATAAACTGTGCTGTTTAATTATGGAAGTGAATAAACATTTTGAAAGTGGCAGAAAGTGAGAATTTTCAACGGGGATCAACCAAGAAATAACGAAGGTATTCAAGATGCAATATTTTTTAAAAAATACTTCAAATATGTTTCAAAAACTTGTAACAAGGTGATGATTGTGGTATTTGGCTGCATTGAAAATTCCCACTAACATGTGAAGCAAACTGGTGCCTGAACCTCATTGGCTGAAGTCGGCTAGGTTGCCCAATAGCTCACCCACGTCTTTCCCAATCCTTTGGAAATAACTATTGTTCTAGACAATCGAATAAATAAATACAACCGAGGTGTTTCATTTGAATTTATTTGGACTTTCTCAAATAACAGCTGAGGTGCCGGTACGGCAGAAATCTGAATATTTAAATATTACGTAACGATTTCCAATAGGCCGGGAAAGTATGTGCTGTTGCAGCACCGCTAGTTATTTTCTCGTTACTGCTTACGCAGTATAGAGAAAGTGCTGCGGAAAACGGCGGATTTTCAACAGAAAACTCCGGTCCTGATAACGGAAAAGTGGATAAATCTTGTTTTTAACTTCAATGATTACAAATTGTACATGTGATAGATCATTTAATAAACTTAAAAGGGTTAAGTTAAAAACAAGTATCGAGCTTCTATGGAGCAATACAAACTCAGTTCACTAATGTTCAGTGAAAATGAATTCCGAGGTTCACCTTTCGACGATACTACTTTGATTTTTTGAACAAAAAATTGCGTAACGGCATTTTAGTTAGTTTTTAAGTTAGTTTAATATAGTGCTGATTTTATTAAAAGATTAAAATCTCCAATCTCAAAAATGTTCTTGACAATAAAAAAAGGGGCCTCAAAAAAGGTAAATCCGCTGCTGCCTGGAAACTAGGAGAACAAAGAACTGCGGAGGTTGGTGAAAGAGCGAACTCCTGAAGACGAAATGCCGAAGAAGAAAATTAATAAGAACTAACTCGCTCAAAGTTTACTGATGAACGGTCTATTCTTTAAAATTACTGCTACGAATACGACGCCCAATATAAATGAGATTGTCAAAGTTAAAAGTCGACTGTCCGAAGTCTCACGATAATTCTGTAAATTATTTTATTAGCATCTTAAAATTACATAGATGAAGTCAATACTTCAGTTTGTAAATATTCCTAATATTTCCTTATGTGTGTATTTACTTTGGGTGTGGCCCGCTAGCACACCCTTAATTTTGTAAATGGACCCATTGAAAATCGAATTTGACACCGCTGCATCGGAAAGTATTGTTCTCTCGATCCATGAACGACGCTCACGCCTAAACCATTCGAAGAATTTTTCCAAAAGGAATATTCCTCGGTCAATTCAGTTCGTCTCGAAACCTCACGGTTCCTCCAAAATAGATGCACCACGACCGATCTGGACAAAATCGAGTCCCTGAGAGCTTCAAGTGGATATTTTTGATTTGTGTGGGTTATTTACAGGAAGCCGTCCGTGAACACTAGCGCATATTCATGTTTTTCCCAAAATGAATATTCCCCTGCCGAACTGGCCGCCTCGAAGCCTTAATTTTGAAAAGAATTTTGGTGATACTTCAAGCACTTGGGACGTTTTCTAAATTTTCTCAAAAATCGCTCCCATGTTTTACTTTAAATTCATATTATGTGTCCTAATACACGTATGTGGAAGTGTAGTGGCGTTTAAGTGAAAAAGATAGGGAGAAGGCAAATTGGCGCACTATCCGTGGTTTGTTAGGGCACTGCTCATTCACATGTTGATGGAAGAAAACCTTTTTTCTTTTGTACCCGTTTTTTTTAAACTAGTCCCATCGCCCAAGGGTATTCCAGAGGAATTTAATTTCCCGAAAATACTGATGTTCCATTATTATTTGAACATTCTGGGAACCAGCATGTACTTCGACGATCGGTACTTCAATTTTTCGGTACCAACTTCTCACAAAACGCGGGTTCTTACTACACAGCAAGTTATAGAAAGTAATTTACTGTAAACATGAGCAAGATTTACCCACTTTATTACACGATTTACCAGGGCTAGTCAATATTTTTTCTATGGAAAACCTCGAAAAACTCCTTTTCCGATGCACGATTTCAATACATTCTCTGCTTACGAAGCAAGGATAATAAGTATTTGGGTGAGTTGTAAACAAAAGGTTACTGCCAATAGATTTACCAATGACATTTAAAAAATTAATGAACAATTGGCAGGGGACATAGATAACACTGACTTACAGTAGGAAAAAAAAAGTGCAAAAATGTTACTATTGATTTCTTTACAAATTTATAATTTTATATTCATGATTTTTCAGTTTGATTAGTAAGTAGATTACTAAGTAGAGGTGCCTGACTGTGTCCATATCCCCATGTTATGATTCGCATATTATCTACAAAGTCAACACTTTCTATACAAAAACCTACATTCTAATCTATTTTATATGATTTTATTTTCTGGTATGCTGAATACCACCTCTCAAATTGTTTTACAATTTGCATGCCAGTGCAACAGATTTATGTTAAAGAATACCCACACAATCATATCTTTTTGTAATTTGATGATAGAGACAAATAAAACAAACGCTTATTGAATTTTACGATTATCACAGTTTTCAAATGCTTATTAATATAAAATGTTAAATAAGCTTTAAAATATTTGAATTACTATCCAACAATTAAAATACAAAATATCGATGTCAATTTACCTCCCTTATGTCACAATGTTTCCCCCATACGTTACATACAGTTTTTGACTAAATAAATTTTTCTCAAAAGCACCCAATCTGACACCACCTTGGGAACCAATTAAACAACCGCTTCATAGAACAAGCGACTCGACCTGCACACCATTAGACGTTAATTGCCGCCTTACATAAATGATAAACCACTTCAAGTTTTTGGAAAAATGTGTTTCAATGCATGCAAAGGTACACAGGTTGAACTTGTCCTGGGTCTTGAATCCTTGATTCTTTATTATTCAAAATAAATTTTAGAAAATGTATTTACTTTAATTCAAATTAACCACTAGCTAATTGTGTTGAATGAAGAAATTCATTCTGTTTATGTAAGGGGCGGCATAACTTTTGTATGAAAGAGGAGGGGGAGAGAGAAAGTAAAAGAAAGGGAAAAAAAAGAAAAGAAAAAAGAAAGAAACGGACACACAAGACTTTTCAATATTATGACTCGCTACTTTCTATCACTTGAATAGTGTGAAAAATGGGTAACAAATAATTTCTGCGGAGACAAGACATTTCTGTTTTCAAAGTTTTCTTGAAATCACCCAGTCCATGTTTTTCTTCATTCAGATATTTGTGAATGAAATCCTGTTTACACCCATAGAAACTTGCAAATTGTAAACAAATTGTTCCACGTTGCTTGAAGCGACTATCCTTGACTCATAATTATTCACCATGAAGCAAAAGTAAAACGATAATACAACACCACACTTCACATCATCTATTTTCTGAATATTTTATTCTGTAATTTAAATAACAAAATTATAATTTTACACACAATGTACACATGACAGTAACATTCAGAACCACAACACATAAATTACATACTAAAAAGTCAACCATAAAGCATACAATGAAGTATAAAGAAGCTTAGTTTGAATAACATAAAGACAGTAGAAAATCAAATGTTTGGCCGCTTTACAAACGATACAAATTAGCACCAGCTATTTAGAAATCAACTGGATGAAAGGAAGCTGTCATATTTTACCTTTAAAATTTAAGTATATTTTCAGTCTCCAGTATAGAAAAACCGATCTAAAAAACATTACACTAACATTTACAAATTTTAAGGGGGCACAAATAGTTTTCCTTAGTATTTTCTGTCATACTAAGCACTTCAGGAAATCACTCTCACTCTCCATCTAAGCAGTAGTGTACAATGAACAGGTGGTGGTAGTTCGTTCACATTCAACCTCTTAAGATGAAATAAAGCATGTATTGTTTGAAATATACGAAATTAATTTGAAAACTTGAAAATTATTCATCTTTTTACAAGTTGTAAATATTAAAACAGCACAACACAGTCAAAATAATCCCTCTTTAGTTGATCCTTAATGAACAAGCTAACCTAATCATTGGAATGAATTTTAATAAATGGAATAATTTGTATTCTGAACATATGCATTACTACTTTTAGATATGAATAGCATCGAGTTTTGCAATGAAATCAATACTATCAATACAATGACAGGGATCAAAAGGAATCATTCAACATTGAGGCAATACTTTTTTTATTTTTTGGTAACCTCACTTTTACAATAAAATAATTATTATGTCGCCAATTTGCAATTAGCCAACATTAACCTTTCTTCAGAATGTAGAATGAGCCTAGAATTTAAATCAATTTTAATTTCTTCTCTTCTGAAAAATTCGTAGTCAATCACCAGTCATGTTAGCCAATTAAAATTTTCAATGTTTCTTCTGGTATCAGGCAAAGAAAACTTCCCCAAGTCGTGCGATTTCCAATCTTATAAAATAATTATTTTGCCTATTTTCTCTTATGTAATATTTCTCCAGAACATGAAGAAGGCCTAGATTTAAATTTTTGTTCTTCCTGAAACATGTTGCCAACCACATGTTGTCAGTTAGCCAATGAGTATTTCTGAAAAATTTAAGATATAAGGCAACAGAAAAATATGCGACACTTACACGGTTTCTAAACAAACTGAAAATAATCTTTATTACAGTTATATTTAAATTTGTGATTTATTTGATGGAACAGTGCACATGGCACTGATTCCAGCAAATGGAAATAACATTCTTGAACAAATCTTGAACAAAATAAAATTTCAAAATAAACTTATTACACTCCAAAAGTAATATGACCTTTTCACAAAGCAATGATGCATGACAAAAATCTAAATATGAATACATTTTTTTTGTTCCACAAAACATTATTACAAAATGCTATTCATTATAAAAAGGTCTTGTTTCCACATACAAAACGTATACTGTCTAGTTGGGTAACCACATCTCAATCTCAAAATGCCTATAAGACAAGTCATAATGTGAAAGAAAGAAATATCAAAATACTGTACAAACAGACATCTTTGTTTTGTTTGTAACTTAGCTTTCGAAAGGTCCAATATTACAAAAATGGAGGAGAAAGTTTTCAATCAAGTAATCCTAGTTATGTATCTGCTGTCTTGACAGTTTTTATATTATACAACTTTCTTGCTAGTTTGTTTAGTAATAATAATCGTGCAACAGTTTGCGACTCATCATTCACCTATATACACAGTTACACAAACCGTCAAGTTCAAGCATACAATTCTGGCAAACTACTGACATCTGTTACTTCACCACTCTGCACAGTTGTACGTAAGAAATAAACTAAAAAAACAAAAAAACAATATATTCACAAATTCTTATTAATGTTGTAATTTTTCTCCCACACAACTGTGATGAAAATTAGTTTTCATAAATGACGAACTATTGCTTGGATTCTTGAAGAATTTACAAACTTAAATACAATATTCTTTGTAATGGGTTTATCAACCATTCAAGGTACAATTTTCATTATGTCACAGTTTAAAAGATTTGTCAAAATATGCTTTCAATACATTGGCTTTATTACTGGAAAATTAAGTTAAGCTTTTTATAATTGTTTTGTTAGGGATAAAATCTATCAGTATTTAAACCTTACTGTGAAATGTTGAAATAAATAGTTCAATTGTTCTGTAAAGAACAACTGATTTTTAATTTGTAAAATATTTACCCTGTAATTTATTAATCTTCCCCCTTTTAAAAGAGGTTTCAGATCTAAAAAATAATGTATAAGCCCAGTCACTTTTAAATTATTACTCTTTTAAGCAAAATGCATTGATGCACAACACACAGACCTGTGTTGAGAGGTAACTTCATATATATATACACAGTTTAACAGGACAATCAGTCGGACGTTTATGATGTGAAGGAGTTACATCATTTAATACAATTTTTCAACCCAGGCCAAACAACACTCCAGTTTTTGAAGTTAATCTTCTCATTTCAGAATTATCTGGCAATTTCACTAGACCGCCAACACTTGACACTTCAGCACAAACCTTTACACTGAAGATTTTCCTATTCAAATTATAAGATGTAGCAAGTCCATCTGTCCTTTGCTTATTTAGTATCAGGTTGTGTAATAAGTGAACTCTTATTTGTAACATGTAAAATGCACTCATTCAAAATTTGTGTTCAAATTCTCTCTGCACATCTGAAAATGAATACAAAAAACATCCAATTAACAGGCAATACAGAATTTATAACCAAGATGTAATTCTTCAATTAATTTATAATAGTACAGAGCAAGAGGAGAAAATATCGTAAAACAAAAAACTGAATTGCTCAATGTGTGTTTCAGCAAGTTGTAAGAAAGAGATTTCACGTTTAATGTGTGCAATGTGCAGAATAGGGCTGAAGCAATTTTGATCGTAGCATATTTTCACAAAATGTATTAAGTGAACATTGCCTGTACGTGACCAATTAAAAAAACAGTCAAATCACAAATTCTGTGAACATTTACACTGAATTGTTAATACCATTTTCAGCACACAAGCACACTAAATGTGGAATCACAACACCTTCATTACCATTTGCTGGAACTGAAAAAAGTAACATCAAAGAAAATGTTGTAACTAGACAATTCAAATGTTACTAAATATTATAATAAATGTGATATCATAATTTAAAAGAAAGTATATGAATACTGAAGGCAAACTATTGAAACAAATTCATAAACAAATAAGAGGAATCATTATTTGATGTAAAACGTGTTGAAACCACCTTGTGTAAGTGCCTCCCCATATTTTAAAGTTGCTTGTAAACATCCCCTTTTAAGAGGTAACCTGACACTTGTCAGTAGCTAGGAACTGACATTTCATAAATTAAGGTGCATTAGATGGTTGCAACTTTCTGACAAGTTGAAATTTTTGACCCCATGATGCTATGAAAATCGATAGATATTACAGTTCATTCAGTGCCCTTGGGTGTTGCAAAGTAAGGTCAGATTACATAAAATAGCAATATCTAGAGTTGCTAATTTTGCAAGGTAATTTAATTTGTTTTCGATACCAATAAAATGCATTCTCTAGAATTTCCACAAGCTGAAAACTGCTGCTTCAAGTTTATTTAGAAATCTGGCCCACAAGCGAAAAGAAACAACCAATGGTGTGGAAAGAAAAATTTTTTTGCAAAAGTTTTCAGTATTATATAGATTTAATTAAATACATTTTTAACATAGTGCACATTCACTTCATTGAAAAATTAGGCTGAATGTCGTCTACCAATATTCTCACCATCAGCAAGTACCAACCTGTACTAATGGCCATTTTTCTTCAAAACTATGAGTGACTCCAACAAATTACGCTGTACAATTCAATTAAAAAAACCTAACACTTACTTCTTCTATCCTTCACGTTTTATGGACTGTGGGGCTTCAGTGAGTCCTTTCACTTTCAACCTCTCAGCAGTCTTCAAAAATGCTGGTAATTGTTCCTGAGACACATTTACTTCACCAGCATACATAAATTCCAATATAGCCTGCAAATGGCTGTATGGAACATCTTTCAAAATTATAATTGGATGTTTGGAAGGATTTTCCTATCAAAAAAAAAGGAAAAAAGAAAAAATTAGCAAAGAACATGACAGAATGAACCAGATGACAAATGCATCTGGTATAAATGTTGGAAAATAAATTTCATAATTTTTGCAAAAAAAGAACATTATTATTTCAATTTTAACATAAAAACAAAAATCACACTAGTTAACATGAAACCATTCCCGTTCTATTTAACAGAGTTGCACTTTTATTTACCAATATCTAATAATAAAAATGTGTCTTTTCAGCAACAGACATTGCTACATTTTAATGATACACCTTCTGCATTTTACCTTTTCCAGAATTTGAGAGTCCTTTAAAATGGGTGCCAGGACATAACATTATCATTTGATAATTTACACCCAATACGTTCCTGTATCAGGTTGCTGGAATTAAAATCTTTTCAGAATAAAAATTTACTCTTCGTTACATTTTTTGTTACAAGTGATTTGCATTTAACTTTTCAAAAACTGCAGTATCTTTCACTAAAACTGTACAAAACAATTTAATCAATTGTCTACAGGGAAATAGAAATGAAGAAAAGTAATAAAGTAGTACTTTCAACTATATTCAAGCATTTGTCAATAATAAAGTTGTATTAAACGATAATGATGTTTCATGAAGTCCTCCAAGAACAACTTCCTGGTAGAATGAACATCAAAATAAAGGAAGTCCAAGAACTACAACCAACAGTTCTAAGGTCAATGACTTATTACCTATGCCAAGCGTTGCTCACCACGTTTGGTTGGAAGGAAAATAAGCTACTGATGTTACAGCTCACAAGTGGCATTGAAACCTTTTTACCAGAACAAAATTGCTTGACAATTCACAGTTATGTAATAAAAATTGTGAATTACATCAGATCTTTTGAACTTCAGAAAGATGGTAACAGTTCCTTAGCTTAAAAGGGGGTCAGAGTCAACGTGCCAAATCAAAATGGTACACGATGTTGATTATGTTCGCAGGAGACCCCAACTCTCAAAAAGATCAACAGAGATAGAGATTATTCACTTTTTTGAACCAGTCATTTTGCAAAACATTTTGTTCAAACCATAACATTTTTCACTTCAGGACTTCTTTCCTTTTGCTCAGGATAATAACAAAAATAAAACGTTTAAGTCCAAGAGCAGTGGTTTAGTTTGTAGTGCATTATCTACATCTCCTACTCTTATGATAGTTTTCTGTCCCAGCACCCTGTTTAGAGAATTGGTAATCTCCCAGTGTTTAGAAATGTCCTTTTAAAAAATCTGTTTTAAATATTTGATGCTTCTACACATTTTTTTTATTTGAAAAATAAATAATTGGGATTTATTAGAATGCCAGTTATTTTAAGATAATTCAAGAGGTTTTTATATTTCAGAATATGTTCTTAAACACAAGGACTATAATTATGACTTATTATACACTGTAAAATGCCTTACAATCTTACCTCCAACAAGGACTTAAAATAAGGACTACATGCTGATAACACCATTTTATGAGCTTTACATGTCTGTCCTTCACAAGCTAGAGTAACATCTGTGAAACTTTTTTCATCCCTCAAATGTTTGAATGATGAAACCATATTTGACTGGAAGTCGTTCCATTTCAAAAAAAATTGTTGTTGTTCCGCCGACATGCTGAAGTACGATTTCTGCGAGTATTCTGTAAACTGTAAAAACAACGAACAAATGAGTTAGTTGTGGCGGGCTTGTCAATCCGAAGTATAACACAGCACTGTCCGTCACACAGCATTAAAATAACTCTAAAGTAAAAAAAATATTAACAAGTTACGCATCAACGTACAGTAAGACCCAATTAATATCGAATGTCACGATCAGCAAAGAATAATTTCTAACAGTATTATAACCCACTCTTATAAAGTACACAGAAGTACGATGCGCATGCCCTGACACAAAGTAACGCAAAATTTATAGCAATAGCTCAATAAATATATTTCCTCAACTATTGTTTAATTACCTTATTAGCCTTCTACAATATCACATCAACAAACCACCTCCACGCACGAAGCCAAAACAAGTACAAAACAGAACGAGAACAATTCTGATTGTGGTGGTGCTTCAGATTTACTGCTCTCTGTCGGATCTTTTAGAAATTACACACTGTGCGACTCGCTCGTCGGAAATGATTCTGAAACATGCAGGAAACCACAGGAAACGCACCAACCAGTGGTGGCTTACATTGCCCGGGTGGCTCAATTGTCTCAACATCCACAAAAGATTTTCCCCAGAGTTAGTTGAACTAAGTGGAACCTCAATACACACCCACTTGACAATTATGAAATAAATAAGTGTAGAACGAAATGGTATAAAATAGATAAAATTGCTATTACTTACAGTATAATTATGCGAATTTTGTATTTACACGTCTAACAGTTTCTGTTTTAGTGTTTTTGATTGTGGTAGCCTTCACATCACATTCGCCTATTGGTTAAATGATTTTGATATATTGGCAAAATGAATGCATAGATCTCACTTCCGTTCCCTCCTAATCTAATAATACAATTTTTAATTTTTATCGTGAAAATCTTGTGGACAATTAACATAATACAGTTTATGCCTTTTTTTAATATATTTTTTACTTGTATTAAATCAGTTAATATATACGTAAAGAATGTCCCATCTTCTTTGGAAGAGGAAATTAAATTCCTGGCGCTTCTGTTCTGACAGCTGGAATGTACGAAACCGGAAAGGCGTGGATGGGAGGGACGAACGGACACTGCGGTTCCTATCAACTCGCACAATCAACGTACACGTACTATACATATATCTAGGTAACGTGATCCTCGAGAAGCTTTCGCCATATTGAATGTAGGGGCAGTAGGGATTATACCAAGGGTGATTCTTTGACGTACCTGAACTGAAACATTGTAGATCTGATCTTCCCACAACGAATATTCAGTGAAAATGGCATCAAGAGCAGAAAAAGACAGGCAGAAACAAATTCAAGATAAATGTCAAGCTCTTTTAACCCAAATGTTGCGGGACGAAGATAACAAGTACTGTGTTGATTGTGATGCGAAAGGTATTTTAAATAAAATTACTTTTTTTTCAGTAATGTTTAAACACGTCCAAGCTTAGAATTCATGTTTCTCGTCTCGTTAATTTCAACATTGAGCGCTAAAAAAGTGTACGACCTTTCTAATTACTATAATTGGTTCAAAACTCCTGACTCCTGTCACTAGCAATGTGAGCGGCTGGAATGCGTATTTTACTGGACGTTAATTGTGTAAATTATTGTTTAGGTCCAAGGTGGGCGTCATGGAATCTAGGAATATTTCTGTGCATTCGGTGTGCTGGTATTCACAGAAACTTAGGAGTTCATATTTCCAAAGTGAAGTCTGTAAATTTGGATACTTGGACACCTGAACAAGTAGTAGTGAGTATGAGTTGAAATATCATACAATGCGATTTATTGCTTCATATATGTACTCGAGTAATTTAATATAATTTGAGCTTATTGGGAGAACAAGGAAGCCTTTAAAGTTGTAAGATTTGATTACACTATTGATTATGCTTCTTGTTATATATAATGAAAATTTTAATTTTATGGCATATTCATTCTGTATATTGTGATTTTAGAGTCTTCAACAAATGGGAAACAGTAGAGCTCGTGCAGTGTATGAAGCTAATCTTCCAGATAATTTCCGGCGCCCTCAGACAGATTCTTCACTTGAAGCATTTGTTCGTGCCAAATATGAGCAAAAAAAATATATTGCTCGGGAGTGGGTACCACCATCTATACCCAAGGTTTGTAGATTTTTATTGTATTTGCTAATATTTTCAATTGTGAAGCAGAGATTCCATTGATGCTAACCGTTTCTAAGAGAATTTGTTAATTTTAGTTTTCTCTTCATATATTTTCTATTAAGATTGTGCCTGCAAATTTGTTTAGGTTAATTGGGATAAGGAATTGGATGAGGAAGCAGAGCGTCAGAGGAGGAGGAAGAAGGAAGCCAAACAGCAACAGAACAGAAAATCAAATACATCCCTCGCAGAAGTACCTGTACCACAGTTGTTGCCAAAACCAAAGAGCTCTACAAGTCCAAAACCTGGTAGAACAGCAGCAGATTCAAATCGCAAGTCTGCTACCCAAGATTTGTTGGGCCTAGGTATTTATATTATTTAATTTACTACTTCCCAAGTTGTTAATTATTTTTCAAATGGGAATTCACTTGTAAAGTGTGCAGATTGTAATTGATCGCAATCACAAAGGATTACCAAACCTTTCATGCTGTTGTTACAATGATAGTGGACATCATTTCAGATACTCCTGTGAATAGCACAGCTGGTTCATCATCTGCTGGAACATCCAGTAATGGTGAAGATATATTTACTAATTTTCTTAGTGCACCTCCTGCAACTGGTACTGCTAGTGTTTCAACTTCAGACACTGTTACGGAAAGTGAATCTAATAAAAGTCAAGGGCGAACTGCAGAAGAAGAAAGCTTTTTTAATCAGCCAGCTCCTTCTAACCAAGAAAAAAGACAACTAACTAAAGACTCTATTCTTGCATTATATTCTACTGGCCCAGCACCTACTCCATCTGTTCCAGCATCAGTTTTTGGAATGCCAGGTGAATAAGTTACTTGAAAAAATCACAATATTTTTGGCACTAGTTGAAATTCATTAAGAATTTGAACTGAACAGAAAAGGAATCTTGTTTCTAATCATTCTTGCAAATTTGATGACTAATAGGTGGAGTGTATACCCAACAAGCCCCAGCCTTTCAGCAAGTTCCTGCTGCAATGAATTTCGGTTTGCCTGGAACTTCAGCACTTCCCAATGGTATGATGCAAACACAAACTCTTCCTGCTACTATAATGCAGGTATGTGCTTTTTATATGTATTTATCTCTTATTCTAGATGGGACTTAAAGCTGACAGTCAAAAACTGAAAATAGATAAAACATGCATTTGAATATGATACGTACTTGCATGGAACTTGCCTCTGTTCGGAAGGCTCTGTCAGAAATCATTACCAGCCAATGTTTTATAGAAATTTGTATTGGCATTAACTTTTAATGCTAAACATTGCCTTCTATTAAATACAGTAAAATGTTCCTTTGCCCCAGGGAATGAACTGAAGTATCCAAAGTCAGATCTGTACAGTACATGATAAGTTAAAAAAAGTTGTTGGCACAGGAAGTAACAATAGTCTTAAAAACTGAACTCTATATTTCATTTTTACTTTTCTGTATACATATGTATATACAAAGTAATAAATAGTTTAAGAGGAACTTATGTAGAGCTGTGGTAAATCAATGCGCATGTGCATCAAGCAATGCAATTTTGACAAAAAACTGTAATGCTCGTTTCTTTTGCCTACTTCCACTAATCGTCAAGATGAGAATTATTTTTCATCGAAATTTTATTCTAAAAGGCAGTTTTCGAAATTTGAAAGTTTGGCCATTTTCGAATGAAGTTGCCATTTTGAAATTGAAAGTTTGCATTTCGAAATTTGAAAGTTTGCATCGAAATGAAATTATTCGAATTTGAAATTTGGCCATTTCGAAATTTGAAAGTTTGCCATTTCGAAATTTGAAAGTTTGGCCATTTTCGAAATTTGAAAGTTTGCCATTTTCGAAATTGAAAGTTTGGCCATTTCGAAATTTGAAAGTTTGGCCATTTCGAAATTTGAAAGTTTGGCCATTTTCGAAATTTGAAAGTTTGGCCATTTTCGAAATTTGAAAGTTTGGCCATTTTCGAAATTTGAAAGTTTGGCCATTTTCGAAATTTGAAAGTTTGGCCATTTTCGAAATTTGAAAGTTTGGCCATTTTCGAAATTTGAAAGTTTGGCCATTTTCGAAATTTGAAAGTTTGGCCATTTTCGAAATTTGAGACATTTTGCTGTAAACTGTGCCTGAGTGGATGTTATCCTTTATCATTCCCACTTTAAAATTCAGTAATAAAAGCCATATAACAAACTATCAACCTATTTTGAGTGTAATTCCGAGACTGGGGTTACTGATAAGATGAAGAGTAAAATATTTACCTATCTTGCTATTAGGCAATTTGGTTTTATGAGGAGACAAAATATAGTCAAATCAAGTATGTCAATCCATTTTAAATTGTTCAGTACTGGTTGCTCCACCAACTGGAAAAAATTCATATTTTGTAACATACTTTTTTTATATTTTGACTGTTCAAAAAAATCTTTCATTTTTTTTTATTGTAACTGGTTTACAAACTGAGGCTATTTTTGTTTGACACCAAGTGCAATGGTACATGGTACAATATGGCAGATATGACTTGCTTTGGGTACCTCTAGGGGTGCTAGTTTAGAGTATAACCGCTAAAATAAATAATAACAACCCTAATTTGAATTATCCTGACAGTCACAAATGCTACGCTTGTAAAGGTCGCCTGATTACCTAGATACACCTCTGGGTCAGTTTAAGAAGGTATTTTCAAAGCTTCTACCAACCTTGGCCGCACCCCCCTTTTCATTTCTTAGAATGTCAACAACTTCAGGTTTGAGTATCTGGCAAAACCAAGGACTGAGGATTTAACACATTGAGATCGCACAGACTTTTAAATCATCTATAAGTTTGCGGCTTAATTTTTTGTCTTCCGTTTCCGGTTAAATGTGTTTCTGTGGAAATGGAGTGTTCGTGTTGGGTAAGTTATTTGACTAATGAAGTTTGCTGTAAAACTGTTTATGTAGTTTTTCCCAAGAACATTAATTCAATTGAAGACTTTGGTGAAGAGGAATGTGTTATTTTTGTTAAGGAATAACTCTGATGTCACATCTATCTGTAAGTACAGATATGGAGATAAAAAACTTTCAAAAATTTCATCTCTACGGCCAGTCTTGGTCAGATCCTTACAAAAAACATAAAAAACCAATATCAAAAGTATTGAGAGAAATAACTTGGATTTACAGGAATAAAAATGTTTAGGTCCATCTTCTACCAAGAAAATCATTCAGTCCAACATGTTATTCCGAAATTCATTCGCAACCTTTGAATCTATGAAGTACTGTGGACCAGTACGTATCCCAAAAGAAATACCCACAAATAAGCAGTGGCAAATTTTAACATGAAAAAATAAACAAAATGCTGAATTTGTTTGTTATCTTTTATAAACTATTTTTATATTATCCAGTTCAGCTTTTAACATCAGAGTGACTGAATTTTCAACTACAAACCTAATGTCAAGATGTAAGTTTGTTTTAAAGTAAAGTAATATTCAAAATGTATTAGGTAACTTTTATATTTATTAATTATAAAGTATAATTAATTAGTGTATATCAAAATAAATTTTAGTTTAAAATACCTTGAAAATAATATGATTACTACTTGTTACAACGTATCCTCAATATAAAAACTAAGCCTTTTTCTTTTTCTTCTTTTTGTGTGTGTGTGCGTGCAAAAATTTACAAAAAAAACAACTTTGAGTTGAATCTAAAGTTGAAATTTTTACTGAAGTTTGGTATCATAGTAGTCTATTAAGTGTGCAATTTTCAGATTTTTGTCTGATCCCCCATCAGAGATATTACAGTTGAAAATTTGGCAAAAATCCAAAATTTCAATTTTTAAGGGATGCGTTACTTACCATGATATTTTACAAAAAGTAACTATACTGTTATGTGTAAAATCACAGAAAAAATTAAGGCTGAGATTCTATTGCTTTCTTTGAGAAATTAGTCTGGAAATCAAACTAGGTTCATTCACATTCCATAGATTTGGTTACAAATATTTCTGAAATAAAAACATAGATGATAATATTTATATTTGTAGGCCAGAGTATACTGAATCCAATGCCTTTTATTCTATAATGTTAGAACAACCCAGAGCTGAATAACTTATAAAAGAGTAAATGTCTACAAACGCGAAAAATGGCGCATGGCTTAAAACAAAAATAACCGCCATTTATAAACCAGATACAATAAAAATAAATTAAAGAGATTTTGAACAGTCAAAACATAAGGAAATTTATGCACAAAATATGGATTTTTTTCGAGATAGTTTAGGGACCAATTTATTAAATTATGGATCACTTAAAATGGATTGACCCGTATGTTATACCCAGTACATTCTTAATGCCTTAGAAAATAAAAAGTAGGTCGACAGTGTACATACAGATTTTAGTGAGATTGGGTCAATCACACATTACTAGTTCAGAAATTGAAAGCTTTTGGTTTTTCTCGCCCACTCATACTTTGGTTTACCGATTACTTAACCAATTGAACACCATTTGATAAAAATCAAAACATGATTACAGGATTCCCGATTCTGTCTGGAGTGCCTCAGGAATCTCATTTGGGACCGTTACTTTTTATTCTATTTATAAATTAAATCTATCTCGTGGTTACAGTTGTAAAGTTGCTCCTATTTGCACATTGTAAACTTCTCGTGCATAAATGAGTAACTTGCCTTGCAATCGGTGCTAAACGCATTAGTTAAATGGTGTAAAGATCTTATATTAAATGCTGCCAAATGCAAATTTATTACATTCCCTTGTTCCCAATCAGTAGCTCATTATCAATACTCAATAAATGCATTACCTTTTGGATGTGTCTGTGTTTAGAGATTGGGTGTATATTTTGACTCTAAAATGTTGTTCGTTAACTAATATTGACTACACTACTAATAATGCCAAACAAATCCTTGGTTTCGTCTGAAGAACATGTGCTGCACTCAGTGCGTTAAACATTTTAAAAACGTTATATATCATTCTTGTTAAGCCTATTTTAATGTTTGCATCCATGGTCTGGTCTCCTTGTTTTCACATTCATTCGGCTAAAATTGAATCTGTCCAGCACAAGTTCTTCAGATTTGCTGCAACATGAGACTTTGCGACCCTTACATTGATCATGATTCTCGTATCTTCTACCCTAGACGTGCCCTCTGTTTTGTCTCTTTGTAATTTCATTGATATCATGTTTGTGTTTATGTTAGTTAACTGTGGAATCGATTGCCTGCTGTTGCTTGAGGAATTGAATTTAGTCTGCACTTTGCTCGAGAAATAAAGATACTGTCTTGGTGACAACCTATACAAATATGTACACAGCAAATAAGTACCTATCACTATAATGACTAGGATGGTCAAAGAGTCTAAATGCAATATTTGGAGTCCCGCGAAGCGTTTTTTTACGATTTGCATATTTGTATTTTGCTGTATGAGTGATTGATATTTGCATTGCTATTGTGATATTCATGAGCCATATTTTTCTTAATTTTATTTCTGTACCATTCTGTATTTATATATTGGACAGAAGTCTGTCAGATTATAAATAAATACATAAATACTGCAAATTCACCTTTAAATAGTGTGTAGGGCGGCAAATGAAATTGGGCTCGATTTCACTTTAAATATAGATATTACAGAGTTTAAAAAGGGATGAAGTTAAAAGTATAGAAGTATGAATGATGTGTACATTAAGATGATTATTCTGTTTCGTTGACCTTTTACCTTTTATTTTAAGTATATTGTAAAGTTTCAGATACATTATTTTGTTGTATTGTATATTTGTGAAATGTTTTATATTTATTAATCATTGTTACTCCAGAACTTTTTTTTGTAGCAAATTGTCTGTTAATTATAATTTTTTTTAATCTATAGAAAACAAAAAATACAAATAGTGATAAGCTCTATTAAATAAATGAGCACTCGGAAATAATTAATACTATGAACAGATGAATTGTTTTATAGATAAGTATCTATTTCAACTAAATATCCAAAATATGCACCTATAATAACACAAATATGCAACAATAGGAAAAATCGAAAATAATATAATAATTATAATATATTCTAACCAAATGTGAAGAAATTTCACTTAGAAGCAATGGACAAAAATATGCAAAATCATAGAAATCCACTCCCTACTGATTAATATTGTTGAGTCATGAGTAACCTTAGCTGTTCCAATATGATTTTCGTCAGTTGGTACTGACTGGTGTATACTGATCCAAAGAGATCCGATTACTCTCTATCAGGCGAGTACAGGCAGAGTGAATCCTGCTGGCATGATTCAAAAGTATTCCAGTTGGACCATTATCTTGGTTGCTTAGCAAACTACGTAGTTCCTGTTTAAAGGGAGGGTTTATGAAATATTCAAATGATTGCAAGAGGAATTTCCTGATCCTTTTCACTTAATGTGAAATCTATTATCTCTACAAAACTTATTAAACAGCTTTGTGAAGGCATGTGGCTTGAAAAACACTGCACAGATTTATTAGAGCTGCTCTTGATGTAAATCAGCTGTTCCTGTATCATCCAATCGGAAACTTACATGTCACTCCAGTGACATCACTAAGGTGATGTTCAACCTCCCAATTGGATGACACTGTAACAGCATATTTACATCAAGTGCATCTGTTAATAAATTGTATAGGTTCTCGAACATTGTGTTCTGGAATGGGTAGGGGCTTCTGCCTAAAAGAACATCAAACAAGAACTGCAATTACACGTAGATTCTAATTTTCTATCATTTAAATTTAATTCTCAATATATAATTTTTCATGTACAGTTGTTCTAAAGGAGCCTCACTGTTTTTAAATTTTCTTGTTATTAAAAACTCTCATAGTAGACATTTTCAACATATGAAACCTTTTAAAACGGTATAAAGCATCGGCAACACATTCATCTACTGTTTAATTATTTACTAAATCTTGCGCAAAAGGGAACCTTTCCTACCATTTCTGAAATGTATTTTCAGTGATGTCATGTGAAGGTTTTTCAAAATTTTGTAGTAGGTATTTTCGTAATAAGTTACTCAAATCAAAAATGTCTTTATTTTGCCATTAACATAGAAGAAGTTACAATATTACATTCAAATGTGATGGGCAAAATAATTAGGGATCCCCTAGAAAGACTGTGTGGGATCTCCATCACCTTTGTACACAAAAACAAAATTGACAGCAGCGAGAGGCAGCTCGCTCACTCGAATTTACATGCAAGAATAACAAAATAAAGATTTTAAACCTAATACTTCTGTGCACTAATAATATAACAAAAAAACATTCAGATCTAAACATACACTACAATACTAATTAAACTTGATACCATAAAAAAGTGTAATATTACTCTTCTAGGGTAATCAAATTACATTTTGTAGAATATACAAGATTTTTCAAGAACAACAAAAAAAAATCGAACAATGTTTTTCACTTAATTATCACAAGAAAATCATCAATGTTGTCTTGAGAAAAAAGCCATTTTCTTATTTTTCTCAGAAACTGACCGAGTGTAGTAAAATGGCCTATTTCATTGCTCACAATATTAAACATTCTTGGTGCTACACTACTATAAAATATTTGTTGGGCTGTTAAATTTGATTTTGGAACATATGAGGTTTCATGCAAACCACAAAATTAAACTTGTGCTCTTAACTCTAATTTCATTTGTGTTGATTGAAAGAAAGATAATCTTGTAGTAAATAAATTGAATGTTAATTACAAATAATTAATGTATTTCTTACACATGAAGGATGTACACATTGTTGAAAATCTTTCATATAGGGATTGTTTATTTCCTTCCTTATTGCATTTTTGTGTCTCCCTATTAAGGATTGATATTTTCTTTGCAAGTGAAAAAACATTCTTTGATCACAGAACGGAACATTCAGCACTGGAGGAGCAATGGCTCCCCAACAGCCGACAATTGCATCCAATCCTTTCTTCAATATGGGTCCAACTATTGCAGCTCCAGCTCAAAACTTTCAAGCCATGTCTCAGGTTTGTTTTCTGTAAAATATAGAAAGCATGAATATCGTTCTGCATGATAGTTACTCAAAATTACAATTGTTACTAGTACTGTTTAATATTAATTATTTATTGTAATAGAACAGTTCAGATGCTACAGTTAATTGAATTCAAATACTTTCTAAATTATTGAAAATAGTATTATAATTTTCAAAGTCTTTCTTTCTTTGTGCTATGAGCTGCTTTCATTGAGTAATATAGTGTCGATGTTAGCTTGCTTTATGTCTAGATGTAAAACTTTGTTACTTGTATTGCATGCATGTTATTGTTGTGAACAATTGAAATTGTGTTGAGCATAAATTAAATTTGTAGCTAGGTTCCTTTCTTAAACGTTGAAGAGAGAAAGTCTATAGGCTAGTTAGATTTGTTGTCTTATTATAGTGGAGCCCATAGCCCAGTCAAATGAGACAAATCAAAGGGGGGGAAATTCTGTAGTTTTGAAACTTGACATGTCAGTTCGTTGATATCTACCTCATATTTTGCTAAACATCCGCTAGTATTTAAGAGGGAGCCGAAGGTGGGGGCACTGATGTCCCCACCTTCGGCTCCCTCTTAAATACTAGTTGCATGTAAATTCTAGCACAGGAGTTCAATGCACAGAAGTATTTTATTTTTGTTCATTCTTTATCAACAATACGCATTTACATATTTTGCACAAACAAGATGAAAACTTTTCATATCAAATCTGATTTTGTACTTGCTGGTGTCCTAGGTCATAGGTTCTGAGGATACCTCGAGTATGAAAACTGATAATTCATAGCTTGTTTGATCTGTATTGAGAACATATATTTGGTGAAAGATTATGAGCACTGTCAACATTGAAATGCTTTAACATAATGCAGTTGTAATATTGTAAATAGAATTATCACATGAAGTACTGAGAGGGAAGTGTGTTAATGATGAATGACACCCTCCTATGTTGACAAGGTGATCCAACGATTACGGTAGGTTCCAACGAACAATCGTGCCAAGTTTCAAAACTCTGGGAACTTTTACCTTTGATCACCATTTTTGGTCTAATTTTACTGGGCTATAGTAGAAAGATTAAATGAGTATGCAAACATTTAAAATGTTTTTAAACAACTTCTGCTACTAGAAATAAATGTTTAGTGTTCAGTTCACATTCTAGTGAAAATAATTATTCCTTGGGGTAAGTTATTATTTTCTCTGAAAATAATCAACTTTTTATTAATTATAGTTAGTTTTATTGCCTGCATGTACTTGTAAAATGATCATTTTACATTAGTTAAGTTTTGTTGCATGTTGCTGTAGGAGCATGCTTCTAGCACAGGACAAGATTTGATGCTCGATTTTGGCACTGCTGTTTCTTCAATTAATCAGGTAATGAATTTGAAACCATGGCACTAGCGCTAATCTTTTTACATACAATAAAGATCTGTGAGATATCGCACAAGATCAAGGAATTAACCCCAAGAATTTACTTTGTCAAACTTTCAATAATTGAATGAATGCATTCAACAGGAGTTCTTTGCAACAAATCAGATGTCCTCTGGTTTACCTTTAAATGTCATTGTAACTCTGTAATATTTCTTGAAGTTTTCTTGAAGAAAATATAAACTAGGAATTTGTAATTGAGAAAAGTTTTTAGAAACTGTTTCCAGTTGGGAGAGAGAATTGTCACATCGAAGAAAAGTCTTAAAATTCTATAACAATTGTACTGCAGTACATGGTTTCGGCAACAGTATCACTAGGAGCAAGAACAGCAGTATTTGTTGCTGTTGCGTTAGAACTGGAAGTTCAGTAAGAGTGAAGGTGTCTTTCTCATCTTGTTACAACATTCTGTCAAAATGATCATGTTTGATTTTGGTTGAGGTTAAATAGTAATATTTTTCTTCATCTTCTTCTTGTCTTCTTCTTTTTTCCTTTTTCTTTTCCTTCTTTTTCTTGTTCTCTTCTTTTTCTTTTCTTCTTCTTTTCTTCTACTTTTTTTCTTTTCTCCTTTTTTTCTGCTTTTCTTCTTCTTTTCTGCTTTTCTTCTTCTTCTTCTTCTTTTTCTTCTTTTTCTTTTTTAATGGTCCAGCTTTGTTGCCATTTTAAAATATTAATTGCAATATTCTCTTGTAAATGCAAAGAGAATTTGTTCTCCCCACTCAATCAAAATAAAGGCGTTTCCTGTGTGGGTGGGTGCATGAATTTTTTTTTCCTTTTTCTTTTTTTCTTCTTTTTCTTTTTTTTCTTTTCCTTTTTCTTTTTTTTCTTCTTTTTCTTTTTTTTTCTTCTTTTTCCTTTTCTTTTTTAATGGTCCAGATTTGTTGCCATTTTAAAATATTAATTGCAATATTCTCTTGTAAATGCAAAGAGAATTTGTTTTCCCCACTCAATCAAAATTCATTTAAAAACTAGGCGTTTCCTGTGTGGGTGGGTGCATGAATGTGCGAGTCAGTTTGTCAATTTTGTTGTAGTGTACACCATTAGAACATTCATTGTTGCTAACATATTTTAGAGGAATTGTGTGTTGTAGTAGACTTTGCTTGTAATTGATTACTTACTAATGTTCTTTCCTATAACTTACGATCAACTGATTTTGCTCCTGAGTTAAAACTAGTTACAAATAAGTGAGAAATTAACTATATTGTAATTATAGAGGCTTTATCATAAAGGAAACCCAATCATCTTTGAATGTTCCAGTAAGTTGTTAAATTATATGTATCACTGTATTATAAGATATTCCTTCTTAATTGTTAATTGTTGTCAGTTGTTGGATAGATTTATTAAAGTTCGCTTTGAGCTCTTGCTCGGTGGCAAACATTAAGTTTGCCTCATCATTTGTTTACATCATTTGTATCTGAACAGCCATAAGTTTATGTCTAAGGAGAAAATTTTGTTCTTTTTCTCCTTGTAGAGAAGTACATTTGTTTCAATGATTTTGATTTTAAAAATATTTTCAGAAAATTCTGACACACAAAATGCAAATTTCAAACAATTTACTGATGTTTGTAAACAAAAAGTCACAATGTTGTTTTGTTTGTGTGTGTGTGCACAGTTACCTCAACAAATGAACAGGCTCAATATGGGTGGCCCAGTTATGACAGCACAGCCTCAACCCATATTAGGGGTGGCACCCCCTTCAGTGGCAATGGGTATGCAGGTCCCTACGATGGGCATTCCTTCTGGATTAACAGGCAGTTCGGCCACTCTTGGTATGAGTGCCTTCCCACAGCAGCCTGCTGGCCAGGGCCACACACTGGCCACAAATTTATGGCAGTGAAGACTTGAGACAACTAGGTAAATTTATGAATAAAATTTTGTGTGGGTGATGTGGTGCTATGCTGTTTTGTTTTGTTTTCTTTTTTCTTTTTTTTTTCTAAAAGATGGTAGAAAATGATCTTATTTGAAAGCCTGATAAATGGTATCTTATTATTATTGTTATTATTTTTACCCTATATTACTTCACTGTTTCCTGCCTTACTGTTCAGATGTTGCAATAACAGTCCTTTATTTAATGTGTTTGCAATTGTTGCTGTATGTCAGTGCACTGATCAATTGCACATTCAATTTTTGATATTAAAAACATATTAGGTATAATGAACAGTGAAGTCTTTTATTAAAAGTATGGTACTTGTCTTCAGATAGGTCTGTCTTGTCTGACAGAACATATTTCTAATGCTATTTCCATAATTATTAAGGCAGTTCTGTTTATCTTACTGCATATTGTTGACTGTTCCAAAGTATATTGCTGTATTTAGTTGATTATTTTGTCTTTGTGTGTAGAAAGATATGTGAAAGCAATAGTGAAAAATTTTATGAATTCGTACTTTTGAAAGTGTGGTTGCTTTGATGGCACTTGAAAACGTTGCTAGATTCTATAGACATTTTACTTGCAATTTCCAGAAACACTGATTTGTATGGAAATAAATGCCCTCCAACAGTCTCTCCCAATGTATGTCTTAGTTGAATTGAGATATATAAAAAAAGTAGTTCATTGTGTGAAATCTTGTTGATTTAAAATTGAAATATTGCTTAGATTTTTGGCAGTTCCTAAATGTGTTAAAATGCATTTATATCAGTAATATATTAATTATAATAATAATAATGATTATTATTATTATTATTATTATTATTATTGAAGTATAGTTGGTACAAATTATTTTTATTATTTGTATCTTCCCTATCCAAGTTGTGTTGAGTGAAAGTTTTGCATGGTGATGGAAGGTAATGTTAATCGTCAAGTTATCTTGACTTTTTAATCAGTATATTTTAATGCACCATCTATATGTACTTGCATATTTGTAGTGTTACTTAGGGACTGTTTCTGAGGCACACTAGAAAGCAGGTGTAGCAAAGGGTGCCAACACGTCAGGGAATGTCGTGACTACTAGCAAAAGTTATAAACACCAAATAAGTGTCATGAGGATCTCAGTGCTGAATTGTTGTAGGGAAAAAGCATAATATTAGCATGTTGCTGTAATGGGGGCCATTTGGATTATAGATCCCATTTGTTTGCACTAACTTTTAAGGGACTATTTTCAAAAAAGAATGAATTACTTAGTGGTGGTAAACATGGATGATATTATTGTTCATTGTGTAAATGTTTGTTTCATGTATGTATAAAATTGGAAAATTTTTTAAAATTTAATTTTTGTTTGTGTTTTTTTTTAAATCTTACTGTTCTAAATGATCTCTAGGAAGTAGTATTGATATCTTCTGGTAGTGAAGAAGTGAAATGCACAATCTAGCAATTGAAATTGGCTGTTGTTAATTCCATTGCATTGTCATAATTATTTTTCTAAATTTATCAGAGAAGACGATTGTCACTAACTTGAAGATGATTACATGGTGTGAAATGTCTTGTAGTAAGATTGTTTGATAATGTGCCTACTTGTAGTAGCTTGATATTGGTGAACCTAGAAGTTTCATTTAACTATTTAAATTTTAACGGCAAAATGGAACAAATCATTGAAATTTAAATATGGTAAGTTTTAATTACCTGGCAAATCATGAAAGTTTTAATTTGTATTTCTTTTTGTAAAGTAAGGTGTAGATATTTTTTTAAAGATTCCTAAATGTTATTTTAGTTCTATTTATATGTATGCCCACTAAAAGATATACTTGCAAGTTGCAGTACATTCTTTACATAAAATGTTATTATTCTAGTTTGGCCTATTGAAATTTGTTAAGGTCTGTTGAATTTATTGCCATCTTAAAATAATTTAATTTTCTAAGACTGATGGTAACACACAACAAATATCAAAGGATTCATTCCTGATGTGGAAATGTTGTTTGATCTTACAACTAATCATTATTGCAAGTCTTAGGTTTCTTGAAAATCAGTGTGAAAATGTATTCAAAATGTTTGATCTTGTAGAATTGTACATACCAAAAACAATATCTGAAGTATTAAAAATTGTAATTTATGAAAAGTCTCTAAGCATTATTTTGTGTTGTTAGACTTTTTTGATAATATTTTGTACCTACACAGGAAAGGCAAGGAGTCATATCAATATTAATATTTTTTAAATGAGAACCTTACTAAAAAAGTCTCCTCTGCACCAGATAATTCCAATGTGTGATAAGTATCATTTATTTACAGGGATTTTATGGAGAGTTAAGATATCTTTGAAACCTGTTTTTTCAGAGGAAGATCTTTCAAGCGTTTCTGATTTTGAACGTGAAGTTGTTTGAAAATTAATTTGTTGTGTGTTTATCTTGATTGCCAATTCCAAATATTAAAACAGTTTCTCGAGTTTTTTCACTTGGTAGAGGTACTTAACCCAGTGTTTTTGATATCATTAGACTTCGGTCTATCTCAGCCAAATGTTAAGTTACAGTGTACAGAGTTGTAACTTTTGTACAACCAGTAGTTTGTCTTAAATTGAGGTGCCCATAGCGTCTCCAACAAAAAATTTGTATTGTATAGATATGTAATTTCTTACAAATAAAAAATGTTATAGAAGCAAGCTGTGTTCTGTATTTTAAATTTATTTAAGGGATTAGCCATAAGAGAGATAGATGCTGCTCCCTTTACATTTTTCCTTTCTGATTGTTCCATGTTATGTAAATTGTGGTTGACATCTAGACAACTCGTCTATTTCTTGCATGACCCTCTTTGATTTCTTGAGAATTGGTATATTAATTTGATTTGGTTTCATGTGCAAACAAATGGATTATTTGATGATAAGCAATGGGAATACTTTAATTATTTATGGTGTAGCTATTATTGTAATATGGTAATGGTGGAGTTTTGCACATGTAGGGAGCACATAGGTCATTAGTCAAATATCAGACGCAACCTTCCTACAGCTTATACATTGCTTTTATTCCTTTAATTAGGTTTGACCAGTTGAGAAGTTGTTTAATACCTTGTTACAGTTAAATTAGACTAGAAATTTAAATTATTGGCTACTTTCGGAAGAGGTGAATGCTATTTTCTTTTAAAGAAATTAGGTTACTCAAATACTTAACTTACATTTTTAAGTTCTGTTGCAGGTAAAGTAAAAACCATTGAATATTAATGAAAAACAAATAAAATGATAAAATGAATCTTGAAAAGTTATTATCCTCTAAAGTTGAACTTCTACTTTGGTGTAATTACAATTTCAAAGAACTCGTATGAGACTGGGATTGTTTTATTCTGGACGAGTATATAATTTTGACAATTGGGGTGAAAATCTTAATTACATTGTAAGTTATCAAATTTTTTTAGGAAATTTTAATAATGGACCTGCACTCAACAGGGTAATTTAAATATGTACAGTAACCCCAAAAAAATTACAGGAAAATTGTATCTTCCCAACCGTGCCGACAATCTTGCCCCACGGCCCGCGGTAGGGGCGCGTTGACAAATCATTAGCACGTAAAACAGCCGTCTGTGATTGGTGCAAAATCCCGAGTGGTGGAAAACACTGTCTCAGGGGTGGGGTCAGGTTTGCTTACGTATGAGGCGGAAATATCGGAGGGTTTGTGCACCCTCGAACGTTAAAGCATAATCTGGGCATGCGCAGTTTAAATTTCGCACCACTAGTGAATCTGCGCATGCGCGGAAAAGCGATAGCTCTGTTCGCTATGGCGTGCACAAGCTCTGTATTGACGTATTTGCCCGCCAAAGAAGAGATTGTGCATGCGAGTACGCTATAACGAAAAAATATTTCTGAGCGGGAGTTTTCCGTACAGAATTACTATCAATAGACCAGTAAAAAATTAGTATTTTAGCAACAATTATACTTTTTGCAATCAATTTGTAACTTCTGTGAAACTTTTTTTAAAATGTTCATTTCAGGCACATTTTGCGGAGCCTTCCCGGCCGTTCTAACGCATTTTTCGAATTCGAATTTTTGGCTGTCCGGGATTAGCCGCGTTATGGTCGATGGAGCTGACGTTTCGACCATTTTGTTGATGCCTTCTTCAGAGCTATACTGCTGATGCAGCCATCTTGTTGTGGCCTTCTTCAGAGCTATACTGCAGATGCTGCAGCAGTATAGCTCTGAAGAATTCCACAACAAGATGGCCGAAACGTCAGCACCATTGACCAAGACGCGGCTAATCCCGGGCAGCCAAGAAGCATTCAATGACTCCAGCCGCGGAAGCCTACAACTTTAAATTTCGAATTTGTTTATAAAATTGTTAATGCGCAGTTTTCGGCTCTAAGACAACGGGAATCTTCTTTAGATTTGCAAAAGTTGGGAATTGTTTATAAATTTGTAAATGTTGCAATGTAATAACGTTTAAACGCGATACAAAATTCCGTAATCCGATCAGTGCTATCATATTTCGTTCTCGAGATATGTAATTGTTTATAAGAAATTAGCATCTTGAAATGATCCCATGTTTTGGAACTCAATTAATTCGCTCTACACAAACATACTGAAAAACCAGTTCTCCAATGTCGCTCTTTTGCCCGCCACATACGCTTAAAAAGCACTTAGCTTGTAAACAAATTCTGTGGCCAATTTAATTACGCTGAATCCGTCTGTTTTACGGCGGGTATGAACATACTTCAAACTTGAAGGAGGATGATTGTTTATTAAATGACAAAACATTTACATAATTTATTAAACTTTCGTTGTACCCCGAGTGCTAGCGTCCACATCCTATGACTGCAGTCTGGGTGTCAGGCTCAACAGGTGCACCTAAAGCAGGGAACCCATTTGGAGCGGCCCGCCCGGTACGGAGCAGCTCCGCTCGGCACAGTCCAGTCCCGGCCGAAATGTTTCGCATGCTATTCAGTTAGACGCCACCCAATGCGACCTGCCGGCCCCGCCCGGAATGCTTCCCCGAGAATAAAATCCGGTGGCGGCGGCGCGGCGAGTGGCTTTGGGAGGGGTTGACGAGCCCTTCCAGGAACTAAGGGCTGCATAGGTCTTGCAAGCTATTGCTATCGGGTGTCTCACCATCTTCCTTCCTCATTATTCCCAATGCAGTCACAAATTCTTTGAGATGGTACATTTTAGCAATTGTTAAAAATGCGAAATATAACTAAATACTGAAAAACTAGTAATTGTATGTTTGGCGATCGGTGGAATACATTTCTGAAGGTTTTCAATCTGCGATAAATGCAAAATTATCCGCAAAATCCGAAATGGACGTAAATCTGCGACACTAAATTGCATTTCATTATTTTCTTCGTGGTCTCTCTCTAACTAGAGATACGACTTCGACAACACATCGATGTTTGAAAACATTTAATTTTGACATAACATTTAATTACGGCCAACAGTATAGAAGCTGAACGATTTTTTAGTCAATACAGTTTGTTACTGATAGAAGAAATAGGTTATATCGAGCCAACAATGAAATAGGCTCTCAGTTCATTTTTCATTGTTTGTGTTAACATATTAATAGTTATTTACATAAATTGATTTCATTTAACAAAATATACAACCCTTTTAAATTAATGTGTTGTTTTAATATGTATTTTCAAATTGCGAGACATTTATTTTCCTCCTTTGAATAATGTTACATAGAAGCGTATATTTCTGTACAAGATTATTCTTTAAATTTAAAATTTCGTCCTTAAATATTTGTTCACTAATAGGAAATGTTAAATTATTTTCGCTTATTTCCTAATTTTAATAGAAAAATCTAAAAAATACCAGAATATTTTTTATTTCGAAGAGATCTCCCGTATTAATAATTTTCTCAAAAACTGCTACAAAATGCTAAATCTTAATTTTTATAATGCAATAAAATCTATAGTCTTCTTTCTAAATGAGATGTTTTTAAATTTAAAGAGCTAAATTCTACCATCACTACAAATACTTAATGATTCATAATGAATATCAAAAGGGAGATAATTTTTTAAGGTGATACGCATTTTTTCTTCCAATATTCAACCGAGGAAATTTTTAATACGAGTACACAGGCATACAATAATTGATATGTACAAGCAGATGTCTTACGTTATATGTGATGTAATTAATAGTTTGGTAGATAGAATCAAATAGATTTCAAAGTAGAGTATAAATCAATAGATCAAATAGATTTTATACTGGTTTTGGAAAAGATCCTGACGATTTCGGACTAATATTTTTTACAGCATTTGTTTCCGCTGAGTACATTGTCCTCCTTGCTCCCGCCCTTCTTCCTCAGCAGCTAATATCAATTCCTCCATCGAAAGTATTAAACTCTTCATTGCTACTGGAACAAGTGGCGTCCCGTGCAGTTCCGATCCGTGCTGGGCCGTCCGTAATGGGTGACTGGCAGGCCGAGCCGCGCGGCACCGCGCCTCGCCGGGCTGTGCCGAGCCGAGCCGAGCCGGGAGCTCCTAGTGGGTTTCCTCCTTAACACTGATCACAAGCCAGGCATAGGCTGTACAAACTTTGAAGTCAATTTGACACAATAAAAATTGATATCGTTCGCCAATATGTTGTACTTCAGCAGTTATTATTATACTTCTAAGATATGGGGGAAATTGTACATTACAAAAAGATTTGAGAGAAAGCACAGGAATTGCACACAGTTTACCTATGTAAACTGTAGCAATTATAGGGTCAATCCATTTTAAGTGGTCCAGCACTGGTCGCTCGACTATCTCGAAAATATATATATATATATATATATATATATATATATATATATATATATATATATATATATATATATATATATATATATATATATATATATATTGTACATAAGATTCATTATATTTTGGCTGTTCAAAAACATTTTTGATTTATTTTTATTGAATCTGGTTTACAAATGGCGGCCATTTTTGACTTACGCCGTGTACCATGTTTCGCGTCTGTAGAGATTTAGTCTTTTCAAAATTATTCAGCTCTGGGTTGTTCCAGTATTCTAGAATCAAAGGCGTTGGATTCAGTATAGTCTGGCCAATAAATCGAATTATTACATACCTACCTTTTATGTTTTTATTTGAGAAATATTTGCAACTAAATCTATGGAACGGAAATGAACCGAGTACGATTTTCAGAGAGTAATTTCTCAAAGAAGGAATAGAATCTCAGCCTTAATTTTTTCTGTTCTTTTACACTTAACAGTATAGTTACTTTCTGAAAATATTATTGGTAAGTAACGTACCCCTTAAAAATTGGAATTTTCGAATTTTTCCAAATTTTCAACTAATATTTCTATAGGGGGACCAGATAAAAATCTGAAAATTGCACACATAGTAGATCGCTATGATACCAAACTTCATTAAAAATTTCCACTTTGAAATTTAACTCAAAGTATTTTTTTTTAATTATTAACTTTTGCAAAAAAAAGTCTTCTTTTCTACATTGAGGATACGTTGTGACAAGTAGTAATCATAATATTTTGAAGCTATTTTAAGCTAAAATTCAATTTGATTTAAAATAATTAAATATACTTTATTATTAATAAACAAAAGTTGCGTAATCTATTTTGAATATTACTTCACTGTAAAACAAACTTACATCTTGACATCTATGTTTGTAATTAAAATATGGTCATTTTGATGTCAAAAGCTGAACCGGATAATATAAAACTAGTTTATAAAAGATAACAAATAAATGAATTTATAGTTTTGTTTATTTTTTAGCGTGTAGATGCCTTGTAACCTGACATTGTAGCCAACCTCTGTACAAGGAGAAAAAATCAACACATGTTCCTTGACGAATCGTCAAAGTTAACGGGTATTTCTGACGGAAAAGTGTTGGTGAAAGGTAAGGAAGCGTCAATATTTTGACGTTCGTCAAAAATGACGATCGTCAAGACAGATTTGACGAGTGTTGATGAAATCCACTGAATGAGTACAGTAATGAATAATTATAAGCTTCGTGTAAAAATGTATTAAACAATTTACGCCATGGTGGCGTAAAGTATGGTTGGGTTGCACCTTGGAGTGTAAAAGGCAGTCACAATCGTAGTCGAGACCTTTTCCTTCTCAGATATCCACCAAGATCCCAACTACTGAATAATCTACCGGTTTTCTTTCCAAATATTCGAAGAAGATACCGACTGTTGATTAAGTTATTGATCTTCTTTCTTCTTAATTTAGTTTACTGTTGACCACGTCTGCTACATAAGTTAACGTTGACAACATTAAAAAAGTCTTTGCACACCCACGCTTAAAAATAAGCGGACCCGGCTATTGTCACGTGTCGCCTGAAACACCAATCACGATATCTGTAGCAAACATAAGCGTTAACCAGACTCGGTTTGCTAGACCAGGCTTGTACCGAATCGGTTGCCGGTTATATTTATTTTGGGTTCTTAGTACACTAAGAAAGCGCACAAAAGCCGATTGCGGTTTCTTGCAAAACATGATGTATGCAATTGAGTAAGTGTTGGCTTCCACTTTGCGAGGATGGGAGCCAGTGAGGAGGAATATTGAAATTCTTGTGATTTCGCATATTCGGAAGCCCTTTAAAATAAAAAGTAATTCAACGTCCCAAATTGTACAGGCTTTACACTACCAGGTCGATTTGGTTCTAAAATTTCGTGCGGAATTGCAGCACATCGTCCGTATTGATTTTCCCAAGGTCACATGCTCCCATTAATTCTTCCCTAGCAGGGAGCAACACATCCAGAGAGTAGAAACCAGTGAACACCTGGCCACACTGCAATCGCTTCTCGGAGTTATTTTGCTGGAAATAATTACGATGTAAATAATCGAAGTACTAAATTGAAACTACAATGGTACAAAAGACTTTGCTTGCCTTAGCGGGTAGCAATCGACTGCAATCTCGATCTTCTGCGCACGCGAAGATGCACAAAAGTGATGCGCAACTTTAACTACGCAAACTCAAAAGATTGATAGTGCTTTCGATTACTTTGACGTTCGAGGGAGAAAAAGTATACAAAATTGAAAATAAATAAATAAAAAAAAAAATCAGAAATGCGCCAAACTTATGGGTAACTTTCTACTGTTGTTACGAGATATCAGCACCTTATAAGCGTAAGCGTTGTGCAAAATCTGAGATACACACAAGATTCGGCGTTCCGTTAATTGTAATCATTTACGTTAGCAGTTTCGGTTAAGTGCAAGAACTACGCCATTCGGCGAAGGTCAGAGAAGTCCGAGGGATCTATAAGTCCGCTTATTTAAAGTTTATGAACCGCTGTTGAACCTGCGTCAGAGACGGAGATAAACTCTCCCCCCTTCAATGTATTTCTTTTCTTATCAAAAGACGACCAAAGAGGACAATGGTCAAGCCCAGGGGTCGGTAACCTGCTGCTCGCGAGCCGCATGCGGCCTAATAGAACCATACTTCTAGCTCTTGAATTGTTTAATAGTACATATTGAAACATTAACTGCAATATTGCAGTTGCCAAACCAATAGCAAATGAGATCATCTGAGCAAATGAAACCAATAGCAAACCAAATGAAACCAATAGCATCTGAGCAAATGCTGAGATGGCCCCTTGTTTTGCTTCTGGACATAAATGTAACTTTTCTGTGCACGTCTTCTAGAATTTAGTGAGGAAATACAATTATTCAAATTATCGTTTGCATGTTGTCGCGGCAGGAAGTATTATTCCGACGGACAACATGGATGAGAGCCAAAATTTATTGCCTTTTTATCCTTGAAAATAGATTTTATTACATGGGGGCTTTTTTTTCTTCTTCTTCAAAATTTAAGCAGTATATGACTTAGTGTAGGGATCACAGAATTTTGAAAATGTGCACACAATTCACTTTTCCCCATAGCACGTCATACGCTGTTTTTAACTGCTTTTTACGTAAAATAAATAAATATAATAATCCTGCGCACACACCATAATGGGCGGCAGATCGTATGCTTATAAAACTATCTTTAGCTAACCTTGCTCTCCACACTCACCGACGTCACCCAATGTGAATAGAAAAAGAAGCGTTACAAGGTCACTGGGAGAAGAGTCGTCAGTTTTCGAATTCAACGTTTTATAGAAGTGAGCCTTACAACTTTCTGAAAAATCCCATTATGCAATGCGAGGAATTTCAGCCAGATGTTTTTTTATTACAACATCCAATGTGTTGCATGTGCGCACTGTGGCCTTATTATTGAATACGTTCTCTATCATTTAATTTATATTTTAAGCAAAGATATATAACTACTGAAATTAGGTTTTTACAATTAGTTTTGTTTTAAGTTAGAAAAAAAGTTTGTTGTCGTTTTCTTTAGTAAGTTGATTTATATGTTGTGTCCTGAGATATGGCATAATATTCTCGGGAAATACGTCTTATAGCTCCCAGACTTTTAGATTACAAAAACAAATTGTACGAATAATAACCAAATCCCACCCACGTGATTCATGTAAGCCTCTCTTCATTAATCTAGGAATTTTACCATTACCTTGTCTGTTTATTT
Source organism: Teleogryllus oceanicus (assembly GCA_964035755.1). Taxonomy (NCBI): domain Eukaryota; kingdom Metazoa; phylum Arthropoda; class Insecta; order Orthoptera; family Gryllidae; genus Teleogryllus; species Teleogryllus oceanicus. The sequence continues at coordinate 40,863,328 of CAXIVR010000012.1, read as the reverse complement.
ACGAATCAGTGGTTTTTGTCAAAAATGACTTGCTTAAGGGCGGGAATATATTTTCAAAAAAAGCCGATGTCTATTACTATAACACTCGGCGTAGAAATCATATTCATCAGGTGACAGTATCAACAGCCCATTACAAAAAATTCACATACAATACATGTACATTATTTTACAACACTCTGCCAGATGACATTAAACTATTAAATTCGATAGAAAAGTTTAAATCCCAAGTGAAATCGTTTCTGCTGCATAACTGTTTCTATACAATTAGAGACTATACTGAGCATTACAAGAAAAGTAACATTCATTTTGACAATTATACATAATGCATTATTTACCATTTGAACTGTATAAATGTGTATAAACAACCTGTAACAAGTATTGTATTGCAGCCTCCGGGTCAATGACCCCCATCTCGATCAGGTTTTTCGTCCAGTTTCCCTGATCCATTGAACAAATGCTGAGATGGCCCCTTGTTTTGCTTCTGGACATAAATGTAACTTCATTTTCTGTGCACGTCTTTTAGAATTCAGTGGGAAATACAATTATTCAAATTATCGTTTCCATGTTGTCGCGGCAGGAAGTATTATTCCGAAGGACATGGATAAGAGCCAAAATTTATTGCCTTTTTATCCTTGAAAATAGATTTTATTACATGGGAGCTCTTTTTTTTTCTTCAAAATTTTAGTATATGACTCAGTGTAGGGATCACATAATTTTGAAAATGTGCACATAATTCACTTTTCTCCATAGCACGTCATACGCAGTTTTAACTGTGTTTTTGACGTAAAATAAATAAATAAATATTGTTGTTGTTATTGTTATTACTGTAATTAATGTTATTTAACTGCCACCGGGCCATACCCAATTGCAGTTCAAATAAATGTATGTATGTAAATAGATGTTTTCATTGCAAAACCTGGAACCGTTTTAAAGAAAATGGTGTTAAGCTTTACTGTAAATGCGAAATTTGAAGCTCTTTTCACAAGAATCTATTGAGTTTTCGAGAAAACATCATTTGAAGTCATTTCAAGAACATCCACTCACAAATTAAATAATGTATACAAATGGGTGAAAATCTGCATATTAACGGTGCGGGTGATATTTAAAAGAAACTACATTTGTATAATTTTTGAAAAAACAAAAGAGTACACCAAAATGAACATTACGTCATATTAAAAAAATGCAATTAGCGCTATCCATTGGAAACGATTGCAGAAAAAAAATTGGAGCCGTTTTTGTGAAAATGGCATTAGAACGTTTCTGAAATTTTGAGCTCATTTTCACAGAAAACTGTTGTTGTTTGAGAAACGTTATTTGACATTATTTAAAGCAAATGCACTCATAAATATAATACTGTAAAGAAATGGCCTCTAAAGTAAGTATTACCGACATGAGAGACAAGAAAAAAATTGGTAATTTTTGAAAAAACAACAACAACAAAAGAATAGAGCAATATGCCGTTTATGTCATCGGCTAGGGGTTCTTTGGCACTAATCGTACCAAAAATTTAAAGAAAAAATTTGGAGACGTTTTCGAGAAAAGTTTTTGTAATTTTTTAAAATGCAAATATTGCACGCGCTGTTGCACGGAAACTACTTAAATTTACAAAAACACTACTTGATCTTAATGAAAGAACTATTTATGGACAACAAATTTCATTTGAAGGAAAAGTCTCTATCTACAATTTTGTAGTTTTAAGAAGTTGCCGAAAAAAATTCTTACTTTTACAATTTCCGAAAAGTTGAGTTAACTGGACCTATGCCACTTTTGTAAGTGTATTGAACTCTATTCTTACAAGATATTTAAAGAAAAAAATTGGAGCCATTTTTGAGAAAATTTTGAAATGTCCCTAAGGCTTGATATAAAGCCTTAATTAGCAATACATTAATGAATGTTTTTAAAAATCTCATAGCTTTGGCTCATGCAGAAACGAAAGTTTTTTTTTTCAATTTGGAAAAAATCTTAGGCATGGTTTTGGGCGCTAGGTTTGTTCACATACACCAAACAGACTGATGGACGGACTTTTTTTTAAATTGTTTTTTCGGCATCTAAGAACCACAAAACAGGTATTCCAACTACACCACGTGTTAAAGGATTTCCCCCCTTAATTTAGCAACTGGATTTATCCGCTTTTTCGTTATCAGGGCCCGGCAATGTTTTTTTCTGCCGAAATTCCGTCGTTTTTTCGCGCTGCATTATAGAACTTTCTCTATACTACGTATATTACTCCGTATTATGTAGGTATACGAGAAAGTAAAAATGTCAAAAATTTTATTGGTTTTTCGTATATTAAATTTAACCTGGAAATTACGATTTTTTTATGGCATAAGATAGAAATTAATAAGTAAAGGAGAGATAATTAAAGATATTTTATAAGAGAGAAAGAATAAAGTAAGATAATTACAAAACAATGTACAGTTACAGTCCAAATATGTTGTAATCTATCAACATTGAACTATCCATATTTTAAATTTCCCGCTAGTTTTTTGTCCCTCCAAACACGATGTACTCTTTGGTAGTTGCACATATTATTATATTTTGGAGGAATATATTATTATATTTCTTCATCAGTAGGGAGAAATCTGTCTGAACATGACACTTTCGAGCATCCACGAAGTTTGCACGAAGGACACTTTACTCCGTTGTAGGAGACATGGTGGGGGTATGTTCTATCGGCAGCTAGTCGGACTCACTTAACTTCAGCGGCACCATGCGACGAATGAAGGAACTTATTTCGTCTATTTTCAGCCAATAACGACGCGGGACCACCCTATGTACACTTTACTGTGTGGCACACAGTGTGTGCACGTAAATGAAGAGTAGGGAGCATGGTGGTAATAGGGTTGTTTGTGCTCCCTCGAACGTTAAAACACTATCAATTTTCTGCGGGTGTGCATTTCTAGTTTCGCATCCCTTTTATGCATCTGCGCGTGCGCAGAAGATCCATAGTACTGTGCGCTATGGCGTGCACAAACTCTATTTTTCCATAGACAACTGTGGGTGGTCTACGCTATTTCCTACTCCCGGAGGAGAGCCCACCATGAGTCTCCTAGACATCGCGCGATTATCTTTCGGTCTACCCAAAGAGATTGGATTATTTATACTATTTCCAAAAAGCATCTTTAGATTTTTACACATTATAATATATAGGTTCTGAATTTGGTTAGAAAATCTATTTCACAATATCTAATTTAATTATATTTTCTTAAAAACGGTGTCTATTTTGCTATTTACTTTTGACCTTGTTATGATCACTAATCTATAGTTCGTAATTTGTACAGAAAAAAGGATGAAATGAATAAGTGGTATTTTTATGTTTGAGAGATGTATGTGTAGACAAGATACGTATTTAAAGTTTCATGTAATGAAAACACAGGTTCACTCGATTAGTATTTCCGGTCCCGCCATTTTATATACTATTTATTCCTTGACCCCCGTACGACTTTCACTCACGTTGCATTTATCGCCACGTGATTATTCGTACAGTAAGTTCGAAAGATTTAGGCGTGAATACAACGAAGATTTATTGGAGTGTGGACAGGTAGGCGTGTAAGCTATATTTTTTGTGTTTTTATATTACAATTTGCAATAGTCGCTAAGGGGTGTCAAAAACAAAACAACTGATTTTCGTGATATCTAATAATTTTCAGGTTTCAGCAAATTTCTAAAAATGCCAGAGCTCACTGAAGTAAACAAGGCCACATCTTCTCTCACTGATGCTGTGGGAGGCGGTGCAGGTTCAGCAGGGTCAGGAACGGAATCAGATTCCGATGACACCATCCCTGAGCTGGAAGATCCTGGAACTGGAACGGCTGCAGGTGCTCTTGGTGGAGCAGCAGCTGCAGCTGGCCTTCCCATTGACATATCGAAGGCAAAACAAAGCCGTGGTGAGAAGAAAGCCCGAAAAATTATGTCAAAATTGGGATTGAAACCTGTGCAAGGTGTGAGCAGAGTCACTATTCGCAAATCCAAGAATATTCTCTTTGTTATCAACAAGCCTGATGTCTACAAGAATCCTGCTTCAGATACTTATATTGTTTTTGGAGAAGCAAAGATTGAAGATTTAAGTCAACAAGCGCAAGTTGCAGCTGCTGAAAAATTCAAGGCCCCAGAAGTATCTCCTGCTGCGGAGCAGGGTGGTGGGACTGCTGTTGTTGCTCCTATCCAAGAAGAATCTGAAGAGGAGGAGGTAGATGACTCGGGAGTTGAGGAAAAGGATGTTGAACTAGTAATGTCTCAAGCTAACGTGTCTCGAGCTAAAGCCATCAAAGCTCTTAAAAATAACCAAAATGATATTGTCAATGCTATTATGGAGTTGACAATGTGATAAAAATGTTCTGAGCTGTGAAAATGGAAGAAGTGTGTCTGTGCTTTAAAAATAGAAATATGTAGGTTGAACATTAGTTCATCAAAATGCCATGGAATTCATTGAAATCATATTAACTAATTGTTCAATACAGCTCTGATTACAAATTCAAGTCTGTACATGTGGGTCACAATTATAGATTTAAGATCATGATTGTTGCAGTATTCATTTTTATTTCAACCTTCTGTATTGAATGTGCAGTGATGTTTTATTCCTGAAAACAATATTTTTTTTAACCCTATTATACAATATATGAAATTTGTTTGTCCCTTGTTTTATGGGAAAATATAGATTTGTTGTTATGTTGAAGTTGATATCATATTTAGTGTGAAGAGTTAAATGGGCTTTCAGAGAAAACTTAATTTTTTTAAAAAACATTAATTCGACTCTTTGAGATAGTTTTAAATAGTTTTTTGCGATAAGGTAAATGAAATCGAATTAGTTTAGTTAAGAGTCCAGAAGAAAGGTGTGAAATAGCACTTTGATATGAGTGGCCTTGGAAGTGTTCAAATTTGAAAAGATGTTATGTCTGTGGATTAAGATTGACATGGCTTCCAATGGAATTTTTCAGAATTGTTAAAATTTCAATAAATGTATATTTGTATTTTACCTTCAAATCGGCCTTTAAAATTTTCATTTTGTGCCTTATGTCATATTGAAACCTAAATTTAAAAGCAGTTTATTTAGTATTATATCCACCAAGATGAAGTAAAATGAAGTTGCAATGTCCCTGCATGTAAGCACATACCAATTTTCTCAATAACAATGGTTTGCAATTAAAGACTTACAATGTTCCATTGGATCACTCCATGCAAATTATGTTCAACTCTCATTTTGCAAGAGGAATGGCAGATTTGCTTATTTCAATGCCACTGGTCTGAGATCTGTTGCTAATTAGTAGATTCCAATGGTTTCTACTGCATATGAAAAATTTCTTGATATCGAGTGAGGTTATCAGCACATTATATTGGCCTGTCCACTAATTCTGTGTTTAGGAGTAGTGGCTGATATGTCTTGTTACATTTGAGAATATTTCTGAATGATTTTGTGGTGTTAATGTAGTTGGTTTGGTTTTTTAATTAAAAAGTACTCTGCTGTTGCAGGTTACAGATCATATTGATTATAAAGCATGACAGATTAAATTTTTTTTTTCTTGTGAGGATTAGGTCGCTTTTGCATTAACATTTGTGGAGACCCTTGAGAACTGTAAGTCAGACCTTTATTGCAATTATTTTCAGTTTTATAGAGCAATAGGATTATTTCAATTGTGTGTGGGGGTGCTGGAGATCATCCTCTCTAGAGTTGGATGTCCTCCCCTGGAAAAGTATTAACTTCTTCCTGCAGTGCCAATAGAATTTCTTATATAGTAAAGTTGTTTAATATTTCCACATTTAAAAATTAAAATTGTCAAATTGAATTTGGAGAAGAAAAATTCTCCCAAGAACATTCTTAATTTGTTCACCGTTGATACATTTCATGCTAAAACCTTCCCATTTTGAATTGCATAGAATTATTAATGAAAATGCTCTGAAACCATTACAGTTAGTTTTTTATGAGAACCATAAACTCAAATTACAAAGAAAATAAAAGTAAGTTTAGTCAGTTTAGTGCTTAGTCTCGCAAGTAAACACTTGGAACTCGTTTTAATTCATAATTCAACTACGTTGGTAAAGGAGATAGGCTAGGAATTCTTTACTTCAAGAAAATAAGTTTTCGTACCAAGTGCGGAGTTGGCTGTACAAAATCTTCTTAGTGATAATTTCAGTCTTTCACATATTTTTACATAAAATCTATCAAGCTCAAGAAAATGTTAGCATGTAGTACCTACAGAACAATGTGAATTGCTGAAGTACGAGTCGTATATTCTTCGGAGAAATGCATCTTTGTGATTATTGGAAACTCCAAGAGATTAGGGTGGTCTAATCTTGGGAAATGTGGAAAGGTTTAGGAATAGTTTTGTATTTTATAAGAGAATAAGTATTATTGTAGAAGTATTTCTGCACGATATTAAAAGGTTCTAGAGATTCAACATTACAAGCAGCAGTATGAAAAGTTCTTTCTTCATGTAAAAGCTGAATGAACTTTGGAGAATATGTTCAAATAAGAGGGAATAAGTAGTAAAGAAAAAAAAAATCAGCATGCCATCTCAATCGTGGACAGCCAACATCCCTTATACCATGAGGTCTGTAGTGATGTATTTGTTTTGAGATGCGGTCACTATTCATTCTGTGTAGATGTTGGGGCCATCAGATCCTGTCATTTCGTACTTTATTAATGGGAGTACTTATATTTTTTTTTGTGTTTTGCTCACTTTTTAATTTGTCTAATAAAGTGCAGCTTTTGACGTGTCTCAAGAACCTCATCTCAGCACATCTGAATGCTGGTAAAATCTTTCTTTTTCACGGTCCATGTCTTACATCCATAAAGAAGTATGGGGATAGCCATTGTTTTATAAAATTTAAGTTGCGTTTTCTTTCTCGTGTATTTTATTATTGTACCACAGATGTTTTGGAATTTTTGGGTTTTTATTGAAATATCTTTATTGAATTCAAAAGTAATATCACCTCCTAAATATCTAAAACGACTAACTTGTTCCATAATTTTATTATTTATTATTATTTTACTTCATATAGGATGTTTGCCTCTAAACGCCATTACTTTGGTTTTCTGAGTTGAGATTCTCAAGTTTTATCATTCACATATGTTGTTCAATTTATAGAGAGCCCTCTGTAACTGATCCTCACTTTCTTGGTATCTGATTACCTGTAAATAATAGTCTATTTAGAGTGATTTCAGAGTTCGTTTTGACACCATCATTAATACACCATTTCCATTCTCTCAGAATGTTGTCTATATAAATATTAAATAAACTTTGAGATAGGCTACAACCTTGTCTAACATCTCGATTAATTTTAAATTCCTCGGATAGTTTTCCATTTAAATCCAACACCTTTATAGTTCTGTGGTACAGGGATTTGATTACTTCAATTAAATGGAGTGGAATGACTCTATTCATTATCTTCCATATCGTGTACAGATATGGAACCATATTAATGCTTTCTCTAAAGTGATATGTGTTTCCTGATTAAATTCTATCCTCTTCTGTATAAGCAAGTTAATGGAGAATACATCATCTATACACGATCTTCCTTGTCTAAATCCACTTTGTTGTTCTAACAATATTTTGTCTAGAAGTTGTCTGCTGTTAATAATTTTAGTATATATCTTGTTTGGCGAATTTAGCAAGGTAATTCCCCTATAGGTCTCTATTTCCTCTTTTGATTAGTGATTTCCTCTTTTGACCTTTGCTTTTGTCCATTCTTCTGGAACAGTACATGTGTCCCAACAGGTATTCAGTAAATTGAGAAATCTACTTTTTAATTAGGTATCAGCAGGTCTATTTAACTCCAGATTAATCCATCAAGACCTGGCGCTTTTTGATTTTATAGATTCTTTAGCAAGTCAACTAATTCATTGAATGTCAATAGATCTAAGTTGTAGATTTTGTAGTCACTTCTTTCTGCCTCTTCCACATTTGAGTCTAAGCATAAACTTCTATAGTGATCCAGCCACTCTTTCTCTTTGATTATGTTTAGTTCTGCAGTATCCTTTGTGTTGCTATTTAGATGTCTCATTACTAAGGTTTGTCGTCCATGCACATTGTTCTGAATATTACTAAGAAATTGTTATGACAATTCTTGATGGGCTTTTTTTTATAGTTCCTTATTTGTTTATATGCCTCCCTGGTTTCTTCTGTATTTTGCAACATTTTATTGTAAGCTTGTTTCTTATCATTAATGGCTTGGGCAATTTCTGTTGTCCATATTTTCAATCCTTTTCTTAGTTTACTTTTACTCTTTGTACTCAAGACATCATTAGGTGCTTTCTTTATTATACTTCTTACATTGTTCCATTCTTCATCTACATCAACTTGTGTCCGGATCTGACTTGACAGACGTTTGTCCTTTTTTCTTCCTATTGTCGTCAACATTGCGTTTACCCATCTTGGCTCATTCAAGAGTGTCAGTTATTTTAAATTCCCCATAACAGGTTATGAGCCTATTGATGGGTAACCATCAAGATAGATCATAGTGATGGGGCTACCATCTTAATGCCTCTAGACATGCATCTTCATTTGTTGTCCTCAAATGGGAAAGGCGTTCCGCCAGTTATGTCATTCCAGAAGTCTCCTCTTCCGCCGTAGCTACCGTTAGGGTCTTCACCGTTACCCTGCCAACCTCACAAGTTACTACCAGCCGGGCCAGCTGGACCAAGGTTTTTTAAAAGGAGGTGTTACTCCTCTATCACTCCCCTCTTTATCCTGGCTCGTGACAGAGCCTGGTTGCCCACACTTTGGACCCAGGTTGGCAGGGTAATGGAAAATAATTTCATGATAAAAATATTTCCATTAAATGTATTCATATTAAAAAAACACAACAGATAACAAACAAAATTTGCTTCACATCTAGTTTTTTGGGGTGATGGGAATGTGATCATTTCTTCGGTTTGGCATTTGATGAAGCCATGTGTTTTGCCTATTTTATACAGCTCATTTCAGATTTGTTCTGTCCTATTTTATTGTTGGAAACTGCTGTTCATACATCATTAACTTTTTCCTTTTCAAAAGTCTTTTCATGTCATCTGTTGGTGCAAGTGTAAGTATTCTGTGGAGAATACGATGATTGCTCTAAGAAGTTGTCAAATGATTTTTTAAAATCTGTAGAAATATTTTATTTGAACTAAAAATGTAATTTCTTCTGAAATCCATCCTGAGTGTGGATTAAAAAAATGACTTAAGTGTGCAGCTACTATTTATTTATCAATTATTGATAAATAAATAGCTGCTGTATTCCATCTGATTGAAGGTACCACTTCCAGATAGTGGCTTACATCATTAGGTCATTACTTGTTTGAATCCAAACTGAAAATGGATTGGGGAATAAGTTTTTTGTTCAAATAAAATAGAATTATTCATTGGAATGAGAAGACAAACACGTGCCCATAGAATCACAATTACTGAACATCATGTACACTGAGATACCAGAATGTATTATAAGAATAGAAGTTTTATAAAGTCACATATTTCAAGGCAATTGCAATTAAGAATGCCATAAGTAGCATTTTGTCAAAGAAATTTATTAAAAGAATGAAGTGTAGTGATAACATTAAAATCTTTAGAGTCATGAATTGATTCCTAACTCAGCTGTTTTAAAATTAAACGCCAGAAAAAGTTTTAAAAATGCCTACTTTTTTCTGTTAGTGGGATGTCCATTTGAAAACTACTTTGCTCTTTTTGTTTTTGTCCCTTTGAAGTGTAATTATAATTAAATTAGTCACTGCATTCTGCTCTTTTGTTTTACTACTACAGAATGAAATGGTAGTATGACTTGCTTGGTTACACATGATATCCAATGAAGATTTTTTACTTTGGGGGAGCCATGTATATTATATTATATTAAGCCTGTACAATCCCTTTCAGGCAAAGGCTTTCGGGGATAGCTTTTGATTTACCATCAGAGCAGCCACTTCTGATGTTGTGCGTTGATAATATCTATTAAACTTAATCTAAATTTTTGAACTTGCATTAGCTAAAAGTTAACACCAATAATGTTTTACAAAAAGAGTAATTATTATCTATAATCATTGAAACTATACAAGACTACGTTATTATTATTATTATTATTATTATTATTATTATTTGTCGAGTCTCATGAAATTTAACTTAAAGTTTATTTGCATATATTCAGCCTTACTTCACTTCCCATTTATTACTCATAAATTGTTGCTTGTTTCTTTTCCACCATAATCTCTAATCTTGTGCTAGCTGTGTCCCTATTACACCGTGAGACATAGTTCATATAATTTCTTTATAGCTTAGCATTATTAACTACGTTCTGTTTTAAAATGGTTATTTAGAAAGGGGCCGTCTATAAATTACGTAATGTGAATTTAGAGTTATTTGAAATCCCCCTTCCACCCTGAAATGGGCGCTTGAACACTCCCGTAAATTCATGGTGTTATTCCCACCATGCGTACATTATGTAACACTTGCGAGCCCCCCTTCCATTTACAAGTAAAAATAAATTGTATCACCGTAGACAATTTCTATTAACTTTATTTGGGTTATATATTCAAATGAATTAGTAGACAACGCTGACTGCACATAACATATGTACTGAGGAATAATTGCGGTAAAAACTTTAGTAATTACGTGTTATAATTTGAACAAAAACTGTGGACTTGTACGGTTTTTCACCTCAAGGAAGATTCACCAACCACATTTCTTACAAAATAACAATGGGCCAAAGAATACATTTTATTGTTGTAAGAATGTTGGCGTATGAAAAATGAGCAGACATAATATAAAACAGTTGATGTAATGTGTGGTTTCTATTTGTATACGGACATAGAAAAGGAGCATTTCATCGATGGAATTGGTTTGAATGCATTAATTAACAAATGCGCATGCCTCATTCGCAGCATGGTGGAAATAATTATATTTCCACCACGATTCGCAGCTTTGGAAACATGTCCTTGGTGGCTTGTCATGGTATATGTGGGAGTGACCTTTAGATTGTAGATTTCAAGAATACTGACTCAGAGTTGCCAATAATAAAACATCTCTTGCACTGGTATTTGCAGAAGGGATACATTCTGTATGAAGTCGAAGCAGATAGGTGAAACCTTGGGCTTTTCTGCACACAATTTTGTGACATCTTGTATTTTTTTTACATAAAATTTATTTGCACGCCTTTTGGGAATCAATAACACAGCTATAGCAACTCTTCTTGCATTATCACCAGGGCCGGATTAACTTTGACGTAGGCCCAATGCACAATTTTTTTCGTAGGCCTCAGAAATTACGAAAAAAAAAGTATCAGTGTTAACACTAATATCCTTTATCCTTTCGTAATGTAATGTAAAATATCGCTGAAGAACGTTGAAATGCTTAGCCATTGTCCATAATGGTTCTTTGTAGACCAGCCTTTTGTTCTGGCTACAAGAAAAAAACTCTCCGAATGAATTGCAAATTATTGATTACAGACATTACGAATTTACTGAGATTTTCTATCCTTCCCGCTCTATTTTGAATATATAACTGGACTTGTTCAATCGAACTGCCAACTACAATTACGTAAAGCGAATTAATAAAGTTGCTTTCCGCGACAGTCAATGAATTTTTCATAACAAGTTTGTTGGATACTACTTTGTATTTAATTCTAATTGGTTACAGATTACCCTTACACTTATTTCTCTCATATGCATATAGGAAGTCAGCAGCTTTTACGCTGTTGGTTGTGGTTGTAGTGTTTCACCATGGCACAATCTTGGAGTTTTCGTTCATCGATTGAGACGGCAGGTTGTATGTAATTTTGTTTGGTAAATCGCATCGGTGCCCCATAACACAAATATTGTCCGTGGCGTTTTGACAGCTCATACTCTCAAACTTAGAGGCAACTGATTTAGAGTATAAGATAACGCATCATTTTACGCGTGATTTTCGACAGGTGTTTGTGTGATGGATAAAGCGAACAAAGGGCAACATTTAAAATTCATGGAAAATTTTGATCCAGAGCAAAGTAACAGAGAGAAAAGAAAATTGACGAGGAAGATATACACCGGCGGGTATACATTGCCTTTGTAATTTGCGAATTAAAATTGTATTAAAGTTTTTTACCATATTAGGTTTTGGAGACTGAGTTATGAGTTTTTTTTTTCTTGTTTCCTCACAGAAGACGCAAAGCAAATAGTCTGTATGATGAAAAGGGGATACTGATCTCAAATGGCAAAGATTTGTGCGATTGTCTGGAAGAATCTTGCCCAGGTTGTCATTTTCCATGTCCCAAATGTCGGTCACCAAAATGTGGCCATGAATGCAGGTGAGGGATTTTTGTGGTCAACATCTCAATATATTATAGTGTGTAATCCTTCTTCAAACAGGACTCGCATAACTTACGTCATGAATTATCTAGTAGCATCTCACTGTTGTAATTTTCATGTCCCAAATGTCAGTCCCACATTTTCCATGTCACCAAAATGTGGCCATGAATACAGGTGGCCAACATCAATATAGTGTACAATGTATAGTGTGTAATCCTTTCTCATATAAGACTCGCATAACTGTTATGTCATGGATTATCTAGTAGCGTCTCATTTGATTAGTATAGATTGATTTCTCACATGTCCTCAGGGTTAACAGAAAATGGGCATATGACTCCGTGGAGATAGAAGGCACCAATGAAGTAATTCACAACAAATATCGATGAAAACATCCCTTGAATGAGTCTATTGGATATTGATGCCATTCATATTTGATGAATGTTTTTAATTCTGGATTTAGGCCTCTCATTTTATTTTCTATGTCTTTTAAAAAGGTTTATCTTTATTAATATGAGAGACCGAGGGTTACCTACTCTGTAGTAATGTGAATGATATTTTTTGCTACTTGTGCTTTCCATGCTAATGAATTACAGTAACTATGTACTGTAATGACTCATTCAATTTGAGCAAAAATTTACATGCCAATTTTTATGAGTGTAGCATGACTTAATGTACACTTGGCTTTTTTAAGATAGATTTATCACTTGATAGTACACTTGGCTTTTTTAAGATAGATTTATCACTTGATATTATCATTGTTCTTGCTGGTGAATTTGTTTGTGTCCTATTTCTGTCCTACATGTACTATCTATAAGTCCATGCTAACTGTTGACATAAAATGGGATGCTAGTAAGAATTATACTGTCATTTATTTTTTGATCATAGTACTGAAGTCAAACCTGATAAATAAACCAGACATCAATATTTTTTTTATCTGAAAGAAAATAATGCAGTATTGTAGCTTGTATAATATTTGTTTTATATTTCCTATCCTGTGATAATAAGCAGAATTTTTTGAACACTGTCAGCAACAGAAGAAATTTTAAGGTTGAAAGGAAGAAATTGTCCAGGAATTGTTTTATGTAGAGAGTACTTGCATGGTCCAAGATGTTTCCTTTAAGTTTCACGGACGTGGTAGATAATTTTATCTCTAATAATTTGAAACCAACCACATTGATAATTTTAAGGAAACCTACCTAGTCTTATTGCTTCATACCCATTGGTAAATTCCAAGAATATTGAATTGAAGAAAATAATTGATGGGTTTTTATTTAAAACCCAGTTTTTGTGATTTGAGAAACGGTAGTATTGACTTTTCCTGCAATATACTTTCATTATATTTTTTTTATGATTGGCTGCTGTATGTATCTTAGCATTATCATTGAACCTATTTTAAAGTGTGAGCTGTTTAATTTTCATATATGTGTGCACAGGGGAGCCATGGCCCCTGTGAAAATTTTGAAATGGGCTCCAGAGGCTTACATAATCATTTATTTCCTTTTTACGGGTTTTTGTTTTTAGATTTTCCCCTTCTTAATCTAACAATTTAGGACATTGTTACACTCATACATTGGAGGGAGAGATTCTCCAAGCCTTCTAGCAACAAGGTAAATGATTTATTATTAAATCAATACTATTTACTAATAGTATCATTGAAGTTATAATTTCATTCTCCTTGTAGTGTGTTTTATTTGTTCAGTAAAATTTACCTAATAAAAAATACCTAAATAAGAAAGTTGAATTGCAAAGTGGACCCAGAAATGTGATTGGCTGACCTTGTTGCAAGTTGCATACACCCGATAACTTTATATTGTTAATATTGTAGAATATAACTGAAAATATTGTTGGAAAATACAATATCTGTTTATCTCATATTTTCACTTCCAATAATTTATGATAAATCAATATCATTTCTGTGATACATTTTTGTGGACTTAACTTGCGTCTTCCAAATATTTATAATTTCTGTGTATTGTATATTATTTCCTTTCATGTGAAAGTGAAGTATATCTTATAAAAAAGTATGTTTTTCTTTTTATATCAAGATATGTTTGCTATTTAAAAAAAAGTTATTGTGATATATGTTATATCTGATAGACTGTAAAAAATGCAGTAAATGAAAAATGTTTCAGCAAAGAAAATGTTATTTATCTAAAGAAATCAAGAACATATAACTTGAAATATATTTTGATTTTCAATTTATTATTTTCATTGGCTCTACTCTCCATTCTTTTAAAAGGTTATGCTCTTTTGAGAAACCGTTTATGAAAGTCATTTCTTTGGTATTGTTTTTTAGTGAAGTTTGGTCTTTTAATTAACTCAGTAATACGTTCTAGAATTTCAAATAGTTCTAGAATTTTGAATCTTTCTTTAAGTGCTGTAAAACATTGTAGAAAAAGAGATTTGGACTTGCAATAAAGATACATTCTAATTAGAAGATAATTGTTCATAGATATGTATCCTTTGTTCGAGAGCCCCCAAATATTGCCCAGTTCTTCAGTTTTTTATTTAAGTCAGAAGTAAAGTAGCTACAGGGAGTAGGGAGCTTGAAACCATTGAAATGTTTATGTTGACTCGATAGTTTTTTGATGGTTTGCATTTTCCTGCAAAAAGTAGTAGTAGTAGTAGTAGTAATAATAATAATAATAATAATAATAATGTGCATTGTGTAATAGCCTGCATTGTATTTAGAAATGCATTGAAACAGGAGAATAGCAAACTCAAGAAAATGAGAATACTCCATGGAAATATAAATCGTAGTAGAATTGCCTCTGATATCGACCAGCTAATTATCGAGCTGAAGGTGGACATCTCGTTGATTTGTGAGCCATATAAAAAGTTCTAGAGTATGGTTCTCTGATGCCTCAAACACTGTGGCCATATGGATTCCCGACACTAGTCGAATCCGTGTGGAGCGCCACGGAGCAGGCCCGCACTATGTATGGACCAGGATAGATAGAATAACATACGTGAGCTGCTATCTGACCCCAAATGACACCATTGAGGAATTCCGACAGAAACTTGAGAATCTCGAAGACTAGACTAACAGGTATTCAAGCAGGTCGTAGTGGCCGGGGTCTTTTTTGCGAGGGCACTAGAATGGGGCATGCCTCATAGCCTTATTGCATTGCCTCATGGGGCATGCCAGATATGTGATAATGAAAGACGAGAGACACACGCTCACCTCACCAAACGGTACAATGGATCACCGCCAAAATGGACAAAGGAAAGCTTCAAAGTGGGATCCAGAGCGGTCTGGAGTCGATTCCTAAACCGCCAGTGGGGCCGCTGGACAGGGCACAATCAGAAACCTTTGTAGAGGCAACCATGAACCTCATCATCAAAGCATGCGACGCCTCTATGCTCATTAAAAAGAGGAAACGGAAAACATCCGGCCTGGTCGTGGACGGAAGAAATAGAATTAAGAAAAAAATGTCTCAGACTCTGCAGAAAAACTCTGCGAGCACACAGGAGAATAAACTGCAGAGTTTTCAGAGCTCTCAGCGGAGGGTGCGAGGAAGATACTCCAAACGCTGTCAAGGATAGCAAAATCCAATGTTGTAAAAAACTGTGCGCGGAAGTCGACACCGATCCTTGGGGATTGGGGTACAAAATTGTCACCCAGAAATTAAGCGCTCTCGGACCCACAGGCATCCTGAGCTCAGAAGATAAGACAAGCATAGTGGAGGTTCTCTTTCCAACACACCCAGTTAGAAGTGAAGCCAAAGATGAACCGAGAAATATTGAGGCACACACCTTCAGCAAAGAAGAGCTGCTGGCGGCGGTATGCTTTGAAAAATAAAATGGCACCAGGACCAGACGGCTTATAGGTGGAAGTTTTTAAGGCAATTGTGGAAACATCTCCACAATTGTTATTGAACATGTACAATTCCTGCCTTAAAGCAGGGTTTTTTATTACTCGCTGGAAAATCGCACGCCTGGCTCTCGTAAGCAAGGGCAAAGGCGACACGAACATGCCATCAGCTTACAGACCTTTCTGCATGCTAGACACAGCGGGGAAGGTTCTGAAGAGACTTGAAACCGCGATTACTTGCAACTATCGAAGATACAGGAGATTTGTCTGACAAACTGCACGGATTCAGATGAGAGCGTTCTACGATAGGAGCCATACGGGAAGTTCTCAGAGCCGTAGAAAGCGAACGAGGCATGCCTCGCCCAATTCTTGTGACCTTGGACGTTAAAAACGCTTTTAACTCTATAAGATGGGTCGATATTATCGAGTCAATAGAAAACACTTTTGCTATCCCCAAATATCTTACCCGTATGGTAAGGGACTACTTCAATGACCGTTTCCTCTTATACGAGACAAGTGGGCAGAAATTCATGCTAGTTACCGCTGGTGTTGCACAGGGATCGACCTTAGGCCCATATTTTTGGAACTTAGTATATGACAGCCTATGAAGGACAGTTGCCAGAAGGTACTCTCCTGGTCGGATATGCTGACGACACAGCAGGCGTAATAAAAGCCCGTAGCGTCGAGCTGGTTCAGCTAAGGCTAAACCAGGTGATGAGGCGCGTCAATACCTGGAAGGCCACGGTTTACAACTGGCACTTACTAAAACGGAGATCGTGGTCTTCACCAGAAAAAGAACTCCCACCATCCTACCCATGCAAGTGGGGAGAGAAAGATTATTGACAAAGCCGCCTGCAAAGTATCTGGGGGTAACTGGACACAAAGTGACCTACTGGCTCCACATAAGGAAGACTGTGCAAAGCTGCAACTACAACTGCAGCACTGAGCAGGCTAATGGCTAACGTATAAAGCCCAAGGCCGAATAAAAGGAGACTCCTGATGCCGACGATACAGTCAATGCTACTATATGAAGTCGAATTGTGGGCTGAAGCCTGATGTTAAGAAATACAGAACAGGATCACTGCAGTAGGCTGAGGGCATGCTCTTACCGAACAGTCTCGAAGACGCTATCCTGGTGATCGCTGGGGTAATAACTATCGACCTGCTCGCGCTGAAGTACAAGCGAATTTACGATAGCGGAGCCGAAGGAAGAGCGAAAGCGACACAAGAGGAACAACGAAAGACAATGGAGCACTGGCAGGATCGCTGGAACTGTGGGACGAAAGGGAGGTGGACGCACCGGCTCATCAAGCAACAGGCATCATGGATGCTTTGAAGTGAATTTCTTCCTCTCCCAGATCCTGACTGGTCACGGCTACTTCAGAAACTATCTCTGCCGCATGGGAAAGATTACACAACCCTTCTGTAAATATTGCAAAAATCAATTGGACACCGTCGAGCACACCGTTTTCCAGTGCTGGGAAAGAGAACGCGATAGGCTGGAGGAAACGGCAGGCAGCCTGACGCCAGAGAACACTGTGAAAGTCATGATGGCAAATGAGAAGTCCTGGAGCGGAATCTCCCACTTTATAGAAAACTGCGGGCAAAGAAGAACGAAAACTGTCTAGACGACAGAAATGTATAAGACGGAACAAAGACACCAAGCAGAGACACCATTAAAAAAGACTCGAAGTAATGCGAAAGCGGTTCCAGGTTGGGGTCAGAAGAAACAGGTGGTTATTTTTAGTGCGGTCGCCTAGCACGAGGTAATCCCACACTGTTGAGCAGCCGGCTTGCTCTTCGCTTTTTGAAGTTTTTTTCAAAGCCCAAAATTTTATAATAATAATAATAATAATAATAATAATTGCCTCCTGGATGCCTTTTTAAACACTGCCTACTGGGGAATTTTTTTAAGGAGTGGAAACAGCAGAAGCCAATCCTCATACGGAAAGGAACCAGTCCAATGGAGCTGACGTCCTCGGTCAGACTCTTGTGCCTGCTGGATACGATGAGTAAATTACTGGAGGGTTTGTCATCTATGATTAGAGATATACATGACTTAAAGAATAAACTTCTAAACGAGACAGTTGGGTTTTTGAAAAGGGGCTCTCGACTATTGTCGAGAGACATGATTACAGAAGCAGTCCACTATGCTGAATCAGCCAAAGTAAAAGGTTGTGGTATGATATATATATATATATATATATATATATATATATATATATATATATATATATATATATATATATAATGCCACATATATATATATATATATCTCACCAAAATATATATATATCGCCACCATATATATATAAAAATATATATATATATATATATATATATATAAAACGCATTCAACTCCCAGTCGAAAAGACGATACAGGCCCTAGAAGCTAAGAAGGACCCTGGGTATCTCGTGAGATTATTGGAGGACTTCCTAAGAAAGAGAAAATAATACACACGAATGGATATAGGATACGGGAATACATGACTTGTGTGTGCCACAAGGGTCAACACTGACCCTTTCTGTCGAATGTGCATACGATGATCTCTAAACAATCAGCTTCCGAAGAACTCTCAACTCATCGGTTATGCTGATGATACACTGATATGTTATAGAGACAACTTAGAACTAATGGAAATGAAAACCAGTGTAACTCTTATGTCGTGTGAAAGATGGTTGGATATTCAAAACTTTCCAGATGGCGGCAGCAAACACAGAAACCGTATTGGTTATAATCGGAGAGCATTCCGGCCACCTGTGATCCGACTGTGAGAAGAGTATAGAATCAGTGGGTAGCGTTGTATGGTGTTTGCGCACAGGACGGAGGAAAATTTCGCCGCCTCCTTATTTAGGTATTTCAATTTAAAAGACAGTAATTCTAAAGAACCTTTCGCCAAGAACAATCATTATTGGGTATTGTGAAGGTTACAAATAAAAAGTCATACACGTGTGTTTTACTATATAATAAGCACATTAATTTCAAAAATACTTACAACTATGCCACTTGCATTGATATAACAGATATACAGGTTAGCAAAATACTTTAAATTTTGTTTTTAAATACTTTTCAAAATACTTCGTAAGTAAGTATTTAAGTACATGCTCAAAATACATTAGGTTTTGAATTACTAAATACATACGTATTTAAAATACTTCAAATACTCAAAATACAGTAAATATAATATTTTTATTATCTTTTATTGCAACAATTTATTGTAATTACCAAGTACAATAAATTACTAATTGACAGCCATAAATTTCTGAACAATAACATATGTGTAACTCAAATAAGCGGAATTTCCTTTGAAAGCGACTAGATTTTCAATTAAATCAAATTCAATTTAATACATCTCTAAAATACATGTACAAAAATCTCAAACATACAATTATGCAATTACAAAATGTATTTACAATACATATTTCAAATACAAGTATTTAAATACCCTGCAGATATAGAATACTTATATGACTGTCGAATGGGACGTCGCCGACGCTGCAAATTGTTTTAAAATTATTTTCATGTGTTGAACATTTTTCGTATTTCATTTCTTTCATGCGTATCTTAGTTCAAAATGTTCTTACAGTATCTGGCATTGGACTTACCAATGAATCGTAGTAACTGGAAATGCGAAAGCATGTTCTGAGCGGCGGGTGACCTCGCGGATAAAGGGCAATTAGGGGCTGCGCCCTGGTAGAGAATTTGATCGCGAGATTGAACACCATCAAATCGAGAATCTTGTTCCCCGTATTAGTAGTACCTCTTTTGTTACTTTGTCGCATTACAGTGGCAATTTGACCGTGAAATGTCAGGTGATGTACTGCCTCTTCAGTGAGCTTGTAAAGATCCCAGGTAGACTCCAGGCCGTGTATCAGGCCGCACTAAATTCGCAATATGGCAGATTGAAAGATTTCCTGTCGGAATAGCCAACTTATGAAACTATAACTCTGATCAAGTCTCTCGCTTTTGTTTTGTTTGTTGTCTCATTCACAATCCTCGCGCGGTCTCGAGTCTTGTCCACTGTTCAATAATACATGTTTCGTTTTTCGGTAGAATTAAAAGAGATGTTCATCTATAAACGAATATTAACTCTGTGAATAATTATTAAGTTAATTAAGAATTATCATTATCAACTATTGCGAGTTTAAAGAAGTGTTAAAAAGTGTCAAGTGCAATGAAAATAAAACCCTCAAAAGTTATCTGCGCCATACTTCTATGTTATTAATGCTTTTGAGATATGTGTCAACAGTTCCTTCACGTTTTGAAGTGGTAGTAATGAGTTTTATTGAACGCAAATAAATACCACAATTATTGAAGTTAATTAACGTGATTTACATGGTAGTTTTTAAGTGATCTAATGAATTGTTCCTAACTGTCCAGTTATGTCAATATCAATGCAAATACATCCATTAAATTTATCTGTTCAATTATTCATTAGCTTTTAAAAGTAAGTTCAAAAAATAATGAAAATCATCATTAGTGTAAGTAAGTTTTCAATAACTTATCCATTGTTACCAGAGACAGTCTTTGAAAACGTGTTATCTTCAAAGCTTCAATATTAAGTATAGATCCAGATGTTAGGCGTACCATTACTTTCCAGTTATAATTAAAATGAATTCATAAAAATAATAATAAATATAATATAATTAATTTAAAACAAGAAATACTAAAGGGACACTTAACAACAACAAATAATGAACTACTATAACTATTTCAATTAACTTTATTATTATTATTATTACTAAAGAAAACAATTGGAAAATAATAAATAAAACTCAAAAACGCCTAGTACTACTAAATAAATAAATTGAACGATACAACGCAAAGAACGAAGAGCACCAAAACACAAAATGCAAATCTTTAGCAACACTCGTAAACTAACACAACTTCACTTGGATGGCTTTGAATGTTGGCGGATCTACGGAAGTAGTCATTGTTTCATTGCAAACTTAAATTTTAAAAAATGTCCCTACCGCTTGAAGGTAATATATTCAGGGTATTTGTGTGACGGTTGGCAACAACTTTAGCCAACATGAAACGAATCGAAACTACCCTAAATCGAGTATAAATGTATGTTCTCAACCGACAGTGACATTTTTCAAAAGTTGTCCCATTAGTTCGGCTTTTTAGCTGGCCAGCAGTTTATTTTGCTCTGCAGTGTCTATGAAATGAACCACTTTTTCCCTCTTGTGGAACAACTATAAAGGAATACATTTTGATCAGCTCAATCTGTCCCCACCCCCCGCATATGAGCTTTGTAGGAATGCAGTAGTTTAGGTTCAAGTACGCTAATTATTTTCTTTTTTCTGTTACCACAGAATGCAATGGTCGATCTGTGGCAATGTTGGTGGATATTCGTAGTAACAATACTTGTCATTGCAAAAAACTAATGCTGAATGCGGAAACCTGATGCTGCCGTCGGAACAAATTTCACACGATACCCTCTTTTCTTTTATAATTTTATCTAGAATCGTGAACTATTTGCTCTTATTCCAGACGATTCCATGCCCCTCTTCTTTAGGTCATATAGTAATTCAACTCTTAAATAGGTTATTAAAGAAAATTCTATATGGAACATGTGGAAGTGACTGGTTCCCAAAGGTCATTACCAGCCATAGTCCATACTGTCATGGTCCTATTATTCTCTTCCCCAAAACACCAAAACAATATATCCATCCATTCACTTCGCCCTAAACATTGGACGCCATTACCTGCTCTTTACTAGCTCGTCTTAATAAATAATAGGTGACCACATCAACAAATTTCTTATCCGTTGGTGCGCAGAATCGGCCTGTACATTTACGGCCTGTACTATTATTGTTGTAGGAAAACTAATTCTCATAATTTGTTGGGAACCTGTTATCATTAATTAAACACAAAACTTAATTCTGTTTTCAAAGCTGATTAATAACAACTGAATTTATTTCTTCGTAATTGAATTTTCAAATGGCTACCTTCGCCGGAGAATAACAAATAAAATATAATACTCCTGAAAACTAAACAACACTGCTAAAACTTATACTAATTATATCTTTAAGTTATTTTTCTATGATTACTTTATGTGCACTTTCGAAAATTTACTGCAATTAATTACTCATTGTTGGATCCTTTCAATCCTATTAATTGTTGCAAACTGATAATAGTCAATTCATTGAATTCGGCGTCAGATGCTGCTGTCCGGTATCACGGCACCATCAGCTTGCACCAATTTTTCTTCGTGACGACATATCCAATTCCATTCGTTGCACTTTTACAATTAGCTTGGCACTATTGTCCTCTGACAAAACTGTACAATTAAAAATTGTTACGCCTCCTACGCGTCTCCATTTGTCTAAAAGAAAATTCTCCCGTCTTTTCATCGCGTCTCCATCCGAACCTCGAGAGATCTAATCATCGTCTGTCTGCTTCATCGACTTTTCGTAGCGCCTGTTTCAAAACAGCCGACGGTCCTGCCTTGCACTGTTACTGTTTAAAGTTCTATTTCCTTTCTATTGATTGCACATAACTCCCCAATGTTTTCATAAATTTGAATCATTTCCGAAATGTTTATATTTTTCGTATCTTCTTAATTTATACGCGGATTCCTTTATTTTCCAAAATACTGTCTCTCGCCGCTCGTCATGTTGTGAACATGTGATGGCGTTCTCCTCCCACGACACACCATTACTAATTTGGAATTTTGCTAAAAAATAATTATATCCTGCAATTTTTGCACTCTAACACTGCCCAACATTGTTTATTAAATTTTGTTCTAAATGTTTCACACTTTCGTTCTTGCGTCTTCACCGAAATACTTCCAAATTTCCGTCTTACCCCTTCCACCTTCACTTGTTTGCTTGTTTTAATTACTACTTAAAATGTTTATAATGTTTCTTTTTCCGGCGCATAGCGGGATTATTACATTACATATGCAGCGGAAACGTGGGCATTCAATGGCAAAGACATGAACCATCTCAGAATATTGGAGGGGCAGATAATAGCAAAATGTTTGGACCAATTAATGCTGATGTATGGAGGATAAGAACTAACCATGAAATAGAGAACTTAATAAAAGGGGAGGATGTTATCAGATTTATTAAAGTTCAAAGAATTAAAAGGGTGTGCTATATTGAAAGAATGCAGGTAAACAGCTCCCTAAGATGATAATGGAATGAGTGACAATAGGTGCAAGAAAGAGAGGAAGACTAAGATCTGGGTGAATGGATGACGTTGCCAAGATTTAAAGGTGTTGATACAAAAAAGAGTGGAGAGTGACTGTAGAGGATAAGAAAAGATGGAATGACTTAATTGAGAAAGTCAAGACTCAAAAAGGGTTGTAGAGCTAATGGAAGAAAGACAAATATGGAGACAATCTAAATGACATCCGCAACCCAACAATATTCACAAAGTAATGAAGACAGTACGTAACAACCCTTTCCCAATATCACCACTTCTAACCAACATCCTAACTTTCTACCCCCGGGATATCAACTCCTAATACTTAGCCGAACGCTTCCATACTTCTAATATCCCAATCCCAAACAATACTATACTTAATTAATTACCTTATAATCTCATTCTTACCCCAGATGAACGATGAACGACGTTGAATTGCGACAATTACTAAAGCCGAAAGACCATCCCCCGGACTCGATGCAACCTTTCAAAAAACGCTACTTATTCTCTTCTTTAAATAGTGTCTCAAACTAGCCTGCTACCCTATCGCCTATAACCCATCCTACACCATAACAAACTATCCCAATTTAGCTCCCAAAAGGCGCTCCGCGGCCCTCCAAACGTCAAAACATTCTTGGCAATAGCAATGCCACTTCAAGTTCGAATAGAGATTCCAACTATCCTAAAAAAACTAATCCAAGCTTATGACACCGTTTTCCATCTCATCCTACTCATGAAAATCCGCGTCTACGTCCTTAACCATTTCTATTTTCTACTCCAGAGATAACAAACGTTCATTCCTTATCCGTGACCTTCAAAAGCCTCACTCAGTTACCCAAACTATAAGTAGTCCAGTTATAGTTTCCAATACATAGTAAACTTGGTATAAATCCTTGAAAATAACTTACTTGTAAATAACGTACTTGATACCGATGTCCAAATCGGTAAGACATTTATTTCAAAAATATTTATTGTTATTCTTGATTTACTAAATATAGTATAAATACCAATCTAAAAGTGCCTCTGACCGAGAGGTCCTAGGTTCGAGTCCTGACGGCGGCCGGATTTTCGACTCTAGCTTTTCAGCTAGGTCGAATTCATTCGCTGTCTGGAGGAGAATGCTAGCGGCCGGCTGCTCTGATCCGTAGGTTTCCGTGGTTTCTCCGCTTAACACCAGGTGAATGTCGGAGCAGTACCCTAACAAACGGGCCATGTACCGCGCGCGATCTTTCTTTCCTCTTTCTTGCCCTGTCCTCTCCTCTCCCTTTACACACACACTTACACTAACATGCACGCACTACCACATATTCCGGGAGACCGGTCGGGAGCTTAGAGCTTGTTCGGCTGGGGCAGTGCCCCGCTGGTGGGAGAGTCCTGGTTAGGGGGAATCCCAATTAGTCGACAGTAGATCGGCGCCGGATCTCGCCATCCAGCGAGGGATGATCACCGCCATATCCAGATAACAAACATGTACTACACTTACGGGACTAATGACCGGAACACGAAAAAACATACCAACCCGGAAACACGAAAAAACATACCAACCAAAAAAAAAAAAAAAAACACCAATCTAAACTCTTACAACTGTTAAGGCTGGAGAAAGAAAGTAGGGGCACTACTTACGACCTCCCCGAACCCTCACGCAGCTCCGTTGACGCTTGCAACAATGCCTTAAGAAAGCTTACTTCAATAAACAATAGTAGACTCCAGGCCGTGTATCAGGCCGCACTAAATTCGCAATATGGCAGCTTGAAAGATTTCCTGTCGAAATTGCCAACTTATGAAACTATAACTCTGATCAAGTCTCTCGCTTTTGTTTTGTTTGTTGTCTCATTCACAATCCTCGCGCGGTCTCGAGTCTTGTCCACTGTTCAATAATACATGTTTCGTTTTTCGGTTGAATTAAAATGAGATGTTCATCTATAAACGAATATTAACTCTGTGAATAATTATTAAGTTAATTAAGAATTATCATTATCAACTATTGCGAGCTTAAGAAGTGTTAAAAAGTGTCAAGTGCAAATGAAAAATACAACCTCAAAAGTTATCTGCGGTCATACTTCTATGTTATTAATGCTTTTGAGATGTGTGTCAACAGTTCCTTCACGTTTTGAAGTGGTACCACAATTATTGAAGTTAACGTGATATACATGGTAGTTTTTAAGTGATCTAATGAAATGTTCCTAACAGTCCAGTTATGTCAATATCAATGCAAATACATCCATTTAATTTATCTGTTCAATTATTCATCAGCTTTTAAAAGTAAGTTCAAAAAAATAATGAAAATCATCATTAGTGTAAGTAAGTTTTCAATAACTTATCCATTGTTACCAGAGACAGTCGTTGAAAACGTGTTATCTTCAAAGGTTCAGTATTAAGTATAGACCCAGATGTTGTTAGGCTCAGAAAAATAATAATAATATAATATAATTAATTTAAAACAAGAAATACTAAAGGGACACTTAACAACAAAAATAATGAACTACTATAACTACTTCAATTAACTTTATTATTATTACTAAAGAAAACAATTGGAAAATAATAAATAAAACTCAAAAACGCCTTGTACTACTAAATAAATAAATTGAACGATAAAACGCAAAGAACGAAGAGCACCAAAACGCAAAATGCAAATCTTTAGCAACACTCGTAAACTAACACAATTTCACTTGGATGGCTTTGAATGTTGGCGGTATCTACGGAAGTAGTCATTGTTTCATTGCAAACTTAAATTTTAAAAATGTCCCTACCACTTGAAGGTAATATATTCAGGGTATTTGTGTGACGGTTGGCAACAACTTTAGCCAACATAAAACGCATCGAAACTACCCTAAATCGAGTATAAATGTATGTTCTCATCCGACAGTGACATTTTTCAAAAGTTGTCCCGTTAGTTCGGCTTTTTAGCTGGCCAGCAGTCTAGGAATGATCGTCAAACCATCACAGATCAACTGTATT
This sequence comes from Teleogryllus oceanicus, assembly GCA_964035755.1. Lineage (NCBI taxonomy): Eukaryota > Metazoa > Arthropoda > Insecta > Orthoptera > Gryllidae > Teleogryllus > Teleogryllus oceanicus. The sequence continues at coordinate 40,837,153 of CAXIVR010000012.1, read as the reverse complement.
CAACGGAACCCGCCAGCTGCCGCCTGCTGAGCACGTGATTCCTCACGAGTCTACCAGATGGCAGCAGCATCCTGTTTCGCTCGCTACACGTATTTTAAATGCCAATAAATAGGGAATTTTGGCGCCAGGCATATATAAAATATGTAAGGTAGCATCCTTAATAAGATGACATCTTTAAATTTATTTTATTTAAAAAGAAATTATTGATCACGGTATTAACGACACGATGGGCTAAGGAACCACATTGAGATGAGCTTCAGCAATTGCAACATTGAGTTATGGATTATATTGAACGAAGTATTTCAGGCGTTGAACAAAGAAGTTTCATAATATAAAACAACAAAAAACAAGGAAGAGAAAGAGTCAAGATAATAGCGAGATATTTGAACCACGGTACGAATGTAGAGTAAATAAAATATCTTCATGTTTTCTGGCCCTGCGCGATGACTTTGGAGTGGGATTTCGATTTGATATTGTCATCATATGTACCTACATCTTTTCGAGATCTAGATCGTATTTTCGAATGCAAGTTAGCTCAAAATGGCGAATTCTTAGCAGTGTTGTAATGATATTTTCTTACGGCTCAAAATGTGCCTCCGACAATTTACATTCCAGAGGTTTTGCCTTCTCATGACATTCTTAAATTCCCTTTATTCAATTCAATTTCACTATTAAAAAAAAAAAGAAATTGAAAGAAAGCGTATATTTGATATGAATTCATATCAAATATACGCTTTCTTTCAATTTACGCATATTAATGTGCGTATGTGTTTATGGTATTTTTGCTGGTTCTATTTGGAGTTTTGGGAAATAATGAAACAAAGACGATCAATAAGTTTACCTGCAAAGTGGATTCTACAAGATATTAGTATCATATTAATATATTGTGCTGTTTCAGTTTAACGAAGGGAGATTTGCAGGTGGTAGCTGAAATATTAGAAGTGTAAGTTTTTTAACATAATTGTTTTTATTTAACGTATCTGTCGCTAAAATATGATATACTCTGTGCTATGTTTCAGCACTACTATTTAGATATAAAAAAAAATTTACATTTTGGAAAAAAAAGAACACACCACAAGAAGAATGCTATTATATCTTTAATGATTTATTAAAAATTAAACTGGTTTTCTGTGAAACCATTTACAGTGTTGTCAGATGATTTGGAGAGCCTCTTCCGAAAATCCTCCAAATTATCTGCCTAAAAAGGGGAAAATAAGGAATTGGTCATATTTATTGAAATAAAATATTTTATTACGTAGGGATACCTACGCCATACCGTAGACCAGCGCAAGTTTGTAGAGAATCATTTCCTCTATCAGAGGCAAAAGTTAAGTCTAAAAATTTGGAGGTATTTGCGAGAAATTTTTAAAAATGTTATTGAGGCTACAAGAAAAGTACCCTCGAAATCAAACTATCAATTTCAAATTCTCAGGGTCTCGAGACCGGCCTGATCGAACGGAGAAAATCAATTTTGGAGAAAAGGTTTGGGCGCTAAAGTTGATCATAGATAGGCAGACAGAGGGAAGGACGAACAGGCATCCGTTTTTCCGTAAACCAATATTTTGGTAACAAGTAATTTACTAGTTATTGGAACAAAATTTATCCTCAGGGCCTCACAAGAGGAGTTTTTCTGTCGGAAAATCGGCATTTCTCTCCCGCAGAATTACAATACTTTATATTACGTAAGTAATATGCGAGAAAGTAAAATATTGTTAAGATTTTCTGTTCTTAGGAAGCGTCTCACATCAGAAAATATCGTCTTATATTTCGAAAAATCCCTTTCCACATCACGTGATGAGGCCATGTTTGTATTTGGCACGTTGATGCAAAATTTATTCTCTGAAAAACAAGTACGTAAGAAATTATTTTATCATTAGAGAATTGTATCCCATCTTACCAATTGAATATTTACTTGGTACCTGAACACATTCTACTTTACCGACCTTAGAAAGTTTCTGTACACGCCGTTTCGGATCAACAAGAGAGTGTGTGCTTTGCATTAAACAATAATTTGTATTGTAAATGTATTTTAAGCAAAAGGTTGAAAAAATGCAAATAAAAACATGCTTATAAGCAAAACTTATAAAATACGTATTGTGCACAAAATGTGTTCTCCCTTAGATTCAGTATTTTCCTCTAAAACAGTTTCTAAGCTTTTGACTATCAACAAAAAAAAGCCTTCAATTACATGAACTTTCCAATTAGGGAGCTATTCCAGCTTTCCTTCATGAGAGATGCGCAAATGCTTTTCGGTTACTTGCATGGCGGAGAGACATTGGTGATATCCTACGGTGCACCGACTTTTTCTCGTTCTGCGCAGCACCAGTTTGCATTACGAACCACGTGACCATAACACGGGCATTTGGTTTGAATAGCCCATGGAGCTATGAAAACATGAAGGAGCCGTTACCAACCTCTTCCACATTCAGGAAGTGAAGCCAGTTCGCCATATTTGTGGGTCCAAAACACGAAAGTCAAACCAGTATTTTCTGTTACTTCAGGCCTAACTATATATCGTTAATTCTCTTAGGTGACGGAAAATTTGATGGAACTGCGAATTCCCTCCTGCATACACTAGATAAAGAAGTTCTATCAAAATTGTGATCATGGAATTAAGCCGAATATAACCTGCTGTAATTGCTAGGCTGCCAATTGTCTCTTCGTACAGCTCAAATTCTCGACGCTCTTCGCTTTGGATCTGCAGGAAATCTTGAAGAAAAAATTCACGAATAACTTACAAGTCACTAAATATTACAAGTTACATGGAGTAGCTACTTACTTGTGGAAAGTAATTTCCTGTTTTCCCGTACGGTTAGTACAGCCGTTAGCCAAACAAGTAACCATAACTGTTATAAAAATCTATCTATTCTGAACAAGGCTTTTAAATATTAAAAACCATGCCAAACACAACTGAACTCGAGCACAGCTGCAAGCCACAAAGCACTCACGCGCAGTTTGTCTACGCTACAAGCTTTCTGGACTTACCAATATGGTGGAGGTGGCTTCAAGTTTGTGAAGTAATGCCATCTCCCTATATTTAGAGCTCCATAGAATAGCCAAATCAGACGCTGGCCTCCATGTTACATGGAGAGCGAGAAGTGCTGAGAAACATAAGTGTGATAAAGTGACAATTTTCAACAAAAAGTAACACGATGAAGTTGTAATTGAAATAGATGTAATATTTTTTACAAAGTGCTTCATATTTCTGTTTCTGTGACTAATAATAAGGTGATAATTTTGGTGTTTATGAATTCATGCTAATATTATGTCTCAAACTGGTGTCTGACGCTCATTGGCTGAAGTCGGAAACAATGCGCATAAGCCCACCCACCTCTTTCCCACATGGTTCCTTGCAAAACGAACATTTCTGACCTGGAGCGGTAGCTCAGTGCAACAACTGATGTCACTGCAGCGCCTCTGACCGGGAGGTCCTAGGTTCGAGTCCTGATGGCAGGGTTTTCGACACTAGCTTTTCAGCTAGGTCGAATTCACTCGTTGTCTGGAGGAGAATTCTAGCGGCCGGCTGCTCTGATCGGTAGTTTTCCGTGATCTCTCCGATCAACACCAGGCGAATGCCGGAGCAGTACTCTACAAAACGGGCCACGGACCGCGCGCGATCTGTCCTTCCTCTTCCTTGTCCTATCCTCTCCCCTTACACACACACTTACACTAACATGCACTACACTACCACATGTTCCGGGAGACCGGTCGGGAGCTTAGAGCTTGTGCCGGCTGGGGCGGCGCCCCGCTAGTGGGAGAGTCCTGGTTAGGGGGAAACCCCTCTAGCCGGCGGTAGGTCGGCGCCGGATCTCGCCATCCAGCGGGGAAAGATCACCGCCATCTCCCGAGAAAAAACATGCATTACACTAACGGGACTAATGACCAAAGCAGTTGACGCGCCCGGAAACACGAAAAAATCAATCAATCAAACATTTCTGAGTGTCATTGTACGCAGAGTTCTCCCGAGAGTGCACTCCAATCGTGTCAGAGACGCCCTGTGTGAGGGACTTGCTGTACCTCCGCCACTGCCACCGCCGTCGCTGTCGCCGATGCATTATGGATGTGCGGGTGCTGAAGCAAAGCCTCATGCCCCATCGCCAAAGCTTCGCTCGTCGCACATTCCTCTCTCTGTGCCAGTCTACCCAGTCCACATCCATCGCTCCTCTGCGTTCCCCCCTTCTCGCACTTTTCGCCTATTTCACCTTCTATTGAGTTAAATCTTCCGGGATTTCGTAAATTGAAATTCTTAATTGTTTTTCGAGCCTGTTTTACAATCTCGAGATTGAAGCTGGTGATTTACTCCATAATGCAATTCATTTATAAATTAGCATTACATAACTTTCTCTATACTACGTGTATTATGTACTCCGTATATACTACGTACGTACGCGAGAAAGTCAAAATGATTATTGGAGTAAGAAAACCAATGCAAATGGATAGTGGAAAACGTACAATACAGTAATTATATAGAGTTACATTCACATGAATGTGTTAGTCAGGTAATTGATTTTATAGAAAAATATACTACAGCTGAACTGCTCGCAAAAAAACATCATGGCGGACGTACCTTTGGTAAAGTCTCGGAGGCTACCCCACCCTGCGGCATCTGAGATTTCCCCTCTCGGCGATAAGGAAGCGCGTAGGCGAGAAGGAGAGGCGACTGCGAGACGCAGCGATGGCGCTGACCGCCACTCGTCATCATTGCCCTCGTCCTCAGACGAACTCGCACTCACAGGAGTGTCCGAAGAAATGACAAATTCATCAATGTGTTGGTCCATCACATTGAATTATTATATTTAGCTTCTATTCCCTACACATGCTCGCAGCATTTCGTCCATTGTTCAGTACTGTATCGTGCAAACGCTTCTCTGCAAAACATTTCCTTTTCTTTTAAGGATGCTCCAATAGTTTCTGCTGCCACGCGCTCTTTTATAAATCCCCAAACAAGTTCTATTGGATTTAGATTTGGATGGTACGGTGGAAGACGGAGAGGAATGTGGCCATGTTCAATGATTATTTGATCAACGACCTATCGTTTTTGGATATACTTTGAATTATTTGTCATAATTGGTTTTTGTGAATAACAGCAGCTACTATGTAAAGCACACTGTCACTGCTGACTAGCCACGGTAAAACGGACTGAAGAACGAAACTCTCCAAGACACGGCTTATTTTGTGTTGAGCGTTTGGACAACCCCTACTGTAGAAACACGAAAGCCACCTTTCGTCTGATCCTTCTCACTCATCAATTTGTTATCACCAAACTCGCAGTGTTGAATTACCGCGCAACCCACGAAAGACAAAGGGAGAGCTATGTTGTGACAAAGAGCGCAGGCAGGCGGGAAAATATTAGAAGCTTTGGAGGGAGAGGCCACGTTCGGGCATGCGCAGTGGAAGGTTTTTTTGGAGAGTGGTAGAGCAATAGCATTGCATTACGTTAATTTACAACCGATGTAAGGGAAAATTGGAAAAAATTACATAGTTTTTTCGAAAGCTTATATTTTAATATTTTGAAGGAATCTTAATTCCAATAATTAAACTTAAATATAATATGCACAAGGAAAACAAAACTTCTTAACGGAGTTGGCTTGAAATTCTAGGAACATTCAGCACGTTACCAGTTGAGCAGAGCACTAAATAAATAACACTTTCAATTTCGACCGGGAGCGGTAGCTCAGGGCATCAACTGATGTCACTACAGCGCCTTTGACCGGGAGGTCCTAGGATCGAGTACTGTGGCTGGATTGTCGACACTAGCTTTTCAGCTAGGTCGAATTCAGTCGCTGTCTGGAGGAGAATTCTATTGGCAGTTTTCCGTGGTTTCTCCGATCAACACCAGGCGAATGCCGGAGCAGTACCCTACCAAACGGGCCCCGAACCGCGCGCTCTCTGTCCTTCCCCTTCCTTGTCCTATCCTCTCCCCTTACACATTCACTTACACTAACATGCACTACACTACCACATATTCCGGGAGACCGGTCGGGATCTTAGAGCTTGTCCCGGCTGGGGCGGTGCCCCGCTGGTGGGAGAGTCCTGGTTAGGGGGAATCCCCGGTAGCCGACGGTAGGTCGGCGCCGTATCTCGCCATCCATTGGGGGAAGATCACCGCCATCTCCCGAGAAAAAAACATACACTATACGAACGGAACTAATGACCGAAGCAGTTGACGCGGCCGGAAACACGAAAAAATCAATCAATTCAATTTTGATACTGATTGACACTGTACTTGTATTTGGGTTGCTTGCTTCTTGAGATCACATGAAGCGCAGTTGCATGAATGCAACACCGGGAAGTATGCAAGCAATGCTCGCTTTGCCCCGTGGGAAAATGAGAGGCCGGAGACCGTGAGCATATACGAGCCAATCGCTCGGTCAATTCACGTTAATAAAGGGGGACTCCCCCGGTACCTTTAGTCCATCGTCGATGACTACGTCGCTTCTGATCGTCTCCTTCTGACCCATTCCGTCTTCCCTCGCACAGACGACTGACTGATTTTCTTAACGAAGTCCTCAAGGCCTGTCTGTAACGCCAAGCCGCCACTTGTACGTGAGAGGGGGGAGCGGCTACTGGATAGAGATAGTGAATTTTATTTACATCAACTTTGAGATACATCGCCAAAATACAATAAATGATATTAAGTTTTAATTTACAATTTTTACGAACAATACAAGTTGGAGAAACCACGGAAAACTATTGATCAGAGCAGCCGGCTTCTCTCATTCTTCTCCACACAGCGACTAAATTTGATCTAAATTTCTAGCTAATGTCGAAAATCCTGCCACCGTCGGGCCTCGAACTTAGGACTTCCGGTCAGAGACACTACAGTGACATTAGTTGATGCTCTGAGCCACCTCTCCTGTTACACAGGGCTTGAGAGAACTGAGGAAAGGTGAGAAAGAAAGAAAGGAGGAAATATAAATGTTAAAGAAGCCCCTCGGGTGCCACATGGACAACTTGCTAACTTTCGAGCTTCTGTGAGGCGGACCAGTGTTCGATTCCCGGCCGGGGCAAAAATGAAGCTTTAGCTTCCTAATACAAATCGTCTGTTTCTAGAGCTGTGTGATGAAAAAGAAATCTCAGGCAGGTTAAGTTAGGTTGGTACGGTCATGGGCAAAGGTCATGCTGGCCATAGGTCTCCCTTACCGCAAGGCGTGGGTAATAAATGAAAACTGGGAACACCCATAGCTGGCTGAAGTTGGATTAATCCGACACTAAAATGCCGAATACATACATATTTGTTACAGCAATTACGGAGAAGAAAATGTGTCAACGTACAAAATGGCACATTTTATCATAATTGCAGTGACATACATTTTTCAATCGAGTGATGAAAGATTACCAAATATCCAACATTAAGCTTGTCTTGTTTATAGCCAATTTTGCATCAACCCTTACCTGAATATTCTTTCTTACATTTTTGATTCATAGTGTATGTTGTCTTGCTCGCGGCACCCTCTCTGTTCGTTTTGTATTGAACTCAACCCCCATCGTGCCGGCTTTCTCCCGCCCCTCTCTGTCACCTCTCTCCAGGGGCCTGGTGAACAGTGCCTCCTCTCGCGCCTTCGCCTCTGCCGACCCCCTTCCTCGAAGCCGCAGGCGACGGCTTGGCTTCCGTCCCTGGCGGCCCCTTTCTCCAGCATGGTTTCTCCAGGGCGAGGCACGGGAGAGGTGGCTTGATTGATTGATTTTTGTCGTGTTTCCGAGCGCGTCAACGGCTTTGGTCATTAGTCCCGTTAGTGTAGTGAATGTTTTTTTCTCGGGAGATGGCGGTGATCTTCCCCCAATGGATGGCGAGATCCGGCGCCGACCTACCGTCCGCTAGTGGGGTTTCCCCCTAACCAGGACTCTTCCACCTGCGGGGCACCGCTCCAGCCGGTACAAGCTCTAAGCTCCTGACCGGTCTCCCGGAATATGTGGTAGTGTAGTGCATGTTAGTGTAAGTGTGTGTATAAGAGGAGAGGATAGGACAAGGAAGGGGAAGGACCGATCGCGCGTGGTCCGTGGCCCGTTTGGTAGGATACTGCTCCGGCATTCGCCTGGTGTTGATCGGAGAAACCACAGAAAACTACCGATCAGAGCAGCCGTCCGCTAGAATTCTCCTCCAGACAGCGACTGGATTCGACCTATCTGAAAAGCTAGTGTCGAAAATACTGTCGCCGTGGGGAGTGTAACGTAGGACCTCCCGGTCAGAGGCGCTGCAGTGACATCATTTGCTCCACTGAACTACCGCTCCCAGTGAGAGGTGGCTCAGGGCATCAACTGCCAGTGCAGTGGCTTTGACCTCGGTTCGAGTCCCGACGGCGGTAGGATTTCCGACCCTAACTAGACAGTCTCGAACCCTAGGATTTTCCGGTCGTTGCAAATTCAACAATGCTGGCTCTGAACTAATCTCAGCATCTTCCGAAAGCGGTCAGCCATGCGAATAAACTGTTAAATTCGATCTATTGAGGGGGGTGGAATACATATTTTAGCACGAAAAAAACCCTTAGAATTGGATTGATTTATTGATTAGGTCGAGGTCAGCCGGTGTCTGGAGGAGAATTCTAGCGGCTGGTTACTCTGATTATTTATTGAGCGTAATTTTTCAAATTACGCTAAATACGCACTTTAGCGTAATTACGCATTTAAACGTAATTTTTCAAATTTTCGAAATTGCATGTCTCAAATTCCCGCGCTTCGTTTCACGAGCTGGGAATTCTTCTGAATATTCCTTTGAATTCTTCTGATTGTTGGGCATGGTCATGAAACTATTACGATGCTTTATGTTTTATTTATTTAGTTATTTAATATCAAAAACAGTTGAAAACTGTTTGTGACGTACTATGGGGAGAAAGTATTTTGGAACGTTTTTCCTTAAATTTTGGAATCTCTACCTAACAGACATTTGAAAAAAGAATTTTTCATTTTGCTAATAATGCTAAATACATTGTTTATATTACATCAACGCCATTTCGATGAACTCGTTTTATTTTTAAATTTCACAAGTATTTTATGATTCTTCTGTTCTTTGATATATCTCTCACGCCTTTTTAGTATTTACATTTTGGGCGTTTTGATACATTATTGCATTTGCATATAAGTGCTTTCAATGACTTCTTATGAAGTTACTTATAAACTAATGTTTTCAGTGAAAATGCTCTCGGTAGTGTCCATTTTCAAAAACGATCGAAGGAAATTTTCTTAAAAACCTCCAAATTTGTATTGAAACTTGTGATACTGATAAGGCTAAATGAAATAAATTGTATGACATAAAGACCATTTTGTTGTACTCGTTTGATTTTTCAAAAATTATTATTGTTTTTAAAAATCTATCATGTAGTTAATATTTACATTACGTATATTCATTATTACATTTGGGAGCAGATATATTTCAATTGATTTCTGATGAAGTTTTTCAAAAACTCAAAACTTTACAAGTACTCGTAAAAGGAACTCAGTGAAGCTGGATTTTAGAAACTTACAAACGAGAAACTGTGCCATTTTTACAGCCTCGAGGAAAAACTTTAATTTAATAATGCGAAAATGTATGCGCTGTTGTAGCATCCCTAGCTACTTTCTCGTATACATACATATACCCGGAATAATATACGTAGTAAAGAGAAAGTTATGTAATGCTGTGGTAAAACCCGGCGATTTTCGATAGGATACCTTGAATTGTGGGGCTCTGATACAGAATAAGTGAATAAATGCTGTTCTAATATGTAGTAAATTACTTCCTCTAACACGTTATGTAGTCAAATTTCACAAATAATGAGTTTTTGATACCGAAAAAGTGTTTTTTACAACGTCAACGTCTGTGAACAACACTAAACTAGTATCTAAACAATTCCTATCATTTTCCAAAACGGATATTCTTCGTTCTATGTGGCTCGACTCGAAGCTCTACGATTTTAAATAACATCCTTCAATTTTTGGGAGTACTTTACATGAAGCATCAGGGACATTTTCAATGTTGTCATAAAATGGCTCCAATTTTTTTTCTTTAAATTTCTTGTAAGAATAAGGTAAAATGCGCTTATAAAGGAGGCATTTGGTTTCATTTTCATTGTTAACTCTGAATTTTCGAGAGTTGCAAAAGTTTGAACTCCTTTATCAACAAAATTGCAGATAGAGATTTTTTTCTTTAATTAAATTTTGTCTCCCTAATTTGGTATTTCATTAACGTCATGTGCATTTTGTCGAAACTTTTAGTAGTTTTTGCACAATATTGCGTGAAATAAGGGCAATATTAAAAATAAGAAAAACGTTTTCTCAAAAAGGCTCCAATTAATTTCTGTACAATTTTAGTGGGGATAATTTTAAATGTACTCTATTAGATGAAATAAACGTCATTTTGTTCCGAAGTCTTTTTTCCCCCTAAATTTTTTTTACCACTTCTCTTATGTCGTTAATATGTTTGTTAGCGGCGATTTGTTCACATTATTACATTTACAGAGTGGCTAGCGAATCTGGAATCCTTGAAAACAGGAAATTTGAAAAATCCTGGAAGAACCGTAAAAAATATTCAACTCTTCGTACACATTATGGCATTTGTGAGTAGAAGCACTTCAAATGATTTGCATCTCGTTTTTGGAAAACTGAAAAGTTTTGTTTTATGTTTCGCGTAGGCCTTGAAGTCATGTATCAGTTCTACCATTGGGGAACCAAAAAATTAACGAAATATGAAAATTTTGAGTTTGTTATCAATAAGAATTGTTTGTCAATAGAAATAATTTTAAATTTCATTTATTAGAATATCGCACCAAATTGCATAATGAACTACTTTGCGAAAAACTGTGCGATAATTTTTACTTCATTGTTGTAATAAGAAAGGCGCAAATGTACCAATGTACATATTTTATTTAATAAGAAAAGGAAACTTTGCTGCCCATCTTTATTGCCCCTACAAATTCAATGTGATTCTTTATTAGCTGAACCGTAAAGCATATGTGTATAACATTTTGCATAGCTTGCCCCTGCAGTCAAAGTCGGGATAATTTTGGAGGGTATAGGAGGCGAATTGAACTGTCGAGTCGGGGTAAAACTTCTTCAAACTATATTTTGGTCAAATACACACTCGTTTAAGAATAATAATTTGGTCTAATGAATTTACTTCGGGCTTGTAATGTCGACCCACTAACTACCTACACTTGTGGTGTTTTGGACTTGTGCATAATATCTTCTGTCCAGAAGAGCCCTTTTGATGACATTGTAATCTTGAGTGGTCTGTACTCCAGGGAGCAAGGCTCACAAGTTCTTTTGTCAAACAATTCATTTATTTATTATCAGAATATACATCATTCACTCTTTCGGCTCTCTAGATGATTCATGACTTATTCTAAGCTTAGAAAGTAAAGTGTGAGGAAACTCATCGAGCACCGCCAGAAAATCAATGGGAGGTGATATGAATTGCTGAAGTTATTTCTTTTTAATCGAATGTAGAAAAGCCGTGTAGGAATGAATGAAGTTGGTATTGGTTTTTTATTTTCAGGACGGAGGATTATCTACACTGAGGTTGTAAAAGGATGGTCCGGTTATGTTTGGTGAAAGAAGAAATTGTGGGATGTGTAAATGATTTCATCTTTATTGGTTTTAGGTCGAAATCGGAATTGAGGGTTGCTTTTCTGACCAACAACGGGGCTTTGGTTGCAATGCGGAGGATTCTATTTTGGAAACTTTGGATCTTGACACTGGATTGGGCATGCGAAAAGAAGTGATCGGAGAAAGAATTTATATAGGAGCACTGTATTTTACGGGCGGAGGCAATTTTTGTGGTTTACAATGGAACGAAGTGGATGAAGTTTCTGATGGGCTTACTTCTCTTTGGTTTCTATGTGACCTTTCCATGTTAGTTTTGTATCTGAATAGAGACCTGGATGTTTGACTGATTAGGTAAATTGGGACCAAGGAATGGGACAGTTATTTAGCAGAAGTGAATGAGGATGATAAGGGTGTCGGAGAGTGAACATTTTTAGAGAGATTTTGAGAGATTGAGTATGATTCTCCATTTTGGTAGACCATTGTTCGATTTGGTGCAGGTGACTTTGAAGTCGGGCAGTCAGTGTGTTTAGTTTGGGACCAGAAAGAGATAGTGAAGTGTTGTCTGCAAATTTAGTTATCTTTATAAACTGAGATGTGCGTATGTCGGCGGTGAAAACGTTAAAGAGTTGGGGAACGAGGGAAGCCTTGAGAAACGCCTACTAAGATGGGACGAGGGTTATAAAGGTGTGTCTGAATTTTTACTGAGAATGAACTAACTGATAATAAACTTTGGATGATAGAGTGGGATACCGAATGTTCGCAACTTTTAGATTAGGCCAATATGTCAAATTGAGTTGAATATGAAGAAAGGCTGCTATGGTATGATGCCCTTTTTGGAAACCAGAATGAACGAATTCCTTTAGTCCGAGGAGTTGATGGCAAGCAGAATGTTTAGGAACATTACCAAATTGGTGAAAGGAATCATCTTGAACTTTTTTAGGAATAAATTTAACCTTTTTATGTTAACTTTCTATGCTGTTTTGACAAGAAAAAGGAAAAGGCTGAGACGGTAGCTGGAAGGTTCGGTTTGATTTTTGTCGGGTTTAGGGATTAGTGTTAGGGATTTGGATTACTGTCGAATATTTCCATAATTTGGGGAAGTAACCTAATTTATTATATTAGTTATAAAGACCAACAAGAAGGATTTTAGCATATGAGGTAAAATTACAAAAATGTATTTTTGACTTCTTTCTTACATTGTTAAAATTTATATTAGCGGCAGTTTGTTTAAATTCCTATATTTATGTTTAAATAATGTCAAATAAAGTTTCTCGAAAACTGAAGAGTTTTCTATGAAAATGAGCTCAAAATTCGGCATTTTGAGAAGCGCTCAAATGCCATAGTTCAGCGCTAAGCTATAAACAGTGCTAATTGCTCTGTTTAATATGACGTAAAATTAATTTTGGTGTATTATTTTGTTGTTTAAAAAATTACACGAATTAATTTTTTTTAATATCTCTCACTCCGTAAATATGCACTTTTTCTGCAATTTGTACACATCATTGTATTTGCGAGTTAATGTTCCTAAAATGACTTTAAATTAAACTTTTAGAAAACTGAATAGAGTCCTATGAAAAACAGCTTCTAATTTTGCATTTACAGTAACGCCATTTTTTTAAAACCGCTCTAACTTTTTCGATGAAAATTGCTATTTAGAACAAGGTTTTAACCTGCTTTAATAGTCTTAAAGAAATATTTCGGTTCTACTATTAGGAAACTGAAAAGTTGAGAAAATGTCAAAGAAATGTTCTTTGCTTGGCGATATATGGCAGCTGGCAAAAAGATGAGGTGAGACCGTAAAGTCAGTCCACACGTAAGAAATTAGAAAACTTTACTACGAAAAAAGTCTGTGCCATTCTGTAGCATCACTAGTTCACTTTCACGCACCGACATATCATTTGAACGATCTTGAACGTGAATGATCTTGGCTGTCCGGGTGACGCCGCGTCGAAGGCTGTGTTGCCGACATTTCGACCGTCGTCGGCAACACAGCCTTCGACGCGGCGTCACCCGGACAGCCAAGATCATTCACATGACTCCGGCCGCGGAAGCCTACGACTTCACGTACCATTGAACATTTGCTTTCACTCCAGGCCGTTTCGTCATTGCATGCACGTTTGTTTTGCACTGGTACCTGGGATTGATGGTCTGCTGAGATAGATGATCCCGTAGGCTGACGCAAACCTGTCTACTGATTCGGATGGCTTTTATTTAGTGCGTGAGGAGGTGATGATGACGTGAGTTCAGGATGACATTGAAAATGACAGGGTTAATGGTGCCCTCCATGCGGGTCGGAACTAGCGTTTCTGCGAGGCTTCGCGTGGCTGGCCTCGCTGCTTGTTAGAAAAGGCGACACTGAAGGAACGCCACAGATGTCTCCGTTATTTACGATGAGCTAGACTTCGTAAATAACCCTATGGATGGGTTAATGTCAAAACCCAGATACTTTTACGTATTGTATTACTTTTATGTACGATACTTTTACGTATTGTACGAGTATTCGGACACTACAGATTAATTTGAACACTGACGCTCGCAAGCCTGCTTCCTGCTCTCAACATGAAGTGCATTTTTGCCGCCCCATTGTTCTTACGGTCGGCTTTTGGATTAATGGAAACCGAGCCAATCCAAGCGTACGAGCCAGACTCTCTGGCATGTGGGCAACCTAACACGTTCGTCACACGTCTATCACCTTTCGTTAAACGAAAGGTGATTTAGAGATATCTCGAGAAAGGTTACGGTATCGGTTACGGTTACGTCAGTAATTATTATCGGTTACGTCAGTCAGGTATTATCGGTTACGTCAGTAACTTGCGACTACAAAATTCTCAGCAAATATGAGGGGAATTGGGGAAGGAACAGCCACATGATCATCTCTTTTATATTTTATTGTCCGTTACAAACATATGGCTACGGTAGTTCATTCTCAATGAATTATTTATCTGAAAGGTCTTTGGAAGTACTTATTTAATATGCTAATGGCGAAATACGTTAGTAATGTTAGACTCGTTACTGGCCACTACCTTGGAAAATTTAATATGATAATAATTACTTAAATATTTCTGCATTTTTACTCCTGCGTTCTCTTCGCATGAATCAAATGATTAAGTGTTCTTTCGTTTTTAATTCTGAAAATAAATTCATTTCATCTTTGGTCCTCCCTCCGCGACTTCAGCAGTTTACCCGTTACAATTGCCCCACCTTCACAGTCGACTCGACCAACAAAGTTGACACCACTTTCTCGACCTCCATCATCTCCAGCCGCAGGCGCTGCGTGGCGCCAGCAGCGAACGAGGCCGATTCGTGCGCCCTCTAATTCAATTTGCCAATCGGAAATTAACGGTCAACCCGACGCGGCGCGGTACTGCACTGCGGGTCGTTTTCCCCTCCTCTCTGCTTCCCATAATTAAAGAGTGGCCTCCTGTTGACGCGTCTCGCCGCAGCGCAGCGCCACCTGTCCCCAGCACGCGTTTGTTTTTATCCCGGTGTGTCCTTTGCGTCGAGTGGCCATAATGGACATGCGATGTTTGTTCCGGTAGCGTTGATTTGCTTTTTTCTACTTGAGCGAGTGTTCAGTTTGCTCGAAATGTGACAACTCTACACAAGACTGGTTACGACAATGACACGCGTTTAAAAATAGTGTCGCAGTTAAAAACATTGTTTGGAGGTACATGTCTGTCGATCTCGTAAAAGCAAGAGAAAAGTAAAATTGGAAATAACAGCGTTATATAATGTTCACGTAATATGTTGCTTAACGCGTAATGCGACAGTTTTGGATGTGAAGTTTTCTCAAGGTGAAATAACTATTCAGAAGTTAGGCTAATTGATTGATTGATTGATTTTTTCGTGCGCGTCAACTGCCCGAGACCCGGCGCCGACCTACCGTCGGCTAGTGGGGTTTCCCCCTAACTAGGACTCTCCCACCAGCGGGGTACCGCCCCAGCCGGGACAAGCTCTAAGCTCCCGACCGGTCTCCCGGAATATGTGGTAGTGTTGTGCATGTTAGTGTAAGTTTGTGTATAAGGGGAGAGGATAGGACAGGATAAGGAAGAGGAAGGAAAGATCGCGCGCGGACCGTGGCCCGTTTGTTAGGGTACTGCTCCGGCATTCGCCTGGTATTGATCGGAGAAACCACGGAAAACTACCGATCAGAACAGCCGGCCGCTAGAATTTTCCTCCAGACAGCGACTGAATCTCGGTCCGGCTGTGGAAGAAGCAGCGAGCAGGGAACCTCAAAGAAGAGCTTCGGCAGCGAGCGGGTAATTCTGCAGGCGAGCCACAAGCTTAGTAGCGAGTCGTCGCCTGGCGGGGAATATACAACGTTAGGGAACAACAGTTATTCACTAACAGTATGCAGTTAGTGATTGAGTGAAGAGTTTGTGAGAGGTGGCTCAGGGCATCAACTGAAGTCACTGCAGTGCCTCTGGCCGGGAGGTCCTAGGTCTGACGGCGGCAGGATTTTCGACACTCCTGATTGCTAGGTCGAATTCTGTCTGGAGGAGAATTCTATTGGCCGGCTGCTTTGATGGGTAGTTTTCCGTGCTTTCTCCAATCAACACCAGGCGATTGCCGGAGCAGTACTATAACAAATGGGTCACGGACCGTTCGTGATCTTTCCTTCTTCCTTGTACTATTCTCACCCATTGCTTACACACACACACACACAAACGCACACACACACACACACACACACACTAACATGCACTACTCTACCATATATGCTGGGAAGCCGGTCGGGAATTTAGAGCTTGTCCCGTCTGGGGCGAAGCCACGCTCGTAGGAAATACCTTCTTAAGAAAACACTGCTAGCCGACGATAGGTCGGTGCCGGATCTCGCCACCCAGCGGGGAAAGAACTCCACCACATACGGAGGATAACATGAAAAATCCAACACTTACGGGAATAATGGGCTTAGCCGTTGACGCGCCCGCAATCGCTAACAATCAATCAACCATTGAGTAGAGGGAGACGGTGCTCGAATTCTATTGTTTACTGCCTATGTTGAACATTGCCATATAATATTGATTCTATCGGAGTGTTAGTGATATGTGAGGAGGAACATCCACTGGTTATGACGACTGCGCTTCGGAGTTGGTTGTTTTCTCCTTTGAATATGTTCTTGATAAAATAACACATTTGGAATGAGTTGGGAAAACCGGATTGTTATGTCGTGGATTAAGTTGTGTCGTAGAGTCCTGCTCGATATGTTCGTGAGGACTAAACAGATCAATGATGGATTGCTGATTGTGCGTAGAAGTTGAATCGATTGGTGAAGACGGTGAAGGGAGTCTGCAAATTACTGCGATCTGATGATTGCTGCATTGATGATGTCCGAAATTTCTAACGATTCTTCTTCGCTTAGAAATTGAGGGGGAGCTTGGAATTGAATGATGTACCGGCGAGGTGCAAGGCGAAATGTTCGATTTAACGTTTGGGACAGAATTTCTTGGAACTCCTCCGGATTGCTCGTCTGACCGTTCCATTCCCACGCATTCGTTGGCATGACTTACCTCGTTCAGAATGGATTCTTCTAAGTGTTGGAGATATCCCTGGCAGTCTTCAGGTGTCCAAGACTGGCTTCCGTTGGCACACGATAGGCAGTAGCACACAATAGTACCGTGCGGGCAGACGTCACAATTTTCACGACGTTCTCCTTGTGGGTGGGGCGATTTGGATTTTAGTTGTTGTAAATCCTTAACAAATAAAATATTTTATCCGTTATTCCGGCATATTTATGAACATAACATCCTAAGTGGTGAACCCAATGTTGAGATGTTAGTGACGGCCATGTTAGTGTAAATCATTTTTTTGGTGCAAGTGGGCCAAAAGAGAACACTACGTTCCTTTACCACTTCAACTTCAAGTGGAGCTTTCTTGTTGCAAGACACTACACCTAAGTTTGGGTCACGAGTGTTGCCATTTTCAACCAGAAAGTCTCGGTTGCACGCCTTCGATGGCGAGGCTCTGACGGAACAATCCATTAGTTACTTTTGATTTGGAAACCACTCCAACTTGAGAACCGATGGGAAAGAAGTAAAGCCAACGAATAATGTTAAGTTCTCTCCGACACTCTCGTTTTCTTTTTGCCTCAGAAAGAATATTCTCGGTGAAGAAGTTTCAACGGGTAGTGGTGCGGAATGATTTTGCGTTTATATAAAGAGGTTCGTGCGGAATATGGTAATTATTTCAGAAGTCGTGAAAATTATGTTTCTTAAGGTATCGGAGTATTCTCCGTAATATTATTCTTTGATGAAAGCTTAATGTAAAGTTTAGTAGAAGTACGAGTTATATTAATAAATTACATTTCTATTGGATAATTTAACTCATAAACTATGAAAATGTATTCCAAAGTATTGAGAGACTATAAGAGCAGACTACTGAAGTAAAATATGCTGCTATTTCCTTTAAATAGTTGACATCGATGCATTTGTTTTGTTTGCGCTGGTATTGTGTATAACATGTTTGAGAATCGCATAGGAATATTACTGTAATTAATACAGTACTTTGGTGGCGTCTAGTTTATGAATCTAACCTTTTATTTACTAGAATCAAAGAATGATTCTTAATTTCCTCTAAACAATTTCGTTCGTAGTACTCAAAATACAATTTTAGATTGCAATTATCTACAATTTATCCACAATTATCACCTACGACTTAACACGGAAATAACGTACACCTCATATACTTATTTATTTTCTATTCACTACACAGATTGTGTTGTTTTAATATTTTTTCTATCTGTCCTAATACGGACGGTTGGGTATTAGAGTCGTGTAGTACGTCTGTCTCTGTCTGAGGACTCTCTGGCACTTACCACTGCGGTTGCTGGAGGTGGGTACTTAGCACGCCCCCTTCGTAGGTGGTGGGATAATGCTCAGTCAGGAAGCTCCTTACATGAACGTAGTACTTTACACGCAGTAAATTCGATGGCACGGTTTGCAGTTGTTTCGTCAGAAAGTAGATTCTATCCGGGTCCATAGCCCGAGGGATGGTAACGGGCCGCGGGGATTACTACCAGCTAAGAGGTGGACTAGGCCAGTTTGTCCTTCTATCATTGACTTTCAGTCTTCTGACTTCTATCATCTGACTTCCCATCTAGCGAGACTTGTATGCAGATTAACTTAAAAGCGATGTGAAGGTAGGGGAAAGAGGATAGAGGTGACGCTCAGGTGCTTCTGACCCTCACCCAGCTTGCTGTCGCTAGCATGCCACGTGTATTTTGTGACGCAAATAAAAATTTATATATATTGTTTATTTTGGCCAAAATACAGTGGTACAATATATATATATATATTATATATATATATATATATATATATATATATATATATACACATACATAAATGTAGTAATTATTACACAATAGAAAACAGACATAATAAGCAACTGTAATTGAAACGTAGCACAGTACATTTTAATCTGTTGGCTATACAAACCATGAATTGCATAGATCTTTCGAGTTTTATTTATTAATTTAATTAAGTTTTGTTACTGACGGAAATCTTCAGTCTAGGGTTGCCCTCGTTAAGAAGTTTTCAACACCTGTTCATTAAAAATATAGGAATTTATTTCGCAAGATGTTGAAATACTTTGGCAATAATTTGCCCATGATTGCGCGTGCTTTTTTTCTTCGTCCACTCGTGCAAACCACTCGATCAGGGAACGCCTACCTTACCGGGAGCGGTATCTCAGTGCATCAACTGATGTCACTGCAGCGCTTCTGACCGGGAGGTCCTAGGTTCGGGTCCTGACGGCGGCAGGATTTTCGACACTAGCTTTTCAGCTAGGTCGAATTCAGTCGCTGTCTGAAGGAAAATTCTAGCGGCCGGCTGCTTTGATCGATAGTTTTCCGTGGTTTCTCTGATCAACACCAGGCGAATGCCGGAGCAATACCCTGATAAGCGGGCCACGGGCCGCGCGCGATCTGTCCTTCCTCTTCCTTGTCCTATCCTCTCCCTTGTCCTATCCTCTCCCCTTACACACACATTTACACTAACATGCACAACACTTCCACATATTCCGGGAGACCGGTCGGGTGCTCAGAGCTTGTCCCGGCTGGGGCGGTGCCCCGCTGGTGGGAGAGTTCTGGTTAGGGGGAAACCCCACTAGCTGACGATAGGTCGGCGCCGGATCTCGCCAACCAGCGGGGGAAGATCACCGCCATCTCCCGAGGAAAAAAACACGCACTACACTAACGGGTCTAATGACCGAAGCAGTTGACGCGCCCGGAAACAAGAAAAAATCAATCAAAAACGCCTACCGTTTCCACAGTGTAATGATAGCGGGCGGCCCTCTGGACGCGCGTCATTCCTCCCACGGGAGTCAACAGCACTGCCTGGGGCGAGTGGGGGCGAGTGGGGGCGAGAGCGGTAGGAGTGGGAGGCGGTCAGAGTGGGCGGGGCTTGCTCCAAGACGAGCGACGTCATCTCTTCCTTTCAATCCTCTCTGACGACGTTCACTTTCCCATGCGTTCGTGATCCCTACATTCGTGCACCTTTTCGCATTATGGTATGTCCACATTCATATGCTTATTCATTGTGGTGTGCCCACATTCATATGCTTGTTCTTTGTGGTGTGCCCACATTCATTTGCCTGATCGAAATGCATAAGTGATTTTTTAAATTTTATTTCAAACACCGACAATTTCTGTATAATTCAGTAATGTGACTGGAGAATCTTATATTATCTCTATTCGTCTCTAAATCTTATATATCTCTATTCGTGTTATAATCACTGACATTTAGGTTATACAGCAGCGTATAACAATAATAAATCATTATAGAACTGAGATTTTTAATTTTTTCTTGCATCATTTGCGGAAGAAAGAAAAAAAAACTGACCGAATTTTAACACATATAAAGTCGTTGTTTATGTTTGTATTCCAATGTCGCCAGATAAAGTACTTTTTGAATTGTTTGGTTTTATAATTCAAATATCAATTTCTTTGTCGCATATTTTAAGGTATATTTTTGTGATCTATTATCATATGATTCATTGTAAGAATATTTCTAATATTTGTGATATTGTTACATTTTCCAATGAATGGTCCAATAAAATTTCCATTTTCCACTTCTCACAGAAACAAGCTGAAATATAGTTCTTAAAAATTTCATTAAGAAGAGCAAAGATCCCTATTAATGGTTAATAATATGTTGCTAATGTAATATTAAAACACTACTTGGACATACATTTGTGTAATTTTTGAAAAATTAAAAAAATCATCAAAGTAATGTTAATGCCAGCCAATACAGTGTCTTTAGCTCTATTAAAAAATTAATGAATACAATTGTGGCCCATTTTGAGAAAAGCTTGTTTTTAAAATTGCCTTAATTTGACACAAAATTACATGAAAACTACTAATATTTAAAAATATATACCAGACATTATTTAAAGATCTAATTTTGATGATTAGATTTCATTAAGGAGAAAGAAAGTTACTTTCAGTACTATAATTGTAGGAAGGCTCTAAAAAATTCACTTTCGCTATTTTCGAACCTTTATGGAATTCAACAAAAATGGGACTTTTCTCACTTGTATAAGTTCTAATTGTGATAACTTTTGTGGTCTAATTGTGAAAAATGACATTAAAAAAATTTATAATATAATTATTATTATATATCCAGTGATGATAACAAAGTTATCATCACTAGATTACGGATCGGTCATTTTAATCTGAAATATTGTTATATATTTAAAAAATGCGACCCAGAACCATGCCCTAAATGTGGTGAAATAATATCTACACAACACCTTATCTTAGAATGCCCCGGTATAGCAAAGGAAAGAAACCTACTGAAACTAGAAACTAACCTACATAAATTGTTCAGCTCTGAAGACGGGTGTGCTAAAGTACTAAAGTTGCTAGACATTGTTAACTTAAGTAAGGTAATATAATATAAAATTGAATGTTATTAATTTTAAGTAACAATTTAAGTAACTTAAATTAAATTTAAGTAACAATATGGGCTATAATGTTGTAAATTTTATGTATGTAACTTAATTTGATTGACATTGATTGTGTATACTTAATGAATTGTGGAAGCTTAATGTGTGTATACTAAATTGTGATACTTAACGCATTGATGTATACTTAATTGCGGTCGTTGATGACCTTTGATGTTAAAAAACGACCTTAAATAAACAAAATTTTGGTTTTTCTATAAAACCACTTTTCGATATCAAGGACGTGGATTCTGACAATATAGCTTGTTAGAGGAAGTAATTTACTGCAAGTAGAAAAAATAACTGTTAATTTTTCGCTATTAGGGAATTACAATACAATATTTTCTGTCAAAAAATCGCCGCTTTTTTATTACAATACTTTCTTTAAACTGCGTAAGTACCATGCAAAAAGGAAGTAAACAATAAATATGACTAACAACGACACAGTTAATCTACTGCAGACATTCATCGTTCATGACGAAATACCTTTCCCTCGTAGATGAAGTGTATACTTTAATAGTTTTATTAATGAAAAATTACAATTTCTGAGTAGTTCACATAGCAATTACTATGTTTGCTCTTCCAAAGCTACATTACATTCAAGATCTTGACACAAGGACGAAATTCAGAGCTTTAACGCTACTTAAAGAGATAGACTCGAACGAAACTGGGGCTTACGCGGGAAGGGGTGTCATAATTTGATTAACCTACAAACAGCATACAATCAATTGTTAAACTTTGCACGTTCCAGTACTTTTAATACTAAAAAATACTCATTAAGTCATTAATTATACTTTCTGTACACGCTAAAAAAACGCCTAATTGTGCAGAAAGTTCCTGATGGAACCCAACTTCACAGTTGTTAAACTTGGATGATAAATTTGTCGCATCGGTGTGCCTGATCCGTATTTTCGTCGCGTGGAGCGCTGGGCGTCCGTGTGACGGGCGCTCGGCATGTGGAGTGATTAATAAGCCACGGGTGCCACTGCGCATGCGCGCTGCAGGCCGCTGCGCCCACCGCCGCTCCTCTGCGGCGCGGGACTTCCCCGGCGGCTCCTTCAAAGCAGCTCGACGCCCGGCGCGCGCGCGGGGAACGTTCGTGGTCTCGCGTGTTTGTGTGTTTTTCTTAAACGCGTATATTTTGGCGGCTGTAAATCGTAAATGACGTAATGCGATTAGGTGTCGTGTTTTGATTGATTGATTGATTTTTTTCGTGTTTCCGGGCGCGTCAACTGTTTTGGTCATTATTTCCGTTAGTGTAGTGCATGTTTTTCTCGCGAGATGGTGGTGATCTTCCCCCGCTGGATGGTAAGATCCGGCGCCGACCTACCGTACGCTAGCGGGATTTCCCCCTAACCAGGACTCTCCCACCAGCGGGGAATCGCCCCAGCCGGGACAACCTCTAAGCTCTCGACCGGTCTCCCGGTATATGTGGTACCGATCAGAGCAGCCGGCCTCTAGAATTTTCCTCCCGACAACGACTGAATCCGACTTAGCTGACAAGCTAGCTCGAAAATCCTGCCACCGTCAGAACTCGAACCTGGGCCCTCTCGGTCAGACGTGCTGCAGTGACATCAGTTGATGCACTGAGCTACCGCTCTAGGTGTGTCGTGTTTTCATGTTCCTATTTATTTGTTAATTATAGTGGACCAATTGCTGTGAAACTTTGTAATAATCTTTAGGTTATCAGGATGATGATTCTATTGATGTGTTTTCATATTGTGTGTACGGAATTCCAAGTTTCGAGAACTAACTTGAAAGTTTGTATTTATGCAGTTTTTTTTATGGAACGACAATTTTGGCTTTGTAGGAAAAGTCATTATCCCTCCTATATGGACATAAAATTTACAATCTCTGTACACTAGGTAGATATGAATGAAAGGTGTCCGAAAATAATATTAACTCAAAAAAGACCGTGAGTGGATATACAATGTTTGTGCACAAATCCATCGATATGATAGTTTTACAATAGTTATATTAACACACCGTAAATATCTTCTTCCATTGAAGGGTGTACAAAGATAATTTATAGGTCAAAGAACCGTGGCGTCCTCGTGTCTGAAGGGTCTCGGGTTCGAATGCCGCCCTAGGCATGGATGTTTGTGTGGGTCTGTATACCATTACCCCCAATGTTAGTTACAGTGGTCGTTATAGGGCTTAGTAGTTGAAAAACGAATGTAAATAAGTAAAAAATGATAATTTATGATAATAATTTAACAGGCATTCCTTAAGCTTGTAACGAAGGTGCATTACATGTACAATATTTTTCTTTTGTCGAAAAAAGGAGCATTTCATAGAGTTCATTACAGCACATTGTACGCATCTACACTTAATCTTAAAAATCATCCAAATGAATTCACAAATGAAATTTAAGCAAATGGTCAACGCGTGTTTGAGAAACGTCTTTTAGGTCAGATAGGTTTACGGTTGTTAATTGAATAGTGACTTCTTTTATTTTTCTTAAAAAAAAACATATTAATTAATGATTAAAAGCAATATTTATTATTTTGTTCAAATAGTCAAATTTACAAATATATCAGATAAAGAACGTATTATAAAGGATGAATTATTGGAATACTTTTTCTCTTGACAAACATTATTTTTTTTAAAACATTCTATACGGAGACTGACAGGCATTACAAGCAGAGAAGCTCAATTGTTTCTTAATTTTTCGTTACCAGAAATACATTACCTCGCAAAACTGTAAAGTTCTCTCTTCCAACTCCTGTCTTCTCGGGTACGAAAGAAAAAGCTCAGACAGGCCAAGTTTGCTAGATATGGCGCAGGCTCTTGCTCACTGTATTAGCGTTTTCCATTCGCTGCACTGGTGCGCATCCAGTGCGCACTCAGGGCAGCTTTCGGGTTCCATTCGACCGTTAGGGCGCACCAGTGCAAAGACGCACGAGTTCCATTCGCACAATCACACGAAACCAGGACGCACTCGGGGCTCTCAATTTCAAGCTCTCAATTTCGAAACGCTAATAAAGTGAAAATAAAAATAGTGACCCCTACAAAATCATTCAAATGTATGTGCCAAGAAATGTTTCTCACACGCCCATACATATGCCAGCGGAAATGCTCATGTTAATATTTAATGGTTTTGAATAACCAAACAATTCTGCAGAAGCCTTTCGGTTCAAAATCATGTGTACTATATCGATCACTGGCAAATCTCGAAAAATGAAATATCGACACGTTTCGCATTCGAAATTTTCGTAGGTTTTAAATAAATAAATCACACGTTAATAGTTTATGAATTAATAAGTAAGAATTACCAAAAGACTTCATAGAAATTATAACAATAATCATATTTCAAAATTATTATTTTTCGAGTTCCATCAGTGTGACAGACAAAGAACAACTATCTATAATCTCACTGCGTAGCGCACACGCGCTGACTCAGTTCCGGAATCCGTTTCATTCGTAGCTGCCCTTCACGCGTGTGGGGCAGCACTGTTGCGGAGCGATGACGTTTTTGCCCTGCACTAGGGTGGGCTTCAGTCAACGAATGGAAAACGCTATAGGTCTCACCTGGAGTGATAATAAAAAAAACAGGGTCAAAACCAAGGAACAACGCTAGCTGGCAAAAGTCGAATTAATGCGACACTAACATGCCACATATATTAATATGTTCAGCATACTACTACTACTACTTCTTCGTCTTCTTCTTCTTCTTCTTCTTCTTCTTCTCTTCTTCTTCTTCTTCTTCTTCTTCTTATTATTATTATTATTATTATTATCATTATCATGATTATAGCGCGTAAATCCGGGATCTGGAGCTGCGGCCGCGCGCTGGGGTCTGGGGGGGCCCCTTTCCCACGGGCCGGGCCCAGGAACCGCTTTCCATGGATCGTGGAGGCAGGACGCAGGGGACCTGGCTGTGCCACCAACGGATACTCCCAACATCATCAAATGCATGTGTCTGGGATCGGCGCGCGATCGGCAGCTGCGGTGCCTGTCGCTCCTCGCTCCGCCTCCGCCCTCATCACCGCCTCGCCCGAACCCCTCCTCCCTCCGCCATCACCTCCACCAGCGACCGACCTGCAGCCTCCTCCACCCACATCATGCTGCCCCTCCGGCGGCTTCGCCCACACCGCCTTCTCTCACACCACCTTCGCCAAACCCACTACGCCTTCGAGCCGCCCCACAACTGTCACTCCCACCTTCGACCACCACCTCCGCTCTTCGCCTTCGCCCACACCACCTCCGCCTTCGACCCGTTCCACTCCTGCCGCCCTGCCCCCTCCCGCCCCTCGAATACATCGCTGTCGCCTCATTTCCTCCGCTCTCACCTCCGACTGCGCCCCACCCCTTTCCTCACCTCCTCATGAGCAACGCACGCAGCCACCTCCTCCCACATCTCAGGCGGAGCTCCCCGCCCCAGCTCGCACTTACTCTTTTGCACTTGTTCTCTCAAACATTCCTCGTGGACGGTACCGGTAGCGGTAGCTCAGTGCATCAACTGATGTCACTGCAGCACCTCTGACCAGGAGGTCCTAGGTTACACTCCCCACGGCGGCAGAATTTTCGACACTAACTTTCCAGCTAGGTCGAATTCAGTCGCTGTCTGGAGGAGAATTCTAGCGGCCGGCTGCTCTGATCAGTAGTTTTCCGTGGTTTCTCCGATCAACACCACGCGAATGCCGGAGCAGTACCCTAACAAACGGGCCACGGACCGCGCGCGATCTGTCCTTCCTCTTCCTTGTCCTATTCTCTCCTCTTACACATACACATACACTGACATGCACTACACTACCATATATTTCGGGAGACCGGTCGGGAGCTTAGAGTTTGTCCCGACTGGGGCGGTGCCCCACTGGTGGAAGAGTCCTGGTTAGGGGGAAACCCCACTATCCGACGGTAGGTCGGTGCCGGATCTCGCCATCCAGCGGGGGAAGATCACCGCTCATATCCCGAAAACAAACATGCACTACACTAACGGGACTAATGACCGAAACAGTTGACGCGCCCGAAAACACGAAAAATCAATCAATCAATCAATCATGGACGGTTTGGCTCTCTCCCCATTGGCTACCTTTCCCCCCACCCTAGCGGCTGTGTCTCCCCCTCCCTTGCCCGCTCCTGCCGACGCTTCCATTTCAGCTTTCCACTAGTTCTGCCATACCCAATCACTAACCCCACTTCCGCCTCCCGTGCCCCGCCTCCGCCGGCGCCTGCCACCACCCACTCCCCTTGCTCGGGGGGAAGATCGAGAGGATGTCAGCCCGCGGTGGCTGCTTCGTTTATTATTCCGGTGCGGATTCATTTGAGGAATAAATAAATGAACGCTCGTCCCAGGTGGCTTTTGAAGGTGGGATTTCTGCTGATACAATTGCTTCATGCAAATCAAATAGTTACAGCAACTATCTGTTAAAATTGCTGTTTTCAATTGACGTAATAGTTATTCAAATGATGTTAAAAATGCATCTAAGAATTTAATTTTGACTAACTTGTTCGTAAAATATCACTATTTCCTTCTTTGTACAACAATACTACCCTTCAAAATAGTTCCCTTCGGCAGCTACACACAGGCAGAGTCGTTGATCTCAGACTTGGTAGCAGTGCTGAAAGGCTTCAACTGGAACAGCCTTTAATGCGTCGCTCACATGCCTTTGAATGCTTTCTAGAGCTCCAAAATGAAGGTTTTTGAAGACGTTTGTCAATTTTTGGAATAGAAAAAAGTTACAAACACTCAGAGCAGTTGAATAGAAGGGCTGGGGAACTACAGAAATGCCTTTTGTGTTCAAACGTTTCCGTGATGGAGATGGCCGTATGGCATGGAGCCTTATGATAAAGTCTGCAAAGTCCAATCTCACACGAATCACCCTTTTTTGAGCCTTTCAAGAACATCTTTATAAAATACTGGGTTGAAAGTTTGTCCATGAGAAACAAATTCTTTATGCACGATACCCCTGCTGACAAAAATGCAAATCAGCATTGTTTTGATATTGGATTTGCTCATTGTAGTTTTCTTGATCAGAGGAAATTACGACGCATATTGCCACTCCTTAATTTGACGCTTTGTCATATTCGAAAAGCAAGGATTCATCACCTGTGATCACTACAGACCGAATTTGTTTTTCTACTCCCCGCTCTCAAAATGTTAATCTTCGCGTACTGTCGCCGTCCTAAAACAATATCCAATTTTTTCGTTACATATTTTTTTCAATTTTGGTACTATATTACATATTTCGCTATTTTTTATTCTAACAAAATACGCTATATCTCAGCATATTTTTTATCATATCAATTTTCTTAAATTTTCTTACATATTTTTATGTAATGAAGAATTTTCAAAAATTTCAGCAATTTTGTCTATATTATTACTGCGTGCTATGCTGTACTCTACTCGAGGTACGCTACGTGAAGACGCGGTCGGATGTTCTCACTGTCCGGCGGTTCTGCTTCAGTTATCTCAGAGGCGGGAAGTGAAAAATAATTTTCCCTTTTGGATGTGAATAGTATCATTGACGCGGCATTTGGCGACCTTTAACCTTAATATCCAAGAAACTTTGGTGATCGCCGTCGTGTAATACTTTAATGAGAATATTCCATGCTGCAGTGATTGTTTTTTGGTCGAAGATATCGCCAGTTTGTACAATGGCTTCTGTTGCGTCTAGTCTGGCTGCTAAACTACATTCCTGGGTAACAATTTGTGAAGATTTTACTCCCGATTGGAAAGTTGTATGGTGCAGGTGTACATCAACTTGTTGTTTCAAAATGAATTTTAAAATGTTTGCAATGTTTTTAAAATTTGTAAAGGAAATGTATAAAAGTAAGTTCGTATTATGTAAATGTGTTTTATAATTTTAATATAACATATTATATCCGATTTTACATATTTATTACTTATTCTTACTGTTTTCATAACATATTTATGTACATATTTTGACGAATCATACTACATAATATTCCGGTCTCTGGTGATCACACGATTGAGGATGTGTTCATTGCCAATCCTTTCAAGAAGATCAAGAAGAACTTTTTTTCATTGTCCATCAGCTCAGATGTGCGGTTTACGGTACCATTTTGGCACAAATCTTTGGCATGTGAAAATCTTTGGTCACAATTTGATGTACGGTAAAAGTGTTTAATTTTAATTGGTCACTCATCATCCGATCTCACGAGAGCCCTCACACGTTCGACATTTTTTTCAGTTTTTGAAGTTGTAGGTCTCTCTGAGCGCGGTTCTTCTTCAACGTGTTCTTGGCTTTCCAAACATGCTTTGTAAGCAATCCCCGCAAGCTCCGCATAGGCATCTTCAAGCTTCTCAAAGGTTACACACGCGGTTTCCCCAGGTTTAACACAAAACTGGATGGCGTACCGATGCTCTAAACTCCGCTATTTCATTTCTTGTTACTGAAATCAAACACATCACTGATGGCGCTCACATCACCTGATGGCTGTAGGGGTTGAAAGTCAGCCTGAGCATCTGGAAGGGGTGAACACAGATGTCTCATGAAGCAGAACAAAACGCCGTTATCAGATTTCTCCCAGAGTTGCCAATCGCATTCCATTCCTCACGAACCTTCGATATCAATGAAATCATAAAGGATTTTGAAATATATCTTTTTATGCTTTGATTATTTAATGTGCTGATACTCTTAAAACTTCCTACTTTTTAAAAACTTTTACGTCTTAAAGCGAATTCAACAAAATTAATAACATACTTACACGTTCCATTTATTTTTCAGTGTATATTTTGCACTCTAAAATGGATAATTTAAGCCATTTCTTGGACACTAACTGAAAGTTGAATCACATTTGCCGTGTATCAACATGTCGCCGACCCGTACATGTGTTTTGACAGGCGGTAACCTACTGCCTGCAATCTATATTTTGGTAGAAATGATTCCTAAACATAATTTTATAAAGTAAACTAATTGTTATTATGGGTATGCAATACAATGATCGAGCTATTTTTTAATGTTGTGTATTTTGATTGAAATGATTTAATACACACACATATATATATGATGAATAAGCAAACCAAAAATTTCTGTATCGATACCAGACATATTTCCGCACTGATGTGTCTTGAGCTTCTCATTCCACCCAGACCTTTTCAGTTGATCACCAATTAGTTACCACCATTTCTATCATTATTCATTCATCGTTGAAAGAAGGTGTCAACATGCAACGATGCCTCTTAAATTGCCATGTCTCGATTCAGTAAGTCTTACGAACACCAAAAATTTACTGTTAAAATTGACTCAGATGAGCATTGAAGCTTTGTACTGTATGTTTGTGTAAGAGAAATTAAAATTCATCATTACGAAAAGATAAATTTAAAGCACAATTCAAATATTTGTAATCTCAATTAATAATTGTAGATTAATTTTCATTCCTAATTACTTTCATTTATAAAGTTTCCCCTTTCCGATGTTCATATCCAATAATATTTGGTAATATGTTATATATATTCTAATTTGACGAGGGATGAAAAATATTGCGATAATTTGATGATGACCTTTGTCATTTATACTGCATTAACTCTAACATTTACTCTAAACAGGGACATCAATATGGAAGTCATGGGATAGTCTACATTTCAGAATCCTTTCCTTCCGGAATTTTGGTGATTAGAAAATTTGGGGTTTTTTTTTTTTCCGGGGTCATTTTGGTCATTAGTCCCGTTAGTGTAGTGCATGTTTTCTCCGGAGATGGCAGTGATCTTTCCCCCGCTGGATGGCGAGATCCGGCGCCGACCTTCCGGCGGCTAGTGGGGTTTCCCCCTAACCTGGACTCTCCCACCAGTGGGGCACCGCCCCAGTCGGGACAAGCTCTAAGCTCCCGGACCGGTCTCCCGGAGTATGTGGTAGTGTAGTGCATGTTAGTGTAAGTGTGTGTGTGTAAGGGGAGAGGATAGGACAAGGAAGAGGAAGGACAGATCGCGCTCGGCCCGTGGCCCGTTTGTTATGGTCCGGCATTCGCCTAGCGTTGATCGGAGAAACCACGGAAAACTACCGATGAGAGCAGCCGGCCGCTAGAATTCTCCTCCAGACAGCGACTGAATTCGACATAGCTGACAAGCTAATGTCAAAAAATCCAGCCGTCGTCAGGACTCGAACCTAGGACCTCCCTGTCAGAGGCGCTGCAGTGACATTAGTTGATGCACTGAGCTACCGCTCCCGGTATGAGATCTTCAGAATATATATCATTTAAGATATAAAATAATTTATTGACAATTCTGAAATGGCTATTGATCATGAGATAAACATTAGCGCAAGCTCTGAGAGGTTTAGTAAGTCTCAGAAACTTGGTTTCGCAAGTGCGTAATGTATTGACGAAAGCCCAGTAGCCCGATGGAATATTAAGGACTATTATATGAAGTCATTATTGAATCTAAAAATGGATAATATAATCCTCCCTAAATTTCCATTAATGCTGAACAATTCCTTTCTAGTTACAATGCAAATTGCATGCAATCATATCTAGCATTACTGAACAAACTCTACTCTTTGCATGATTCCTATTAAACGGGTAGTTGGTACTCCTGAGTTAATGGCAGTCATTACCAGCTGATGGACCTTTCAGAATCGTCTGGATAAATACCCACACAGTATCTAAAGTAGGTCCACTATACGTAATCACGTTCATATACATACAGGACGCAGCTGGCAATCCGATCGACGTGCTTTGTGAGTACGTACTTATTAAAGAGGAACGTGACCGACATACCGCCTAATAGTGTTCAATGTCAGCCATCATTTCAATTCCACACGGCAGCTCGCGTCGTCGGACCTTTCAACGGCTTCATAATATCGGTCATTCTGTGCTCACTTCGAATCATTTGCGTATATGTCCTATGGCCGAGTTTCCCTGGATTCGCAGAATATTGCTGGTCGTGTATTTTACACAAGAGGAGTATGCAATGCTGGTGATTAACAGAGCTGATTAAGGCAAAGGAGATCGGGACTCTAAGCGCCCTTTCCAAATTGAATTTGAATTCATAAATACGTGCATTCATAAACGAATCGTTTATTTTAGAAAGACAAGTTACTTTTATTTTAAAATTGAAGTTTTCTTAAAATAATAACCTATTAGGATAGTCACTTTGGTTTTAAAAAGAACATACGTCTAACAAAAGAAAAATGTCTGTCAAAGAATAATCATTGTGTGTGGATTTGTTCAGCAAAGTTTTTGCTGCTGTAGGTCTCTATTGTCCGTACGATTACGAAACGCCACCAGTCAACTATACAATAAATAACACCAGTCAAGTGTTTTCATTTATTCCTAATTAAGTTCTCTCTTACATCATCACCACAGCGTGACCAGAATCTCCAAGTCGATTGAAGACTTTACTAGTTCTCGTTCACCAACACCGTTTGGCGCAATTTATGACGTTTGTTCAAAGGATAGTATCAACCTATGTTCATCAAATGAAAAATGTTCAATGAGTCAATACAAGCAAATAATATGTTTTGGTCGTAGTCATTTTAAAAAAATATAGATATTGAAGTGTTTATATTTTGGTTGGATAATTTTTCAATTTATTGAAAAATAATCCAACTAATTCAAATGAATGCTATTGAAATGTTAGTGTTTATGGTGTTGCTGCTGTTGGTACAGTTGCTGAATTAACACCAAGGTAAGTACGGGTTAAGCACTAATAATACAATCTTTTTCTCATTAATGGTGAAAGCTTGTATACTATTTCAATGTGTAATTACTCATTGCTGACAGTTAACTTCATCATATTCATTTCATCTTAATAGTTGCACTACGATAGTTTTTCAACATCCGCGAATTCGCTATTTCCAATTTTCGGACATTCGCGATTAGAGACATGCTATTGGTTTAACATTCGCCACTTCAACATTCGCTAATGCGTCATTTGGTCGCACTTCATTTTTCTTCAAAGTGAGCGGATTTCTTGTTCATCAACATCTGGGAACCGAACTCGGCAGGCACCAGAGCTCTTTTTCAACAAAAATATCAAATTCAGATTAATAGAAAAACACAATTTTCAAATAATTCAATTCAGTTGTGTGAAATTGGAGGTAAGTCCTTTGACGACATGAACGGAAAGGCCAATCAGAATTTTCGCAACTGTGATGATAATAGCCTTAAGAGGAATTTCGGAAGATTATAAGTGAAGAAAAGCTCGACCGTAGTGATGGAATAACGGATGCAATACTGCGTCGTGGATCAACTTCAATGTCAAAACTGTGAATGGCGTTCGTAAACTCCCACAAGCTCTGGTGGAAAGTGTTATGTTCAGAATAATTGCACGCTTTTCACAAATAGAGATCTATTAAACCAAAAATCACAAAACCAAAAGTCCGGGAAGCTCCCACAAGCTCTGGTGGAAAGTGTTATGTTCAGAATAATTGCACGCTTTTCACAAATAGAGATCTATTACAGTTAACTGCAGAAAGTACATAGGTCGCAATTCCAGAATCCAATAGAGCATTCCAAGTCACAAGCCAAAAATCACAAAACCAAAAGTCCGGGAGATGTACCAAAAACAAGCTATGTCCTACCAAGAAATCTACACGGTACAAACTCCACACTCAATTCCACTCGATACACGGTCACGAGCGTTCTGCTTGTCTGGCTGGCGGCGCTCGCTTTTCAAGCGGGCGGCGCCGCAGACTCGCCGCCCCGCTCATGGCTCACCGGCCAGCCTTCCT
Organism: Teleogryllus oceanicus; assembly: GCA_964035755.1. Lineage (NCBI taxonomy): Eukaryota > Metazoa > Arthropoda > Insecta > Orthoptera > Gryllidae > Teleogryllus > Teleogryllus oceanicus. The sequence goes on along the minus strand of CAXIVR010000012.1, from coordinate 40,804,055 downwards.
TCTCGGATCGGGCGGCGCCTTTTCCGCATCGCCGCCTCTGCCTACTTCACCGGTCGCCGCTGAGCGCTGCCACCTTGGCGCGCTCTTCAAATGCGGTTATACAGCCGCAACAGTAAGGTCATTCTAAAGCGTACCTAACATCAAAATAACATCGAAATTTAAGAGAGAAATAGAAGGAGAAACTCTTCCATATTTGAAGATTAGGAAGATTAGGTTGATGAAAAAATTTAATCACATTTAACTTTCGAATAACTTTCCATAATGTTTTATTTCTTCTCTGTGGGCTAGTAATTGCGAGTTCTATTTTTTGTTGTGCTTACTTACTCACTTTCAATGCAATTATTTCTCATATTTTTCTTTCTTTCTTAAACAGTTTTTCTACAGGCAAGAACCTAAAACAGTTTTCTTCATTAAAAGACAGACTCAACATTCGCGGATTTAACATTCGCGATGTTTTTGGGAACCCAACTCTCGCGAAAGTTGAGGGATTACTGTATAGTAATATATATTATTTTCCAATTTCATTGGATTCCACAATTAACATATATCATAACGTTGATTATAATTTACTCTCTTATGATTCGCAAAGGAAAGAGAACAATTTTCTTATGAATTTAACATACTCCCGCTTCTAAAAATTCACGAATTACAGAATATGGTTTCAGAAAGAAAATACTTTAAAAAAGATCTGAAGGCTTCGTTTACCAAATCTTACGTTAGAAAAATTCTAATGATAACTTTCCTTCCTCAAAGAGTAACACAAATAATAAAGTATACAGCTATAACAAATTTCCGGAATATGACCGGTTTCCCGGAATATGTGGAAGTGTAGTGCATGTCAGTGTAAGTGTGTGTGTGTAACGGGAGATGATAGACCAAGGAAAATGAAGGAAAGATCGCGCGCGCGCGGTCCGTGACCCGTTTGTTAGGGAACTACTCCGGCATTCGCCTGGTGTTGACCGGAGAAACCACAGAAAACTACCGATCACAACAGCCGGCCGCTTGAATACTCCTCCAGACAGCGACTGAGTTCGACATTACTGACAAGCTAGTGTCGAAAATCCTGCGGCCATCATGACTCGAAACTAGGAGCTCCCGGTCAGAGGCGCTGCAGTGACATCAGTTGATGCTTTGAGCCACCTCTCCCGGTACAAATAAGGGGAATAGTGTTTGGAAAAATAACATTTTGTGCAGGATTCCTGGTAAATGTCCATCTCACCTGCATTATGCCTCTTCGGCATTCATATTCATTGTATAATGTTCGGTATTCATTGTAATAATAAAGAATAATCAACCTCTAGGGAATAAATAAACACCCACGCGCAAGGAATTCGCTTTAGAAAAGCGCACTTTGCGTCCGGCGCAATTATTCCTCCACCGCGATCGCGGGCTGCGGGCAGGCGGTCGCCACTGGGCAGCGGCTACTCGGCCGCCTCGCGACGCATTTGCAAAGCGAACGCGGCGCGCCCATACGAGCCAAGCTGCGCGTGAAATTACTTCGAAACGCTGAAAATGCGGCGCCCGGCCGCTGCCAAAGGCGCCTCGCGTCGCGTCGCTCAGCTGTTGCGCCACGCGGGACGCGCTCCCTCTCCCCACCCCACCCCCCGCGACGCGTTGCGCAGTGGTCTGAACCGGAACGAAACACGCGCAAAAAAAAAAAAAAAAAAGCAGCGGTAGCTCAGTGCATCAACTGATGTCATTGCAGCGCCTCTGACCGGGAGGTTCCAGTCCCGGCGGCGCCAGGATTTTCGACACTAGCTTTTCAGCTAGGTCGATTTCAGTCGCTGTTGGAGGAGAATTCCAGCGGTCGGCTGCTCTGGTACATAGTTTACTGTGGTGTCTTCGATCAACACGAAACGAATGCCGGAGCAGTACCCTAACAAACGGGCCACGGACCGCGCGCAATGTTTCCTTACTCTTCCTTGTCCTATCCTATCCCCTTGCACACACACACTTACATTAAGATGCCCCACACTACCACATATACCGGGGGACCGGTCGGGAGCTTAGAGCTTGTCCCGCCGTGGCGGTGCCCCGCTGGTGGGAGAGTCCTGGGTAGGGGGAAGCCCCGCTAGCCGACGGTAGGTCGGCGCCGGATCTCGCCATCCAGCGGGGGAAAATCACCGCCATCTCCGAGGAAAAACATACACTACACTTACGGTACTAATGACCAAAGCTGTTGACGCGCTCGGAATCACTAACCAACCAACCAATGCGCAAACATTTTTTTGGAAACAAAAAATTATTTATTACTGAATGGAAAATATTCCTCCTGGTGGGTCATGGCAAGCGAGCGAGCTTTCCATGCCACGACCCCAGGTTCGATTCTGGTATGGGGCACAAATTAAAACAGATGCTTTTCACTGTCGGTTCTCAGTTAACATGACAATGTGGTTGACAATGTATGAGATTTTCGCGGGTAGGGATTGCCAAACAGATGTACGGGGTTCCGACTGCTTTCCATTGGTCTCCCTAGCTCATAGACGTCAGGCTGGGAAGTCACGGCTTGGTCCTAGCCTGCAGAGTAATAGCACATCTCAAAATCTCAAGAACCTAGAAAATTAAACAAGAATCAATACATATATTAGTATTAAAAGACGTGTTGAAAGTTATACGTTTCAAGCAAATAACACTGTTTACTCTAACGAGTGAAAATGCTCAGTTAATAACTCTTTTGCCTGAAGAACTCCTCAATGTTTGTTGTTTATATTCATTTTTTAAGCTTTTATAATGTATTGCACCTTTCAGAGGGATATTTTATATTTTCATTGGATTAAATAAGCCATATGCAACTATATTCCGCCAAAACTCTTACTTGTTAACTAAAAAAATGATGGCCGATTTTAGAAGAACGCCTAAAATTACCTAAGGGAAATTATTGTATGTTTTAGTGCGTATTTCAGTAGAGATTATTTGATTTGATCTGACCCTTTGAGAATGACAATGGTTTAAAATTAATATTACAAGGAAAGAAAAAGGCCATAATTTTCGCTAAAGTAAGTTTAAAATTACAGATAATAAAAACGATGCTATTAATTTATTTAATCGTTAGAGTTCCAAATTCAATTCCGTTTAGATGTAAATGAATAATATAAGATAAAACAAAATAACGCGTTGTCTGCCTTCTATGCGCTCATTTCGGCCCTTTTAGACCACTGCGCACCCCCTCCCTCACCGGCCCACCACGTCTCGCGCGCTCAAACGTGCGAGCTGTCACTGAGGACAGGCCGCTTAGTCAATTCATTCGCTCGCCCAGAGAACCCACGTTTCATTAAAACTTACGCGCGGGAAAAACACGCGGCACGCGGCGGCGGCGGCGGCGGCGGCGGCGGCGGCGGCGGCGGCGGTGGCGACTACCGCGCGGTGAGGGCGCACTCACGGAATTTCCCCTGGGGAAGATAACGTCTGCGTAAACACACGTCTACTTTCTTGCGATACCAAACGACTTTTTTCTCTGTTAAAACCAGCTTGTACAAAATCTGGTTGATCACGAGTTGTGTTGTCTGTTGTAACTTTGTAGGGTGATAATTGTGTATTAGTAATACGACGGGTTTACATTTCACGTAAGTTTTATCACATTTTGAAGGGGATGAGATGCCAGGATTTCGATTGTTTGATTGATTCATTCCTGTTTCCAAGTGCGTCATGTGCTATGGTTATTACTCCCGCTAGTGTAGTGCATGCTTTATCACGGGAGACTGCGGTGTTCTTCCACTGCTGGGTGATGAGATCCGGCGCCGACCTACATATCCGATTGCGAAGGTTTTACCCATCCAGGAATCTCCCAGCAGTGAGAAACCGCCCCAGTCGAGACGAGTTCTTAAAGCGTCTTACTGGATTCCTGACGTGAGGTAGTGTAGAACATCTACGAGATAAAAAATAATACTTTTAAGATACGTAGCGAATTACATGGGCAGAGTAAAACATTGTATTTTGTTCCTTTCAAATGAAATATGTGTGTTGTGGTCACAAGAATTTCAGTCTCATGCATACTAATGATGATCTTATGTTGTCTGAAAAGTCCTCATTCTTTTAATTTTCTCCTCACAAAATGTAATGGACCTTTTTTTTAAGCACTTGGTGTCTTATTCGAGTCGCGACTAATCGTTGGGGTTAACGAGGTTGGCAGAACGAACTCGTGGGAAGAAAGTGTGGGAAGAGTTTGTGCAACGAGACATTACCAGTCTAAAACGCACAAATCGTGATTTTCCTTCAGTTGTCTTTTGCACTTAACGTTATGAATTGTTTATTTTACGTCTTTGGTTTGTCTTGAAATGCGATGTTGCCCTTCTTTGCCTCTCAGTTCTTACGAGGCCAGCGATTTCGTCCTTCCAGGAAAGCGTAAGTTCAACCAGTTCGTCTTCCATTTTTCACCGATTTATTCACAGTTCTCTTTGCTTTCATTTTTTAAGTTTTTTTTTCTCCGAGAAGAACAACGAGATTCTCCCAAGAGTTTTCAAGATCCAAAGTCGCATCCCTTGGGAGTGTAAGAGACAAAGCGTTTCTTCTTCCTACTTCGCCTTGCTCTTTGTTCGCCTGCAAACGCACGAGGAGAATAAAATGGGAACGTTTTAAATGGTTCGAGCAGCTCGTTATGCAACTGTGCGAATGCTGAATCCGTTGCTCTCGGCTCCGCTCTGCTTGGCTTTTGAAGTTGGTCTCGTCTTAAAACAATTGTTAGGCGGAACTTTCTCCAAGGTATACCATGTGATCCTGCGAGCACTTTCCTTTCTCTGGGTTTGTAAAATTAATGAGAAATTGGATGTAAAACTAATTTTTTACTAATGTTAATTCATGATCTTAGGCAATTTGGTGTAAGAAGAAATAAAAGAGGTCATCTTCGTCAACATATTAGCTTTATTAAGATAACCGGCTTTCGACGGCTTTGCCGTCATCGTCAGTCTACAAGATACAGAAAGATACAACAAAATTATAAATAAATACACAATAAGATAGAAAATTAAATTACAATTAATGGAATGGATTTTCCTTCTTATTGTGTATTTATTTATAATTTTGTTGTATCTTTCTGTGTCTTCTAGACTGACGATGACGGCAAAGCCGTCGAAAGCCGGCTATCTTAATAAAGTTAATATGTTGACGAAGATGACCTCTTTTATTTCTTCTTATAAGAACGTCAACAACACCAAATCAGAATTCCCACAATTTGGAGTAATATGCATTTTATGTCTAATTCGTGTCACAAAATAAATGGTTTGCCTTAATATTTTGTCCCCTGCTTATGCTGTAACCCACATCTTCAAGGTTTGTCTGTCTTTCTAGTCATGACGAATGGTCCGTAAGGGTTGATGGACTCGTCACCCAGTTATAATGGTGGAAGTAGAGTCAGAATAAGAAAGAATCACAAACAGTTCTTGGATATTTTGAGGTATAACTTCGACAGTCATATGTTATTGATGAAAAAACCCTGATGCATCAGAGAATCCAGTCTCTAGAATTATTTTTCAGGCAATAACATCGTCCGACCCTAACACCTAGTATGATTTTTTGTTAAAAAAAAGAAGAAAACTCCGATAGTCGGGATACATTTTTAACGTGTTTCATTATTTTAGTATTCATATTATTATTTACTGAATTCTTCTTTTAAGGCTACAACATTCTCCCTTTCTTTTTTTATGCAGTCGGGTACCAATGATAAATCTTCTTGACTATTCTTTCTTCTTGGATTCGACAGAGATATTCAAACCAGCCAAGCCGAAGTGAGATGTGATTTACAATGCTTTTCGAGTTTATGATGCTTCAATTTCATGATTATATTTTATCGTCCAGTGATTGCCAGCAACCTTTATTGGACCGTAGATCTTTCTCATTATTTTTCTTTTAAATACATTTAACCTTCTAATGTTATTTTCCTTTAGGGTTCAGGTGTCTGACGCATATATTATTACAGATCTTATTATGACTTTATTTTTTTTTAAATTTTTAAATTTTAATGTTTTACCTTTACTTTTTTACAACCTTACTCTACAGGTTTCATTATCAGATTTACATCTCATGTACTGTGTTTTTCTTGGTTAATTGCTAAACCAAATTTTGAAAATTACTCTTTAAGTTGTTTCAAGATTTTTTCTAATATATAATTTTGTAGCATTTCTCAAATATTTGCCTTGTTATAAATGTTATCAGTGGTTGACCTATTTTTCATAAATCCAGATTGCTGATCAGTTTTATCTTCCACTATTTCAACTAATCTTTTTTTTAGCAGAATTGCAAAAAAATTGTTATATTTAACAATGCAATTGGTCTTGCAATTCTTGCATTCGCTTCTGGACCTATCTTGAATACTTTTCTCTTGTCATTTTTTTGCATTAATTATGTATTTGTTTTTTAAGAATAAACCAAAATTGGGAATTATCTTTCCATTTTCTTTGTTTTGTTTCAGAATAATATAACATGCCTCGTTAAAGGTAGGCTTGTTCTCATCTTCTTCGAGCACATCATCTCTCTATAATTTCTAATTATTTTGCTGCAGTTCATTAATTTTGTCTGGAGGATTACATCTTTTTATAAAGAAAGCTTTTTACTGAATTATATACCTTAATTTTCTCTTACGCATGTATAAAAAAATTCTACCTTACGCATGTATCAAAAATCTCTACCTTTATAATGTGAAACAGTACTCGAATCTGTAACAGTGTAACCTCTACCCTTAGAATCACACTTTGGTATTTCGCTCTAAGATTTGGTCTTTTGAATTTATCGCCTGCGGACAATGTTTACCTGATGAAGCTTTACTCAGGATGCGATTCCGGGTCACGTCAATATAAGTCTTTTGTAATTGCTATGCATTTCCCAAAAATGTGTGTTTGAACGATACCCTAGTCTTCATAATTTTGTTGAATACTTATTTTTTCATATATTGCTTTTTTGATGAATGGATTTTGAATATACAAAATCCCTTACTTATACACTTCTCTACCATTTGACGATTGGTTAGAACTTAATTTCGGAAGTAGAATGTCCTTAGAGAATCATTGGCACGGTAATACATACAATACCATCAATAGATTTGGGTTCTCTAAGCGGTCGGGAAAGGAAGAAGGCGAGGATGCCTCAGCTAAACGAAAATAAATGCGGATCATCATTGCACTGCGCAGCGGAGAAGTTGCACCCTCGTCGTTGGCGAGTGGCGGAGGAGAGGCAGCCACTGGAGCAGTGAATTCACCCCCTGGAAGCACTCGGTGAAAGCACTTGCGCCGAGGGGCTAGCCCTTTAGGTCGTACCTCTCCGATTTGATTTGATTTTTTCGTGTTTTCGGGCTTGGTCAACTGCTTTGGTCATTAGTCCCGTTAGTGTAGTGCATGTTTTTTCTCGGGATATGCGCGGTGATCCTTCCCCGCTGGATGGTGAGATCCGGCGCCGACCTACCGTCGGCTAGTGGGGTTTCCCCCTAACCAGACTCTCCCACCAGCGGGGCACCGCCCCAGCCGGGACAAGCTCTAAGCTTCCGACCGGTATCCCGGAATATGTGGTAGTGTAGTGCATGTTAGTGTAAGTGTGTGTGTAAGGGGAGAGGATAGGACAAGGAAGAGGAAGGACAGATCGCGTGCGGTTCGTGGCCCGTTTGTTAGGGTACCGCTCTGGCATTCACCTGGTGTTGATCGGAGAAACCACGGAAAACTACCGTTCAGAGCAGCCGGCCGCTTGAATTCTCCTCCAGACAGCGGCTGAATTCGACCAAGGTGAAAAGCTAGTGTCGAAAATCCTGCCGCCATCAGGACTCGAACCTAGGACCTGCCGGTCACAGGCGATGCAGTGACATCAGTCGATGCACTGAGCTACCGCTCCCGGTCGTACCTCGACGTCTATACTGCGGTTTTTTCTTAGCTGGACTTCAAGGTCACTGAAGGCCCGTCACCACGGTAACGTTTAGGCACGGTTTTTCGCGTCTTTTTCAGTACTGCCGCTAGGTGTCGCATGCTCGCAACAGTATCTAGAGCCCCTGGATACAGAGAGTAGCGCATTTCTGTAAGGTTTGCAACTGTATATCGTAAGGTCTAGTACTGCATCAGTTAAGTCTAGAACTAGTATATATGTCACTGTATGTGAACTGTAAGTCGTATATATAGATTAAATGTAATATATTAATTATGTATAACTGGTACTCTTATACAGACAGAACGCATAATATATTAGTTATGTATAACTGGTACTCGTATGCACACAGGACAGGAAACAACGCCTAAAAAACAGAATCACGATACGAAACGTGCGCTCGGAACTATGCAGAGCAGCATCTACTCCGGGGTAAGTGCAGGCTAAACGCTCTCAATTGCTTCGAGCGGTGTGACCTGAATGTGCTAGAGGAGGTGCGGCTCCGAGACTCTCTGCAACAAGTGGATCAGGGGAGTGTGAGAGAGATTTTGTGTAAATGAAAAGTGTTACTCTGTCCGGATCCGATGAAAATCTGAATATTAGAGGGAGTATCAAATTTGTGAGAAAGAAAATACACAGAGAGTAGATAGAAAACCTACTTTACTATATATATATATATATATATATATATATATATATTGATTGCAAACCTCATGATATTTACGAAGTAAAGAGAATAGATCCGATTTTAAACCCACAAAATTCATCGTGGCATGGATTTGATCAACTCTGCCTTAGTCGCGGGGTCAATTTAACTTCTCTCTTAGGGCCGGTTTTACCAACAGCTGAGTAAAGTTATGAGTAGTTACTCGAAAGTAAGCATTGCTCCACTACTATTACTGTCGAGTAAAATATAAGCGTATCACCACGCTTCTGGAGGGTTATGTTACTCTAGAGTACATACTTCCCAATTTCCTACGTGTACCCCCTGAATACGCAATTTTTCGTACACAGCAGAGAGCGATTCACGAGGCCGTGAGCGAGAGTGACGCTTTTAACTGCTGCAGACCAACGGGAACCTCTGGTTATTTCCTTTCATTTCAGTTTTGGAGTTATTTGCGCCGTCTTGGTGTTAGTCTTCAGTGGTCATTTGAGGTAGCGTAGTTTCGTAGTTTTTGTATCTTTATTTCTTAGTCTAGTTTCTCGAATGTATAGTCTTACAAACTAGTTCGAAAATGTCTAGTTTTGCAAATGTTGCTAATCTGACGTTTATTAAATTTTATTGTTTATTTTGTTTGTTTTATTTTTTAAACTTTCATTTATCTTTCAACTATTTATAGTTAAAACGTTGGGAAGGAATTCTGGAACTCAAGGAAACGTACGCAAATGATATTCCCCCCATGCGTCATATACAGTTTATTATTGTTTTTGACTAAATTACTTTTAGTTCTTGTAGTTACTTTTGTTGTCATATATTTACTATCTTTATTTCGTATCCATATTGGTGAAAGATAAATTTACAAAGTCCTCCACAGTTTATTGTGATAATTAATCAATTAATTTTTAATGATAAAATCAACATTTAGTGTTGGAATATGGCATCGTTTACAGTCAAAGAATACGCGTTGTTAGGACAATGGATCAACAAGGGTTAATATTCCATGCTTGATGTCAGATCGTGATACAAATAGACACTGCCCCGGACAAATGATGTGCAGAAAATATGAAGAGGGTCTTGGAGGGTCGAGGTCGTCAGGAAGGAGGCGTGAATTCATGCTCTAGAAAGATTTCGTAGCGAGCACACTAGCGGTTAGTGAGGTACCATCGAGTTTTCAATATAGGCTGGGTTTTATGTAGATTACAGTAAGCCATGAATTTGTTTAGTTGAAAATTTGAGAGCTTGGTCACGTGTAAGTGGTGATATTAAAGGGTAATTGGGAATTTTGATTGAAAATGTTCCCTTTGAAATGTGAAGATACATATTTGAGTTCCATCTAACCTTAGATTACATTCAGGTGACCCACTCTTCCATATTTCCAACCTACAATGAAACCGCCACCGTGTTTATCTGTAGGCACCCAATGTTGAGGATCCAGTTCTGCTTTAAGGTAGCGCAATATCATGCGACTCCCGTCTTGGTCAAAAAGTTTATTTTTACTGTTGTCTCATTGTGACTATTATGATCCTTTATTTCGGTATTGTTTTGCAAAATTTAACCGCTTTTTGCAGTTACTTTATTTACTTAGTACATTTTCCGGTCATGATACCCTTTTCACCTGCAAATATTGTACACTTTACTAGTTGCTACTTCAAGCTCACGATTTCTCATTTCCTCTCGCAATTTCACGGCATTAATTTTGCGTCCGTTTATAATTTCGAGAATAATAAGTCGTTTAACTACTTTACTGAATACTCTTGGTCTGCATGGCCGGGAATTATTTTTCACTGTCTTATGGACAAAATCAATTATTGATGGCACTGTTGAACGGGATTTATTTTTAACTTAAGATATCTTTTTCAAAGATTTGCATTATTTGCATGCAATTTTGTAATTAAATTCCATGAAGAATTTTCGCTTTCGTGCGGTTTCTGATTGCATTTTCACCTCCCTCGCTGTGCTGGGAACTTTTTACTGCGAATTAATCCCCTTTGCTTATTATAAGTGGTACACTGAGTTTCATGAATAATAGAATATTGAAAAATTCACTATTAACTATGTCATTTCCCTCAATAATTTGAATGCACATTCACTTTCCGTGCGTTGTCTGCTCGCCTTTTGCCGCAGAAGATTTTATTTTTATATATTAAATTTATATTCTGGGTTTTTCTTTCGTATTCTATTCATGAAATTTTAATAATTTGTACTTACGCTAAACACATTTCTTTCATCCCGTCCTGTACTAACAGACATTTATTTACCTTACAGTTGCGAGTATACGATCACCTTCCGAACTGATGCGAACCATGAAATGCAAATCTGAGAATTTCATTTGCGTAGCTGCGTGGCAAACTTGAAAATACCGATTTATACGAAATGTATATGTTATCTATGAATTTTTTTAAAAATATTTGTGAATTTCTCTGATATCTTTGAAGATTAATTACAAAAGATAATTAATAACTAACAATATACTATATAATAACTAACAATAATTATTTCCTTATATTTATTGCTTTTAATGACTGACAAAATCACAAAACGAGTGTTTTAATAATGAGATGTTAAATCGCTCATTTTAAAAATATATAAGAATTATGTATGTATGCATTTGGCGTTTCTGGGTCAGTCGTCCCACTTCGCCGGCCAGCTACCGGTGTCCCCCGTGCCTGGGCCTAGTTAACTTCCCATGCTTGGGGGTAAGAGCGACATGCGGCGAACATGACGTATTCTCTTCACCGTAACTAGCAAAATCCGCCTGCTTGAGCTTTTTTCTTCGTCACACAGCTGCAAATACTGGGTTGATTTTAAAGGAAAGCTACCATTCTATTTTTGTCTCGACCGGGAATCGAGCTCGGGACCACAACACGGGTAGCTAGTATGCTACCCATGAGACATCCCAGAGACTTATAACAATTATTGAACGAATTATTGAAAGATGTGTCTCAGAACGTAACACTTCTACAGTCCTGTATTGTTCATTTTCAGAAATTTCTGTTTCCATGATTCTGAAGCCAATTTTGCATTTTGAATGGAAAGGGTGGCAAATTCAAAAAATCAGAAGAACCACTCGATTATTTGTACAAAAATGTCAAAAATAGTAATTATGTAAGAAGAAATTAATTATAAATAACAAGAAAATGGGTTACTACAGTTAGCTCAGTTACGCAAAATTTAAAAAAAATGTCTCATTTAGTCGTGGCCTATTAAATATCGTCATATAAACACTATTTTAATTAATTTGAACACTATTGAATTACACTGCGTATAAAAAACTTTAAATTAGTTTTAAATATTCATAACAATTATGTAATATAAGAACCCTCTCTCCCCATGTTCTGTGTACTAGAAAACAAAATTGACCTGGTTGGGTTTTAAAGACGTCCATCATTAAAGCATAAAGTGCGCGCCTCGAAACGCCAAAAGAGAAAAGTGAAACGGCAGGAACAGGCCGCAAGGTGAGGCTGCCGACAAGGGAAATAATGGCGGCGGCATGCCCTGGTTGCCTCGCCTTGATTGCCCTGCGTTTGAAACAAAGGCTCCCTCAAAGCCACAAGGACTCCGTTCCTGAGGTTTCCTCAAGAAGCTTCCCTAGTGAAGTTTCTGAATTCAACTGTTTCCCTTTTCGTGATCGAACGCAGAGCAAGGTAGCTCATGTGCTACTTGTAGAAGCCAACATATGATGTATGTTCTCTCTCATTGTCGTCTTTTGGATCTGACAATGTTTTATTGATTTGTGTATAGAATACTGGAATCAAATCTTCAACATAATTACTGGAGTTAACTACTGGTACTACAGATGTACATACTTTTTCGCGTTATTCATAACTTCCACAAATTCGGAAAATTGGAGAAACGAAAATGAGACATGTGCCATTTTTAGGCGTACTTTACTCTCTACTCGAAAAACATGAAAGAAAAAAAAATTGGATCCGTCTCTAAGAAGAAGGTTTTTATAAATTACATTAACTTCACACAGCAATTAAGCGAAAACTGTTCGTTTTTTTACAAAAAATTGTACAGGACCTTATTGAAAGATTTTATTTTTACTTTCTCACCTTACTTCGTAAGAACACAAAGTATTGCGCCGGAAATCGGCGATGATCAACAGAAAAATCCTCATTGCCGGACACTCGACACGAAAAAATGGCGAGGATGTGCGTAATTTCTGTGTGAAATTGATGGAACTTACAAAAAGATATTTGTCAAAAACGGCTTCAAATTTTACATTTTTTCCACGAATAGAGGAGGACTCTTAAAAAGGACTATTAAAAAGTGGCGGAGGAGACCTCTAAAATACCATTTTATTTAAACTCTCCGAATTTTCGAAAATTGCAAAAGTTAGAAATAATGCGAGAAAACATGTACAGTTGCAGCACTACTAGTTAATATTTCTCTTGATTCGGATAATATTACTTAAATATTGCCTTCTGCCGTTACGATGATTTTTTTCGCTTCTGTTCCGATTAGTTCACAAACATAATGCCGGTACATTTAACTGTTTCTATAATAACTGATATAATTGGCATTAATGGCAAAAATGACAACATTGTTTGAAAATAAAAGATTTCTTTGTAAATGTAACATGAACTCAAGTGTATTTGTCCCTGATATCAGCATTTTGAGTTTCGTTTCGTAGAAACAATGTTCTATTTCTTCATGAGTGAATGACGGCACCGCATGTATCTTAAGTGCTTCAGGGTCAGTTCTCTGGGTTAGGTGCTTGGATCATAAGTATTTTCTCTACGTAGTCACATGGTCACAACTGCAGTGAACATCGCGTGGTTGGCGCCTCATCTGCAAATAGGCGTGCACAGCAAAGTTGCGCTCTGTTGTGGCGGAAAATTAACCGTTAATGACTCAGGCGTTGTGTTGTGGGTGTGCAGGGCGACAGTTAACGCCGACGGCTGTGGGCTTTGCGTAAAAGGTTGTTGAGGACGTGGGGGTAACATCGCTGCAGAGCACGCTGCGCGGTTGAGAAAATAAGAATTCGTTGAGGACAGAAAAGTCGTGACAGTGATCTCGCAGACTTATAGATAATGGTTGCTTATTTATTTATTTATTTATTTATTTATTTATTTATTTAGTCAAAATTTGTATGTGACGTATGGGGGAGAAAATCATCTGCGCACGCTTTCTGAGTTTCAGAGTCCCTTCTTAACTATTAATCCCAATTATTAATAGTTGAAAGTTGAAAAAATAATAGAAAATAATAATAATAATAATAATAATAATAATAATAATACATTTAAAAAGCGAGAGATAAACATTTCAAAAACTAGATATTTTCGTTGCCAATTATAGAAAAATTATTTTTACGGTAAACGAACGAACGGATTAAATTTTTTTTTGGTGGAAGTGCAAAGTAGCAATATATTAGGATTATGACAGGGGTGAAGACAAATACATACTAATTCACAAAGGGCCACTAATACATACTACACTAATACAAATACATACTAATTCACAAGTTCCAATCATCGAATGGTAACAAAAAGCCAGAGGGCCTGTGATCCGACAGCTTTTTACCGCCCGACATCGTTAGAACCAGTTATAGAAGAATTTTCCTAAGGATGAGTCAAAGTGACAGTTCGCGTAACAAGTGAACATGACATTAGTTCAGAGAAGTATCCCTCCGCCTCGACAGCTGTTCAGCCACGCCCCTTCGTAAAGTGTTAGGTTATGGTTCCTGTGAAAACATGACTATGCAGAAGTCTAATAGTTTCGCTGAGGTAAATGCGCGTACGCGGGTCCGGGAAATACTTCACTTTAATTACGTGTGTGGAAAATCTCTTAACATGCTCTCACAATCAGTAAAAGAAAACTGCCACGAATGTAAATAAAAAGAAAAATGATTTTAAGCCGGAAACACGTGCACCGGTACCATCTCGCATTCAGGTCTCGGTTTTAAAATAAACATAATATTTATCACACAAACAGTAAATTTAATGTAATGTTTATAGAAAAACGTTTTTACAGAAGAGCATATAACACTCTACTACCTAATTTCAATTATTTCTCGCGGCGCACTATATTTTTGTCGGACGAGGACATCAAAAAAGGAAGTGTCGAAGTTACAAGTTAGTTACAAGTTACAAGTTAGACAGCTGTCGAAGTTACAAGTTACATAACTGCAAACGCACGAATACAGGAGTCTAATGGGCTCGAGGGCACAATGAACACAGAACCTTCAGTTATCTTGCCAGCACTAGCTGTCACTTTGGCTCATCCTTAGGAAAATCGTTCCATAACATCCGTGGTACATATATGATTTTATTTTTTATCTAATTTTAATTATTCATATTTACTTATTTACCAATATTTACCAGTTGTTAACCTGAATCGTTTTATCACTTCATATTTCCATCCCATAATTACCTTTCATAATTCCCTCCGTCAGCGAACATGGAGCAACATTCGTTTACATACTTCCCTCGTCACCACGACCCTCTCTATCCAGGTAAGTTATGCAGGGAATATCGAGTTCCGTATTGAAGGCAATAATAATCAATAATGTATCAATAAAATATAAATAGGTTTTGGGGTATGAGCGTGAGAATATAATATTCAAACGCTTAACTTTACAAAGGAGAGCATAAGAGATAAATAGAATGAAACAGAGAGGTAGGGAAATATAATTTGAGATAGATGGGAATATAAATAAACTAAATGACGGACTTATTTCCAGAGAATCGGGGCATGAGCGCGAGTGAAGCTGCAGGATTGACGGGCACCCAAAGCGACGGAGCGCATGACAAGACCAACCCGATTTGACAGCGGCAGCACTTTGTGCGTGATGTGCCGCACACCTGGGCGTTCACCGTGGCTGCCGCTCTCCTCTCCTCTCCTCTCCTCTCCTCGTGCCGTGCCCGGGACGCGTGGGCAGGGCCACTGTTGTCCCTCGCAGCCGAAACAAGCGCTTAATGAGAGCGGGATTACGGTCTTATCGGAGTCTGCGATTATGTGCGCGGCCAATGGCACGGGCGTGAGTTGCCTGCTGGAGGATTAGGCAGCACGCGGAGATAGCACTTGTGCGCGTGTGCGCTCGGCAGTCAACAGCATCTACTCCCTCTTCCCTCTGCGATGCATGCTCCGTGTCGGATGACTGTCATTTACTCGTGTATGATTCCTCTCGTAGATTTGGGTTAACACATCGATGGTTATTGTATAGCAAACATCCTAACACTACGTTGTGGCACTTGGTTTGGGGTTAAAATATTACTGCTTACTCGGTGGGACAGATTATTTTACAGTCGATACGAAAAGTACGTCGAAGTATAATTATTTCCCCTTTGTTTTGGGCTGAAAATTTGATGCCCTTAAACGGTATTCCATTGGCTTACTCAACAAAACGTACTCCTATACCTTAGTTTAAAACATTTTCTCGTCCAGGCTTCAGGGTTGGATAAGATAGTATCTTCATACATTAAAAAGTATTGTTGCTGAGAACTATATTTCATTTTCATCATTTTACTGAAAATAATTAAGTGTATGTTTACGTTTCTTTTTGGAAAATTCAAAGGGTTTGAATGTTTTAACATGCTGAACAATATTTTTCTATAAAGGACTTTGTCTCTTCTTGGTGACCCTAGTTTTTCAATAATTTCTCATGACGTTCACAGGTATGTAACATGGCTGTAGATTGGTAGCATTTGTTTTTTCACTTTCGCACACATCAATCATCGTTAGACTGTGAGATCGACAATTTCAAGGGAAGAATCAATTTTCATATAATAGCCACATTTTATCATGTACACTGTAATACAACAAGGGAACATTTATAAGGTGATTTTGCTAAATAGCATACGCATGACGATAATTAATTGAAAATGACCCCATTTCATGAGTGGTTTCATATAAAAAATTCAGTAAAATTTTTAAATTGTTTCTGGAAACCTGCGTAATCAATTTGGGTACCCGGTTCGGTCTAGGTGACACGCAGCAAGGTGACTAAATAATGAAGTCATCAGTATGCAAAGTTAATAGTCTCGATGCGGATGATATATTATTCAGTGATTTAATTTGTATGGAATTTAAAAGTATAATTTTCTAAAATATTGTTTTCACTTCCACGCATGCTACTTACCTATATAAGTAAGTATATAAAGGAAGCATTGTATTTTTGCGGCAATACGACTATTTTTCCACAGAAAAAACTCGTTTAGTGAGTCCCTAATATTACGTTGTGTACTCGGGTTCTGCGCTTTGGGACTCCTTCATACCGAAAAATTGATTTAAGGCAAATGTCTATCTGTGCATCTGTGGTCAACGCCAGTGGCCAAATCATTCAGATGATTTTCGACAATATTGAAATTCCCTGAACGATATGACCACCTTCGGGGCCCTACGAATTTGAAAAGGATATATTTATTTTTGGAGTGCTTTTCATGACACCAATTTTCTAAAAAAATGCTTAAAATTTTTTGGCTGTATTTTTTCCTCGGATAGAACAAAGTACTCTAAAAATGACACAGTTATTATTTTCGTTAACATATCTGCGAATTTGAAGATTACAAAGTTTCAAAATATTTTTGGCGTCTTCGTACAACTTAAATATTGAATGTGGGGATTTTTCAATATATCTCTCAAAAACGACTTTAATTTTTCTTATTTTTGGATAGAGCAAAGTAAGCTTAGACAAATTGCAAGTTCCAATTTTTGGTAAACTATTTTCGAGAATTGCAAAAACCTTAACTATGCAAAATACAATGAGAGATGGACAGAAATCGCAGTATTATAAATGCATAACCGTTACTAATGCGAGGAAGTATGTAAGAACGTGATGGCGGTGTTTGATAGTTTCAGTGAAGGAAATATTTTATGTTCGCCGCATGTCTCCTCAAGCGTGATAATTATACGAACCCGACATTGGAGACACGGTTGACTAGCCGGAAAAGTTGAACAATCGACTCCAAAGTGTCAAATACATATGTACTTGATACTCATTTCGACATAGCTGAAAAGCTAGTGTCGAAAATCCTCCGCCATCAGGACTCGAACCTAAGAACTCCCGGTCAGAGGCGCTGCAGTAACATCAGTTGATGCACTGAGCTACCGCTCCCGGTGCGCATTTGTTGAGGTAGCGGCTATATACCTTGAAGAATCATCTGTTGCTTCTTTGTTCTTAGTGAATAAATGAAGTTAATCTTCAACGTCAGGTCACCAATTGAAGTGCTTTCGTCTCGTTTTAGTTTCAACGAAACTCAAGAACTTCTATATTTGATTCTTTTAATCATGCAATATTATAATATATATTCATATAATAAACATTTTATACGATTTCACGGCAATGAATGATAATTATTGTGAGGTAAATATTTATTAAACAGCTTTATTGTACTGAAGCATCAGTACAATCTCAATATACTGATGAGTTACTTTAACGAAAGAAAACTATTTTTTGTTGAAGATTAACTCTTAAGCGTAATATGATAAGAAAAGCAATTACACTGTAATTACTAAGAAGAACTAAACTCGACAATGACCAAACCCGCTTCAAACCTAACCTCGCAAATCCACGCCCTAAACTCAATATCGCAGACCTTCTCAATTCTGCTCCAGATCAGTGTCGCCCGCTCGATCAGCGGAAAGCTTCGCCGCCATTTTACGAGGTAGCCGCCATTTTACCATTGGTGGAGAGGCTTCCGTTTCAGGCCAAGATAAATGTCGACCGTTTTTCCGTTTCCGTTCCGTCGTGTTGTGAACGGCTGCCTGAGATGTCCACTATCAACTTTATTTACGTTCCCGTTCGCGTTACTGTTCTATGGCTCTTAGGAGTTGTTGTTCACGGGCTATTAGGGAGTTTTAGCGCCAGGCGTAAGGAGACATCCTTAAACTCTATGGGTCACGTACTAAGACTTTATACAGTAATATGAAGAACGTTCAGAAGAGTTTTCGCAATTGCGACATTGCGTTATGCGTTATAAAAAGAAATGTTTCAAACGTTGACCAAAGAAGTTGCATAATATATCAGAGAGTCTAGGTGAGGCGAGACTTTTAAACCATGATACGATACAAGAGTATAATAAATGTACATTGTGTTTGGAGTTTTAGATTTTGTGGGCCTCTGTGATGAGTATGCGAGTCTGAATTTTCAATTGCTGTTCTTGAGAACGTTGGAAATATTTTCAAACAACGTTCATTATGAGAGGACATAACCTACCCCAAAGATATGATTTCAACTTCTTTTTCGCAAATTTCTTCCCTTTCACTTCTCCAACATTTCCCGTTAATTATTACAACGTTGTAGAATTAGTAAGGAATAGTTGTAACTGCTCACATACGAGAATCGGTTTGTCGGAGATGGAACAATCCCCAACATTTCTTGTTTTAAGCGGCCATTTTGCCGCTTGTAAGAGTGACTACTGACTCCAGTAGGCGTGCACTATTTATGAAGGTATAAGGTCGTATCTTAGGGCTAAGGTAAGACGTTATGACTTCAAGGTCCGTCACGTGACTGTTAGGTGCATAACGTCGTTACCTTACGCGTGGCACTAAAACTCCTATTGTGGAGCGGCCTAACGCGTCTTCCGAGTTTTGTCTGGCGGCGACGAGACATTTCGCGGTTGTTTTCGCGCCCGGCCCCTGCGCGCCCCTGCCTTCAACGTTCCCGCCCTGCCCTTCGCCCGGCGCCTGTAATTAAAGAACAACACGTGCCGCGGCAGACCGCCACCACCCTCTGGCAGGCGCCACGGGGCGCGGAGAGAGGATGGCGGGAGGGGAGAGCGTTATCTCACCAGAACAGTTGAGAGCAGGTTATACCCGCGCCTTTGTATTTTCTCATAAGCGTGGATCTGGATGACTGCAACGTTACTTGTCGGAGTATGAGGATACGAACGTTGAGTCTGTAGCCGGTTATGTTGGCTAATTTATCAAGAGCATCCCCATGTATTAACAAATGAGGAATGAAACGCGAGTGAAACACAGAAATGCATTTCAGCTATCAACTCTAATAGTGGTATCAGATAGTTTTAAATAAAAATTACTAAGTGTATCGCACTATGAAATTCCGTTTTCTACAAAACGCAACACTTTTCTCGTCTGCTAAATTGACGAACTAAATCATTCCCTTTAATAACTAGAATGGTTAATATTCTGAAAAACGCCTAATATGCTATGTAAGTGTACAGTGTATTTGACTTGTGAGTGCATGTTTAACTACAATGTCAATTTTATAAACGAATAGAATATCCCAAAATATAAGTTAGAGTATGCGTTGATAGAGATATAACTATTACTCTTTTTAATAATAAGATTGGAGTATTTTAGTATTGAATTGAATGTGAGTTGTGAGTGAGGTGAAATGAATGTGAAGAGTGAACTAAAATAATCATTCATATCTTAGCACCTTTTCAGCATTTTCCTCCAAAAATGTGACTCTCATTGACTGCTGCTGCAATGTTAATAGGAGCGCTGTCTTACCTGACAAAGCCTGAAATAGTGGCCAGATGAGGGCTCGAGTGGGTGAAGGTGCTATTTAAGGAGAAAGTCATGCTTTTTGAAGCAATAGCGCTGAACACTGGTCTCTTAGATTCACTGTTCTTCGACAAATTGCGTTCCTTCATTCTATCTACATGTCAATGACTTTTGGACACTTTTCCGAAACACCATATATTTTCTCATCGTGTCCAATCTATTTGCCGATCAATGTACACTTACATACTTAAGGGAGCAATTCCCATGACCTAGAAAGACTCCTGGATAGAAAAGTGAGACCAAAATTAAATAGAGCTATTGAGGCATAGAAGTCCACAAGAAATAGAAGAAGAAGAAAAATACATAGAAGAAACTGTAGAAAAAATAGAAGAAGAAATAAAGATGAAATATGAGGAGGAATCGAATAATGAGGAAGAAATCGATGAAGGATTAAAAGAAGTAGAAGAAGAGAGAAAAAGGGGAGGAAAAGAAGAAGAAACACATGAGTCGTACTGAATGTGTTAACGAAATTATGTAGGATCAAGAACAGTATCTATGAACTAGATGATGGTTTTACTCTTTTAAAATAGAATTCTTTAGTCGTTTTTAGCTACTAGGTGGCTACTAGTACGACCACATTGATTGGGAACACGACACGTAAGAACATCACAAACCGGTAGCGGTAGCACAGTGCATCAACTGATGTCACTGCAGTACCTCTGACCGGGAGGTCCTAGGTTCGACTCCTGACGGCGGCCGGATTTTCGACACTAGCTTTTCAGCTAAGTCGGCGGTAACAGGTAGGTAGGTCAGCGCCGGATGTCGGCATCCAGCGGAAGATCACCGCCATCTTCCAATGAAAATACATGCATTACAGTTACGGGACTAATGACCTGGCTGTTGACGCGCGGAATCAATGACCAGCCAAACAAACAAAAGTCCAGTCGGAGGTGAGGTGCGAGGCGACGTGTCGCTGTAGGAGCAGCCACTCCTGCGCCGTTGCAGCAGAGTGCTCGAGGTTGGCTAAGCCCACAGGAGAAAGATCCCGCGCTTCGTACGAAAATATGTTTGCACTATTTTTCTATCAAATAATCAACACAATTGTTCTAAGTTTATATTCTTTACTACTTATTACTATTTGATTTTTTTCCCCCTAAATTTTCTTGTATAAAATTTTTGCTATGTGACCGAAATATTTTTGAAGGGGAAATTTTTTTTTTTCGTTTTGGTTGTGTTATTAAATAATAATTTTTCATTGTATTTAAAAATGTAAAAAATTGAGTCTCAAAAAGTTAACAATTTTTGTTAGGACAGACAGCGTTTTTAACTGACAAGAATATTTGTCCTTAAAAACTTCTCCTGAAATAAAATTTTTTTAATCAAAAGTAAAAGTAAAAAAGCAAAGTTATTCTATTCCTTTTTAAAAATTTTCATTTAAATAAATTTGAAATGGGCGTTATTATTTATTTTAATGTTAATTTCTTTGCCATACAAAAATGGGAATTAATACAGTAAATTTTTGGATAACTGGTTACCCAGAATCTCAAGAGCACATGGGTCAGGTATCCAGAGACTTTCCCACTCCGAGAATTTTAACCCTTTTTTTTAAATTCCCCCAATTTTTCTGGCCCAAAGGCCAGCAGCCGGGGACTTGTTTTCCCTTGGCCCAAAACCTCGTGTAAATTGTCACTTTTTTTCAATAGTTGAATATTGAAACAAAACAAAACCATTATTCAATTTTTGGCCTGAGAAACCTGGTTTTGGGTTTTTAGAAAAGTTAAATTTAAAAAAAGTATTTTATTGTATTCTGATTTTTGCCATTGTGTAATTACGGGGAATTTGTGTATTAACGTGTTGTAGTAGAATGTTATACGATAGCCAGGACAGCTTTTTGGTTATTCAATTTCTTAAAAAAATATTATTTGCAAAGATAACATTTAATGTTGATTTTTGACTTGCATACCTGGAATAAGGAAATTTGATTGCAATGGATGTAGTTGAACATATTCCCAGGGGCAGCATTTTGAGTTTTTAAAATTCATGAAAGAAGAATCAAACAACCGTACACGGGCAGGAAAATTTTTTTTATTCGACTAAACGGCTAGTTTGGTTTTTTTTGAAAGTTTTTTTGATCTAAAAAAAAAGAACATTTTCCATTTTCCGTTTTCGAATAAAAATTTTTTGTTTTTTTGATTTCTTTTATGATCGGGAAAAATCTTTCTGCCGTAAAGATACCATCCCCCCCGATCCCCCGGGGATCGGTCCTCCCCCCATGTTTGTGGTAAATCACATGGGGGTAAGGAGGGAGGACGCAATATATATGTATATATATATATATATATATATATATATATATATATTTTTTTTTGGGGTGTGTGTGTGTGGGGGGAAAAATGACAATAATGAATTTTTTTATAATTTAAAAAAAGAAAATAAGTTTAGTAGATGTTTTTGGATGCTAAATCGAAAAAAACATCAAAAAAATTCTTGTGCTAGGGTTAATATAACTACGTATTGAAGAAAAAATTGGGCAAATTAAAAAAAGTTGACCATTTTTTCCTTCGCATGTGAAGAGTAAAATCTATATTAGGTGGGTTCGGCATCCGCGAAGAACCAGGTCCCGGGAAAAATATTAAGGAAGAGCGGTGCGACAGGTCCCGCGTTTGGTTTTAGTCTGTGGGGGGTTTTGTGGCCGGTTGCATCATAAAAAGAAGAACCCCACTTTCCCGAACCTCTGTCCCCCGTTATTACAAAAAAGGACAGTACTTCTCCCCCTCCTCGGCCGCACGGGAGGGACTGTTTTCACAAAGCGTCACATTCAGAAAACTCCCGGAAAGGGAAATGGGGAAACCCAAACGCATTTGCGCCCCTGCAAGATTGCGTCTTTGGGAAAAGCAAAGAAGTCGAAGAAAGAAAAATGATCAAATTTGAAAAAAAGAGACACAAAAGTGAATCAGGTTAAAAACAAACATTTTTTGTTTTTTTTTTGTGCAAACCAAGGATCGTAACTGTTTACCAGGCAATGTAATGTCATCTTGAGGGGGAAAATTTAATATCTGTACAGTCAACTACAGATAAAGAATAAAAGTACTCATCGACACCTGATTTGCATCTTTTGAAACTGAAAATGTACTGGGGAGTCTGATTTTTTTATCTTTGATTGACCCTAAACCTAACCTTGAGGCAAATGATAAGGGTTTTTGAGGGGTTGGGTTTTATTTTTGGGTAGATGAATGATGGGGAATATAAGAAAATTATAATTAAAAGGGGGGAAAAAAAAATTGGAAAAAAACCTTTTGAAAACTCATTTTGCCCCCAAATTTTACAAGGAGAAAGGGATTTAAAACCCCAGCTCAATTTGACCACTACACACCAAAAACATGCCCACACCATATTTTCCCCGGGATAGGTCGAGCGAGCTTGTCCGGCGGGGGGGGCCCCGCGAGGGGAGAGTCCTGGTTGGAAACCCATGGGGGTGGTGGGCCCATCCCCCATCCAGCGGGGGAAGATCACCCCCATCCCCCAGAAAACCACCCTGGCCCCCGCAGTTGGCCCGGATAAAAAAAAACCAAACCAAACTAACGAAACTGGGGAAGTCCTGCCTCTAAACATCCGGGCCTAAAAACCCATTGAGCCCCTTCAAAGCGCGGCGAAATTTTAATCAATTCCCCGAGTACGGGGGTCAGAACGAAGGCCGGGTGGTCGCCCGGGGGGCATGGATTCTCCCCTTTTAACAGCACTGACGATGTCTGAAAACAAGGACCGAATTGGACATCGCGACGTCTGCGGCCCTGACCCCCTTTCAGTAAAATGTTCTCGGTTCGAGCCCCAAAGGGGGCAGGTTTTTTCGCACTAGCAGAAGCGGGTCAAAATATTCCCTGAGGAGAAATTAACACTGTTTTGATCGGTTGTTTCCGGGGTTTCTCCAATCAAAGGGGATCCCGGAAAATACCATCAAGGGGAACGGATCGAGCACGATTTTTCCTTTCCCCTTTTTTGTCCTGTTCTCACCATTACACACACCTTACATGCACTACAAAACCTACATTTGTGGGTGACCGAGGGAGCGGCTTGTCCGACTGGGGGTGCCTAGTTAGGGGGAATCCGGGGGGGGGAAATTTGCATAGAGGGGAAAAGTCGGCGCCGGATCAACCCCCGGGGGGGAAAGGATATTTACCCCCTGCGAAAACTCCCCACACTAACTCATTTCAGCCCCAAAAAGGTACAATGACTGCAGAGTCGCGCCCGCACCCCAAAAAGAATAAACGAAAAGGGGTCCCGGGGGGGAGTTTTTTTTCTTCAATTTGAAATGGAGAGGGTTCTTTACGGGTATAACGAACGTTCGTTCTCTTCTCAGGTGGATGGCCGCGAGGGGGGGACCCACCCCAAGAAAACAATTATCATGCGATGGTCGGGGGGGGGACGGGGGGGGCGGACGGGTGGGCGGTGGGGCGGGGCGGGGGGGGGGGGGGCGGTGGGTGGGGGGAGGGGGACGGGGGGGGCGGGGGGGTTTGGGGGGCGGGCAGGGGGGGGCGAGGCGGGGGGGGGGGCCGAGCCGACCCGACCCCCGGGGAGGGGCCCGGGCGGGGGCGGGGGGGCTGGGCGGGGCAGGGGGGGGGGGGCGGGCGGGGACCCGGTGGTGGCGGGCGGGGCTGGTGGGTGCTGGTGCCGCTTCTTTTGGGCTGGGGCGGTGGGACGCTTTTTTCTGCTGGGGTTTTGGTTGTAAACCTTGCGTCATTAAGCGCCCATTTTCCAGCAGACTATCCCCGCCCGCAACGCTTCGTCGGGGGGGGAAAAAACCTGGAATTTCTGTAAAATTTCCCATATAATGGGTAATATGAAATGACTTTTTAAATTTAAACTTAATTTTTATAATGCGCTGTCCCATCATTGTTATTAAAATGTCAAAAACATTGTTATATTATTAATTTAAAGTTAATTAAAAATTTTTAATTTTTTTACCTAAATGTGAATGATTTTTAAATTTTAACTATGTAAAAGTTTTTTAGAAAAGAAGAAAGATGAGTCTTTCATAAAATTTCAAAAATAAGTAAAATGCGTTTTTGAAAAATTTTCCCTCCTGAGCTCGTGGATTTGAGGGGTTTTTTCTTCTTCTCAAACTACGGTTGTAAAACCGGTACAGGTACCCCCCAGGGCCGATTTGTATAATAACGGGGGAGAATTAAAAGGGAAAAATTAATCAATTATCGAAGTTAGCTTTCTTACACCTTTTAAAACTACTAAATTATAAAATAATAAGATAACTGCAGTTGAGTACAACTGGTGAAATAAATTAATATTAATATAATAATAAAAACGGTAAAATATAAAATTTCTTCAAAAACAAAGAAATGAAAAAATTTAATTCATTAAAATTTTTAAAAAATAGTTATTTGGGGAAAAAGGGTGGAAATTTGCATGCCTTAAAACGCAAAGCCCTTTTTGTAAAATTAGAAAAAAAAAATTTTTCTTTGGTTTTGTTTAAAAGCGTAGATTTCTGTTTTTGAATCTTTACTCACAGAGAAGAATTTTATAGCATATTTCTAACATCCGAAACGCTTTTGGGGGAAGGAAGGTCATTGATGATTTGCGAAAAAATTGATGTTTATGATGACTTGGCTTGGGGGGTTTCGTTGGACACCGGATCGGGCCCCCCACCCTGTCATAAAATCCCGTCATTTCACATAAAAACAAATCGATTTTTTTTGGGGCAAGAGGGGGTCAAAAAAAATTTCTGTTGTTTCCAACGTTTCGGAAACTTTATTTCCATCATCGGGGCTTGAAACATCTGAACAATTACACGATTTTTGCAAAAATTTTTTTATGGTCGAAAAAACCTTCATTTAATATTGAATAAAAATTTTAAAAAAAAATAATTAAAAAATTTAAAATATGGGGCCCTTTTCCCATTACATTTGCCGACGTGGTGGGGCCCTTTTTAAATAATTCTTTTATTTCGGGGGAGGAAAGTCAAAAAAATAAGGGCTCCCTGCTCTCATGACGAAAATATTCTAAAGTTTCATAGTAGTTCTTTGAAAAAAAGAAAAACAGGAAACAATAAAAAAGAACAAATTTTTGTCATATTAAGACAATATAATATAATAAACCATATAAAATTAATGATCCAAAATAAAACATCATACAAAAACAGGAAAGAGGAAAAATTTTTTACGAAATTTTCTGTCAATTTTTTTTCAGAAACACACCTTTGGGGGCTGACAAATAGCTTTGAAGGGAAACCCCCATTTCACAAAAGGGTGTGTGTGGCCCCTAAATGAATGTTTTAAAAAATTATTTTCGATTCTACATAACCCAGCCGTTCATGAAAAAAGCTATTTTACAATATTAAAAAGAAATTTTTTAAAAAAGGAAATGGACTTCAATTTTTTATAACCTACATATCAAATATTGGGGGAAAATTTTTCTTCCCTATATTTCCATCTTTGAATTTAAAAAAGAAAACCTGTAATCCTCCAAATCTGAGGATTAAATTTGCCAAACTACAAAATAAAAATTAAACGACAAAAAACACAAAAAAATAGTCTATAAAATAGAAATGGAAGTATTTTTTCGGGCCCTTTCACTCAACAACAAGTCCATTAAAATCAATTTTTCCCCACTTTTGAAACCCTAAAATGTTATCCCAAACAAAATTTTTGCTTCACTTATCAATTCCTTCATAATTTTTTTCCCCC
Source organism: Teleogryllus oceanicus (assembly GCA_964035755.1). NCBI lineage: Eukaryota > Metazoa > Arthropoda > Insecta > Orthoptera > Gryllidae > Teleogryllus > Teleogryllus oceanicus. Next base: position 40,777,451 of record CAXIVR010000012.1, on the reverse strand, counting down.
ATAGAAAATTAAATATTGTAAAATTTTATATATATATATATATATATATATTATATATATATATATTTTTTAATATATATAAAATTATATATATATATATATCAAATTTCAAAATATTAACGCTGAAAAAAATGTCACGTCTTTATTTTTAAAAGGGAAGTAATATTATTTGTTGAATGTTTTAATAGTTTTTAACAACTAAAAAAGATCCAGCCCATCAATTCAACAAAAATATGAATACAAATGGAACATTTTAAAACACTCAAAAAAACAACTTTCACACAAAAGTCCAGTGGAAAGTAAGGGTTCTTCATTCAGGTGTAAAAAAAGAACAACTATAGTGAAAGCCATATTTTTTTTTAAAAGACAAAAGTTTAAAATTTTTTAAAAAATTATAGAAAAATTAAAAAAATGATCGACATTTAAGGGGAAATCTTTTTATTGGTATTTTAATCGGTTTTAATTTACCCCAATATGGTCTTGGTCAAAACTGTTATACCTTAAAGGGAATGCCTTGACGGATGGTTTCCCAACGACATTCAAATCAAAACTAACTAAGGGAAGGGTTTTTTTTACCAGTTTTTTCAAATTCATAAAACGAACAAAACTGGGAATGAATAGTGGGCCAAATTTGAGATTAAAACCCAAGATTAAAATAATTGTTTGGAATTATTAAATAGGAATTATTTATTTGACTTAATTTTTTTTAAATTAAACAAAAATGAAAATTTTATTTTTTTTAAATTATTTTACATTTTAAAAACAAAAATTTACAAGATTTTCTAAAGTTTCGATATTACCCCCATTAGCCTGGCCCATTGACATAAGTTAAAATTGGTAGGTATAAAAATAAAGATGGTTGACCCCATTCTATAAGTCTAAAACAGGCATTAAAAAAAATATTAAAGGTGCTAATTATTTGGGTTTTAAAAGATATAAAACACATTTAAGGTAAAAAAAAATATCAAAATCAACATTCAAATAAGTTATGGTATATGCTAATTTTTGAAATATTAAAAGTTTAAAAAACAAATTATATATGAGGTAAAAAAAAAATGAAAATTTAAAAGAAAATAGAAAAAACAAAAAAAAACAAAAAAAAGGCAAGTGCAGATGAAAAAGCCCAGTAAAAAAAAGGAATCCCCTACTGTGCTAGAGGTGCGGCACCCTACTACGGGGGTCGAAACGGCAAAAGAAGTTGTGTGTGGTGGAGGGGGAAATGATGGGAAGGGAGGGGGCGGGGGGCTGGGTGGGAGTGAAGAGTAAGGAAAGAACGGCTGCAAAAAAATGGAATGGGGTTTCTTTGGAGAATGAAAGGTTGAATTTCAGTACAGGAATCACATTGTTGGATGGGGTTTTTGAAGGTTTTTGTTGCGAAAACCCAAAAAAATTGTCAGTAAAAAGATCAGAATATCTATTGGGTATATTTTTGAATTTAAAAATATTGAGTCATAGTTTTTTAAAAGAGGTTGCATTCTAAATTGGGAAATTTGAAGATTTGTTTTAAAAAAGGATTCAGTATCAATCTGGGGTTCCAGTTTTGGGGGTTTTATGCATGAAGGGTTTCAAAATCAATTTGGTCTTTGATCATACTTTAGGGGTTTTGTTTTTCAAAGGAAGTCTTATGTTATTTTGTTTCTTTAAGGTCAATAACTCCTTTATTTGAAATGTATTAGTTAAAAGTGAAAAAAAACAAAGTTTTTTTTTTTAATTTGGTATGGACTTTTAAGATACAAAATTTTATTTGTGAAAATTTTGGTATTAAGAAATTTTAACGGGAAAACTTTGAAGTTGTTTTTTTAAAAAATGTTATGGAAGAAAGGGGGAAGGAAAAACTAGTTCTGAATTGGGGAAATGGGGGTTACATCACCAAAGGAATCATTAATGGAAGAATTTGAAAAGTTGTTTGTTTTTGACCCAAACAAATTTGAAATAAAAAAATGGAAAGGTTTAAGAAAGTAAAAATTCTTTAAATTTTGGTAGGAAATTTTTGAAGATGAAGTTTTTTTAAATTTTTTTTTTGGGGGAAGTTAAAATTAAAAATTCAAAGGGGGGAAAATTTCCTTTTTTGGGCAAAAAGTTGCCCCCCCCCAAAAAAAAAAAAAAATTGTGGGCATGGAAAAAACATACTGTGTGAAAAATTTTAAATCCCAAAAAGAGAGGACGTCGTTTCACCCATAGTAATTTCACATAAGATGGACTAAAACCCTCCCAAAAGGTTTACCATATACCTACATACTTTTTCCTCCAAAGCATTACCATATTCAGATTTCTAATTTTTCCCCACTAATGGGACACCCAAAACCCATATGCGGGGATCATTTCAACTTTCAATCCAATCATCCCCCCTCAATGAAAAATTTCCTTTGGGCAAGAATCTGAAAAAAACAATTCATCTGTCCCAAACCAATTTTCTATCCGGGGATTATCCACAAGATATTTTTTCTTCTGTGGAACCCTTTTTCCCCTTTAAATTTTTTTTCCAAATTTGTTTGTAAAAAATTTAAAAAACTTGTTCAAATTCCAGTTAATCCATTCTTTATGGTGATGTAACCGCCATTTCCCCAATTCAGAACAGGTGTATTTTCCTTCCCCTTTTATAAAAAAAAAAATAAAAAGACAACTTTGCAATAGTTTTCCTGAATTAAATTGTTAAAACCCTTATTCACAAATAAACTTTATTCGTCATCTTAAAGATCCATACCAAAATTACACAAATTAAAACCGTTAGTTTTTATTGTTCCCTTTGGGAATAGCATACATTTGGGCAAACTGAGGAGATTATTTACCGGGCCCAAGGGAAAACAAAAAAAAACATAAACTTCCTTTTTAAAAAAAAAATTCCCCCATATAAACCATGACCACAGTATTTATTTTGATAACCTTCCATATTGCTTTTGAAAACTGGAACTCCGTTGTACTGAATCACTTTTTATTAAAACAAACCTTCCCTGAATTCCAATTTTAAATCAACCCCTTTTTTTAAAAACTATGACTAATACTTTTTCAAAATATATCCAATAGATATTCTGATCTTGTCATTACTGACAATGTTCAATGGAAGCCCTGTTCCGGGGAAAAAAACCTGGGAAAACCCGATACCAACAATGTGATTCCTCTGAAAATTTAACCTTCTCATTCTCCCAAAAAAACCGCCATGCCATATTTTTTTCGCAGCCTTTTTCCTTCTCTTCACAATCCCCCCAGCCTACCGCCCCCCCCTTTTCCCATCATTCCCCCCCATTCCACACAACTGCATTCCTGCCGTTACGACCTCCGTTTTGGATCGCCCGCATTAGCGACAGTAGGTGATTCCTTTTGTGGTACTGACTTTCATCTGTGCCTTTCCTTTTTTTTTTGTTTTTGTTTTTTTTTTTTTATTTACTTTCATCATTTAAATTTTTTTGTTTACTCCATATATAATTTGTTTTTTAAACTTTCAATATTTCAACAAATTAGACATATACCAAACATTTGAATGTATGATTTTGATATTTTACTTTTTTTCCTTAAATTTTTTATATCTTTACAATCCCAAATAATTAGACACCTTCTAATATTTCTTTTAATGCCTGTTTTTAGCTTGACCCCGAATGGGGTCAACCATTTTTTTTTTTATACCACCAACGTTTCCCCCCATGTCAAGTGGCCACCCTGATGGGGGGACCTTTACCTCCAAACGTTGCCAGAAAATCTTAATGATTTATGTTTTAATATGAATAATAATTAAAAAAAAGAATAAATTTTCTATTTGACTTTTATAATTTTTAAAAATTGGAACCCTTGTCAAATCATTTCTAAAAAGCCCATTTACCTTCCCTTACTATTTCTTGAGAAATATTTTCAGGGTCATTTTCAGATTCCTTTTAAATTTTTCATAAACATTTTTTAAAAATTTTATTTTAACCACATTAAAGTTTAAAATCCTTTTTATAATGATAACCCCTCCCAGTCACTTTGTGATAATTTATTATTATTATTTCTGTATTTTTCATTTCTTTAGAACCATGCATCTATTCATACACTTAGGGTCAAGCAAATGCAACTGATAATACAGATCTGAGGAAAAAGGAAGAAATTCACTTTTTCCTCCTTCAATTTAAAATGTTCGACAATATGGCAAGTCTGTAAGATTAAAGCTTTTGGGTGGTTATGCAGATTCCTTTGATAACCCTATTTTTGTGCCCAAGCAAATCTCTGTCACACCCTGTTAATGATTATTTGGGACTTTTTAACCCTTTTCCAGTTTTCCAAACATGTTGGATTTCTGCTGCCAAAATTTGGTATTTTGAAATCTTTTCCGATTTGTCTTTTAGATTTTTGTCAGTGGACAGCCTACATGATGATTGTTGCATACTTTTGTATTTTATTGATAACTACTATGTCCGGGGATTATAATCCACAGTCGTATCAGTGACAATACATCCGAAGTACTATTTTTACTATTTTCTATAACCGATGAAGGTGAAATTTGAAAATGGTGGAGGGTTCTCAATTAGTCTATTTTGATGCCAATTGTCTATGGATTTTTTTGGGTACTTGATTTGCCTCCCAGATATGCAGTGTTGGCAAAAACGGGGAACCTGCAATCACATGGGCGATGGTCTCATTTGTGATTACACATTCTACAGAATCTTTTTTCTGCTCTTCAGTATGTGTTTATCATAATGGTGTTTTTTTTACCCCATCCTGTTTTATTTAAACCCCCCAGTTTCAAAAAAAATCCATTTTTCAACACAGGAGAAGAGATTTTTTCAACTGATGGGGTTTTTTAAGAATTAGATATTTTTTTCCAGAAGGGTCTTGTTCTTCCAATCTGTTCATGTTAAATATCTGGGGAAAAAATTTGTGTTTGTCTTCTTTTATCTTCTTCTTCTTCTTTTCTTTCTTTTTTCTTCTTCTTCTTCTTCTTCTTCTTCTTCTTTGTATTATTACCAATGAATAAAACATCCTCAAACAAACAGATTGAGACTCCAACTTTATTCGTTATTTTCAATATTCAATCCCCTAAAATTGTTGGATTAAAAAAGCAAATTTATATTTTAAAAACTTTTATTTATTTCAGTGCAGTTTCAATATTTAAGATTCACTGATAAACAATCCCAAAAATCATTAGGATAAAAAAAAAAATGTTTACCATTTTTCGAGTTTGTAATAAGCGAGTACTATGAGGGAAACATATTCCCTAGTAATGATTTTTTTTTTTCAAAAACATTTTTGAATAACATCCCGTGATATTACGAGAAAAAAAAAGTTTCATAGGAAAACCCACATTTTGGGAAGGGAAAATTGCGATTGCAAGTTCTTGAGAAAGTAAAAATATTTAAACGTTAGAAAAGTTGCAAGACAAAGGGAAAATTTAAATCGTGAAAAGAGAAAAAAGGGCCCGAGTCCCCTTGGTTCAAGTATTTGTTGGATGAAAATATTAAAAAGATACCTTTCGAGTTTTGTATAAGAATTTAAAATTTACTACTTTATTTTTTACGCATTCTAAGTTCTTTGTGTTTAGCATTGCTTTAAGTATGGATAATTTATCATGCATTCCTTTTTCGTCCCAGTATTTTCAGTAATGGTAGACTTCCCCTCCCCCCTAATCTATTATTTTTTCATAGAACTTTCCCTTTAACTTGCCCGATTTTCACTCACATTGTTATTTCAAAATAAATTTAATGGGGAAAACATTAACTTTTTTTGGGGAAAATTAATTTTTTAAAAAAATACAACGGAAATTTACGAAAAATAACTAATTTATGCAACATTTTAGCAATTAATATATTAATGTAAAAGTGCCATTTAAATAAAGGGTTTTAAATGAGGTGATAGTCAAGGGGGAAAAAGTTTGTTCCGAGTGACCAGGGGAACCAAAATGTCTGGGAAACCGGGGGTTTTATAAAATTTTTTATTTTTTTTTTATTAAAGATTTTTTGACTCCCTACAAACATATGACTGATTCTGTTTAAAACTTGATCTAAAAAAATCGTAACATAATATTTTTGGCCCAAAAAGTTGTTTCCCCAAAGGGGGGCCAAAATTTTTATTTCAGGGAAAGTAAACAAAATATAGAAGCTTTTTATAATGGTGAAATAAATAATACGAATAAATAAAATGTAGAAAGGAATTGGTTTTAACAGTACACAATCAAATATCACATTTGACCAATGTCCTTACCACCCCCGTTATAGACTGAAATAATGTGTATACGTTTGAGCAGCGTTCAGCTGTTTTCTATTGTCCCCTGTTGCCATGACGCTAATCGTCACCGCCTTGGCAAAAATCTCCCCCCTGGCCACGCTTCTTTTCCCGCAGCATTTTTTGCGCGGCGCGCCTCCCTCTCTTTTCGAGACCGGGTTTTTTCGCGCGAATTTTAATCCGGTCGCCCGCGCCCCGGGCCGCGCCCCCCGCCCCGAGCCACCGGCGCCCGCGGTAAGCGGTTTTCGGTCGGCGGGGGGCCCCGGGCCCCACGCGTGGTCCCTTTGACTCGCCAGCCACGCCCCGCCCCCACTCCCCGCCCACGCCCGCTCTCCGCTCACCGCCCTCTCGCCTTTCCCGTCACCGTCACGCCTAAGCTGCGCGCCGGATCAACACCCGCCTGGCCGCCCGCCCCGCGCGCCCCCCAGTTCCGCCCACCCCGGCACCCCCGACGGTTTTCCCCCCCCCGCACGCCCCCCCCCCACGCCCACCTCTCCCCCCCACGTCCCCTCCTCCCACCCCCCCCCCGACACGCCCCCCTCCCCGCCCGCCCCCCCCTCCCCACCCCACCCCTCCCCACCGCCCCCCCATCCCCGCCCGCCCCCCCTCCCAGCCCCCCATCCACCCCCCCACGCCCATCTCTTCCCCTTTGCCATCCATCCCCCCCGCCCCCCCCCCCCCACCCTCCCCACGCCCACTCCTCCCACCATGCCCACCCTCCGACGCCCACCCCCCCGCCATGAAAACCCCCCCACCCACGCCCACCCCCCCCACACCCCCCCTCCCGCCCCCCACCAACCCCACCCTCCCCGCCAGCCCCTCCCCCCCCAGCCCGCCCACCCTCCCTCCCCGCCAACCCATCCCCACCCATCCCCCCGCCGCCCCCCCTCCCACCACGCCCACCCCCCCGCCCGCCCACCTCTTCCAGCCACGCCCACCCTCCACGCCCACCCCCCCACCCCCCCCCTCCACGCCCACCCTCCCCCCACCCCCCCACGCCCACCCCCCCACGCCCACCCTCCACCCCCCCTCCGGCCCATCCCCCCGCCACGCCCACTCCCCCGCCACGCCCACTCCCCCACGACCACCCCCCCCCCCCGCCCCCTTCCCGCCCCCCCTTCCCCCGGGGCCCCCCGCCACCCCCTTTCCCCCACGCCCCTCCCCACGCCCCCCCCCCCGGGGCCCCCCCCTCCCCGCCCCCCAACCCCACCCCCCCCGCCCCCCCCCTCCCCCCTCGCCTCCCTCCCAAACCCGCCTGCCTCCCGTCTCGCCCAAGCCGCCCTCCGTCTCACCCCCCCCCCTCCTCTTCCCACTTCCCGGGCCCCCCCTTTCAGCCCCCTCCCCCCTCTCCTTCCCTTTATCCCCCCCCGCCCACTCCCATCCCCGTTGCCCCCCATCCCGGCCCCCCCTCCCGGGACGCTCGCTCCCCCGCCCCCCCCGGCTCCTCCCACGCCCTGGGGGGCCCTCCGGGGGGCCGCGGGGCCCCCTGCGCTCAAAGGGGCTTCTTTTACCGCTCCCCCGCGCGCACGCTAAAGGGGAAGCCCCAACGCCCCCCTGCCCCCGCGGGCCCCGCGCGCCAGGCCGCGACGGCCGGTTTTTCGGCAGGAGGACTTCGGGGCCTAAAAACCCAACCTGCCGAAGAGGCAAATTCCTGTAGCTTTTGGTGATGTTTAAGTACACACGGAACCAGTACGTTCATCTCAGTGTAATGTAATGAATAGAATACGACAGTTATGTCCCAAATAATTATCGATCTTCATATTTCTAAGGCATTTTATGGATTGGAAATTGGTCTGATAAATACAATTACAATTTACGAGTACTAGCTTGCAAACGTTTCCAAGTGCATGAATTTCATTATTGGGGAGGATGGTATAGAAACAAAGAGAATCAATAAAAATTCAGAATTATAAATAACAGTATCATAAATATTTCACACATTGATAAAAGTATACGCGAGTGTAAATAGATGAAACATATATTACTACTTTGAGGAATCCATTGGTAAATTATATGAACAAGACGGATGAATGGAAACGGAAAAACTTCTGAAAGAACGTACTTATTCTTAATAATTACATTTTCATATACATTTTCAGCGCGGCATTTGGCCACACACACACACACAAAGAGAACTTATGAAATTGGATAAGCATTTCATTGCGACGAGGAGCGTACTGTATTGATTTCCAACTTTTTGCATACATAAACAATTCATAACACTGTAGTTAGGTCCCCGTTCATTCAGACTGGTTCCATAAGTGCGTCAGCCTTGTTAAGATCTGGTGAAACCTCTTCTGTAGAGTGCTGGGCAACCGTTTCCCGACATCACAAGCCAAAAATTTGTCGTTAACTTCAAGTACACATTTTGAGTCATTAACTTTAAAAATATACAGTGTGACATACCAAACCAATACAGTACAACATACCGGGTTACGTTGAATTAATATTAGAAGGGCAGAGGAGATGTTTAATTTAAAAATAAAATCAGACAGTTTGTTTCAACAGCAAAAATCTAGTGTGGTAAGTAAGTAATATATTTGTCAGTGTTATGGAAGTACGGATATACTGTTTGTTACTTATTTATTAGATCAAATAAGTTGTAATTGTAGTGACACTTGGATATGAATTACGTCACGATTTTATTATTATTTATTCAGCAAGTCAAACACAAAAGATAAGTATGTTACAAACGTTTGCGAACCTCGTAAGTACTGAACCGCTTGAGTTTAGCCGACAGTCAGCATTGGCGGTAATTGTTGATTTTTTCGTGTTTCCGGGCGCGTCAACTGCTTCGGTTATTAGTCCCGTTAGTGTAGTGCATGTTTTTTTCTCGCGAGATGACGGTGATCTTCCCCCGCTGGATGGCGAGATCGGGCGCCGACCTACCGTCCGCTAGTGTGGGGTTTCCCCCTAACCAGGACTCTCCTACCAGCGGGGAACCGCCCCAGCCGGGACCAGCTCTAAGATCCCGACCAGTCTCCTGGAATATGTGGTAGTGTAAGTGTGTGTGTGTGTGTGTAAGGGGAGAGGATGGGACAAGGAAGAGGAAGGACAGATCGCGCGCGGTCCGTGGCTCGTTTGGTAGGGTAGTGCTCCGGCATTCGCCTGGTGTGGATCGGAGGAACCACGGAAAACTACCGATCAGAGCAGCCGGCCGCTAGAATTCTCCTCCAGACAGCGACTGAATTCGACCTAGCTGAAAAGCTAGTGTCGAAAATCCTGCCGTCATCAGGACTCGAACCTAGGACCTCCCGGAGAGAAGCGCTGCAGTGACATCAGTTGATGCACTGAGCTACCGCTACCGGTATCTTTGGCGGTAACTCTGCAGCGACTGTGACTGTGAGGATCTAGGGTTAGAATCCTGACGATGGCGATTTTTCGACACTAGCTGTACAGCCGGGTCGAATTCAATCGCTGTCAGGAGGAGCATTCTGGCGGTTGGTTCTCTGATAGTAAGTTTTCTGTCGTTTCCCCAATCGATGCCAGGCAATTGCCGGAGCAGTACTCTTATAAACTTGTTACGGACCGCGCACGATCATTCCTTCCTCTTCCTTCTCCTGTACTCCTGTACTGTACACATACATACGTGCATGTAGTACCCAACCACACATGGCGGCAGGCACATTGGGAGCGTGTCCTGGCTGAGGTGCGGTGCCTCACTGGGGGAGATAACTGCGGGGGAAATTCACCCGAATGCCAACCTGTAAGTTGGCGGCGGATCTCATTATCCAACGGAGAAAAAGTACCGCTACTTCCTGGGATAAAAACATCCACTACATTTATGGGGATTATTGACCATAGCAATGGGCATAACCGGAAATGTCAATCAAATAAACAATTCAGAATTGAAACATGAACACATAAAGGAAATCAAAATACACCCCAAAATTAATAGTAAAATAAAATAAACTGTTTTCTTAAATCCATACTATGTAATCAAGAAAAGTCAGCACCATAAGATGTTAGATATATTTTTCTAAGTTTCTCTTTGTGACTTTCGATTCGGAAAATACTTTATTTAAGAAAACAATTACCACATATTGTCATTGAAAGACGAAATGTGTTTATTAGCCCGTAAGAACCAATGTTACTTGTTTCTCTTTGTACAGCCCTGAATTTTGGAATATAAATACGGGAGTAATTTTTTTCCTACAGCTCATTCTCACATTTTGAATAAGGTTTCAGATTTTAAATTGATTTTTAGATAGATTATCTGAGTGTAATAAACTTGTTTTCTCTGAAATTTGAATTTATTGCCCTTTTCCCGGTCACCTCACATTGATAGATAGACATAAAACACGACAGAAATTTGGAATTTAATTATGCACATCAGAGAGCAGATCAGTATCAAAATCAGTATCTTTCATTTGCGAGATATTTTGTTTATTACATATTTCTACTATTAAATTCAAAATGTTATAAGTAAAATTGTGATTTCAATTATTTGTGAAACAAATTTTATTTGTGATAGTCGAATTCGATGAAAAATATGTCAATATGCTAGGATGAAAATTACCACGATCTTAAAACTTACGGAGTTTATTACTTTTTACTTTCTTGTATATGTAGTACGTATATATAGAATAATATACGTATTATCGAGAAAGTTATGTAAAGCTGCGTGAAAAATCGGCGAATTTTCAGCCCCAAAAATCCATTACGGGGTCGTGACAACGAAAAAATTGGATAAATCCAGTTGCTAAATTAAGAAAGAAACACTGCGTGTAGCTATAATACATGTTTTGTGGATCCTTCATGCCGAAAAAAACAAGTGAAAGCGAAACGTCCATCCGTTTGTCCGTTTGTGAACACTACTAGCACCTAAACCGTGCGTAGGATTTTTTCAAAAATTGAAGGAACCCCTGTTCTTCTGGCTCTAGCTGAAGCTTTGAAATTTTGAAAAACATTCTTTAAAATTTGGGGGTACTTTATATAAAGACCCCCGGATATTTTCAAAATTTTCTAAAAAATGGCTCCAAATTTTCTCTTTAAATTTCGAGTAAGAATAGAATAAAATAACTTATAAATGTGCCATGGGTCCGATTTACGTGGTTGACTCTGAATTTTCCAAAATTTTTAAAGTTTGAACTATTTTCGACGTCTTCCTTTAACTACAAAATTAAAGATGGAGATTTTTCCTTCGAATTACAAAAATGTAATTTTTTGACTCGTCTCTCACATCGTTAATATTTATATTACCGAAAAATTGTTCGCGTTATAGTAGTTATGAGTGCATGTGCTTTAAGTAATGTCATACAAAATTTCTGGCGAACTCAACAGTATTCTGTGAAAATGAACTCCAATTTCCGCATTTTGAGAAACGCTCAAATGCCATTTTCTCAAAAATGGCTCCAAATTTGGCTTCCAATTTTTCTTCAACTTTTCAAATCTATAGTGCTAATTGCACTGTTTAATATGATGTAAAGTTAATTTTGGTGTATTCCTTTATTTGTTCAAAAATAACACAAATGTAATTTTTTTAAACATCTCTCATTCCGTTAACATTCGCATTTCCATCAATTTGTATACATTTTTACATTTGCAAGTGAAAGTGCTTTAAATGACTTCAAATGCAGTTTCTCGAAAACACAATTGATTCCTGTGAAAGAGTGCTTCAAATTTCACATTCACAGTAACGCTTAAATGCCATTTTCTTTAAAACGGCTTCAAATTTTTCAATGAAAAGTGTCATTTATGAGGAGGTTTTAGTCTTCTTTAATATTCTTAAACTATTATTTCAGTTCTATTAGGGAATTAAGAAATCCAAAAGCTAAAAAAGGAATTAAAAAAATGTACTTCGGGCGGCGATAGATGGCTGCTGGCAAGAGAATGGGGCGAGACCGTTAAGCCAGTCCGCACCAAGGAAATTAGGAAACTTTACGACCAGAAAGTGTGCACCACTAGTTGATTCATATACTTTGTTTTTAATCGTAATGATAGGTGAAATTTACGGCTGCAGGCAACCATTTTATTTAATATTCCGTACTTCAAACAACTTAGAGCGTGTTTTACTGGTATAACTCACCGTCCGAAGTTGAGTCAATTTTTTCTATGAAAATCCTCTGGTTTGTTCTTTTTCCACTTCATCTCTTGCTTCCCATTATTTGATTTCTCGGAGAGTGTTTTGTTCTGAAGTAAACAAAAGAAAGTATAAGAAAGAAAATTTAATTAATGAAACCGGAAACATGATGGGGCATCTTTGTTATGTAGACGTTGTAGAAATTAATGAACTGAAGTTAAAAAGTCAATCCCTCGTTGTAGTGATTGAAATATATTATTAATTAAAGATATTTATGTCATATTATTACGAATTATTTCATTTCTTTCTTCTTCATAAATTTCTTCTTAGTGTTAAGTGTTCCAATTCAATTCCTACATGAGAACTATTACGGCATGCTTAAAAAATAGTGAATTTACACTACAGACTACCACATAGGTTCAATAGTCATTATCAACCTTTCATTAAAGCCTCGATTTCCACATTCACACCCATCAGGTGTTTGTGGTTGTTCTTTTTTTAAAAAGTATTTTCAGCGTCATGGTCCAGTTTTCCTCTCGTACGAAGTCTGATTGTGCATTGTGCAGGTGGTTTGTTTTGATAGAATAATCGGACAAAACATTATACTATTTTACATCTATTTTTCTCTGTACTGATTCAGAAAATGTGACATGAAAATGTAGCTGATCACATTGACTTGACCCTTGTCTTTTTACTTTTCCTCCCTATTTTATATTAATATAAGTAGGGGAAAAATTGGAATCACCTCAACTATACGATCTCGAATGTTTGGTATAAAATCAGTAATTAAAGTTCTTTTGCATTGCAACTTGGCACGCACGTCAGGATTAGGGACTATTAGCGCCAATCTAATTGTTAAAATTCTTGCAATAGGAAGATTGTAGTATTCGAAAATAGGAATGGAAGAAAGTAAGGACGGACAAGTATGGGTTCGAGTATGTCTCTCACAACACTGTCAGATTAGAAGCTTCTGAGCTCAACCTTGGTAAATATGTCAGGGCTAAGATCTGCTTGTACCATTCCGGATATCTCGGGAGGGGCGGTGATCTTCCTCCATTGAATGATGAGATCTGATGACCTACATGTCATTTGGTGTTTTCGCCAACCAAATATCTCCTGCTTGCGGGAATCGCCCCTGCCCAGACAAGCGCGAAGCTCCCGACGGTTCTCTCGGCATAGTAATGTAATGAATGAATGAGTGTCTCGGCATGGTAATGTGATGAATACATGGTAATGTAATGAATGTAAGTGTTTATGTGTGTGTAAGATAGGGGCGAGAATAGGACGAGGAAGGAAAGATCGCGCGCGGTCCGTGATTCGTTTGTTACGGTTCTGCTCGGGCATTCGTGTGGCAAGGATCCACGGAAAACTACCGATCAGAGCAGACGAGTGTTAGAATTCATCTCTAGACTGCGCATAAATTCGACCTAGCTATGTAGCTGTCGAAAATCCTACCGTCGGGATTCAAACCCTAGAACCTTCTGGTCAGAGGCATTACAGTGACTTTAATTGATGCCCTGAGTCACCTAAGCCAGTACAAAAAAGTAGAAGTATTCATAATATTATTATATTGTATATAATATCATCGCGCGAAGAGTCAGATAAACAAATTAAAACTGCAGAAGAGAGTTTTCAGCAGAAAATTTAAGGAGATTGATTTAAAACTAAAAGTTATTGAAAACAATGAAGAAAGTAGAAGAAGGAAAGAGAGGAGAAAAATGTAATTATTAAATGCAGAGAAATTGAAGAAAATAAAACAGACCTTATAAACTCGGTATCAACGATATTTAAGAAAATGGACATTGATGTAGAACACGGCAATCCAACATACATAGGCAAAGACTGGAAAGAGAGGGGTATCGTGCTCATCAGAGTGGGGTCAATAGAAAATAAATTACCAATCATGAAGAATGAACACAAACTGAAAGGCTACGATTGTTTCATAGAAGATGATATGACAAAGAAGGAAAGGCTCACGCAAGCAGCAATAAGGGAAAGAGCCAGGGAAGAGCATCGTAATGGAAACACAGTCAAGAGAGGTTTTCAGAAATTGTAAGTAAATGGAAAATGGATGACGTTCTATGACTGTGAGGAAAACTCGTCAAAAAACTAGAATCCTTTCACTGTCATACCACAGATCACAAGAAAAACGAAAGAGAAGTGAAATCGTACACAGAAAACCGTACTGGTGCTGAGAAAGGAACTAGCAGTTCCAAGCATGTGGTCTATAAAATACAGAAACAGAACACTGACGCGAACGTTAGAAAATCCATTAATATAGCAACTTTGAACGTTATAACTTTAAGGACAGAAGAACGAGAACAAGAACTAGAGCAAGCACTCAGCGGTTTGGAATACGACATCATAGGTCTCTGTGAGGTGAGAGGATTCGGGGAAGCAATAATAGAAAAAAAGAATGACGACTGGTTCAGCCACATCGGTCAAACAATAGGGCGAAAAGGAGTGGGGTTCTTATTTCACAGAAACATAAAAGAATTAGTTGACGAAATAAAAGGAATTTCCGCGAGAATAGCAGTAATTACTCTAAAGGTCCAAAAAGAGAAGATAACCGTAATTCAAGTGCATGCACCGACTGAAGACAGTTCTGAAGAACACATTGAAGAGTTCTACGACAATCTCGACTATACTAAATATAGATCAGGTGTAAATTTCATAATAGGAGACTTCAATAGCAAAATCGGGAAACAAGTCCATGAGGGTGAAGAAGCGTTAGGACCCTACGGAATTGGCGTAAGGAATGAAAGGAGCGAAATGAAAGGTATGAAAACAAGGAACGAAATTGATTTTATACTGACAAATCAACTAGCACGAATAATAAAAGTAACGATTATCAATAGTTTGAAATTCGAAACCGATCAAAGAATGGTCAAAATAGAAATAAAAATAGAGAAAAGACCCAGAAAAAAGTACAGACATAGGATACCATTTACCGAAGTTTACCATTTGGAATATCTCCAAACTATTTTCAAAAGTAATTAATAGAAGGTTATCCCACATTTTGGATGAAAATCAACCACCGGAACAAGCAGGATTCAGATCAGGTTATTCTACTGTCGATCACCTGCAAGCAGTTTGTCAAATATTTAAAAAATGGCGTGAATTCAATCTAAAACTCTATGTAGCA
This sequence comes from Teleogryllus oceanicus, assembly GCA_964035755.1. Classification (NCBI taxonomy): domain Eukaryota; kingdom Metazoa; phylum Arthropoda; class Insecta; order Orthoptera; family Gryllidae; genus Teleogryllus; species Teleogryllus oceanicus. The sequence continues at coordinate 40,762,095 of CAXIVR010000012.1, read as the reverse complement.
TTTGTGGACTTTGCTAAAGCCTTCGATTGCGTCGAACACCCTTGCGTCCTCCAAGCATTGCTGAATGAAGGAGTAGAAAGAAAATACATCCGCATTTTGGCAAGACTTTATTCAGATAGTCACGCAAAATTCAGAACTGACAAAGAAGGCGCTCCATTTCAACTGCTTAGAGGTGTCAAACAAGGAGACTCATTGTCGCCAAAATTATTTACATGCATTCTAGAGGAGATATTTCGACAACTAAATTGGAAAAATAAAGGAATACTTTTGAATGGGCAGATATTGTCAAATTTAAGATTCGCGGATGGTATAATACTATTTTCACAATCAGCTAAGGAATTAGAAACCATGCTGCAAGAATTAAAAATGCAATTCAATAAGGTAGGTCTCCAAATGAATTGAAGCAAAACAAAAGTTATGACAAACAACGAGAAAACTCAAATCAAGCTGGACACAAAAAGCATCAACTACATCCAGGAATACGTGTACTTAGGTCAAACGGTATCATTTCACAATAGCAATCAGAAAGAAATAAACAGAAGAATCTCGCAAGCTTGGAAAAAAATTTGGGGCTTGAGTTTTGTACTGCTGGATAAAACACAAACGATAAAAATAAAAACAGACACATTAGACAGCTGTATACTACCAACAATGCTATATGGAGCACAAATCTGGGCACATACCGAGCAGGAAAAGAAAGCACTCCAAATTACGCAGAGGAAAATGGAAAGAAAAATATTACAAGTAACACTCAAGATCGCATAAGGAATTCAGAGATTAGAAGAAAGACGCAAGTGATAGACGCTGCATCCACTGCTCAACAACTTAAATGGAAATGAGCAGGTCATGTAGTGAGACTGAATCACAACCGTTGGGCCAACATTACTACGCTATGAGACCCGAGAATTGGAAAAAGACAAAAAAGAAGACCAAGAAGAAGAGGGGCCGATGAGATAAGGGAAGTTGCGGGGAATCTGTGGTCGAGAACAGCGCGAAACCGTGAAGAATGGAAGTGTCTTGAACGTGTGTCCATACTATCAGTACTATAGTTGCGCAAGAGTAGTGGAGTGCGGTATAACAGTGATCTCGAGACGGAAGTGTAACATTGAGAACTGGTTAAAGGACCTAGTGTAAATAGTGACTAGTATGTAGGAAAATGATGTGTCTGGTGTAGGTAATTATAGGACCCACAAACGTTGCTCAGTTGTGAGAATGTTACTGAGAGCAATCCTCCGTAAGGAGAGGCCGTTGGGATTCTCAGGCTATATTATTGTTGTTGTTATTATTATTATTATTATTATTATTATTATTATTATTACATCATACCTTACGCGTTCAAATTCACGATGTGGTATTATGAAGGAAGGTAAGCACCAAAAAGGGGTGTGGACCGCACGGCGGGCTGACTTTATGGCTGCAAATTGACCATTGTTCCTGGGATATAAATTACTGGTGGTTTACGCAAGAGATATTTTAATATTTATTTAATATTGTTGATTTCTGATTAAACGAGATTTTAAAAAGCTGTTCAAGAAGAGAGAAAAGACATTTTTCTGACCAATCTTCTAAAAACATAGAAAAAGAGAAAAAAGTGCTGAAAAATGAGGGGAAAAGTGTCAAAACTGTAGTAATATAATGAAAAAGTGCAGTAAATTATGTTTATTTTGCTTCATTTCATACCCCCAAGTACACATATTAAGCTATTTGTATGAAAACATATATATTTTTGAAAAGATACCGTACCTTACAATCCTTTCTCTAATAATCGCCATTCATGGGAGTGAAAATAGTTATTTTCATATTAAGTGTGTGAAGTTTCCGGTTTTTTCATGGTCGAGATTGAGATTTTTTGCTGAGACCGTAGGTCGAGGCAAAAAGTCTCAATCGAGACCACGAAAAGGGCGGAAACTTTACACACGATATATGAACAACATTTTTTCTACAACTGCATAAAAATATAATACAAATAGTTTCGTATACTTGTACTGGAAAAAGAAACCTGGTACTCCGGACAATATAGAAATGCATTTTATAGGGCCACAATTAGTTAAGAGTATCTTAGATAACAAAAATTCTTTCGTACACTAGTATTAGTGTATCAGACAATAGCTTAACAAATGTTTTTTAAACGTAGGTTTTGAAAACATACTGATTAACCCTAAATATTTTAGATGGGAACATTTGTGATAAATTGTATCAAAAAGTTTTAATTACTAAAAAATATTTTTGAACATCATTTTGGGTCAAAATCTTTGTAGGAAAATGTATATCGGCGACATTGAGTTCTCGTTTTGTGCGTAATAAATAAGTTATCCAACAAATGAGAGTAAAATTAAATAACATTTGAGAATTCTTCAAGTCTTGGAAATACCTTAAATTATTTTTAAAAAATTCGCACACAATTACGGCGCACAATTACATAGCTTTCTCTTCTTACAAAGTACTTCGCAAGACGAGAATAATCAAAAATTAATACCCTTCTCGGGCACTTTAACTAAGCACACAGCATTGTTGGTGTAAAATGACTTTGCTTTGTCAACTGATTCAAACATTGTTAAACACAATCAATCACAATGTGAAAAATACCCGTATTACAATCTAGATTATTGAGCAAATGTCGTTTGCAAAATGCGAGATAGCAGTAGATATAAAAAGGACAGATAGAGTGACGCGCTTGATTGGTACGAGAGTTCCCTGTGATCATTCAAACTGCAAATGAAAGGGGCCAGGGATTTTGTAAATATATTAGGCTACTCCTCAAATGAGCTACTGTTTCAAGTAAATTCGTATCAGATTAATAGTGTTCTCTTGCTTGTTAGTGTATGTCAAAATGAGTACAACTATTTTAAACGTGTATATATATATATATATATATATATATATATATATATGTTTTATATATATGTAAACATCCACGTTTTAATAATTTCAAATATTTATTCCTCCATGATTACAAATATTTATCATTAATATGGTATTTCATTTTACATATTATATTGCTGGCATTCTTTCTGAAATTGTTTTAGTGATACTCAATCCAACTCTACTGTAAGTTTATATTCTGAAACTATTTCAACTACTACATTCTTGCCTATTTTTTTCGAAACCTGGCCAATTCAGCAGCAGCATCTAATTTACTGTAAATATTAGGCCATTGTTTATTGTGATTCTTCTAATACGTCAATTTTGTATTTATGTGAAACTGATTTTTACATTTACAAATTGTGAATTGAAAATCTTTTAAATAGTTGTTTTAATGTGAATTTTAAAAAATTGTTTGTAGTTACTTTTATGTGGTTTGCTTCTTTGTGACGTTGATCTTCATCGTAATGTTTGATCTGTTTCTCAGGGATGTTAAGAGAGATACTGAGATGGTCTCTTCTTTGTTTCCGGGACAGTAAATGCAACTTTATCCGTTTCCAAACTTTCAATTCGGTATATATTGTTTTTTGACGTTATTAATTATTACTATTAATAATAATAATAATAATAATAATAATAATGTGATTATGAAAATGCATAATGTTAGGTATGATGTATAAAGTTTGAAATCTTTTAACATTAGAACTTCATTATTTCACACCTCTTTCTCAGAAAGATTTAAAACAACGAAGCAGAAGGGAAAACCTCAGCCAACGACCGAGAAGGAGATGGATTTTCAGAAACTTTGTCTCACGAAGGAAGTGGTCCTCAGATCCTTAGAAACTCCGCGCATCGGGTCCTTGTTCCCGACTTGGCGCGCTACTTCCGGCAAGTTCGCTTCGGCATGTCCGGCCTCCGCTGGCATTGAGAGATAGAAACAATACTCACAGCCCACAGTAGCCCTTGCGGACCGCAGACGACAAAGAAGAGCTCGTTCTCTCCTACATTCATGCCTTATTGGTAGAATCATCCTTGTAACATGCTTCCTTTCCGCTTATCACTCATCAATTCTTCCCAAATCCAAGATAACGTTTTCAATGTGCCGCCTGAAATCATGAACACTTGATTATCACAGAATCTGCAATTCGTTTCGCTAAACAAGAGGAAACGTTTAGAACCACTGAAACGAAAGCACGCATTATAAGAATTGGGGATGTATCACTCTTCGCGTATCTCCTTCCTTTACACTGGCTTATGAAGGTCGGTGATATTACAAATAAACAGAGGTTTTCCAACTAGTTGAGTGGGAAAAATGCGGCGGAGATGGCGTAACGGTTAGCGTATCGGACTGTTATGCTCAAGCTCGCGGGTTCGAAGCCGTGGATTTTTAAGGGCGAAAAAATCCTTCGCACGCCTTCCTTCGGAGGGGAAGTAAAGCCGGCTGTCCTATATTAGTAGATTTAATGAATTTGAAAGATCCTCAAGCCTAAATGAAGCGTCTGAGCTAAATTCAAATTGCTTGTTTCGTCGCCCAAGTAATACCTTCTTTTTCCCCTAGTAGGTGAAAGGAGCGTAACGAAATTTGCGTCGTCAGATGGAAGAGCAGGCCTCATGGCCTGAGTCTCGCCTCGTTAAATAAGACATTCATTCATTCATATGCTGTTTGGTCGAGAGGAGCCGAGAAGTGAACGAGTACGGCTCTGAGAGTTTCGTGGTACTTACAAATCAATGTTTAATTTTAAAACAATCTTTGGTTTCTCCATTATCCAGAACGTTTAAGTCACACTAAAAATTCTTTTCCGTTTTCGTCTTAGGCAGGTTTCCGGCTTATCCAGTGTACATTACATGGGAAAATAGTAAGTTCTGATAATTTTTCGTCTAAGGCAGGTTACCGCCTTATACAAGTTTACTGTATTTGTCATTATAGTGTCGGATTAATCCTACTTTCGCAAGCTAGCGGTGTTCCCGGGCCTGGCCACTGTTTTTATTTATAATCCACGCCTGGGGTAAGAAATTACTTGATTAGTTGTTTCGGGTGTTTCAACTGCTAAGGTCATTAGTCCAGTAAGAGTAGTGCATGTTTTTATCGCGTGAGATGGCGGGACCTTTTCCCGCTAGCTAGCGAGTTCCAGCACTGACCTACGTCGGCTTACAGGGATTTTCCAAAACCAGATGTCACCACCTCAGCCGTGACATTCTCTAAGCTCCGGACCTGTCTTCCAACATGTGTGGTAGTGTAGTGCATGCGCGTGTAATTGTGTGTTAGTAAGGGGTGAGGATAGCAAATATTACATGCGGTCCGTGGTCCGTTTGTTATGGTACTGTTCCGGCATTTCACTGGTGATGATAGTATAAACCACGGAAAACCGATCAGAGTAGCCGGTTGCTAGAACTGCTCTAGACAGCGGCAGTTTTCCCTCCCCTCTTGAGGAGGTATAATAATAATAATAATAATAATAATAATAATAATAATCAATGTAGACTCGGTGGTTAGACGGAATAGCAGGCCCTATGGCCTGAGCCTCGCCATTAATAAAAGACATTATTATTATTATTATTATTATTATTATTATTATTATATTATTAGAGGATTTTTTTCTAAATTTCGCAATTGCATTTATCCACTTTTTCGTTATAAGTGCCAAGCAATAAGAGTTTCTCTGCCGAAAATTCGCCGCTTTTTCCTCAGAATTACATACCTTTCTCTTCTTAAGACGTTCCATCTTAAGGCAAGAAAGTAAAATTATATCTAAAATTTTGTAGTTGTATGAACAACCCGACAAAAGTATTTGCACTTTTGCAATTTTCGAATAAGCATGAATTTCAAAGAAAATTAAACTATTCTTTAAATCATAATTTACACTACGAGTTGATTAAACAATTTTGAGTCATGTATGGTCAAACAGTCAAATGCTGAAAACATAACTGAAGCTCATATAAAGTACCCCCACAAATTAAAAAAATATATATTTCAATCTCGTGAGGTGTCGATTTCCTTTAAATCGGACGGAAAGACGAACGGATGGACAGACAGACGGGCGGACAGAGATGGACAGACGGATGGGCAGACAGACAGACGGACAACGGACGACTGGACACACGACGGATAGACAGAAGGACGGACAGACAGACGGTCACGCGGACGGACAGGCGAACGGACAGGTGGACGGACAGACGGAAGGACAGACGAACGGTCAGACAGACAGACCGACGGACAGACTGACAGACAGATCGACGGACAGACAGGCAGACGGATGGACGGACGGACGGACAGTTTTGTCCACTAATTCGTTTTTCTGCAAAATATCGGCGTTTTCCGGGGCACGATTACAATATTTTCTCTTTTTACGAAGTAAGATTAGAAAGTCAAAATTAAAAGGAAATAGGCCAATATGTTAATCGTGATGTGGAAATTTTTAAGCAATATTTATGTAAATAAAATTAACAATGTTAGCGTATAACGTCTAGTTGGCCCAATCGATTTCAATCATGTTTTAGACATAGATGGATCATGGCTGAACATAAGGATATTATAAAATAATTTTGATGGTCGATTACCAACATCCTGTGTAAATCGTGTTTAAAATTTAGTTCGCAATTTTTCTCTATTTAGTACTATCTCATGCGCAGTGCAGGGCGACAGTGATGACTGCGATGTAAATAAAATGTTATTTCCATATGACTCTAATGACACATTAATGACATTGCAACTGGAACAAAAACGAAAGTTAGACTTTTCGCTGATGCTTGCATAATATATAGGGGTATTGGCTTATTTATGTCCGGATGAAAATATTTCACAGAACGATCTAAACTGTTTATGGAACTGGACGTGCAGAAATAAGATGAAATTAAATCTGGAAAAGAGTAAATTCATTCGTTTTACCAAGTCTCGCTCGAATGTACACTCCAATTATGAGTTAGGAACTAACGTTATACCACGTGTAAAAAACTGTATTTGGGTTTGGTCCTGGGAAGCGACTTGGGTTTGTTTGATCATATTAACAATACGGTCAAAAAATCATGGAGGGCATTGCACTTTGTAATGCAAAAAATAGCACAAACGTTTTCGATTAAACTTTGTTATTGGTTAGTCTGAAGAGCGTTTAAGAGAATGGCGCAGTTTCATGGTTGAAAACCCTGATTTTTCAAAAATTGAAAAAAAAAAAAAAAAATTTTTATTAAGTCTTCCTACAACCACAATTATGGAAATAAACTATTTTTTCTTAATGAAATGTGTTCATGAAAAACATCTAAAAATCAGTTTTTTAAAAACATGAGTATTTGTTGAGACATTTATGGTCAAACGTAGGCAAATTATTTTTTTAAACAATTTTTCCTTAAAAACCACACAACATGTTTGATTAAATTTAAACCTTAGATAGCGTAAAGAACTCTTATTAGAGTGGTGCAGGTCCCATGTTCATTGGCATGCCTGAGTTTTCGAAACATGAAAAAATTCAATGTTTTCCCGCGTCTTCCTTAACCAGAATTACGAAAATACATTTTTTTCTTAATGAAATGTGTTTATCACAAGGAGATCTTCAAATAAGGTCATGTTGAATTTTGTATTTTTTGTGTAATTTGGCGACAAACATAGTCGCCTGCTCCCAATTTACTACGCTTCGTGAAAGTAAAATGAATTGTGATGTTAGGCAGTTCGTTGCCACAATTTTTTGAATCAAACTAGTGGCACTCCAACAGAACATACTTTCTCGCCTTATTTATAAATTTGCAGTTTTCGAAAATTCAGAGAGTTGAACGGAAATGAGACCCATTCCATTATTTCAAGCATTCCCTCTTCTATTCCTGGACGAAATTTAAAGAAAAAAAGCGGTTTTTGGTTAAAAATGTTAACTTTTTAAAAATTGCCTACGTTTCACGCCAAATTTCACGAAAACTACTTATATTTTCGGAAAATGAACAGGAACTATTTGAAGATCCGTCTCTAAGGGATAGATTTCATTTAGGAAAAAATATCTTTCTTCAATATTATAGTTGTAGGAAGATGATGCCCCCCAAAATAATGCGCTTTTGCAATTTTCAAAAAATTGGGAATTGTAACGAACATGAGACTGCATCATTCTCTTAAGCGTCCTTTATGCTATCTGAAGACAATGCTTGATCAAAAAATTGGTGCCATTTTGAGAAAATGTTGAAACGGTTTTTGAGTTAAAATGAAATTGTAGATTTCAACATTTGCGTCCGCGCCACTCTGTGTTAACCTAAAATGTAATTGTACATTCGACATTTAGTCGTGCTCTGCATCTGCGTCTGTGTTAACTTTAAAAGGAATTGTACATAGGACAAAATTACCGTCCAGCTGTGTGCATTCGCACCGCTGTGTGCTCACAAAGTGTGATTGTACATCGGGCAGTGAGTGTGCTATGTGCATATGTGTCATTTTGATTCATTTAAAATTAATATATATCGCAATATTTAAATGGTTCAATTGTTACTTGGATTATGTATCCGATCTAGTCATTCATTTAATCACATTTAAATCAAAACGTGAGTGTGCTGTGTTCTCACTTACGTTTCAGGGTAGCATTATATCTCAAGATGTTACATAGGTGTCTAGGAGTCCTATTGAATCTACTAGTGATTTTCGAGAAATTAAATTAATTTATAATTGGTGAGTTGTCAAGGAAGAGGTAAGTATGATGTCTTTAAATACAAATCGGCAATCCACTGCTCTGACTGGCTACTTTTGAATCGAAAAATAAAGAAACATCTGTTCAGTAATTTTTAAAAAACGTATTTAATGAAAACATTAAATTCCCCACCTCCATGGGGGGGGGGCATTCATTGCACAAATGGCTTTATTCAAGTTTCTAAATCCCCCTATTAACACGATAAAATAGATGTATAAAAATATTACTGGATTACAGTTCTTGCATGGTTTTCGAACTAGTGACGTCATAATCGAACAAAGAAAATAATTCATGTGCTCGCTAACATGTTTTTTTTCTGTCTCCTGTGAAATTAGAAATTCTTTACTCATACGTTCCATAATGTCCGATTCGTTTGATTAAAAAATATGTATATTCTAAGTAAATCGTGGTGAACCCCATTTGGTCCACCAAAGATTACATCAATTTCACCGAGATTGAAGCACAGACGAACGGTGAGCAGTCCAACTGTTGCCCCTGGGATCGCTTTCACTGCTAGTGTTTCAAACGGTCCTTGGCCCGCAGTGGCGCCTGCGCTGCGTCTCCACCTTGCCTCCCGTTGCCCTTGACTGCCGCCGGCGGCCGTGAATGCGCCACGCTCCTAATCAAACCCACATTCCGCTAATCACGAAGCATTGGGGCTCCGCGCACCGCTTCGCTCGGCCCCGTTCACCCCCGCCTCCCCTCGCCCCGCCGTGCCCTGGCCCGCCCCGCCCCACCCCTCCCCAACCCGCCCAGCTCCGCCCTCCCCCGCTTCGCTCCGCCCCGCCCCGCCTTGCCCCGCCTCGCCCCGCCCTGCCTCGCCCTTCCCGCCTTGCCCGCCCTGCCCGCCCTCCCGCCCGTCCGGCCCTCCCGCCCCGTCCGGCCCTCCCGCCCGTCCGGCCCTCCCGCCCCACCCCTTCCGCCCCGCCCTCCCTTCCCGCCCGCCCGCTCCGCCCGCTCCGCCCGCCCGCCCTCCCCGCCCGCGCCGCCTTCCCCGTCCCGCTTACCCCGTCCGCCATCCTTGCTTCTCACGGTGTTCTCCTCGGCATCTGCTTGTCTGCCTCCCTCGCCGCACAGTGTGTCCTACTGAGAGATAATGGTAAGAATGTAAATAATTTTTACTGGCAGTTCTCAGGCGTGAATTTATATTACACTACTTGAGATTTTTAATCTCCCTTTAAGGAATCCAATTATCCAGGGTATGTAGCATAATGAAACTAGTGGTGCTTCAATAATACTTTCTTGCATTATTTACAACTTTTGCAATTTTTGATAATTCAAAATTCAACGAAAATTATACTTACGCCATTTTTAAATGTCGTTTGATCGGTCCTAGGAAAAAATTTAAGGAAAAATTTGGAGCAGTTCTGTTTTTGTTTCAAGATAAAATTAAGATTTTTTTTAAAAGTACAGGATTTTAATTAATTAATTAAGTCGAAAACAGTCAAAAACTGTATGTGACGTAGGGGGAGAAAATCATCTGCGCACGCTTTCGTGAGTTTCAGAAACCCTTCCCAACAATTTAACTATTAATAGTTGAAATAGTTGACGAAGTAACTTTTCAGGACAGATTAGAAAAAGGAAAACAAGGTGGCTTTCCAAAATATCCAGTTAGTATCATCTGATACCTTTCTTGTATCTGCTTCAATGGATCTATGGAATTTTTTCTAAAGATAGATGGAGATATGGAATGACATATCCTAACAATGTTAAATGTTTGAATGTAATTCTCAGAATCTATTAATGTTTGGCTTATGAAATTTTATACAGGTTGCATATATATATATATATATATATATATATATATATATATATATATGTTGTGTGTGTGTGTGTGTGTGTGTGTGTGTGTGTGTGTGTTTTGTAGATAAAAATATTTTCTCGTAATGTAATTTTTACCGTGTTTTCTAGTAAATGCAGTGGATAATACTAAGGTAATAAGGAAAAAATTGTTTCAGTAAATGTATTAAAAACTGCTGTTACAAACAACAAATGTGTATTAACAACTCCTCAAAATTTCATTTTTCTATTACATACGTATTACGTAGGCGAATCAAAAAGTAAGTTACACTAGCTCGCTGCAAGAACACGCTGAATGTTGTGACTGTGATCAATGAGGAGCAAGCTACAATAACTGCTGACACGTCTGATAGGAAGTTCAGTGTGGTATCCTGTCGGGTTGTGTGTGCAGAGCGGGCCAAGATCAATGAACAATAGGAAGTTTAGAGTGAATCAACCGAATGTTTACCCCAAATTGAAGGTGTTGGTAACGATCAGATTTGTATGGGCTAAACGGCTTAATTACACTGACATTCATCGTAAAATCACTGCTGTGTATGGTGAGTGAAATTTCTCGCTCAGGTATTGTAAAGTGGTGTAAGCAATTTGATGACAGACGCACGAACCTGACGGACAAATATCGCGAAGGTGGAAAGTGGAAGGTATGGCATCCTACATCCGGTTCAGACTTAGCAACTTGCGATTATCATGTGAGCACATATAAGCTGAAGAAGGAGCTCAATGGACGACGATTTCGAAACGATGAAGAAGTGAAAGCAGTTGCACATTTTAGCGTTAATTTCACATTTTTAAACTAATAAAATTGATTTTAATTTTTTTCACATATGTCCATATTGTTTAAAAATCTGAAATAAATATGTTTTAGAATGCTACAAGACACTTTCTAGGAAAACCACAGTGTTCCATCGTTCTCACGTCGAAAATTAATTTCAATTTTTTTCTATATGAATTGATCGTTAAAATTTATTGACAAAAATTCAAGTATTTTTGCCCGCATTTTTTTCAGCCTGATAATGCAATAGAAACTGAGAAAAAATAAAACATGAGACACAAATTTCTCGTTGTATCTCTGCAAGAGATTGCCCTAGGAGACCGATTTTTTGTGAATCTACAGCATTTTTTATTCTCTTTTATATGAGCATCGCGATTATGGATTTGGTTTCGGGGCACTTTCAACAGCATTTTTCGGCTATACCCTTTGCTGCGAATGTAAATAATTGTGAATATCGCTGCCATGAACAAGAAGACTTCGCCGTCTACGTTCAAAAAATGTACATCGGGAGCATCAACAAAAAGGTCTATTTTGATCAATTGCATTAATTTTAGTAAAAGAGATTAATGTTCGAGCAATATAATTCACGACATGCCTTCTGCAATACATTCAACGACTATTTAGATGTGTGTGTGTGTGTGTGTGTGTGTGTGTGTGTGATGTACATAATGTGATCAATTAAACGGAAGACGAGCCCTGAAAGAGCTATCCGGAATTGAATATTGACTATTTACAATTATAATTCTCTTAACTATATTATTGTGGTAAATTTTGTGGAAATATTAGTTGTAAGAGTTTGTTGCAAAATAATAAAATACTTTATAATTAACAGTATTAATTTTAAACGCATTGTGTTGACCCAAAGCTATATAAATCTCCCATTTTTTATATCGTAAATGCTTTTTTTACCAACCAATAACATGTTTCATGAGTGAAATAATTGCTGTTTTTAGTATTCTATATTTGTAATGCAACTTTTGCTTCTAGTAACGTTTTTGTCGTTTACTTTCTAACAGAATCGTACTAATCAATGTTCTCGTAGCTATTTGTAGGAGGATGAGTAAATTAGAGAGATAGATGGTTGAAATACAGAATTACCAGGTTTTGATTCAAGTGCATTTCATATTTGATTTAAAACTATTAACAACAATAAGTAACACATTTGTGTTTTCAAACCTTCCACCTTTTATTTTGAACACTTAAAATTATTCACTGAACAAAAAAGATCAGAATATAACAACTCTTCGACGAGACTTATTTTTTACTGTTAAAGCCAGGATAAATTTTATTGCTGTAAATAATACAAGTACAGACATAAATCAACCGAACTTTGTCAGTAATTATTAGGGCCCGGATTTTAATGACCTAAAAATCAGCGAAATATGCAAGCATTTATGACCTAAAACCTATGTAAATATGACCTTAAAAATAAAATATGACGTTATACAAGTTTTTTTTAATTCCGATTGTTTTTTGAGGTATAACATAAATAAAAAATTCACTCAAGAACAGACTATGAGGATGTTACATGCGGTTTTCAGTCGTTGGAAATAACTAGCATTAAAAAAAACGCTTGTTTACGCAGCAATGTGTTGTAAACTTTTTCAGCCACATGACCAAGAGCTCGTCCCAACTCACTCCGTTCAAATTCACTTACGTTTCAAACAATCGTTTGTGATGTAATTGTTGAGTTTATTTGTGATCATATCACTTGATACATTGTCATGCGAGACACATTTTCAAGCTCTTTATTCTTGTGTCTTCAAAAATATGACATACGTATGCATTTTGGGGAAAATTTGTCCAAAATATGACCATTTACTGAAAACGGTGTAAGTATGACTTTATATGCACAATAAAAATACGTTTTTCTAATCGACAATACCTGGATTCGTACGTAAATTGTTTTAAGGTTCACCCGAAGGTTCTGAAAAAATATATGACTTGTCATTAAAATCCGGGCCCTAGTAATTATCCCATCTGAGGCGTTTACTCTCTCTGTGATCATGTGATCAGTTCAAAAACAGTTCTGGGTATAACATGGGGTGACTGTTAGGGATGCATAAAGCATTCAAAACCGGGGGCGGTAGCTCAGTACATCAACTGATGTCACTGCAGCGCCTCTGACCGGGAGGTCCTAGGTTCGAGTCCTGACGGCGGCAGGATTTTCGACACTAGCTTTTCAGCTAGATCAAATTCAGTCGCTGCCTGGAGGAGAATTCTAGCGACCGGCTGCTCTGATCGGTAGTTTTCCGTGGCTTCTCCGATCAACACCAGGCGAATGCCGGAGCACTACCCTACCAAACGCGCCACGGACCGCGCGCGATCTGTCCTTCCCATTCTTCGTCGTATCCTCTCCTCTTACACACACACACACACACACACACACACACACACACACACACTAACATGCACTATACTACCGCATATTCCGGGGGACCGGTCGGGACCTTAGAGCTTGTCCCGGCTAGGGCGGTGCCCCGCTGGTGGGACAATCCTGACTAGGGGTAAACCCCGTTAGCCGACGGTAGGTCGGCGCCGGATCTCGCCCTCCTGCGGGGGAAGATCACAGCCATCTCCCGAAAAAAACATGCACTACATTTACGGGAATAATGACTAAATATGTTGCCGCGCCCGGAAACAGGAAAAAATCAAGCATTCAATGAAAGCTTGAGCGCGTGCTGGGTAGCGGGCAGCGGAAGCAGAGCGCTGCTGGCAGAGCTTCATAAATACCACCCGTAGTCGCCCCTTTTTAAGCTAGTGACATAGCCGCCCCTTTTTAAGAAGCCACGCGCGCCGGAGTAGACGGTCTTGTTTTGTGAGTGCGCTGCGGAGAGTTGATAATTTATAGTAATTCTGTCTGCGCCGACTGTGCCCGCTACTGGATATCTACTTGGACTTTGGTGACTTCGGCCAAGAACGGGTTAATCTCCTGGTAACAAAGACAGTACTTTCGATTATTGGTACAACGGATTGTACTGAAAAAAACATTGTTATCGGTACGAGCTGGAACTCTGGAATTGTACAATGGACACAATAAACGTTGTTAACTGTTTATTTCTTGTGTTTTATGTGTAGTTAATGTTGTTATATTTTGGACATAACAGTGACTATTTCACCTTGGTGATCACTTACTAGATCCCGACACTTCAAATGTTACGTCTACCGAACTGACTGCTGATACTCGCTTGTAATTAATCGTAAATATCAGAACAGCCGGCATGTGGGGTTTTTGTCATGGCAGTGACATCATTCAATACTATTCTTAGCGCGCTGTCGTACCGTCCAAACTCAAAATGAGGATCTTTCTCTGATACACTTTTCAGTCGTGAACCACAGTTATGGGTACACACTCTCAGGAGTTCGATATTTCAGAAAGATTACTCTTAATTATTATAATTTACTACTTTCAGAGATATTTGAACTACTGAGATCATTGACGCAGATGAGTAATAATTTAATGTTAGAATGAGTGCGAAAGGTAATTAAACTACCACATGTTGTGATTTGATGACGTCTGGTCACGGTTTACTCGTAATTATCTCTCACACTCAACCTAATAAGAACTACCAGGAGATTCCTGCCACGACCACGGGATTATCTAATGGTTAGATAGCAATAATAATGAGGAGGTAATTGAAGGTGAAAATGGAGGAATGAGAACTAGAAAAAGAGAACCACGACAAAACCTGCTAAATGGCTTTGTCTGTCACAAATTTCACATGGATCGTGGCCATATATCAAACCAAATCCTTCCGAAAATATGTCATACGTAATTTACTTAAGACTCGCATTCTAGAAACCATGAAGTTTTCTAGTGATAACTGAACGAGGGACTTTGCGAAATGATTCTCTTTAGCTTGACTCTATAATTTTGTCTTGTTCTTATCATTTTCCGCACTTCATTTTACACATTTACAAAAAATATTTTAAGTAAGACCTCTCAGAGTTTCAAATAAGTTTTGCCATAATTACTTTGTTTACTTGAAAGGTGTGACAGTTGCAACAATCACACACTACTCTACTGTTGCTTCATCAGTTGACCAGATAACTCAGTGATTCATTAGTGAATGTCCACATTGAATAGTAAATACGAAGGCGAGGAAGAGCATCGCAGCGTTAGCTGATGCATCGACAGTGACATTGCAATTGCGTTGGCCGCTTATCTGAGTGGCCCCATTTCGATTCACACACGCTGTATCCAGCGACTCGAATCTGCATTTACAAGCGTTACTAAAAGCAATGACAGTGTATGCTTTAGGAAGAAAATCATTGAAAGATATTAGATGTTTTAATATTCCCAATAATCCAAAGCCACACTAGGGGAGGGGGGAAACAAAGGAGTTATTATCTTAAATTACCACACTCAAAACTTGTGAAAAAGGAATTTTTGAAGTGCAGAATGTGATGCCTCGGGGCGTATTTATAGGGCCTCGCCCGGGGCGGTAGTCAGTAGGACATTTCTGTAGCAGCAAGCGAGTGCCTAGCTAGTAAATTCGGTTTTGAAGTGCGTGTGTTACGGTGATTGTATGCTTCTGGCGGACTGAAACTTGGCTTGTATTTCGGACTTGATTTGGGTTGTGGCTTTACTGAAATAAACTTATGGTGAAAGAACTGTTGTTGTTTTACTTTGTACATAACAGTGGCATGTCTTTAAATCTGACAAAAGAATGGGAAACGGAAGCATTGTAAGTTTTGCAAGAAGCATTGCGAAGAGAACTATCTAAGCCACGTAGAATAACAGACACTGAACTTCTGATGCAACAACATGAAATGTGAAATACCAAAAATCTTAAAGAAATTGTTGAGAGACAAACCACTCCATGGAGAATATTTAGAAAGAATGGACAAGGTGAAGACCAATAAAAATCAATAACGGCCGGCTGCTCTGATTGGTAGTTTTCCGTGTTTTTTCCGATCAACACCAGGCGAATGCCGGAGCAGTACCCTAACAAACGGGCCACGGACCGCGCGCGATCTGTCCTTCCTCTTCCTTGTCCTATCCTCTCCCCTTACACACACTTACACTAACATGCACTACACTACCACATATTCCGGGAGATCGGTCAGGAGCTTAGAGCTTGTCCCGGCTGGAGTGGTGCCCCGCTGGTGGAAGAGTCCTGGTTAGGTAGGTCGGCGCCGGATCTCGCCATCCAGCGGGGGAAGATCACCGCCATCTCCCGAGAAAAAAACATTCACTACACTAACGGGACTAATGACCGAAGCAGTTGACGCGCCCGGAAACACGAAAAAATCAATCAATCAACATAAGAGTTTGGAGATGAAGATCAGCCGAAAGTGAGGCGTAAAAGCACTAGTCGTCTCGAGAGTTATCGGAACTCAGGACTTTGTTACGCAAAATTTGTGTAAGAACTTGACTAATCTCCCAGATCATTCAAAAGACTGGGAAGTGCAAGACATTCCTTTATTAGGAACAGTCCACATTTTGCGCAAAGTTTTGTAGAGGCACCGACAGTCCCTACACCCGCTCCTTAGGAAGCTGGTTGCAACTTGGAGTAGATTTATATTCAACCGCCTTATAGCATCTTTAGTTGAGAAGCAGAGTAATAATAATAATAATAATAATAATAATAATAATAATAATAATAATAATAATAATAATAATAATAATAAACTTCATATTTCAGCCGGTTCAGCCGAGACCGCTAAGGAAGTAGTGCCGTAGCGATCGTGGACGGAAGGATCGCGGGTTCGAGTCCCGCTTTAGGCATGGGTGGGTTTGTGTATGTCTGTGCCGTCCATTCATCTCTTCATTATCATCATCATTTCATCTTCCATCCCCCAGGACGTGCAAGTGCATGTCCTGCGTGGTCCAAGAGCAAAATTCGCGAGCAAAAAAAAAAAAAATTAATATTTCAGATGCCAGCACTACATCACACGGCGATACAGAGCACTGCATGACCTTGCACGTTACTGCATCCATTTGTACTTCACGTCTCTACGTTTCAGCTCTCCTCGGTGCACTACACACATTACTGAATTGTACTTAAAATTGCTTAATTTTTAACTCAATGTACGTAAAATCCTAATTTTGCTTAATCTATTGGTACTTACCTAATTCCAACATGTTTCTAGGATTACGTACATTACGAGGAATAGTTTCGAAAATTGCAGCTGGGAACCTGACATATGAAAATGTATCCACATATACTTTCTTTTTCTTTTCGAAATTTGTGAATATGTCCCCTCTACCGAAATACTATGTTGGTTTCTGTAATATATTATCTTGGTTGTACTTACAACTGCTTGTAGGACATCGGTGAATATGTCAACATTCTTGAAATTAGTTCCTGGAAGTACACAATACTCGAAATGATGGCAATACCAAACTGAACGCTAACTGCGAGTCTGTTTGAAAGTCGAACTCTTCTGTGACTGAACGCACGCTTTGAAATGTATATTTTCTTTGTGAATAAAAATACGCAAACGCAAGTGCCTCTTCGTACGCCCGCCGCGTCGGCACAGCAGCGGCAACAGCGCCGCGGAAGGACCGCGTCGCGGGGACGTCGAACAATTAGGGCGACAAAAGAGCGTCGCCGGATCGGGTGGAGTTGCAGCGCCTCCGCCAGAACGCAGCACGGTCGCTCTTGTTACGCCCGTAACGAACAGACGAGGCACGCCTCGGCGTTCCCTTGACGCGCTCGTCCTCCGCGCGCCGCCCACCTCCCCTCCCCACTCGTTCTTCCCCTCCCCTCCCCTCCCTTCCCATCCCGTTCAACCGCCCAGCTGGCAGAGGGTTGGCGGACGTCCCAAGACGAGGTCTGCGTCGCGGCGAGATGGCAGAGGAATATGTGGAGGGGTCGCTGCTTTGTAACAAGACTCGAAAATATGACTCCTCAGCCTTTTTACAGATGTTGTGCATCACGTGAGTTTAATAAAGAACGATAGTTATTGTTTTTCGATTAACTTTTGGTGGATAGCTAACGCTCCACGAGAAGGATTGGAGTTATCCAAAGAATAGATTCACTCAGAATAATAATGGCAGAACCCAACCGTAATTCGTTTCGAGAAAAAGGAATTTTTCTGTTTTCGTTCACGTTAACGATCACTCCAGACAAATTTTCGAATGTGCAATTTGGCGGTTTTGCTATATCCCAGTTCATTTAATATTTCAGCATATGAAAGGTATACGACTGAAGTTACCTTCATACTTCTAACTGCAAATGCGAGTTCGGTTGGGATATGCCGTTATTATCCTGAAAGTCTCAATTCTTTTAAAGGTGACTAGATTCACTGAGTACGCGTAGCATTTACAAGAATAATTTTTTGAATGCTTATCGTACTGATTTGGCGTATTGCATCATTATATTTTTTTCAAATATTAAGGTGCAGTACTGTTCAAAAATTTAGGTTATTAGAAAACCAAGGTCACATTCGGGGAGGTGTGCACAAAATGCCCGCTCATCTTTTCTGTCCTCCGCTAACAGTCGTCAGTGAAATCATTTGACACAGAGAAAAACATGACGTTGTGCCGGAAGAGGAAATAGGGTGCCGATAAGGGAGGAGTCGGTGACATAATGATGGGGGAGGGTTATGACTTAAGTGTTTGTGGGTATTATAGTACTTAACATTTACTGTTTTAATTGTGAATTTTAAAATTATTTTCTAAGGCTAATGCATTGTAAAGCGATTTACAGTAATCTCATTGTCTCAAGAGCGTAATAATATTATGAAAATGTTCTTGGAATGCACTACTTTCAGTAAAAAGCTACAAATACAAAATTGAGAGCATATTCTGATATATCGCAACATTCCCATGTTATTGGAAATACTGCATTCAAATTCTTTCCCTATGAACGGTGGGTCTAGAATAGGCTAGCTCATTAGACATTTGGTCGAGAAAGCGCAGTTGCGATAGTTTTTCTGGAGGTTATCCCCATTACAATAATTCAATCATCACATTCATTCTTAAATTATTCCTCGTGTAAGTGAAAGTACTCCGGATACAGGATAACAATCATAGATTAGTAGTTAACCTAGCGCTATAGTCATAAATTCGATTCTAATTGATGACAACTGATTTTAAATGGATAAAATACCTCTGATGATTTTGAAGATCTAATAAAATGTCACCATAATATAAATGATCATGACGACATTAAATTCCCGGATACATTTGTAATTTTTGCCATTTATATTCACAGTTTATCAATGTTCCATCTAATTGCATAATACAGAGTATTAGAGCAAGGTTCCGTTGTGAATTAAGAGTGTTAATGGCCGGGGTGCAGCGTTTCCTGACTGCGGGTAAGGGTGTAAAAATTCAGTTGCTGGTGGAGCACTAACTAGTGTGTACTAAACATCTTCACACAACAATGACGTACCACTGAATGCTCTACGACGACATTGGACATATTTACATTTGCAACATTGATAAAATATGCAAATATGTTTGCTTTTCAGTAGTATTCTTGGATTACTTGTTTTGCATTGGATCTTTACAGCAAAGTAATATTATCATCCCCTTGAAGGTAATGAACCATATTTTTTGAATTAAATTATAACTATATATGTAAATATTTTATTTTTGTGTCTCATAGCTTGTAAATGGCTCATTGCCACATTAAAATTTAGAGTAAAAGAAACGTTATTACTAAATGGAGTACAATAAAAATCTACTCGAATATTTAATTTGCTCATGTACGGAAGTTGACAATGTTCCGACGGACAAGTCTATTATTTCAAAATGATGATGATGATGATGATGATAATAATAATAATAATGATGATGATAATAATAATAATAATAATGATAATGATAATGATAATGATAATGATAATGATAATGATAATGATAATGATAATGATAATGATAATGATAATGATAATGATAATAATAATGATAATAATAATAATAATAATAATAATAATGATAATAATAATAATAATAATAATAATAATAATAATAATAATAATAATAAATCTATAGTTTTAACATATCACCTGTTGTAATTTCGTTTATTGAGTTAAAATCTTCCAGAAGATAAACATTCTCTATCATGTCAGAAGCTATAAACAATTTATTAGATACAGGGAGCCAGTCGGAAGCAAATGCCTCTTAATTTTCGCAGTAAGTTTTCTAATATGGAGAAAATTAAAATTTGTCCCGCTTCTGACCATCTTTCACATTCCTTTGCATTAACAAGTTTGCCGTTCAATAGTTGGTACCGCCGTACAGCCTTGCAAAATGGCTGACATTAATCTGCGATTAAAACAAGGTGTTGTAATTGAATTCTGAAGCGCAGACGACTACGTGCATCCACGAACGTTTGAAAGTTTTTGAGGATGTTACCGTTGGGCGGTGGGCATGCCGCTGTTGTGAAGCCGCAGACGAAGGAGGAGTTGACCTGACGGATGCGCCGCGGAAAGGGAGCGCACCCGGTGGCGGCTGCGGCAGGGAGGCTCAAGGGCACTGCCCCCTCAAGGGCACGCCCTTCTTCCCATTTCTTCTGTATAGTATTCGATGTTGAAGTAGTTGCTCGCCACGTTATTCTCCGATTACAGAATTCAGAATGTCCGGCATTTCATTATCCGTGTTTTCCTTCATTGGTTAGGGGTGTTCGAGAATTGTGACCTATTACAATGTAGCAAAGTATAGCGTTGCCGTATGCTCAATGCTTTGGAGTTATGAAATGGAACATGGGACTTTGGGGAAGGGGAGGCTGTCTGCGGACGCAGCGCGGGATAGGTAACACTAGAGAAATGTTTTCTTGCAGGATGCTCAGAGCTACATACTGACGAGTTTTTGAACTCCGTCTCCAAATACGGAGTTAGTACGTTTCCTCTGATTTGCCTACAGGGGAAAAAACCTATTCCATGATTATTTGTTAGTATTAAAATCTATCTAAATGTATTTCTAAAGTCTTACAATTAAATAATTGATAAAAAAAGATTTCAATGAAAAACGAGGATTTCAGTTAAGTATTAGAAGTGTATATTTTAAAAACGTTTCGACCTCGTATATGAGGCGTATATTGTCTATATCGTATATATACCTCGTATATGTGCGTCGGTGACGTCATTCGAGAGAATCGCCGGAAACAATTTGTGAATTATGATCTTTAATGTCAACTGGAAAAAGTAACGCAATGGCAAGCGTGAATCACTTAATTTATTCGAAGGTTTGTGCTCGATTATTTAAAGTACAGTCACAATCTAGTGAAGATGCAAGGAATACAGCCGCTGATCTCGTGCACCGTCGGAAGAACAAGAGTTCTAAGGGGAGAATGGCACAGGTGACGAAAAATGGATTCATTTCTTTTTGGGAGGAGGAGAAAGAGGAAATCCGGAAAGTTTGATTTTAGTTTTGGAACTTAGTACTTTGTGTCAGGTATTTCAGCATTGATGTTTCATTTCCGTGAGAAATTCCTGTTTCATTACCAGTTCAGTTCTACAAACGGATTTTCTGTTGTGGATCTACATACATTTTGAAAGACCTTTGGTATTGGGTAATGGTCATTGGCACGTATTAACGAATAAAGCCATTTTCGACGACGAGAGTATGTAATTGTCACAGTAGCATTGGATTTCTACGCGACCGTGATGTTACAGGTTTTATAAACATTATAACATTTAACTTTGTTGGGTTAGTGTTTCGCTTTTACATTGTTCGTCATTGGAAATTAGACGTGATCTCATTTAAACTTCAATGCATTGCACTTCACTCAAGTACAATTGTTTGTATCAACGAGAGTCCACATTCATCACATTTCGTGCTCGTGAATTGATTGGAATTTCATTTCTCTCAGATTCAACTCTGGTGTTTTGTTTAAATGAAAAATAATGCTTAGTATATTTATTAAAAACGAAATAAAAGAATGATGGAACAGGGGAGGGAAGTGAATAAAATATGCAAATTGACTCTGAAGTTCTTGGCATGATACATTGTTTCAGAGTGTAACGCATGCAATCAGAAGAGAAAAAAACAAACAAACAAGAAAAGTGTCAGAATGTACTCTGCCAAATGAATACAATGCCAGAAGCTACATCTTGCCGAGAAGAAATAGCTAGGCAGTAGCGAATATTTGTTAAAAATTATTCTAAACATTAATTTTATGCGAGGAATGCATTTGGTGAAGAATGAGTGCCATAATAATGTCACGACACATGGCACATGAAATAGAAGGAGTAATAAATATTTAAAAAAAGGGGGAAGAAAAAACGGAGAGAAAGGGGGAAAGAAAAAGACGAAGAGAGAGGGGAAGAAAGAGACAAGAGAGAGAGGGGAAAGAAAGAGACGGAGAGAAAGGGGAAAGAAAGAGGGCGGAGAGAAAGGGGGGAAAGAAAGAGACGGAGAGAAAGGGGGAAAGAGACGGAGAGAAAGGGGAAAGAAAGAGACGGAGAGAAAGGGGGGAAAGAAAGAGACGGAGAGAAAGGGGGGAAAGAAAGAGACGGAGAGAGAGGGGGGAAAGAAAGAGACGGAGAGAGAGGGGGGAAAGAAAGAGATGGAGAGAGAGAGGGGGGAAAGAAAGAGACGGAGAGAGAGAGAGAGGGGGGAAAGAAAGAGACGGAGAGAGAGGGGGAAAGAAAGAGACGGAGAGAGAGAGTGAGAAAAATGGAACGAGAGAGGGGAAAGAAATAGAGAGGGAGATTTAAAGTTGATGGACAACGCGAACACAGTGGAAGGAAAATCAGCGAAACAAAAGCAACGGCACAATCTCATAAAGCAAAAAAAAAATGTTAAAAAAATATAAAACATAACTGAAGCGTCGTGGAAACAAGTGACTACTCCGTCCGACCCTGGACGCGAAAGGGGATTGAAGCGACCCTGCCGTTCGGTAGCGCAGATGGACTCGGGGCCGTGGCGCGAAGGTCAGGGGCGCGTGCATCCAGGCGAAACATGTCGGGCGCCGGCCTCGGTCATTGCGCGGCTCGGCGAGGACAAACGAGAAATAACACCCCCGGAATAAATTAATTCGATATAATCAGCAGCAGCAGCGAGCATATTTCATAAGACACCCGGGAACCGGGGACGCGCGTGCCTTTTTATGCGTCGCATTACCCGCCTCGCAGCCGCTGTACGGGCGCTCCCATATAATTTACACCATTATGCCCCCCTGGCGCTCTTTAAGGTTCTTTCACACCAATCAGGTGGTCGGACAAATGTGGAGCGAGCTGGCGCTGGGGGAGTCGTTCATTTGCGCGGCACGATACCCCGCTGCGGCCGTGTCCCGCCCTGCGCCCACCGCCAGCCGACGCGGCGCGGCTGCTCGTTGGGTCACGCGTCGATTAGCAACCCGTTTGTAATAATCCACGCGAGTTTCATTCGGATGATGATTTTGTGTGTCCTAGGTGAAAGGCCCAGTTACGTATTCTCCTGTTGTCAATAAAAAATCGAGTTATTTTAGGATATCTACCTTCACACCCTAATGATCTGATTGCTAATAAGAATTATGTATGTGTATAATCTTCTTCTTCTTCTTCTTCTTCTTCTTCTTCTTCTTCTTCTTCTTCTTCTTCTTCACTATCACTATTCAGCAATATGTAAGCCATTAATATAATTTTTCATGGTTTACTAGTTCATTTCTGTGTTTCTGGACCTGAAACAAAACACGTAATGGTATTGTTAAAACCATTGCGGGCCTTTCTGATTCGTTATGCTCCCGGTCCTTGAATACTATATGACCCACCCTAATATCAACACAGCATATACATTTTTATGAATTCGATTTATTATAGTTAAGATGCAAGCAAATAAATAAATGACATAATGCGCTAATAAAAATATCTCGTTATAAACATTATTGTGCTTAATCGATAAGAAAATTGCAATTTTGGAATGTTTCCGTGAACATATTATGTTATGCCACAAGTCATCCATATTTCACTGTTACGTATCACCTTCTTTTTTTAGACATATGTGCTTATTGAGTAACAGTACTACTAGTAGTAATAAGACGTATAAGGAACATTGGCTAACATCCTTGAAATGTTATTTTTTGATGTCGTGAAATACTTTAATTAACTTTCGGGAAATAGAGGCAAATAACTTAAAAATACCCCTATCCTTATACTACAAATACACTATAATAATTTTCATATATTTTTCAAGATTTTACTGGAAACCACCGTTCATAGCTTTGTTAGCTTTTGCGAGAATTTTCACAGGAATTTCACAATATTCTTTCACTTTGTGCGAACAAATCAGTTTGTAAATACACACGCTGTTCCGTTTATCAGACATCATATTGACAAATGACGGTTACAATTCGTCTTTTCGCTTTAAACGCAAGAAAAATTATAAAATGTTTCGAAATTTCGTTTGATTCAGCAACGAACTAGTAAACCATAAAGTCTTGTATGCACCACGGGCGTTACTAGATGTTTTTGCCCCTCAGGCAACTTCCAACCCCTCGGGCCATAGGCTCTCAGGTTTGGAAATCGCCTTCGGGGCAAAATCATCTCCTTAACGCCCTTGATACATAAATGCTATATCCCAGCATTATTATTATTATTATTATTATTATTATTATTATTATTATTATTATTATTAGCCTATTTTGTTTCATGAAATCGTTCATAAAATGTCATCTTATATCATTGTGTCATAAAATGTCAGGTTATGACGTATTTGCCGTCTATGGCATTGCATAATACCACATTCGTCCAATCGCAGCCAGCGAAACGGGCAGTGGCTGTAAACCGTACTGCTGACTGAATCGTAGCGAGCAATTCGTGGCGGTAAAGAGATAGCCGACCATCGTTTTTTTCGAGTCACATTCCCGTGACGTCGCATTCCCGTGACGTCGCATTCCCGTGACGTCGCATTCCCGTGACGTCGCATTCCCGTGACGTCGCATTCCCGTGACGTCGCATTCCCGTGACGTCGCATTCCCGTGACGTCGCATTCCCGAGACGTCGCATTCCCGTGACGTCCCATGTGAAATGATACCATTAACCAAAAGGGCAATAAACTTAAATCTATATGCACGAAGACCGAAGATAAGAAATTTTGGTGTAAATCTTAAAGATCGCTAATTCACAAATTCTAGACAGACGTCGTGGATGAATAGTAAGAATGGAAATATTCATTATGCTTGTTGGTGTATAAAATACGATCGGATGTAAGTTTAATAAGGTTTAATTTTTGTTCTTGTTAATGTGTTATAACTTTCATTTCATATTAGGGCTGTGACGATTTTAAAGGCAATCATCGAAGTGTTTCGTGAGTGCTTTTTGATAAAACTTTCACCCATATCTGAAATAGCCTTGCTGTGTAATGCTTCGCTAAATATTTCTCGTCGTATCCAATAATTTATTAATTTTTGAGATCCTGCAAAGGCAAGATCGTCGCCCGACGTGGAAAATTTTCTACGAACCGCGAAAATGAGCAAGCTAGAAGAGTCGATATTTATATGTTAGAAATTTAATTAAGATAAGACGGTTCGTACTATCTTGCGAACTCACAGTCAAAAGACAGTCTCTTATCCCAGCAAACACTAGAATAGTAATTGTGATGAAATTATTCTAAAAGTTAGTTTTACTGTCTACTTTTAGGGTCCAGTTAACGTTTCGTTATAC
This sequence comes from Teleogryllus oceanicus, assembly GCA_964035755.1. NCBI lineage: Eukaryota > Metazoa > Arthropoda > Insecta > Orthoptera > Gryllidae > Teleogryllus > Teleogryllus oceanicus. The sequence continues at coordinate 40,736,466 of CAXIVR010000012.1, read as the reverse complement.
ACGTGCCCAAGTTAGTGATTAGGCTGCTACGTGCAACCGTGATTAACATAAAGTACTTTGGGTCTACCCAAAGCATTCTCTCTAACGTATTTTGTTCTAAGAGTTCGTTGTTCGTATAATTATTTTCCATTAAAAAATACAAAACGAATCCACGGGATTTTATGAAGCTGATTTTGAATGACGTTATCGAGGAGACTTAAAATGAACAATTGCTTTATTTTTCTTTCTTCATTTTATTTATTTATTTATTTATTTATTTGTTTGTTTATTTGTTTATTTATTTATTTATTTACGTGAATAACAGTTAAAAAGTGTGTGACGTGCTATAGGGAGAAATTAATTTTGTGCATATTTTCTGAATTCCGTGATCCCTAACCATAAACCACACTCCAGGAGAATTTTAAATATTGAAAGAAATGAGCGATTTTGCATTGATTGTTAACAAAATATTCGCTCCGATGTAATAAAATCTATTTTTTGTTTTAAAATTCGTTCGCCCTTAATTCAACTTATCGACTCAACGCGTCTCATCGCCTCTGGTCGAGCGTTGAGCGCGGAGTAATCCTCCATTATCTATACCTCTGTTCCAGAGGACGCTGTATTTTTATGTCTCGTCTAGTAGGTTGTCAAAGAGGACTGCCAGGTAGCATCTCTGCGTACGCGCCTCTTACTTCACGCGCTCCTGCGTCACTATCCAGCGACCAGAATTGGGAACGAATTAGGAAAGGGGTAGGGTTTAGGACACTAAACAGGGGTTGGACTAGCCCTTGTGAAGTGGCCAAACTCGGTTTGTTGGGTAAATCAGCTATAAATTTGGGCTCTTATCCCTCATCATGTCCTTTGTGAAGGAATAATACTTTCTAACGCGACAACATCGATAACGAGAAACTGAATAACTATATTTTTAAGACGTGAAAAATTTTAGATATGCACAGATAATGATGTTACATTTATGTCCAGAAGCAAAACAAGGGGCCATCTCAGCATTTGCTCAGGGGAACTGGAAGAAAATCTGATCGAGACGAGAATCATTGACCTAGAAGCTGAAGTACAATACTTGTTACAGGTTCTTTAGAATTATGTAGTTCAAATGGAAAATAATACATTAAATATCTTTGTTAAAATTAATATTACTTTCTTTTTTGATTCCGGGTTCGTCTCTAATTGTATAGAAACAGTTAAGCAGCAGAAAATAATTTATTTGGGACTTAAACTTTTGTGTCGAACTCAATAGTTTAATGTCATCTGACTAAGTGTTGTAAAATAATGTAAACGGCATCGTATGTGAATTTTTTGTAGTGAGCTGTTGATACTGTCACCTGATGAATTTGATTATTATATCGAGTGTTATAGTTATAGACATATACTTTAGCTGAAAATACATTCCCGCCCTTAAGTTAGTCATTTTTGAGAAAAACTACTGATTCTAAAATCAAGAGACAAATAGTAAAATACCTTGATTAAGAGGCTAACAAGAATGACGTGGGTAGGATTTGCTTTTTATTCGTACAATTCTGTTTTGTAATCTAAAAGTCTGGGAGCTATAAGATGTATTTCTCCAGAATATTATGCCATACCTCAGGCGAGAATGAATATTCGCAAAATATACACAACGAGGAGTATAAAGGCTAATTGAATTTGAAAGAATTCTTAAATCGCAGCATAAATAACTTAATTTTGTGATAAATTTATTTAAATGAACGTTCTAATGAAGGTTTGACTGAATTGAGAGACCTAAAAATGCTGTTACCTTATCAGTCAATGGCACACCGTTCATATTCAATGGAGTACGGAAACGGATTGTGTACTTGAAATGCAGAACCGCAATAAAACAGTTTTCTTTTCATTTACTATTAATTTGTTATTACGGAACTGATTTTAAAATCTCATATTGTATTATTTACAGTTTCTTTATTGCAAAGAATATTCATATCATCTGCAAAAAGAGCTATTCTTTCGTTTCGAATCGTCGGTGGCATATCGTTTACAGATAGTGGGGAGAAGAATGGGCCAAAAATCGATCCCTGCGGGACTGCACGTGTAATTGGTATAGAATTGAGAAAGTGTTTACATAATGTTCCATCATTCCAATAAGGTATTTCTACTCTCTGAGATCGTTGTCTAACCAACGAACATAACCAATCTAGAGCAATACAACGTATTCCAAACGAATGTAATTTTGAAAATAAATTTTATGATCAATGACGTCAAAATCTTTTGAAAGATCTAAAAATACTTCCAAGAGGCGCTTCGTTTTGATCCATGGATGAGGGGACATCTTTAAGAACAGAAAATAAGGCTGTCTCCGTAGATTTTGATTTTCGAAATCCATGTTGGAAATCTGAAAACGTGTCATGTTTATTGAGAAATATTTTTATTCGTACGTAAAATAATACTCTAATATTTTTGAAAAAAACTGACAAAAGAGAAATTGGACGAAAATTTTGTATTTCATTTTTGTTGCCTTTTTCGAAGAGCGACTTAGTCTTAGCTGTTATAAAAATACCTGTAAATGCATAAGGATGCATTAAATATGAGTTTTCTTAACAAGGACGTTTTTTAAAGTAGAAGAGGAACTCCTGAGATACTTATGATGCTTACAAATGAAAGAAAGAATTCAAACCCCCGTAAACCACTATACCCTCAGCTCCTTAACGTAATCATATTCATTCCTCTTCTTAATTAACAATAATATTAAATCAATAATTATGTCAGAATCTTATGTCAGAGTCAATAATTATGTCTCGCTTATCTTATGGATGGCCAATCCAAAATTGTCATATAATAATCTTACCTATTTTTAAAACCCTTGAGAGACTGTACTGTCGAACAAGAAGAAATAAATTTTTAAAAAAGTTAGTTTTTCTTTCTTTTTCGTACCTTTTCTTTCTTTGTCTTCCTTTTTCGTTCTTAATTTCTATCTTTTTTTCCTTGTGCACAATATTGTGTTCTTGAATAAATGTTAAGTGTCTTTTTATTGAATTAAACTTTGCCCAAGAGTACATAATTAAGAGGTTATTTCCTCCAAATAAATCACGAAAATGGTTAAACGGCGCACATTCACACAGAATGACTTCATTCTCGCGTTCCGGTTCCGTCTTGTCGTTCTCCGCTTTCATTCTCCAATTTCACGAAGTCGTGAAGTCGATTTCTGCGTAGGGGTGGGTTACAGAATAAGAGACTTTTATTTTTTATGGGTTTGTTATGCCTTACTTACATTAATAAATTTTACGAATGAAAGTTGAAAGGAAACGTAGATGGAGTTTAATCATATTGCCTACAAGGAAGGAAACATGAAATGTTTTAGAAACGTGTAAATTTGGAGGAAAATAAATAAGTAAATTTGTATTCGAAAACAAATAACAGAGAAATACTAAAGAAATTATGTTAATTGGACCTTCACTAAATGGAACATTTAGAACATTTGGCACTTAATTCATTGTGATTTTCGTGGAGGGATATGACGAGGCTTAATTTGTCGTTGGCGTCGTACAAGTATGGAAGCCAGCTACTCAGAAGTGAAAATTGTAAACGAAAGGACGTAAGCGAACATATGACTCTTGGTTGCGTTTCATATTTTAAAAAATCTGTAAGGATAAAAACGTTTGTTTTGAGAACTTTTCATTCTATCATCTTCTAAACATCCGACTCAGGAAAAATTCTTTCTACTCTCTGTGGATTTTCTTCAGGATCTCTCACAAGGTACTTCTCTTCTTTTGAGCCTGATAAAAAGGTTGCGTTTGAAGGTAGGAGATAATGAAAATGTATTTTACAACATTTTGAAGGTGGTGATAGTAAGATTTTTTCTACTTCCGTTGTATAATGCTGTCATTTAATGCCTGCAACCCGTTGTGTAATATACTAATTACGATACAGATTCCATTATGATACAGGTTCTTGACCAATCACATAGAAGCTTACAAATTAAGTATTGATACTTCATCAATCATTGAGAATCGTTCTAGTAAATGTTTTGTTCCATTGCGTACATTAAAATTGCATTTAATATTATATATGTTTATCAGTTTTAATTTCTTTTATTATCAGTAATTTTATGTGTAATATTATTTAAAATAAATTGGGTCATTTCACTTTGATCCTATTTCACTAGCGCAGTGGTAGTTACCGAGGGAACATTTGACTAACAAGATCAGAACGCAAGTTATTTCGTGTGATATGTTTCTGACGTGTGTTTGTCCTTAAAAACCGGCCAATTCTTTAGTATGAAATGTCTAGTGAATCAGAGGAGGAGTTGGCACCGCCAGAAATAAGAGAAAAAGCGAAAATGATGACCTCAGGATTATTGCCGCAATTTTTATACCCTCGTATACTCGTGTGAATTTTACGATACTCGCTCGTACCTCGCTCGTATCGTAATATCACACTCGTGTATTTATAACCATAATTACATTGTTTCGTAATACACAACGTTTCATAATGGAATGGTTTCATTTCTAATATTACACAGTACTACTAGAGAACAGCCCATTATGCATACATTTTTCCACAATGCTGTTGCAAAAATGTATACCTACGTATTTCTCGTTGCTGAAGGTTCGCAGTATGTTCCTGTGAAATTCACGTAGTAGTATTCCAATGTTGAAATAAAGCGAAGTTTATAGACGATAGTCTGATTAGGAACTTTTCAATGTAAGCTAGTTGCGAGCTGATAATTTTGAATCTAGCACACAGTGTTTTCACTTAAGATCTTCTCACCAACACGCTCTGCAAAGTACCAACCGTTTGAGTTTTAAACTTGACAAAATTAATTGTGCATAACGAAAATGGATCAAATATCTCTATATGTTTGTAGGTTAGTTTTTATTCAGAAAGATTTGTAAATTGTTAGTATTAGTAGCTAGTCATTGTAGCAAGCACATAATAAAATTTGAGGTAGTTAGGACCTAATTCCAGACGTTGTGAAGATGAAACTAAATAATGTTTAGTATAAACACACAACGTCTCGAATTATTTATTTATTTAAAAATAAATAATTCGAGACGTTGTGACTTTATATTAAACATTATTTAGTTTTATCTTTATTTGATATCAATTGTCAAACATTGTTGTCCTGTCAATTAACCATTCAACTGCCATTTCTCGCTTCCATATTAATACTCTTCTTCTGTGAAATAACTGTGTCGAATATCTATTAACGATGTTCCACATGCTTGTTTTGTAACGGTTCCCACATACTTGTTCATCTCTGCGCCAGGTTATGGTGATATATTTTCAGTTCTAGCTGAGATTCGTTCGAAATTTAAATCGCGAAATTAATCACCAAGTTGCTGTGGTCTTGGTGTCAATGCCCTCGGTCACGTGGTGCCACGTGTTGCCTCGTGATTGGGAGCGCGAAGAGGGAGGCTCTTGGAGGGCGCCGCTCGGGTCGCGGAGGAGGGGCTCATGTTGCGGGACCCGAGGGGCCCCACGTCGCGGACCTCGCCCTACAGCACTGGCGCCCCGCGAACCCGCCCCTTGAGCCAAACCCGCCTCCGCTGCCATCTTCCACCAACCTACTTTTTTTAAACATTTTTTTAATTGGTTATTTAAGGTCGCATCAACATCTAGGTCATTAGCGACCACTATGGTGGTGTTAACGGTATGGTAACTATGAAGATGAAACGATATGGTGATGAGCGGTGAAAGGACGAACACAAATAACTGGGAGCGGTAGCTCAGTGCATCAACTGATGTCACTGCAGCGCCTCTGACCGGGAGGTCCTAGGTTCGAGTCCTGACGGCGGCAGGATTTTCGGCTAGGGAGCTGAAAGCTCCGCTGTCTGGAGGAGAATTCTAGCGGCCGGCTGCTCTGATCGTTAGTTTTCCGTGGTTTCTCCGATCAACACCAGGCAAATGCCGGAGCAGTACCCTACCAAACGGGCCACGGACCGCGCGCGATCTGTCCTTCCTCTTCCTTGTCCTATCCTCTCCCCTTACACACACACACACACACACACACACACACACACACATTAACATGCACTACACTACCACATATTCCGGGAGACCGGTCGGGAGTTTAGAGCTCGTCCCGGCTGGGGCGGTGCCCGCTGGTGGGTGAGTCGTGGTTAAGGGGTAACCGCACTAGCCGACGGTAGGTCGGCGCCGGATCTCGCCATCCAGCGAGGGGAAGATCACCGCCATCTCCCGAGAAAAAAACATGCACTACACTAACGGGACTAATGACCGAAGCAGTTGACGCGCCCGGAAACACGAAAAAATGAATCATCGAACACAAATACAACCATGCCCGAGGCGGGACTCGAAGTCTTCGTTCCGAGATCAGTATGACACTACTGCCTTAGCGATCTCGGCCACCGCGCCGACCAAGCTACTTGGCAAGCCCTCTGCCCTTCGCAATCCTCCTTCGCCCTTGCTGCTCTCCGTTTTTCATTTTTGCTTGTTGAGTTGTACATATTTCAGTATTACACTCTTTCATATGTAATGATGACTTAATACTATGCTTCACCTAATTTTACTATTGCTACTACATTGGGGTAGATTCCTCATGAGAGTACCTACTGTTCACAAATGCTTGAGAATATTTTTAGGAATGAATCGAATGGGTACCTATTGTTTATTCTGGTCTGAGTGTTGTTCGTTGAGGATAGATTGTATGTTTTAGTTGCCCTATTGAGTTTATGTTGGAGTAGAAATTACGGGTATGTGCTATTTGATAGGTGATTGGGTTCATGTTTAATTCTGTATGGAGTTGTTGATCTGAAACGAACCATGGGGCGTTAGTGATTGTTCTGAGGAATCTGTTCTGTATTATTTGTATTTTATTAACGTTGGATGGTGCGGCATTTGTCCATATGGGACATGCGTGTGGCGTTATGGGTCTTATGATAGTATTGCTGCTCTCCATCTCTGCCATCCCTCGTTCTTTCGAGCCATCCTACGCTTTTTTTACCGTTTTGTGTCCTCCGGCTCACGGTCCGCTTCGCCAAAACTCACCGCCGTCCTCCCCCGCCGAACTTCACTATCCTCTGACGCCCTCTTGTTCCATTATTTTGTAAGAGAACACAAATGCGTAGTAACTTACTGCCAAATATGTACTATGCGTAACTATTTTTTGTGAAATCGGTGATTATTTGTCAATCGTTTCTCCTCGTATGTATCAAAAAAAGATAAAAAATATAGTACTTGTCTCCATATTCCAACCGTACCGTTCTTTTGTGGTGTAATGGTATGGCTCACGGTGAGGTAACTCGAAAGACCTGATATCGTGTCTCGGAAAATAATTTTTGCGGAAAATAATTTTAGCTGGCTGAAAACATTTTGCATCACTAGTTCAGAAAATACATAGATAATTCAACTTGTGTTTCAAATATCCTGCGAAAGTTTGTATAAGTATTTGTACTTCGAGAACTGTGAGAACCTTTAGATATATTAGCACATATACATGTTTAATTTTTTAGAGAACCGCTTGATTTTCAATGAATCAACTTCTTAATATAGTAATTATACGCAAAAATTATTCACAGGTAAGTTAATCGATCGACATCACAATATTTCAGCCGCCGCCGTAAAGAATTAAAATTGTACCTTCTATTGATTTATGGAACTGGCGGAGTCTCATGTTCATCAAATTAAACAATCACAGAAACTTGCTGAACCTTTCTCTTGTCCTGCATTCCAAAAATGCTCCTTTACCCATTTTATTTTTTCTTCATATCTATAGGCAAGTTAACACACTTTACTTTCGGCATTATTTGAAAACTTAAGCTCGGAATTTATTATTCCTTTTTCAAAAATTCTTGCCAATTTTATCCGTTATAAATGTGTATTGGGGTGAATTTTTAAAAATGTTGGAATGTTGTTTAATATAATTGGTAATGAAATCATCTTTGTGATATAGTAAGTTAACCTGATAATATGCATACGTGATCAATTTTCTTCGGGAAACTCGAAAATGTTTAAAATAGTAAAGTGAGAGCTACTGTACATTACTTACACATTTCTATTATTTATACCTTGATTGTAAAATTTTATTTTGATATGAGTGAAGTGTCTAGCAGTTTCTTCTTTTCAGCGTACATATTCACATATTTTGGATAAACTAATGTTTATTTGCCTAGCCTGTTTCAAAGCTTCATTTTCTACACGTTGGATCTACGTGACAATCATTTTCGAGTTAGTTTCACTCAATGCTTCAATGTAGTTCAAAAACTTTCCTAAATTCTTAAATATGGCCAGTATATACTCCAAAAGTCTTTTTCTGCCATTAGCTAGATGCAGAAGTCATAAACTCATAATATATTCTTTCACAGTATATCAAGAATAATTAAAATTGTGGAGGACTCTTCACAGACGCTCTCTTGATAGGCCTAGCCTCCACTTCATAGAAATTATTCTCACGATTGATTGATTAGTGTTTCCGGAGGCGTCAGGTGCTAAAGCTATCAGTTCCGTAAGTGTAGTGCATGCTCTTATTGCGTGATTGACGGTTTTCTTCCCTGCTCCATGGATTGATTGATTGATTTTTTCGTGTTTCCAGGCGCGTCAACTGCTTTGGTCATTAGTCCCGTTTGTGTAGTGCATGTTTATTTCTCGGGAGATGGCGGTGATTTTCCTCCGCTGGATGGCGAGATCCGGCGCCGACCTACCGTCGACTAGTGGGGTTTCCCCCTAACCAGGACTCTCCCACCACCAGGGCACCGCCCCAGCCGGGACAAGCTCCCGACCGGTCTCCCGGAATATGTGGTAGTGTAGTGCGTAAGGGGTGTATGTTGGTGTAAGTGTGTGTGTAAGGGGAGAGGATAGGACAATGAAGAGGAAGGACAGATCTCGCGCGGTCCGTGGCCCGTTTGTTAGGGTACTGCTCCGGCATTTGCCTGGTGTTGATAGGAGAAACCACAGAAAACTACCGATCAGAGCAGCCAGACTCTAGAATTCTCCTGCAGACAACGAGTGAATTCGACTTAGCTGAAAAGCTAGTGTCGAAAATCCTGCCGCCGTGGGGAGTGGGAACCTAGGACCTCCCGGTCAGAGGCGCTGCAGTGACATCAGTTGATGCACTGAGCTACCGCTCCCGGTCCCTGCTCCGTGGAGAGATCCGGCGCCGCCTTCACGTCGACTTGCGGGGTATCCCCATGCAGCTATCGACCGCCGACGAGCGAGTACCGCACCATCCAGGACGCGCCCTAATCTCCCAAATGGTCTCGCGAAATGTGTGGTAGTGTAGTGTTCGTAAGCAAGGGGAGAGGATAGAACAAGGAAGGGGAAGGAGAAATTGCGCGCGGTTCGTGGCCTGTTTGTTACATTACTGCTCCGGCATTCACCTGATATTGATCGGAGGAATCACGAAAACCTTTTGAGCAGGCGGCCGCTAGAATTCTCCTCCAGACAGGGAATGAACATGATGTAGTTAGTGTCGAAAATCGTTCTACCGTCGGGACTTGAACCCAGGGTCCTCCCTGTCGGTTGACCGGGGCCAGCTCCTCCGGTTCCCCACACACACCCCACGTGACGTCAGTGCAAAGCAACGCACGCCCTGTGCAGGCGCTGCGGGTCAGGTGAGATCGTGGGCTGCGAGCCACCTGATGCTGTCGCCGTCGTCCCCCCTCCCCGCATTCGCTGCTCTCGGGACAAGCGCGTCATCATCCTCATTATCACCGCGATTCAATTTTCATTCGCGTCTTGGGGCGAGTTGCCCTCTTCTCGATGGCAGGGACGCCAACGTGAGCTGCTGTAGCAGCGACGTGCTGGGAGATTGGAGAGGGGACGAAAGGGCCGGGGTTGGTCGTGATCAGAAAAGCTGCGCGAAGGTAAGCAGGGGGCAGTGAAAAGATCGTGGTGGAGAGAGCGGGTGATTTCGTTAAAAGTCCATCATACCCGTGACGAGATCGACGAAGACGTATCAGAATGAACGATGAGAATGATAATCGATCGTCTTGCAGACAACTCTGTAATCGGACACATCGGCGGAGCTCAATGATTTACTTAGGTTTGCAACAACAACCCATTCCAGTTCATTGTGATTCGAATGCTTCAGATGTACCAATCAAAACGAAGTTTATAATGCAATAATTTTTTTAAAAAACATTTTTATTTCAGTACTGCAGAATAATAGAAGTTTACAGAATGTTTTGTGCAATAATATTACATTTGTACGTTAATTTTACATGATTTTGGAATTACATTCGTGTTTGTTAATTTTTTTTGAAATTACTTTAAAAAATTTTTACGGCTATAATACCGTTTTCATATATTTAGAATACATTGTTACTAGGAATTATTCTGCAAATATCCGTAGATACAGGAAAGTACGCTTGAAACTGATAATAATACAATTATACCGGCACATATTTAATACAGTTGTATTAAATTGAAATGTTTCAACCTTTTTTATGACATTGGTTCTTTTTGACAATTCCAAATATAGTTCTTTGACCTGACATAAGTCCCATTTGTCTCTGTGAAAGGGTGGAATGAAGTATTACATTCCTCTTTTATTTCATGTATTAAGGATTAAAAATCAAAATACGTACGACGTTGTACTCATTTTTTTATTTTCCTTCAATAAATAGTTTCGTAGACAATGATGATTTCGGAAAGTAAGAATAACAATTTTTATTTACCAAAAGACTTCCTGTTGTGTTGTGTGATACAGTAAATCGAACACTTGCCAAATATGTTTTCACAGCATAAAAACAAAATAGGAATTTAGAGAATATTGTTTCTTCATAATAAAACCAACAAACTTGACACGTAGAAGCAGAACTATAAAGATAGCAAAGAAAGTAATGACGAAAATTATTAATGTTCGACATCTGAATAAATGTCACTTTTATTTCCTACTCTCCTTTCATGAAGGTTTTTTAAAAATGCTTCATAGTATATTATCTTTGTTGGATGAATGAATGGTAGACAATCTTTGAACTTGTTGGGCGGTATTGGAATAGATTACACATTTTTCTCCTTAATGAAAGTTGTTTCTTAAAGATATATTTTAAAATAAGGTCATGTACAATTTTTCGACATTTTTAGTAGTTTTCAAGTAATTTTGCGTGAAAACACGGGGATAAAATACGTGCTGCTTTATCACCACTAGATTAAATGAAGGTAGTCGATCATAAAAAAGTCCTATTATAATTTTCAGATATACATAAATGAATTTTCTTGAGATCAATGTGATCAAGGGTGAAAAATATACAAAATCGAGTTTCCGTCTATATAATTTTTGAACTATCGAATCAGATAATTCAAGTTTCCTTAATTGTCCTGATCATGTTTTTGATTTGTTTTTTTCTTCAGTTAAATCTCAATTAAAATTAATAAACGATATCACTTTCAAATTAATTCCCCACCCTGCGTGAACTTTACTGTGTTTACGTGAATGGTTACTAATTCATTTTTGAAAACATTGAGGACTTGAAATTATTGAAAATATTGATGATTTTGAGTTAATGCTTTATTATCATCTATGTTTTAATTTCGAGCAATAATGTTGAGAAACGTCAATGTTTTGTTGGCGAAGTCGCATTCAGCGTGCGTGTGTTTGTATGGTATGCACCGGCGATCTAACTTATTCTCCTGGTTGCCGGCAGGTGGAGGTGCACTGTGATAGTAGTCGCTCTGACCACGGCCCCGTTCTGTACGAAAACGAAAATTGAAGTATCTGCAATACGTTCTAAGAGGTTATAAATCAGTACCAAAAAAGAAATGAAGGCTTTAGGAATACGTAGATATACGAGAACCTATTTAGAAAACAACAGTTATTCAACACAATATTTCGAACTACTTTCCTGTAACAATCAAGACCAATTTACATCCACGGAGCGTTCACCGATCATCAAACATATTGCCCATCTTTCCAATAATTTTTACTCCAACCTAAATACAATTAACCGAGCCGTCCACTACAATCTGGCCACTATAATTGACTTCCCTACTAGAATTAAGAATAGATTTCCTTCCGAAACTTTCTTGAACATTTTCTCTACTAATTGTTCATAGTAGGGGCTCTCGTAGTTTCCTACACCTATAGTAAGGAAGTTTAGTTTTAAGTTTTTAGTGTTAAGTTTAGTATAAGTTACAATGTAAGCCAGCAAATGCACATGAGATAGTAATTTAGTACTGACCTGTGTAATTTACAATCACTCAATAAATAAATTATAAAAAACAAAACAAAAACGGAGCGTTCTAACTTTTGAGAGCTATCCCGTGGGGGACGGTGTCCTGGAAGGGGGAGATGGGACGGTGCCCCGCGGACGTGGGTAGCAGTGGCACTCCATGTGTGTGGCATGTCCCACATTTTTTCAGCAGCGTGGCCGCAGTCCCCAAGAATAAATGGGATTCATTCTAGAGATACTCACTCTCATGTTCTTCTGCTCGGATAGGAAAGAATACAAAAAAAATGGCTTTTGGCTCGTATATGAATGACACGTTAGGAACAAGCAGGCCACTAGCAAACGATTTCACACCGATTTTCTTCTCCGACCGAGAGCACTGTTTATCCGCGAAGCATGACGGTGCTGATTTTTAAAACGTACCTGTCCCCGTTGGCGGCTGGCCCCGCGTGGGCGAAGACGTCCCGGAGGGGCGGGGGCGGGGCCGGGGGCGGGCCGCGGGCGTGGGCGGCAGGTCGCCCACCAGCGAGCCCTATGTGCGTGGCGCGTGCGGGCTCCCGCCCGCTGCTGGTGGACGCGGGCGAGCGCGCGCGCGCGGCGGCGGCGGCGGCGGCGGCGGCGGCGGCGGCGGCGGCGGCGGCGGCGGCGGCGGCGGCGGCGGCGGCGCGGCGGCGGCGGCGGAGCGCGCGGGGTTTTATAAAGCGCGGCTCCGGTCCCCGACGGCCTCTCCAGTGAACCACGCGCCCGCTGCGTTCCCGCTCCAGGCCACCCCGTTGCCGCAGCCGCAGTCGCCGACGCACCTCGACCGTCGCAGCCCGCTCCGGCGCTCCGTCGAAGCCTCCTCGCTCTCAGCTCCGGAAAGGTAACCTCGCCGCTGCTGCCCCGCCCCCGCTCCCCTTCCCCCGTGCGACACGCACTCAGTCGCCCCGACGCGTGGCTGACGTACGCTCACGTCCCAACGCGTATGCCCTCCCGAATGCTACCGATTGAAGCGTCGTATTGTCACCTCTGTAGAAAATATCAGAGTACATTGTCAGTTGTTTTTTCTATATTTTCTTCTTCTTCTTCTTCTTCTTCTTCTGATGTTTCTGATGTTTCTGATTTTTATATTTTTTACTATTATAGAATTCACGACCGTTAATAAGTTGTAGGATAGGGATCACGGGATCGAATGAATGAAACACATTAGTTTGTCAACGTTTCGGAATATTTAATTCCTTCATCAGGGCTACAATAAACACAATCACATGGAATGAAGACAACTTGTCTGAACAACAACATGGCTTATATTGTGCGATTTCATGGCATATATGGCCATTCACGGCATATATTGTGTAATTTCTAATGTTGTCGTTCAGACAAGTTGTCTTTATTCCATGTGATTGTGTTTATTGTAGGCTTGATGAAGGAATTAAATATTCCGAAACGTTGGCAAACTAATGTGTTTCATTGATTGACCGATCCCGTGATCCATATCCTACAATATGTTTTTTTACTGCCAGCGAATGTTATCTGATAATAGAATTTCTACGTCACAAACTGTAATAACTTTGTTTTGAGAACAGCGCGAGAGCACGACGACGAAGTGGAGTGTAAGAGAAGTAAGAGCTTTCCCTATAGTCATATTCGTCAACATATTAATAATATGTTGACGAAGATGACCTCTTTTATTTCTTCTTATAAGAACGTAAACAACACCAAATCAGAATTCCCACAATTCCCTATAGTCATTCACTGTATTGAAACGCTCATGGCACATTTCTCTCGTATACTTTCGCGACTTCGTCTCTCGTCGATTTTTATTTATTTCTTCTTCTTCTTTTCTTTTGTTTGTTTTCAAGAACGTGCACTAAAATGACAAATTCAAAATTATAGACGTTTTACATCTGCATGGTGTCTTGTGCACCTGATATAAATGTACGAGTAAATACGTTTTGCGTATATTCTGAAGATTCACAGCTGTAGTATATTATCCAATTTCGTGGGTCAATAAAAAATGTACACGATTATGAATAGACCACATTATTCAGTATGAAAAGTTTGCAAGTGAAACAGAAAATTAATTCAATTCTCTTTTAAGAACGCCTATGGTGCTCCTCTTGGTAATATTATACTGTTCTCTTGCAGTTATGTCGTCGTGCCCGAAATCGCCTGAATATGCGCCTTTGTAATTGGTCTTCGTTGTCTTCATTTCTCCACTAATGGCTTAGTTGTACTTTAATCCTCAGAATTTTCAGGTTTTCTACTTTATTACCAAATATTCCTTTTATATGATCATTGATTTCTGTCGTGAAAATACATTCTTAGACTCTCACGGCGAAGCTCATCATTTGTTTCAAACATTCCATTGCATTGGCTGACATTTCACGGAATCTATTCATTCCATTTCCGACTCGCATTCTCTCGTACTTTAACTCGTACGTTTTCAATTCTTGCCTTGGATAACAATTCCCTCACATGAGCAATTTTTATTAAATGTATCTTTCAAATGGAAGACATTTTTAATAAAATTAATTAACAGTATATTCGAGATATTTTACCATGCAATCGAGAACCTTTTTTATATCCTTAGTGTTACCAGGGCTTGCCGTTATTTTGTAATTCAATTTTAATCTTCAGTGTATATGTTGTTTATATTTCCATATTTGCAATGTTACCATTTAATAAATGAAGTTCTTTTTTTTTTTTCATTTTTTACGGGTTCCTTCCATTTTTAATCTTTCAATATCCGAACCCGAGCTGAACGAAGAAATCGCTTGAAGGAACACTAACTGCATTGGAGAGCAAAGGTTTTTTCAGGTTTGATTTGTTGGTCGTGCTATCGACAGTTTATTTTTATTGGTCACCTTTGCCCGCTAAGGACATTTTTAGAAGGTTTTTGCTGAAATGATTTTCGAGAACAGATTTTCGAGATGAATTGACTTACGATGGGGTTAAAAAGTTCTTTGAGGGAAGAAAAATGCTGTACAAGAAAAACGATATTAAGACAAAATCGTATCTCCCACGAATTAATAAGATTGAGTAAAATTCAATCTTGTTAACGAACATGATAACTTGAAAGGCTTAAATTGAAACTTACAAACTATAAACTTTTGGTGGAACGAGTAGTCAAAAGTGCGGTAAAGTACCTTTTAACCCGCAAAGGAAAATTGTACTTTTAGTACACACAATATAGGATGCAACTGAGTTATTTTACATTTTTCGCGCGTGTAAATGATATATGCCGTACAAATGTAAGTTCCTTAACAGTAAATTTATAGAAAGCAGTAGCGTAATATTTTTTGTATGATATTTTCATAAAAAGTAATTATTACCATCTCGGCTACCTCAATGTTAATGAGCTTACTAAAAAAAATATCAGCATTAATGCTTCTCTTAAGTTCGTTAAATTACAAATATTCAATATTGAAACATTCTTTCCATGGATGTCCATGTATTCTGTACACGTCTCTCAAAAAATATCTGTACTGTCTTATCACTCTACAATCCTGCATAGTAATTTTCTTGTGGTATATACAGATCACGCTTGCAACAAACTGCTGATGAAAGAGAGAGAACATTTTGCAATGAAGCAGAACCAAAAAGACTGCGGAGATCACAAGGGCGATCTATTCTCTGACTTAAATAGTGACTTTGACGTACGATGAGCTAGGACGCGAGTATCCAATCGGAAGCTTCGTTACGACCTAATATTTTATATTGATGGACATCTCGATTGAATTACCACTTCTTGCTCATCGTACGTTAAAGTTTACTCTATTTAAATTGAAGTCTAGTAGCCTCGCACCGGAAGCGGTGGCTCTGCATCAACTGATGTCACTGCAGCGTCTCTGACCGGGAGGTCCTAGGCTCGAGTTGCGACGGCGATAGGATTTTCGGCACTAGCTTTTCAGTTAGGTCGAATTCAGTCGCTGTTTGGAGGAGAATTCTAGCGGCCGGCTGCTCTGATCGGTAGTTTTCCATGGTTTCTCCGATCAACACCCGGAGAATGCCGGAGCAGTACCCTAACAAACGGGCCACGGACCGCGCGCGATCTTTTTTCTCTTCCTTGTCCTATCCTCACCCCTTACACACACACTTACACTAACATGCACTACACTACCACAGATGCCGAGAGACCGGTCGGGAGCTGAGAGCCTCTCCTGGCTGGAGCGGTGCTCCGCTGGTGGGAGTACTTGGTTGGGGAAAACCCCGCTAGCTGACGGTAGGTCTGCGTCGGATCACACCATACAGCGGGGGAAGTCCACTGCCACCTTCTGAGTAAAAACACGCAATACACGTTCGATATTAATGATCATAGTTGACGTGTCCGGAATCAGTAACAATTATTAAATCCATCGTACGTTATCTGCACATGCCAGGAGGCCGGTCAGGGACTTAGAACTTGTCCCGGCTGTGGCAGTGCCTCGCTGGTGAGATGATATACCTGGTTGGGGAAAACCCCGTTAGCCGACAGTAGGTCGGTGCCGGATCTGGCCGTCTAGCGGGAGCCTCCCGAGGAAAAACACGCACTACACTTACGGGACCAACGACCATAGTAGTTGACGTGCCCGGAATCACTAAACAATCAATCAATCTAGTAGCTTCGCGAGTGCGAACTTTGAAAGCCCTGGCCGCCCGCACGGCGAAGACTCTTTCGACAGAGCGCTGACTTGTTGCTTCCTTGTCGTCCCCCCTCACCTGTTGGCTCTCGCTCTCTTCGCTTCCCGATTTTCGGTTGCATTGGCCCTCCACTGTAATCGCGACTCTGTCTCGACAGTCATCCCTTTAGACCGCGTACTAATTGGTTTGATATTTCGTTTATCCACTTCGGTTACCTGAGTCAAACTTAACGCAAAGGAAATCATTTTCGTAATATGGTTTATTAGAGCACGATTGTTCAAATAATCCAAAGCTCTCTATTAACCAATTATTAACAGTTTCGTAATGAAAAGGAGAAAGTCACATAAGTATTCTTAAGTTTTCTTAAGTATTCTTAATTCATAAGTTCACATAAGTATTCTAATAATCCACGGCCAATAGTAGTTGTAATTACAGTGTAATTCGCATGCAAATAGAATTAGGAAGAACAGTAAAATTTAAGTAAAATATTTAACTTTAAACATAAGTTTAAATTAAATAAGATTAAAAATGAAGTATCATGTGCGAATTAAATTATAAAAATGTCAGAAAATTATAATAAAAAACGATTACAGCATATATGAACTATCACATTTCGAAGAATTAATAGACAAATTTAAACGAAAATTGTAGACTATTGGAATTTTTTTGGTTAAATGTTGTATGATATTCTTATTCTAACATATTGTTAGAATCGATTGATTGATTATCAATCTCTAATAGCCTCCTTCAATGTCTTATTAAAATTTTACGAAATTGTTTTGTATATAACTATTATTGCTTTATGTTTTTATTTCACAAAATGTAAAAATAGTTTTTGAACTTAGATTCCTTCCATCATTCGCACATAGAAAATGAATGTATTAATTTGACATTTTAGGGTCGGATTAACGAGACATTCACCAGTCCGCAGTGTTCCCAATCCTGGACCCTGGTTTTATTTATTATACGCTCCTTAGTTAAGGGACGCATGTGGCGGGGTTGGCGTATTCCCTTGACCGTATCTGGCAAACTTTGGGATTTTATTTCGTCACACACCTATAGAAACTGAAACGGTTGTAAAGGAAAAATACAATTATATTTGTGTCCCGAGCGGGAATCGAACCTGTGATCGCACCATGGAGAGTTACCGCCCTGTATCTTCAATAGAAGCAAATTGGTTGTGTGATCTGATTGAATTCTCCAGAATAAGCCATTGCGCTGCTGTTCCCATAGTTTCTGGGCTGGTAATGTGGTGAATACCCGACTGTACTTGTTGCCTCTAAGCGAATTCTCAAGATGCAGGCACGACGGTGATACGAATGAAATTGTCAATTGTGAAATTTGCGCTATACAATAGCTTCAGAGCTAACAATAAAGAGCGGAAGCGTGTAGTAACTAGAATCCAGTAGTATTCCGTGGAAATCTGGACTAAGAAGATACGATGAGCTCTCAACTAAACCAGTAATTGGATCTCTCAGAAATGTATAAAAATCGATGAAAATTAATTATTTTTGTTTTAATTTAGTGAGAAAATAATCTATGATAATTCCTTATATTAGTACTTTTTGGAGTTACTTTATATCTTGTTAAAAGAGATTTTAATTATCTGTGTACTGTAACATAATAAAATAAGTACTGCAACATTAAAAACTAGATGTGCTACAGAATGGCACAGACTGTCTCGTAGTAAAATTTTCTAACTTCCTTGGTGTGGACTGATACTGTATTATCTTGCCTTTCCTTCTTGCCTGCTACCATCTATCGCCGCCCAAAGTAATTTTTTAAAAATTGTTTTCGACTTTTCAGTTTCCAAATAGTAGAACCCACATTTTATTTAAAGAATATTAAAGAAGGCTAAAACTTTGTCCTTAATAGCATTTTTCATTGAAAAATTTGGAGCCGTCTTTAAGAAAATGGCGTTAAGCGTTTCTTTAAATGCGAAATTCGAAGCTCATTTTCACAGGAATCTACTGAATTTTCGAAAAACTTAATTTGAAGTCATTTAAGACACTTACTCACAAAATCAATAATGTATATCTATCCATTTAAACGGACGTATTAACAGCCTGAGATATATTAAAAAAACATTTGTGTAATTCACCAAAATGAACTTCACGTCTTATTAAACACGCCATAACCACTATCCGTTGGAAACGTTTGAAAAAAACATTTGAGCACTTTTTGCGAAAATGGCGTTTTAACGTTTCTGAAAATGCGGAATTTTGAGCTCATTTTAACAAAAAACCCAGGGGTTTGTTCAATTGGGAAAAGATCGTACGTGTGGTTTAGGCGCTAGTGTCCACAGACGGACAGACTGACGGACGTTTTGAAAAAAAAAGACAAGTTTTTCGGTATGAGGCCCCTAAACGTGTATTTCCATTGAAATCTCGAAATCGATTTTCCGCAGCATTACATAACTTTCGCTATACTAAGAATTACTCCGTATGTATTCGAGAAAGTAAAAATGTATATGATGTATTGAAATTTGAGTCGCGAATCATCTTACGACATACATTTCTGCCATGAATCAGTCGTCTTACGGATTGCTTCTTTACCTTGCTTGCTATTTTATTCAACGTTTTTACCTCCAAACCGTCTTACGTCACACCCTTTTATTTGAAGCTTTACAACAATTATTCATGGAGACCTGTACCTTATCCACAGTGCATTGCGTTAGAGTTCTATGAAGGTGTTCCAAGACCATAACGAACGCAGTAGCTGTCATGTCAATTTTCCCTATCTGATGATACGACATTTTGCTTTCAAATCTAACGGCAAATCGGTCTGTCAGTTACTCGGAGATTTCAATGTCATTCTTCCCATGCAGCTATTTCTGGATGATTCATGACAACCTGAAAATAGGGTTTGTTGGGGTCGTGTAAATACTTTATCAATTGTTTGCATTTGACATAATTCTTTTTTCTTCATTTTCCTGGCACGTTAAAACATATATTCGAAGAAAACATTCTTAATAGATTGAAATATACTAAATTTTTTTCTCAATAGCTTGAAATAAACTGAAATCTTTTCTTAAAAGGTTGATATGTACTAAAAAATATTTCATTTCAGTTGAAATATACTGAAGTATTTTCTTGTTAAAATTAAGTATTTTATTTTCAAAGAGAATATATGTAATTAATTATTACTCGCATTTAACACTTAATATTTTTATATTTCCCAATTGCTAATCTACATTTTAATGTTTGCCGATTCACTTACATTAATCTTCAATTAAAACGTTCAGATCTTAGTTTCTTTTTTTTCAACATTGGTTCGCCTTTATTCTGATTTTCACAGCACAGCGAATCAAAAAGGAAATAACATCACAATCTGACTTCCAGCCGTCTTCAGTACGGGCCGTGAAGTCATTTCTCATTTCTTTATTCCGGAATTTTCTTTTTTTCCGAGACTTCTGATCATTGCGCGCGAGATTTCTTTGTAAATTCCGATGTCGAGGCTTTCAACTCCTCTAGGATGCACATTTCGCAAATGGTTTTCCTTCCTGAACGACAGGGCGTTGTGATGTTTCCGGCTTCCGAAAGTCGATGCATTGAACATTGAACTTGGTTAAGGAGAGTGACGCCCTTCCTCAAAATGTTCGCATCCGACGAAAGCTTTTCATCGTACGTTTACCTTTCGTAATAAAAGGCATCATGCCAAAACAAACAAACAACGGACTGACTCTACATAAAATTTGAGAAATATTGTCGATGTTTATTTCTTAAAATACGACTGCAGTTCAATTCTTTATCACTTTCCAACAATTGACAAAAGTATTGATGTTTTCATTGATATGACAGATATTTTTATATCTGAGTGAAACATCGCTTAAATATAATTCTTAATTTAGTTACAAATATTAACATACTAATGCAAGATTAAAAATGAAGAATACTAAATTTAAAGGAGAATTCTTTTTATTATACTCAATACCCATTAAATGTATTGGAAATGGAAGTGTAAAGTTCTTTAGGGTCTATACTTATAGTGAATAAGTTTTTGGTTTATTTCACTACTCTACACAACGTCTATCTGCCCCGGCCATCCTTTGAGTTTTAAACCTCATTATGGGACATGCTTTTTTAAAATTATTTCCTTGTATAGTTTTCGTAGGAAAGTGTTTTTATAGTTTAAAATGCAGCCAACCTGTCATTATATGACAATTCCAATTGATTGTTGTAATAACAAAAATGTATATTGGCCACTCACACGTAACTTTGGTTATCATTTGCAATAGTCTTTCTCCAAGAATTTTAAAACTTTCAACCAATAAAGTATTTCCTGTATCATCACAGACATTAGGAAATTAATACCGTTACGTTTCATAAAAGTGTGTTAATTGATACGGAGTTACGACGCTACATGCAAAGTTAGACTCCGTGACAAATCGTATTAGCTTCATTTACGTTGCGCAGTCATTTATAACGGCCGCAGCATATTACATTATTTTAGGCGAAAGGTCAAAAGTAATCAGATGTGACAAAACCTTAACAAGAAATTATGCGAATTTCCTAATTTCCAGCGCTTTCACCTTGGATGCACATGGTCGAGGGATTAATGCCAGGCAGTGATTAGATTCGTAATGGCTATTAAGAAACCCTTTACTCGGTATAATTTCACTCATGCGGACGTTTTTGGCATCCCCATGGACGTCCGACGTTGAGTATTGGGAAGTTGATTCACATTATTACTGTTAATTGTGAACCGATGATTAGTAGTTTTGGTGATGATTGAGAGACTTTCGGAGAATTTTCTTTGCCGTCCACAGCACAGTCGGAAGCTTAATGTAACACTTGTCATATTTGGTCCTCATACTCCTCAACAGTATTGTCATTGGAGTCAACTTCCTAGGATCTGTAACCGAGATCTGTTTATTCTTCCGGTGTAGAAACATGAATGAAATGTGAAGAGCTTTGTGATAGTGGATGACTCTTGTCAATTTTCGGACGATGAAATAAATACTTGCTTGGGAGTCAATTGATCTACCGACCAGAAAACATGGTTTGAGAAGAAACACTATTAGGGAGAACGCACATTTCCTCGGCGATTTCCATCGTTCGCAAATATAAATTAAGTTCTTAGTAAGATGTAAATAGTGAGTCGCGTCTCACCTTTTCAAATGAAGGCAATTACAAACAGCAAATTACTGTGGAGAACACCTTTGAGAAAGTTGGAAAGCCGCTAGTTAGCTGTAGGAAACCGCCAGCTTGAGCCCCTTGTTGAATTGCCAGCCACCTACACCTCGCAATGGCGTGTTATGTTCAGCATACTCGTGTGCTTAATGTTTTCCACGTTGTATGTATTCACTAGCATGCTAAAGCCGTAGGAAAATGAGCCGGTGGAAGAAAATGACCACGACCTACTACGGTATCAGATGCTTTTTTTTATAGTTAAGCGATAGTGTTTATCCTACGATTGTATCATATATTTATTCAAATAATTTTGATAATTAATACTGTTGCTAATTAATTTTATTCTATACACTTTTTCTTTGGTTTTTTAAGGTAAAAAAATACATTGCTTGTACTATCCGTGAGTAAACATTATATGTCCATGAAAAGTTACAGCTCCTGACTGAAAAGTAGCTTTATATGCATTTACATTACTTCAGTATCAGTCCAAAATTAAAACTTAAAATGTAAAATTTTGATTGTAACTCATTACAACATCTGTGGGGAAAAATAGTTCAGTAACAAATATGTTCAGTAACTGAGTAACAAGTTGCGAAATGAACAGCTGTGAATTTATAAAAGAACAAAAATAAATATTGAAAGAATGAAAATGTAAGTTAGTGGCAAATGTCCATTATCTTATTTTAATATGTCTTTTTCTGAAGTTCCTTCACATTTAATATTCCGATAGCAGTACAAATTGTCAATACTGTACAACCCATTTTTCAAAATAGCCTACATTTTGATATTGAAGAACACAAACAAAAAAGGATCTCGATGTCTCAGTATCCTTTGTGAAGGTAAAATATATCGATTTTGATTGTATGCAGGTATTATTTTCGCCAAACAAAAGAACTTGTAGTTTTTTATCTAAGAAGAAACTTTTTGAATTCAAGGGTAGGTAGAATGGTGAAAGGTACAGAGGACAAGTAAAGCTGTAGAATCCATAACTTCGATTTACTTTGCCATAAAATATCTAGTCTTTAGAAAGACGTGTCTGAGAGAGTCAGTGTTATTTCATGAACAATAAAACACACAGGAAGGTTCCGAATACGTTGGCATTAAAATTTGGCTTTGGAATGCTAGTGCGCTCGCTGCAAGTCTTTTTTGCGCTTGCTCGCAATTCAAACCTTTTTTTCGATCACGGTCAATCCCAGCAGACGGGCAAGCTTTCACAACTGCAAGAAAAAACACGAGCAGCTGTTGCTAGAGCATTTGGGGGTCGAAGTTTTGATTGGCCTTGTTTTGTCGACACACTTGTAGGAAGACTTACTGCTCAAAATATTTTCTGCAAGAAGTCTGATCCTTTCTGACTGGAAAGCATAATGTTTGCAATTTGCCGTGGAGTTATGTGTACGAACGAAATGCATGAATGTAAGAACGTTATTCACACCCATATGAGTTATGAAATATTTTTAGAGCTACAATGAGATCCATCACAAATAAAGAAAACATTCAAGAAATGTTTCAAGAAAGAACAACACCAGAAGCCTACAGACGATCCGGTGACCGAGATCGCTAAGACAGTAGTGTCGTAGCGATCTCCGACCCAAGGATCGGGGGTTCGAGTCCCGCCTCGGGCAAGTTATATTCGTGTTCGTCCTTTCAAAACCATATCATTTCATCTTTACAGTTACCATAACGTTAACTCCAATTGTTGTCGGTAATGACCTAGATCTTCATGTGATCTTAAATAACACTCACTCTCTCTCTCTCTCTCTCTCTCACACACACACACACACACACACACACACACACACACACACACAACACAAAGCCTACAATTATTCACTTAAAGTCACAGAGCAGAACTGCAAACCGGCAGAATTTTCGAGTCACCGCATAAGTATTTTTAAAATTATTTTTTTGTTTACTTACAATCTGTTTTTATTGAAACATTCAGTAAATGCTATCAATTCAAGATATCATTTAAGAACTGTAATTAGTCATTATTACGTGTAGTGTTTGAACCGGAAGGGTAAATCCAGAATATGATGCCTTTGAAGTCGTTGTACTTCCTTACTATTGTCCAGTAAGTAAATGGATGATGGATTTGGATGACTGTTTAGCCGTTTTTGGTACGTAGTGCTGCGCTGGGTGATTCCTTCATAAATCGTATGTATCTGTAGGTCCCGCTGTAGAGTGTAATTTTTCACGTACCATGGTGCATTGGCTAACCCTCCAATACTTACCACACAAGTACACAGTCATTTCTTTGCTGGCACTTAACATTGGTGACGTTAATTAAACCTTTGGAGAAATAGAAAGAGCCGAGTACTCTTCGAAGTCCCTGCGCCTGTTGCAGTGGCAGACGGGCGCTGACACGGGCGGCAAGAGTCATCCACTGGATACCGGATGGGATGGAGTATTGACGAGATGGGAAGTACGGGTTGAAGGTCGTCGATTGATTGATTGATTTTTTCGTGTTTCCGGGCGCGTCAACTGTTCGGTCATTGGTCCCGTTAGTGTAGTGCATGTTTTTTTCTCGGGAGATGGTGGTGATCTTCCCCCGCCGGATGGCGAGATCCGGCGCCGACCTACCGTCGGCTACTGGGGTTTCCCCCTAACCAGGACTCTCCCACCAGCGGAGCACCGCCGGAGCCGGGACTAGCTCTAAGCTCCCGACCGGTCTCACGGAATATATGGTAGTGTAGGGCATGTTAGTGTAAGTGTGTGTGTAGAAGGGGAGAGGATAGGACAAGGAAGAGGAAGGAAAGATCGCGCGCGGTTCGTGGTCCGTTTGTTAGGGTACTGCTCCGGCATTCGCCTGGTGTTGATCGGAGAAACCACGGAAAACTACCGATCAGAGCAGCCGACCGCTAGAATTCTTCTCCAGACAGCGACTGAATTCGATCTAGCTGAAAAGCTAGTGTCGAAAATCCTGCCGCCGCCAGGACTCGAACCTAGGATTGAAGGTCGTCGACGAACAGAGAACGGGGGAAGAGCAAAGAAATTAATCTAAATATTGGTTCGAACCCTTTCTACTCAAAACGTTATTTGGTCACAACTATTTCTGGCAAAATAATGAAACAATAAAAAATGAATGAAAAAATAATGAAACAATAAAACAATATATCAAGTTTAAAGAGGTCGAAACACGTTCAATTTAGCCTTTCGGATTTGCCAGTTTCGTGGTTAGCTCACTATTGAAGGTTTTCACACACACCTCGGATTTGTTCCTGTTTTAGCTGTTGGCTTTTACGTGGTACGAATTTAATCGAGTAGTGAAGTGACAGTGTACACTCAGAGTTCGTTTAATTTTCTCCACTTATCTGGAAACCAAATATTTAATTATTTTCTAATTGTAATCTGATTTGTTTAATGAAAAACAATTGTGTTATTAGAATGCAAATAGTATAACGTACGTGACGATGGGCATAATGATTAGAGCTTATCACAAAAACTATCCCCACTGATGATTTGGAAGTTTAAAACGTTTAAATACGTATATTTTTCACCTCGTCATATTTTAGTATAAAGAATTTTCAAAAAAACATGCAACAAAATGCAGTTTCTCCTTTAAAAATTCAAAATAGTATTATTTAGTATAAAGTAATATATACAATACAGAACAGTATGGGAACAGCAAAACTGCTGATAAACAAAACAGCACAAAAGTGTTCCAAAACGTAGCACGCACACTGCTCAAGAACCACGAATAAAATACTTTGTATTAACTGGAATAAAATTAATATTTTGACGAAAAGAGCTTTCATGAATTCTGCAATTGCATAGTACTGTACATATGGGTACCCAATTTTTCCACAAAAGAGATATTAAGCGTAGGAGCTTTCTTCTCCACCATCCTTCTCGCGCTCTCTGGGGTCCGTCCAAGAAACCTCTTGGTATACAGTACATCAGTTCTTTGCATACCCACAAAATAAAAAAATATACTGATCCATAACGCAATACATAATTGTAAATATTTAATGTCGGGCGGCATCTTACTTGGAGCCTTGCTGTCGCACAATGCCAGTTGTTTCGTAAGCAGTAAAGCACTGAATTTGAGAATTCAGTTGATACTAGCAGTAGGAGAATGGGGCGAATGAAACAATAATTCATAAATTATTTATTTAAAATCTAAACTATTTCATTGTTTTGGGACTGTTTCCGAGTTCCTGGGTGTCTACAGAAACCGTAGACACCTCTCACAGTCAGATGATGCACAGTTTACTTTCGATTCCTACCCGCATTGGAAATTAGGAATAAAGATAATATAAACAAAGTTTATAGAAAGAATTGTCGATAATTGTTAAAATTATCAGCTATCAAGGCCTTTCATTATTGTGATGTTCCTCTGAAGACAATCCCTTCTGAATGCTTACATTTTTTCAAAATCAAAAATCTGCAACACGCATGCTTTGTTACCTGCTTATGATTATTCACTTCCAGATGTTTCCATGCAGAGCGACACAAGACAAGAAAATTTGTACCTGGATCCACGTTGTTAAATATAATTACCACGGTGTTTCTCTTTTCTCTGAATTTTACCTGAGTCTCAAACGGAAGGCAATACGCCTCAGATAGAGTTTAATATCATTAAACAAAAGGTACAACAAAAGGTATTGTATCTTCTGTAAATGAGCACAAGACGTGGAGAGGTACACAAATTGGTGTCTCGTTTCATGCACATTCTAATGGCTTTATTACAAATTATATTTTTACGCGCTCGACAGACCCTCTTCTGAACGTCAACTGGCGACGAAAGCAGCGTAATTTTTCCGATGAGACGTTTTCACTTCTTTTTTATCGTGAAGCTGCGTCATTGCCGTTTTCGTATCAGTGAAGACGCAGTTTTACGACGGCGGGAATGGCGTGTTCCTCAAGTTTTTAATGCCGTAACATTTGCATTATGCGACATTTGCTTCTGGGTTTTACGACTGTCCGGCGTGCTGCTCTAGTGAACGTTCAACACCTAACTACGGAGACCATTTTTGTTCGGCGTAGTGTTTATACCACTCATAGAATTTATCAGAAAGTGGAGTAATCCTGGCAAAATTAGGTTTTTTTCATGTCCAACAGTCTATTGTAATAAATTACCTAAACGAAATGCAATACTAAAGATTTCGTATTTTTGATTTGTCTTAATGCCTTCCATTTTTTTATGTAATTAGGTATGCAGAAAAATGTTATAATCAGCAAATTCCATAGGATGTGTATTGATCTAAAAATTTAAATGATAGCTCCAAAAATTTCTTTAATTTATAGAACAAAGAAATTATTGCCAATTTTATGAATTTTAATGTGTTTAAATGTTTTATCATTTTATCATTCAGTTTTGATTTCAATGGATGATCCTGTTTCAGATAGTTGGATGTATTATATTTCTGTGCACTATACATCTTTTGCAAGAAAAATACTAAGAACTGTAACACGATCATCTTTCAGAACAGTGATTTCCAAGCGAATAAGAAATAGTGAACAAACACGTAAGAAAACAACAACACGAACTTTTCCGCACAAGCACCACTTATTGGCATCTCAGCCGCAGTCTTCTGTGGAGACGGCTG
The DNA here is from genome assembly GCA_964035755.1 of Teleogryllus oceanicus. Taxonomy (NCBI): domain Eukaryota; kingdom Metazoa; phylum Arthropoda; class Insecta; order Orthoptera; family Gryllidae; genus Teleogryllus; species Teleogryllus oceanicus. Next base: position 40,709,109 of record CAXIVR010000012.1, on the reverse strand, counting down.
TTTTACCGAGGTCACGTCATAGCATTCAGCCGACGACCGCACCGGGGAGAGGGAATCGGAGGAAATCGATAGGCCCCCACCCCATCCCCATCGGGAGCGTCGGCGTCCTGTCGGCCGTTTGCCTCCTGCCGTCGCCACCGCCCCCCCAGCTCAGCACGGTCACAGATTCCATCGCGGTCACCGCCACCGCTCCTGTCCTCGCGCCTTTTCGTGCTACCGCCATACCGGTAGCGGTAGCTCAGTGCATCAACTGATGTCACTGCAGCGCTTTTGTCCGGGAGGTCCTAGGTTCCCACTCCCCACGGCGGCAGGATTTTCGACACTAGCTTTTCAGCTAGGTCGAATTCAGTCGCTGTCCGGAGGAGAATTCTAGCGGCCGGCTGCTCTGATCGGTACTTTTCCGTGGTTTCTTCGATCAACACCAGGCGAATGCCGGAGCAGTACCCTACCAAACGGGCCACAGACCGCGCGCGATCTGTCCTTCCTCTTCCTTGTCCTAACCTCTCCTCTTACACACACACTTACACTAACATGCACTACACTACCACATATTCCGGGAGACCGGTCGGGAGCTTGGAGCTTGTCCCGGCTGGGGCGGTGCCCCGTTGGTGGGGAGTCCTGGTTAGGGGGAAACCCCACTAGCTGACGGTAGGTCGGTGCCGGATCTCGCCATCCAGCGGGGGAAGATCACCGCCATCTCGCGAGAAAAAAACATGCACTACACTAACGGGACTAATGACCCAAGCAGTTGACGCGCCCGGAAACGCGAAAAAATCAATCAATCAATCAAGCTACCGCCACCAAGTTCCCCCGGCGCTCCGATCGTTCTAACGGTGCAGCTACTGCTTTTTTCGCCAACTCCGTTCGCTACTACGCCCCACTGCCACCACTGCCTCCACTGCTACCTCTCTTGCTGTGCCCACTCTCTGAGCTCATAACTGTCCTTGCTGTCTCCGTTGTTGTCACCCGTTCCACGTTCCTTTCCTCTTTCTCTCCCTACCACGCAGTTTCCTATTACTTTACCACTGCAGTTTCCTATTACTTTACCACTGCAGTTTCCTATTACTTTACCACTGCAGTTTCCTATTACTTTACCACTGCAGTTTCCTATTACTTTACCACTGCAGTTTACCTCTATATTTCCTCTTACTTTACCACCACCGAAAATCCTTACTATGATGACTACCTCCGCTCCATCAACCTGTCGCCAACGTTTCCTTCCTCCTCCCCCAGTTCGGCGGGTCGCGTTGCGGCGGTTGGTGCACGAATCGAGGGCGACCGCATCTGTGCGGAGGGAGTGGGCGGGGCGGGCGCCGGTGGCTGTCTCCGCCCCATTGTCTGCCGCGCGCGTCGATAGGCCCCCGTGATGCGCGGGCCGTGCCGTCTCCAACTCTTCTTCTCCTTCTCCTTCAGCTCCTGCTCGGGCGAAGGAGCGGCGCATTCGATACACTGACGGATCGGAGAGCTCCCGAGAAGAGCGAGCGGTCGCGACCGACGAGGCGACGCGTGACGGGCGACGCCCGCCCGGAGGCATTGTGTAGCGCCCGAGGGAATTTTCTTTCCCGCCACTTGTGGGGCGCGCGCGCACACACACCACTTGGCAGGGAATTTCCGGGATGCGGTCAGCGGCTATTTGAGACTCGAGCTCATGGTAATCAGCTAGCGATCCACTGCGCGGGGCTGCTGTTGCAGCTTCTTGAAGTTCCAGAACTACTCTCGCGTTGTAATTACATGCCACCCCAGCCGGGCGTAATTGCCCAAGAAATTACAGGCCTACCAAACACATTTGAAAATAGCCAGGAGTTCATGTAAAGGTATTATTGAATGCATCAGAGTACATTTTGCTAATGGATGACCCTTGCACAACTTGAAAAAGAGCCTAAGGAGAAAAGGGTTAGCTGAAGTCATTATTTTAGGCAATACACCAATCAGAGTTGTTTTTTTAGGTTTAATGTACAACACGAAGTTCACAATTGCATCCCTCGTCAAGAAGCGGAGTAATTTTCAAACTGAAAATGAAATGTCCTAATCGACGGGGAATTTATCACACGCAGTGCGTACCACGCTTTGCTTTAATTTGTGTTGCATCGACAGTCATTACCGCCCTCGTGTCAGAACATTGCAATCGTGTAAAAGAATATGTCTTACTCTTATCATGTAATACAGACCTCTACGACAAACCAAATAACTATTCAATTTCATCACAAACGCCTGCTTCAATTTGAAAAGCAATTTCATATACCCATTTACCGTCTGCAAGCCTACCACGTTATGGAAAAACACTGGCCCATTATTAACGATAAATTAATGGTAAATAGTTTGAAGGAATCATAAATAATACAAGATGGAAATGAATTGATAGGATCTTAATCGACTTTCCTTCTACCATTTGAGTATAAACCATGTACTTGAAATAGGTCTCAGAGCACATTTAATGAAAAAAGTATACAGCAACTTACATTGGAAAAATATCAAGAGAAATCATACATGGTTGGCGTCTATACTCGTTGCTTGATGGGTCGTACATTGAAAAAGCAATTGTAGGAAATCGTGTGGTGTTTACGACATTGGCATCATTATAGAAATAGATATGGGGCGTTGTTTTGTCGTAAGTGTTTATTTCTCCATAAAGTTTTAGGTCGCATTGCGGCCATCTTCAGTGCAGGTTTTGTCACATTAGAAAACCTATTTTCATGTTATAGCATTGATATTCCTAAGAGTGCTGATCATAAGCAGATATTTTATTTCATTGGATCAACAATTGCAAACAATGTGACCAATAAAGCTTTATGAAAAAATAAACACTTACGACAAAACAATACCATATCTAACGCACGCCAGGAAAGTCTCTTCGCAGTGGCACCTTAGTGATTGATTGATTGATTTTTTCGTGTTTCCGGGCGCGTCAACTGCTTTAGTCATTAGTCCCGTTAGTGTAGTGCATGTTTTTTCGCGGGAGATGGCGGTGATCTTCCCCCGCTGGATGGCGAGATCCGGTACCGACCTACCGTCGGCTAGTGGGGTTTCCCCCTAACCAGGACTCCCCCCAACGGGGCACCGCCCCAGCCGCGACAACCTCTAAGCTCCCGACAGGTCTCTCGGAATATGTGGAAGTGTAGTGCATGTTAGTGTAAGTGTGTGGGTAAGAGGAGAGGATAGGACAAGTAGCAGGAAGGAAAGATCGCGCGCGGTTCTTGGTCCGTTTGTTAGGGTACTGCTCCGGCATTCGCCTGGTGTTGATCGGAGAAACCACGGAAAACTACCGATCAGAGCAGCCGGCCGCTAGAATTGTCCACTAGACAGTAACTGAATTCAACCTAGCTGAATAGCTAGTGTCGAAAATTCTGCCGCCGTCATGACTCGAACCTATGACCTCCCGGTCAGAGGCGCTGCAGTGACATCAGTTGATGCACTGAGCTACCGCTCCGGGTGGCATCTTACTGCTTGCAACAAAAATTAAGTTGGTAGCATCGTGTAACAAAACAAACCGTAAATACCACACTCACAACAATTGTAACAGATGCTGTCCCCTTCACTTGTTTCCCAGCGATCTGTTTGCTACGAACATAAATACAATTATTCATAGGAGGTCTTAACTTGGCCCAGTGCGGAGAGACTTTCCTGGCGAACTATATTCCTATAATTGAGAAGGCAAATAATGCGTATTACATTACAAGAGAAGTAAGGGGAACGGTTTATTTCCATGACTCGCACTTCCCGCGATGCAAGGGCTTGGCGGCTTGCCAGCGCCCGGAGGCGGAGGCCGGCGCGGCGGGCGGTGGGCGGCGTGGGCGGCGGGTAGCGTGGGCCATGGGCGGCGGATAGCGTGGGCCATGGCGGCGGGAGAGGTGGGGCAGAATGGGTGGCGCGCAGAATGGGGCGCGGCAGAATGGGTGCGCGGCAGAATGGGCGGCGCGGCAGAATGGGTGGCGCGGCAGAATGGGTGGCGGGGCAGAATGGGCGGCGCGAGGCCTGGTCTGCGGGTAGAGGGGCAGCGGACGCGGCGAGCGGCGGGCAGAATGGGCGGCGCGGCAGAGCGGGTTGGCGGGTGCCTGGGGAGGCGTGGGCAGCGCTGCGCGCCGCGATTCCCGCACGCGTCCACGTGCGCACGCGGCCGATGCGCGATCGGCTGGAAGACGCCGCCGCCGCCGCTTTGAATAGTTGCCAACAGCGGTAACTACGGCAGTGAAGGTAGCTGCGCGAACGCAGGGGTTGGGGGGAATGTGGAGCGTAACGGGATGGGTGCACATTAGCGATGTGCGCATGGGGGCGGAGCGAGGATATGCATGCGGGAGTTGGAGGGTACGGGTGATGGCATTGGATATGTTTTGATTCTATGGTTATTTTCTTTTTACCTTTTGTGTATCGATACTAAGAAGTAAAATGTAGGGTGTTGCTTTGAGTAGTTTCCAATGTTGGTAACCGGGACGGCGGGGCTGATTTCGCAAAGGCACTCATTGATGTAAATGTGGGCGTAGATATATCTAGAAGGGTATGGGTTAGCAAAGAAAATCATGGGGAAACTGCGAGGATATACGTGTGAGTTGGATTTGATGTGGGTACAGATTTTGGGGTTGTCTGGTAATTTTTACATTTCGTGCATTCTCACCAATATTTGTTGAATAGGCTGCCACTTTGCATGGTTTTTCACGATGGTGACAGTAGTGGAGGTGACTTAAGGGCTAGTGAATGTTGTATTTACAAGATCCAGGGTGAAATGTGAATACAGATATTTCGTCAGTGGCTTTACTTTGCTCCAACAATAACAATAAAATTTTAACAAAACAATAAAAAATACAAATTTGGATGGACGGCGTTGTTGCCGTGCGGTTTCTTCATTTGATAGCGCTGGCGGCGACCGAGCAAGTCGATGGCCAGCAGGGTCATGTGACGTGGCTACTATCGCCCGATGCGGCGATTAGTTGCCACCGGCGGCAGCGAAGTGGCTACTGCGGAACAGCACGAAACCTCGCTGGCACCCACTCGGGAGCCTGGTACGCCATGGCCTGTGACGGTCGTGAGCCGAAGGTTGTTGCGGGGCATCCAGCAGAGAGCACCAGGAGCGATAGCTCAGTGCATCAACTGATGTCGCTGCAGCGCCTCTGATCGGGGGGTCCTAGGTTCCCACTCCCCACGGCGGCAGGATTTTCGACACTAGCTTTTCAGGTAGGTCGAATTCAGTCGCTGTCTGGAAGAGAATTCTAGCAGCCGGCTGCTCTGATCGGTAGTTTTCCGTGGTTTCTCCGATCAACACCAGACGAATGCCGGAGCAGTACCCTACCAAACGGGCCACGGACCGCGCGCGATGTCCTTCCTCTTCCTTGTCCTATCCTCTCCTCTAACCCACACACACTAACATGCACTACACTACCACATATTCCGGGAGACCGGTCGGAGGCTTGTCCCGCTGGGGCTTGTGCCCCGCCGGTGGGAGAGTCCAGGTTAGGGGGAGACCCCACTAGCTGACGGTAGGTCGGTGCCGGATCTCGCCATCCAGCGAGGGAAGATCACCATCTCCCGAGAAAAAAACATGCACTACACTAACGGGGCTAATGACCAAAGCAGTTGACGCGCCCGGAAACACGACAAAACCAAACCAAACCAAACCAATTCAGCAGAGAGCGCTCTGCTGCCGGGATCGGGGAGTTAATCCTTGTTCCCCCCCCCCGGTGAAGGGGAATGGTGCGAGGTCGCACCCCTCCACTAGCGAAGCGGCGGAGCGTAACTCCAACTCTGCTTCTGATTGGGGGTTTATCACAGTGATAAAGCGGGTATAGAAACTGGTGAGGTGTGAGAAGCGAAATGTGGCGTTGTAACTAACTTAGGTCGCTAAATGTTCATTGTTAATTCGTGTATCGATAAAAACATAGCGTTGAAATAGTCGCTAATGATGGTTTTTGCAGACCCACGTTGGTTTGCGGAAAGGGATGCGTAGAAATTTGTCGAGGCAGACGTTAGCGATGATGTTAGCTTAGGCGACCGATCAAATAGAATTTTGTAGTTATCCTCGTTCGCATAATAGACTTCTTTAGTAGTAAATCATTGTACACTTCCCTCGACTTTACTGAATGTCACAGAGTACATGTAATAATCTTGAGAGGTTGGTCTGATTTCCAAAGAAGATTGAGGTGGAAATTTCATAAAACGGTGTCACATACATACATCATTTGCACCAGATAGGTAGGCAACCCGTCATGCATAGATGTTTGACAAGTCTTATTCTGATACACAGGAATTTCGTGTGCCTAGTGAACAATCATGCGTGATTGTCTACAAATCAGGTGGAATTAGAAATGGAGACATTTTTAAAAATATTTCGGGCCAATTAATCCATACGGATTGTTGCTACACATTTCCACCCAATATTTCTAGCGAATTCTCTCGAACAGCAGTCTGTGATAAGACGATGATGGCATTATTGCCTGATTTAATGCCTGATATGGCATTATTGCCTGATATGGCATTATTGCCATATTATTGCCTGATTTAATATTTCATTCCTTGGCGCGTAAACGTCTTAGTAAAGACTGTAGATTTAATAGTAATATGAAGGTTTTCTCTATGCTATCACATCTTAATAAAATATTGGATTGGAATATTGAATACTTTTCAAATCTTACATCATCTTCATCTTTTTATCATTAATAACATGAGTAGAATTCCATCAGTAAATTATGACCTTTTGTAGGCTATTTCGAAATCCTTTATCATTATTCTGGGTAACTCTTATTCGAAATGTTTTCTGTCTGGAAACATTCATTCAGAGTCCAGTTGACAACTCTAATATTATATTTAGGGTTAGATAACAAACAAATCAGTAGGAATTAAAATAATTTTTGACAATAGCTAACAATGCCTAAAACCGATTTATGGTTTTAATAGGTTTTCTATTTTCTTATTGACTAATGAATAATCAATAGAGTGTTCCATCATTATAAACGACCCTTTTCGATACTCAGAATCGTGCATAATCCAGTATTTTATCGCACGCTACATGACATCATCGCCATTATTAAACGCGACATGACGTCATCACACACCAATAGTAGCGAGAGAATCGTGGGGAGGTAGAAGAAGACGGAACAACCGACCACCGTTTTTTCGCACGGATGTCAACAATGCCATCTTGAATTTGATTTCCAGAGGACGTTGGATGTCAAGCACCCGAGACGTCAGAAGAAAGTTGTTTCGCGCAAACTACGTTTGATTCTCTTGTAAATTTATAATGCTGTTATACAAAAAAATAGCGAATGCAACTCGTTTATAATGTTGCTTTATTGCATTCGTACAAATTTGAAAACTCGCTCCTAATGTCGCTCGTTTTCAAAACATGTACTCATGCAATAAAGCTTAACATTATAAACTAATTGCATAAACTACTATTAATGAGATGAACGAGTTTAGGGACTTCTTATTACTTTCCTGTAGGATTTAATGCCCCAATTCCCTTTAACCGGAATAACACAAAACTTATTGTAAAGTAATAATCAGTTTTGCTGATACATAATTTAAATTTTATTTTAATGATATAAAAAATTGCAATAGAGAATTCTTTTATCACATTAATCAATTATATACAAGAAATTATGTACAATGGAATTATAGAAAATAGCAAAAATAATGTTTTTTTTGCACAAAACGTAAGTTTCAGGCAAGTTTAAGATTCCTTATCAATACTTTTAAACTGTTTTACTATTGTTTTTTCATCATTATTAAAATGTTCTACGAGACACCGCACATTTTCTTCGCAGAAACGCGGATATTTACATTAGAGAATAGCTACACGAGGGGTGAAAGCAGTCCATGACAACGTGGGAAGCGCTGATGATTCCTCTAAAGAGACAAAGAGAGCGTCGCGTGGTGGCGCCGCGCGCCACACGAGCCGGGCGCTGAGAGCAACGACGCGGCGCTGCGCCGTGCCGGGGCGATTCACGCGCGCCCGCCCCCACGCAAATTGCGGCCAGGGCAATAATTTTTCCCCTATTTACAGTCCGCTCGGCGCGCGCGGTGCGGCGCCCAACACCGCGCTCCCGCCACTACCCCCCGGACAGCTCCGCTTCTGCCGCTCACTGCCCGTCTCTTCGCCAGGCCTTCTGTCCTCGCCGGTCGTTTTAGTCCGCTCGCACTTCACCACCACCCCCACCACCACCACCATCCCCGGCCAGCTCTGCTTCTGCCGCTCACCACCGGTCCCTTCGCCTGGCCTTCAGTTCTCGGCAGTCGCTTTGGCCGCTCGCACCCCCCCCCGGCCAGCTCTGCTTCTGCCGCTCACCGCCGGTCCCTTCGCCTGGCCTTCAGTCCTCGGCAGTCGTTTTAGCCCGCTCGCACTTCACCGCCACCACCCCCGGCCAGCTCCGCTTCTGCCGCTCACCGCCGGTCCCTTCGACTGGCCTTCAGTCCTTGCGGGTCGCTTTAGGCCGCTCGCACTTCACCCCCCCGGCCAGCTCCGCTTCTGCCGTTCACCGCCGATCCCTTCGTCTGGCTTTCAGTCCTCGGCAGTCGCTTTAGGTCGCTCGCACTTCACCACCAACCCCCGGCCAGCTCCGCTTCTGCCGTTCACCGCCGGTCCCTTCGTCTGGCTATCAGTCCTCGGCAGTCGCTTTAGGTCGCTCGCACTTCACCACCAACCCCCGGCCAGCTCCGCTTCTGCCGCTCACCGCCGGTCCCTTCGACTGGCCTTCAGTCCTGCCCACCCCCCCGGCCAGCTCGCTTCTGCCGCTCACCCCGGTCCCTTCGCTGGCCTTCAGTGTCGGCTGTTGCTTTAGGCCGCTCGCACTTCACCACCCACCCCCGGCCAGCTCCGCTTCTGCCTCTCACCGCCGGTCCCTTCGCCTGCCCTTCAGTTGTCGCCGGTCGCTTTGGCGCTCGCCTTCCCCCCCGGCCGCTCCGCTTCTGCCCCCTTCGTCTGGCTTTCAGTCCTCGGCGTCGCTTTAGGTCGCTCGCACTTCACCACCAACCCCCGGCCAGCTCCGCTTCTGCCGCTCACCGCCGGTCCCTTCGACTGGCCTTCAGTCCTCGCCGGTCGCTTTAGGCCGCTCGCACTTCACTACCCCGCCTCCCAGATCTACAATGTTTCCAATAACAAAACAATGAATAAATTGAGTCTCTTTCCATGTCTTTAGAAGACCGACCGCTGATATTGAGAAGTTAACATGCAAGAATTTCTGGTGATGGATGTACTACATTTTAGTCACTAATATCGAAGTGTCAAGTTAAGTATTGCCGAACAAGACGACATATATAAATTGGTATGCTGCTTCGTCGTTACGTGACTGATATGGAACTAAATTAATCTATTTACAGATATGTTTTTATATGCCTCTAATTCAGAGCTTGGTAAGAGCTGAACCAAGCAAAAATTCTTTGTACAGATAGTGTTCTACATAGAGCAAAATTTCACATGCGTATTTTTTCCTTAAATTTTGCTATTGAATTCAACATGTTTAGTCATTAGAAACTAATGTTTTGATTTATTTGTTAAACGAAAATTCATTAAGTGATACATTCAGCGCGACATAAAGAATTTCGTGGGCAATGAACTCACGGGAAAGTTTGTTTGTGTAATATATCATCATTATTGGGTGCTGTGGAGCAGAAGTTTCAGGGTTCAGATAAGGATACCGAAATGTTAAGGTTGGGGAAACATGGGACGGTGGAAGAGGTTGCAAGAATCCAGCCACTTAACTCGTGGATGCGCTGTGGGGAATATTGATCGAACTATCCAACCAGACACACTTACTTCAACAAGTTGGTTTTCGTTATGACCACCTTTTGATCACTTTGGAGATATAGAGACCATACTGTTTAATACCGGCTAGGTTGCGAGCTTTTCACTTAAAAAGCGAAGTTATTTGCTCCTATTTTACTGCCGGGGTTAATTTAAATTGCATATCATAGAACACTTGCTTCTATTCCTTATGTGGACCTGCTAAGCTGGAGCCATTTTTAATAACAAAAGCGCGATGCAGAACGTTCCGGGAACTAGGGGAAAGGAACTGGGTCGGATGCGGACTAAAGTGATGGTGGTAAATGAATTTTCGCGTTCATGGTCATAACGCTTTTTTCGTCATCACTACTTTTAGAGGGTAATTTGGTAAATTTAGGAAATAGTAGGGGTCCGTTTATTGCTGCTTCGCGGTGTAAGCGCGGCGACGCGGAAATTGCGTGGGTAGCGGTGGCGGTCGAGCGGTGTCGAGCGGTGTCGGAGCGGTGTCGGGAGCGGTGTCGGGAGCGGTGTCGGGAGCGGTGTCGGGAGCGGTGTCGGAGCGGTGTCGGGAGCGGTGTCGGAGCGGTGTCGGGAGCGGTGTCGGGAGCGGTGTCGGAGCGGTGTCGGGAGCGGTGTCGGGAGCGGTGTCGGGAGCGGTGGCGGGAGCGGTGTCGGGAGCGGTGTCGGGAGCGGTGTCGGGGAGCGGTGTCGGGAGCGGTGTCGGGAGCGGTGTCGGGAGCGGTGTCGGGAGCGGTGTCGGGAGCGGTGTCGGGAGCGGTGTCGGGAGCGGTGTCGGGAGCGGTGTCGGGAGCGGTGTCGGGAGCGGTGTCGGGGAGCGGTGTCGGGGAGCGGTGTCGGGGAGCGGTGTCGGGGAGCGGTGTCGGGAGCGGTGTCGGGAGCGGTGTCGGGAGCGGTGTCGGGGAGCGGTGTCGGGGAGCGGTGTCGGGGAGCGGTGTCGGGGAGCGGTGTCGGGGAGCGGTGTCGGGGAGCGGTGTCGGGGAGCGGTGTCGGGGAGCGGTGTCGGGGAGCGGTGTCGGGGAGCGGTGTCGGGAGCGGTGTCGGGGAGCGGTGTCGGGAGCGGTGTCGGGAGCGGTGTCGGGGAGCGGTGTCGGGAGCGGTGTCGGGGAGCGGTGTCGGGAGCGGTGTCGGGGAGCGGTGTCGGGAGCGGTGTCGGGGAGCGGTGTCGGGGAGCGGTGTCGGGGAGCGGTGTCGGGGAGCGGTGTCGGGGAGCGGTGTCGGGGAGCGGTGTCGGGGAGCGGTGTCGGGGAGCGGTGTCGGGGAGCGGTGTCACGTGGGCGTTGGCGGTGCCTGTAGCGCGGGTGCGGTGCGTGGGGAGAGGTGGAGGAGTCCTCCGCGCTGTTGTGGTCCAGGGTGTGGCCGAGAGTTTCGAGGGCGGACAGAGTAAGCCGCAGAAGCGAGCAGGAACTAGAGCGCAGCCCCAGCAGCCAGAGACGCGGGGTGGGTGGTAGTGTTTGAAGGGGGAGCGGTTGGGAGATGCGGAGAAAGTTTACCAACACCCTACCCTCCGAGTTCAGCACGCGGTATTTGCTCCACCCACACGAAAACAATGATTTAGACACGAGATGGTGTTTTAATTACTTTTCTTGAGATAGGATCCAGTTAGAATGTTCTTAATACAGAGCATAAACACGTTCGCTTTCTTTTCAAGTTTAGACATTTTAACTCGTTCAACTTTTCTCTGGAAGTATACAGAATATTTCAGAGCAGTTCATTCGGAGAGCATGTTTTTTTCTAAGAAAATTATGTGTACAAATGTAACGTTAATGTGATGATAGTCGTTTCTACACATACATAGTACATATCATTACTAATATCATATTACCTACAGAGTATTCAAATACTTCCTACATTTGATGTGCTAGGGATTCGAAAATTGTAAGTCACTCAAAAAGCAAAATTGAGATATTTAAGTTTCTCGATTATATTAGAGTCGGGAAAGTCACGAGCGAAGTAGTGTATTACAATGCAGTAGTGACTACTATACAATACAATAAATTTACTTATGTTGATTATCTGATTTAGTGAAATGTTTTAAATATCAATTACCCCTGCTGTAAATGTCACTTGAGGTGGCTTTCCAGTGATTAATCCAGAGTGCCAGATATAAAAAATCACGGAAAGTTTGGTTAAAAGTATGAAAACCTACTTTTTGAAACTAAATCTCATTAGTTCTGACTTGACTCGGCTCATTAGACTCGACTTGATGATCCAAAACCACAAGGGTAGTCAGAGCAACTTTCGGAGTTAGATAATTTTCTACGCAAAGTGTGCAGACAATGGTTGGCTGGGTCAGGCTACAAGCACGTAATGTTTTGGAATGAGTAATTTGTTGTTTCAAGTTATTATTTACTCATTAATTTTGCTAACATTTTTAGTGTCGGTCAATGCTATTTGAACAATGAGCTTGTGATGTAATAACTGCATTTAGGATTCAAATGAAAACAGTTTACCAATTATTTCAATATAAACAAACTTTTAAACCTTATTAGTATGATTGAATGTTCCAACATAAAACGATTATCAGAATAAGCAAAGGTTCGTCATGACATAATGTGTAAAGCGCGATGCTGTATCATTTCTAAAAGTTTCTCTATTGAGTTTTGAAGATACTGTAGTAAAATTAATAGCAACAGTAATTTGCAAATAGTGTTTTGATATCAATTTCAATAACAACCATAATTTCGTACTTAAGATAATATTATTAAAATTCATGTGGAAAGCAGTGTAGTTTGAAATAATGCAACTAATTAAATTTAACACGATGGTATTAAATGAGCGACATTTAAAACTCAGTGAAACTTGGACATTAAATATGGTTAAAGGAGGATATTTGGTAATGGAGTATTTCTGCATTCATTGCTCTAATTGTCCAAAGGGAAAAGGAAGTTCATTTTAAAAGTAATATTTCTATAATTAATGTAGAGTTCATGAGCATGCCTCAACAACCGCATTATACAGATATTATACATATATTTATTCCTTAAGATTACTGTTGTAACGTCGCGTTTCGACGGAGCGGATGCAGTTTAGCGGGTTGCGTTTAGATCAGACACTTCTTTAAGAACATACTTCAAGGCTTAAAAAGTTTAGGTAAAAAATATTTACTATATTTATAAAAATAAACTGATCACGCTGTTTTAGAAAAATTTTAAACGATTAAATGCATTTTTTATTTCAACATCTGCAGAAATTCACATTATGCATGGCTCATTCACATTCATATATTGCATGACTCAATGTAACACACATAGAATGAATTTGAATGTTATTGTAGATGGTGGACCTAAATGTCACAATTTTTAGCGTGCAGAATACAGAATAGACCAAAGTATAAAAGTTAAATGTAAATTTCTCAGAATATTAATGAGTAAATATTTCCTATGAAAGCAAATTATACGTGAACAAGAACATAGCGATGAAAAACGATCAACTGAAACCTCAAAAATATCGTATGAATATTGTTTATAAAAAATACACTTGATTGAAAAAATAGTTTGCTCACTCGCAAGAGTAAAATTGCTAGGTCAAGAACTGACATGGTGCCTCCAATAATAATGTTTATATTATCCGATGAAAACAATTTGGGAACGTGATATCAGACATTTAATTGTTGGAGAATAATGTGATCGTATAGTTAAAATTGTGTTTGTAATATACCTCCATAGTAATCTTGGGTTAAATTATCTAATTTGTAAATCGAATATTTTGTGATAAATTGCAGGAGTAAAAACGCTAGTTACTAAATGCCGGAATTGTATAATAACTACATACGGGGTCCTCGATTAAAAATATGTAGAAGTACAGCGGTTCAATTCAAAATATTACGCTATGGGGGATATTAGTTAGTATAAAATATTTTCGACTGTAACAGTGGGGTAAATTCGTAACATACAATCCAACAAAGTTATGTTTAACGTTTCTCTTGTTGCTGTGGTTTCAGTGTTAGAATATTCTTTCCCTTCTTTATTTTCTGCATACGAATGGTGAACGGAAGATGTTAATGTCCTTAAAGTACTATTGTTATAGTTTGAAACAGGATGTAGTATTCACACTATAATTTCCTCCGGATACTTAATTAACTTGTACTGGTATCCTACGTAGGAAAGTTTCTCTGCCAACTTCTTGGCCTTTGTGAACTAATTGATGGATTGTGAATTGAATTAAGAGCTTCTGCTAGGCATCTGTGCGTGGCTCTTAGAGAACGAGTATTTAACAGTACCAAACATTCAAAGTATATGAGTGTCCCTTGAAAGTGACAACCTGCTAATTTACCCAAATACCTCAAGAAGTTTGTACTGCAAGTAATTTGGTCAGAAATTCAAACATCAACTTCTAAAGTGCTAAGTTTGTTCCTCAATGAAGTACGATCAACTTGTTCGAAACACATTCAAATGATTCCCCCAAACATTGATATTCTGTGCTATCTAAGTATACATTCCCGAAGGCTCAATGATGATTTACTGTAAATCCTGGGAATACCTTGCCTTCTGTGTTACCATCGTAATTTTTATTGAGGCGTGTTATCGCCGCTGCGGGTGCAATATGGGAATTAAGCGTGGTCACAAACAAGCAAACTATCGGTCGGCGATGGCAACGACGACGACTCTTTCAAAAATCGGCTTAATTGCAGTGCAACTGTTAATTGATGCCAATCGTTTGAAATGGTTAAACGGAGGTTTCCACAATTGGAGTCAAAACACGTTGGCTGTTCTAGAGACTCCGCATCCTAGAAACATTCCAACCATTTTGGTCGTCATAATGCAAACATTTTCCGGGACGACTATACTTCCTGTCCAAACGCTGGATGCAAAAATCTCATGGTCTTTCACAAACCCTCCGGCTGACTCAATTTGGTTAACTGCGACTCTCTGAGTTCGCTTTACCTCTCGTATATCCATCGGATCTCGGTGAGCTGTCGTTGTAGTCCACTAGCTCAGTCGCCTCTCCAGGAATGCTTTACTTTCCATACTTCGGACCTGACTCCACTATCTCAGGCGCCTCTCCAGGAATGCTCTATCTTCCATACTTTCCGCGGGACCTGACTCCACTAGCTCAGCCACCTCTCCAGTAATGCTTTACCGTCCATACTTCCCGCGGGACCTGACTCCACTAGCTCAGACACCTCTCCAGGAATGCTCTATTTTGCATACTTTCCGCGGGACCTGACTCCACTAGCTCAGTCACCTCTCCAGGAATGCTTTACCTTCGATAATTTCCGCGGGACCTGACTCCACTAGCTCAGCCACCTCTCCAGGAATGCTTTACCTTCCATACTTTCCGCGGGACCTGACTCCACTAGCTCAGCACCTCTCCAGGAATGCTCTACCTTCCATAATTTCCGAGACCTGACTCTACTATCTCAGGCACCTCTCCAGGAATGCTCTACCTTCCATACTTTCCCGGATCTGACTCCATTAGCTCAGCCACCTCTCCAGTAATGCTTTACCGTCCATACTTTCCAGAGACCTGACTCCACTGCTAGCCTCCAGGAATGCTCTACCTTCCATACTTTCCGCGAGACCTGACTCCACTAGCTCAGGCACCTCTCCAGGAATGCTCTACCTTCCATAATTTCTGCGGGACCTGACTCTACTATTTCAGGCGCCTCTCCAGGAATGCTCTACCTTCCATAATTTCCGCAGGACCTGACTCTACTATTTCAGGCGCCTCTCCAGGAATGCTCTACCATCCATAATTTCCACGGGACCTGACTCTACTATTTCAGGCGCCTCTCCAGGAATGCTCTACCTTCCATAATTTCCGCGGACCTGACTCTACTATTTCAGGCGCCTCTCCAGGAATGCTCTACCTTCCATAATTTCCGCGGGACCTGACTCTACTATTTCAGGCGCCTCTCCAGGAATGCTCTACCATCCATAATTTCCGCGGGACCTGACTCTACTATTTCAGGCGCCTCTCCAGGAATGCTCTACCTTCCATAATTTCCGCGGGACCTGACTCTACTATTTCAGGCGCCTCTCCAGGAATGCTCTACCTTCCATAATTTCCGCGGGACCTGAGCGCGCGGAGACGTGTATGCAGCACGTGAGGCGGCGCGGTCGAGAGCAAGCGAGCGAGCGTGCCGGGCGGTTGTGCTGAGTGCTCCGCAAATTGGTCTGTGGCGGTGGCCGGTGGGCTGGCGGGTGGTGCGCTGGTGCCTGCGGACGCCGCCGCCGTCGCGGACGCTTCCGGCCGACAATTCGCCCCCCCCCTCCGACAGAGGGCCGCGTCGACCACGAATCCGGCCTCATTGTGCGCGTTTGTCGTAGCCCACGACGGGGAAAGTTGGATAACCAAAGGAGTTAGCGCTCGGGGACCGGCGGGGACACGCATGCCAGTCGACCCGTGGGCGCGACGCTCCTTCTGGGGAGGAGGGTTGTGCACCGACCAGCAGGGCGTGGTAGGCGACACGGAGAATACATCAGAAGAAACTCAGGGACAGAAATGTTTCGTACAAAACTACGTACACAAATTCTGTGGTTGCAGCGGAGATTTTGTGGTACTCCATGATAAACTATCTGGGGTTAATGAGGTATCTACCATAATAGTATTAAATGTAATTTTAATATGATTACATATAGCCAGACACGTATTTCGGGAACACTCTTCCCATCCTCAGTGGTTCTACAATTTACAATTGAGTACATAAACTAATTACACGTGTATTAACGTCAACAAAATCGTACATAAAAAATGAACAATAACATAATTATTTAAAATTAGTACTTACCCAATTAACACAGATTAGATGCACAATTTCATGGAAAGTCGTCAAAGTATGATACCATTGGTGAAAATATTATATATTGGTGAAAATATTATATATTGTTGAAAATATTATATATTGGTGAAAATATTATATATTGGTGAAAATATTATATATTGGTGAAAATATTATATATTGGTGAAAATATTATATATTGGTGAAAATATTATATATTGGTGAAAATATTATATATTGGTGAAAATATTATATATTGGTGAAAATATTATATATTGGTTAATATATTATATTGGTATATTGGTGAAAAAATTATTCATATCAAATGACATAACCTAACCTTGCCGCAGTCTGCATTCGTAAAGTGTACGATCAAAATGGTGTCATACTTTGACGACTTTCCATGAAATTATGCGTTTAATCTGTGTTACTTGGGTAAGTACTAATTTTAAATAATTATTTTATTGTTCACTGTTTATATATGATTTTGTTGACGTTAATACATGTGTAATTTGTTTATGTACTTAATTGTAAATTGTAGAACCACTGAGGATGGGAAGAGTGTTCCCGAAACACGTGTCTGGCTATATGTAATCATATTAAAATTACATTTAATACTATTGTGGTAGATACATCATTGATCCCAGATAGTTTAAGTACACAAATCTTTTATAAATGCAGAAAAACCTCGATGGACATCCCACAGGATTGCCAACAATGTTCATGTAAAGGAGAGGACATTCGATAAACAAAAACCAACCTCATCAACACATTTCTTTTTATCATTTTAGACTAACATCAGCTGTATTTCTTTCTTCTATCCATTTACGATTCAAGTGAAAAGATTCATTCACAAAATGCAAATTAAGATGATCTGAGCCTCTCTTTTTTATTTAAGTTGCTTGATACTATTATGCATCTGTGTGTCAGCGTTCAGAAAAAGAATTTTCATGTTTTTTATTCTAAATTAAACAATAAACGATACAACGTAGCAGATATTAGTCACGTGATAAAATAAATGACAACAGATATTGAAGATTTATTAAAAGGATAGCATTTAAAATATGGACGAGAGGACAATTGACGTCAATGAAAGACTCTCCTCACAAATAGAGAACGGTTGGCAATCCTAGCATCCCATGTGGAAACATTGCTAGGTATTTTTTTAAAATATAGATTATATTCATTCAACACAAACTTTTATGTAACATGAAGAATACTATTCTTGAACGTTTTGTTTTTGTAATATGCAAGTGAGTTTGTGTCCCTCAAATATTGGTAAGTTCTGCCAAATTATGCAAATAGAATGAAATGAAGTGTCGTATTCTGCAGTACAAGACGACAACATGTTACGAGTATTTGTACATCTGAGGGTAATTTTATTTTATTGATTAATTGTTAGCTAGATATTTTTTTGATCAAAGAATAAAAACCACTACTTTAGATAGAAAATGCGATACGCATGAAAGATTCGGCTTACCATTCAATTAGCTTAGCGTGACCACTCCGGCGGTTATATCCATGTTGAAAAGTTTTATTTGTACTTACAAGTTTATAATAAAAAATAACATTAAACATATTACAATTGTCTTGCTCATCCACTTTGTCACAGATAATTACATAAAACCGTGTCAATTAAAATATTCAATTAATTTTTTCCACAACAAATCTAGGTTTAACTATCGTCAATTCAATGTATTAAGTCCTAACGATTCCTGTAAATGCCCAAAAGTGAGTATACTAATTCACACCACTTGACCAATGTGTTCCTTCTTGCACTGAATCCTGAGTTTATAAATATATATTTACCTTGTTAACGATTTTGCTGGCACTTACGTTTGGTATCGATGAATTAATACTTCATTATAATAATATTTAAGTTATATTTACTGAACTTTTACAATTTTACTAGTCTTATTTTTAACACATCTCATTTCCTTCATACTTCAAAGAATTCACTCAGTAGTTTGTTTCCCCTGACCACATATTTGATACGATTGTATGATAACGTACGGTTTACACAATACTCCGTTCTACTAAACAGTAAAAACGTGTTTTTCTAGAATTATTTTCGAACATCGAACAGCGTACTGTCAAGATGAATCGAAATTTCGCAACATCTGAAGTTGCCATAGTCGCCTAAAACGCATTTTAACTGCATAAAAATGAACACGTTTTTAGAAAAATTTCTGAAAATTTTCTGCATGGATTAAAAAGCAGTCCCCACCCCCAAAGAATCAGATACGTGTCGAGTGGCCCCATTTCCCTCGATTGGGCGACCGCAAGAGGTCTAATGAGACGGAGCAAGTAATTTGATTTAAATAAGGCTATAAATGATGCTGCGTACTACGAACCTGTATTAGTCACAAAATGAAATGGAAAATTAGTAGTGGTGAATAGAAACAGATGATTTAAATTGATTTAAATTAATTCAAATCATTACTTATTTGTACTGTATTTGCTTTATAATTTATTGGTCTCGATTTACTAACTGAAAGTTATTAATATTTCAAGACGATTTAACCACAGGTAAATCGCTGATGGTAAAAATGTTTAAACTAGTTTATCGGTAGTGTTAAAGAGTTTTGGCACCTCGAAATCAGGTTATTGACACATCGCACGAGTCGTTTCGAAAGAACAAATGTTGCGCACTCTCATGCATGGCCTAGTCTGTCCGTTTCCTTTTGAAGAATCCGACATTAAATATTTTATACTAAACTATCTTTATATTGTGCCTTCTCTTTCTGTGAGTTAAACATTTTATTATTTGAGACTTCTGTGGGGGAAAATTAGCAAAAAATAATGTCTCTTCCGATAGTGTCCGATAGCCATGTTCTAAACATGATGCTCGATTTACTCGTACAAGAAATATTGTTGACAAGGTGACCTAAAAATCAGTAACCTAATTTATCGTGATCATTATGATAATTATAAGAGTTGTTATTCCACAAATTTTATTTTACAGCTTTGCCTATTTCTGTTATTTCCATTAGCGGGCGCTTTGCAATGAGAGTATTTCGTAACTTGTCGTGAAGAATTGCGAAGACAATGAGACTGCAATTGTTGATCTATAGATCCTTGAGCGAGAGAAATTCTCATCCTTATCATAATCCTTAATATAGTAATCCTCCTCAATCTTGGTCACCTCATCATCATTCTCCTCCGCATCCTCCTCATTGTTATCTTCCTCACCTTCTCCTACTATTCCTCCTCCTCCTCCTCCTTTTTCCTCTCTTCCCCTCCACCTCTTCATCCTCCATCTCTTCGGTCTCCTCTTCAACCCCGTCCACCTGTGCATCATTCTCGTCCTCCTACTCTTCGTCCTCATTATCCTTATCATCCCTCCATGTCCTCATCCCCAGGGAGTGGCACGGCGGCGTGCGAAGCCCGCGCTTTGAGCTTCGCGAAGCGCTGAGCGCAGCGGTCGCTGCGTAGTGGGCGCCGACGCTAAGCGACGCGACGCCCTGCGCTGCCAGCGCTTTGATGTGCCCGCGCCCCCGCCCCGCCCTGCACTCGCCCCCGCCCCGCATCAGCACTCGCCCTCGCCCCGTCCCCGTCCCCGTCTCCGTCCCCCCCGCCCCGTCCCTCCCCGCCCCGTCCCCGCCCGTCCCGCCCCGTCCCGCCCCGCCCCGCCCCCGCCCCCGCCCCCGCCCCCGTCCCCGTCCCCGTCCCCGTCCTTGCCCTCGCCCTCGCCCTCGCCCCGCCCCCGCTCGTCCCCGGCCCACCCCTGCCTGCCTCAGCCCCGCCCCTCCCTCGCTCTCGCTCTCGCTCTCGCCCTTGTCCACGCCCCCGCCCCCACCCCTGCCGCACCCGCTTGCCTTTACGCGTCGCCCCGCGCGCACAGCGCTCGCAGGCGGTGATTAGAGGCTCGTTGTGGCGGGCGCATCGAGGGTAAGTGCTTGTCTTACTTACATTAGCTGTTACTCGTTTTGTGGTAGTTTGAGCACGAGATTCTGTTGTGTTTAGATAAGATTTGACATCATTGCCTACAAATATTTTTTTTTGATCACGAGGATATGAATTGATTGTTTGACAATTTGTAAACCCATGCCACCATAGTTTACCGATACGCTTTGTCATTATTAATTACATGTAATTTTTACTAAGGTAGTTCTCGCAAAGTTGATTTGGCACAAACACTCTCTGAGATTTCATGTTCCATGTGATGTTACTCTTCAACCTCATCCACCTATTCATCCTACATCTCTTCGGTCTCCTCCTCCTCTCCTCCTCCTCCTCCTCCTCCTCCTCCTCCTCCTCCTCCTCCTCCTCCATCCTCCTGCTCCTTTTCATCCTCGTCCTCCTCGACTTCATTCTCGATCTCCTCGACTTCATTGTGATAATGTCTTTTCCGTCTTAAACTTGCAAAACTTGATATAAGTTTTGACATAGGTTTAGAATAATGTCGGTAATTTTTGTAATTTGAAATATTTTTAGAATAATGTTGAAATTGTATCAAATATTAATAAAATTAATATATTTTTAATTAGCGAAATCTTTCCAGTTACTAACAAAACTTAGTGGATGGAAAATTAATTTATGTTCGAACTCTTCATATTCTTCGTTCCATAATCCCTCCCTTCCCAGAGAAATATCTCGTCTTTCTCATCATTTGCATGTCGATGGAAATTATCAATTAAGAACATCGCTCTTTTTCCTCATATGGGCCGACATTTGTAATTGATTTCAAATCCTTATATATCAATCCCACATTTTTTACCCCTAATGGAGTAATTTATTTTAATCGCCACATGCAACGTGGACAAAGTAGGGGAGGAGTGCGTGGTTTTGCTCGTCGTGCTCGACTCTGGCCCGTAGTCACCTCTGCCCCGTTCTCCCCTTTACTCTAAAATGACCTCTGGCCCCCCTTCCAACTGTCGTTTCTCACTTCTCGCCCGTTCTAACCACGGGTTCTTACCAATTTTTTCCGTCATCGCGTCTCTCACTTAGCCGCTGTCTATAGGAGAATTGTAGCAGTCGGCTGCCCTGATCGGAAGTTTCTCTCAACACCAGGCGAATGCCGGAGCAGTACCCTAACAAACGGACCGCGCGTAGTCTTTCCTTCCTCTTCCTTGTCCTCTCCTCTCCCCTTACACACTACACTACCACACGTGCGAGGAGATCAGTCGGGAGCTTAGAGCTTGTCGCAGCTGTTCGCTAGTAAAATATGCCTGGTTGGGGAAAACCCCGCAATACGATGTGTAGATCGATATATTTTTTGATTGATTCATTGATCGTTTCGTGTTTCCGGGCGCGTCAACTGCTTTGGCCATTAGTCCCGTTAGTGTCGTGAATGTTTTTCTCGGGGATGGCGGTGATCTTCCCTCGCTGGATGGCGAGATCCGGCGCAGACCTACCGTCGGCTAGTGGGGTTTCCTCCTAACCAGGGCTCGCCCACCAGCGGGGCACCGTCCCAGCCGGGACAAGCTCTAAGCTCCCGACCGGTCTCCCGGAATATGTGGTACTGTAGTGCATGTTAGTGTAAGTGTGTGTGTAAGGAAAGAGGATAGGACAAGGAATGGGAAGGACATCGCGCGCGGTCCGTGGCCCGTTTGGTAGGGTACTGCTCCGGCATTCGCCTGGTGTTGATCGGAGAAACCACGGAAAACTACCGATCAGAGCAGCCCGCCGTTAGAATTGTTCTCAAGACAGCAACTGAATTCGACCTAGCTGAAAAGCTAGTGTCGAAAATCCTCCCGCCGTCAGGACTCGAACCTAGGACTTCCCGGTCAGAGGCGCTGGAGGGACATCAGTTGATGCACTGAGCTACCGCTTAGATCGATACCGTATAGTGGCATCCAGCAGGATAAGATCGCCACCACCTCTCGTGGTATAACATGTACTACTCCTACGGGACTAATGACCTTAGCATTTTACCCTCCAGGAAACACCAATCGAATTCTCTGTCCCGTCTTTTGCGCTCTGATCCACCACCTCCGAGTCGACTTCACCTGGCTCTCCCGCATATCTCGCCGACCTGTCTGCACCTCTCGCTCGTGCGTGACAGGTGCACACAGCTTCACGGGAGATCTCGTCTAACGTGTCGGGTGCGCGAATGCCAACTCCGCGTGGACGGGTGATGCCCTGTGCCTTCGGCTGTTTATCCAAGCCGCCGGGCGTTGCCGCCGCTACGATTTGCCACTGAGACCCACAGAGGTCGCCGTTGTCACGTAGTTGGCACAGCGTAAACCGCAGCCTGATCAGTTTCATTTCACTGGCATTCCCTAGGGCAACGTCCTTACCTACATGCAGTCCTAAACACAAGGAGGATGTTCGTTGTTTGCGGCTTTGCAATCTTGGAGCAGAATACTTTTAAGAGACATTATTACTCGGTTACCGGAGTGGATAATTCAATCGATTTCTCTCGTAGGGGCACCGCTAAAGGTGGCTCAGGGCATCAACTGATGTCTCGGCAGTGCCTCTGATCAGGAAGTCTTAAAGTTCGAGTCCTGACGATGGCAGGATTTGCAGCACCTAAACCAGGTGACTCGAATGAATTCAGGATCAAAGTGGCTAAATATTTGTACAGTTTTAATATTATTATTATTATTATTATTATTATTATTATTATTATTATTATAGATTAAATGAAGTATTCAAAATATTGCAATTTGACTCGTTATTAATGTAAAAACGTTATTGGAAGTTGATACATTGGAAGAATACAACGGCTTACATTAATACTCATAGCGAAATATATTGTGGCAAATAACCGAATATTATGTGCAGTCACTTTTTATTTTATATTTTAACCTTCACGTTTTTACCGTAATAACAATGGTCAGCTTTTGTACTGTGGTTAAATTTTGACAGATGTATCGTGATCTGTTCGGACACTACATGAGTGCTACTTTTTTCTCAGAAAATGTGACCAATAAGACTTTTTCTGGTAACTACCAATTGGGCAACCCACCCACTTGTGACAATGTGGCACCTTCTTAACGGAATGATATAATGCCAGTGAAATAACGGATCTCTCTCTTTCAGAGGCAGAATAAATACGAATTCATTTCGTCATATTTGATTGAATTGACTGATGATGATGATAATGATAATAAAGATGATGAAACAATTAGGTCGTATTTGTTCAGGTCGCTCAAAGGCCTTTTTGCTCCAATGCATTTACCATTTTATTTTTTGTTAATCACGAACACTTAAAATTTTTGTTTGAACTTCGTCCATATTAAACTTGCAATCTCATTCACGAAAAACTAGCAATCTCATTCAAATGTTTTAAATAAAAACGTTGGGATATACGAAAGTTTTATATAGTACAAAATTCTAATTTAACATCGCGAACATATTTGCCAGTATTAGTATTGACTTACTATATGTACCAAAGCTGTAATAATCTCAGATTGCATTCTGGATTCTGAGTTCTCTCGACCGATAAATTCTGGAACTGATCTAAGGAGACAATTTAACCCTCTATTGTTTTGTATTTTTCTCTTTAATACGCATATTATTACTCCCTCAGATACAAAGAAAGTCATGTTTCATTGTCATTACCTGGTAATTACTGCACTATCAAATCAGAAATCTAAGTATTAAAAATCGCACAATATAATTACTACAGCTTGTCGGGCTCTTTCTTTAAACCTTCCTCGGGTGGTCTACAACTCTAGAATCACAAATTCAATCCGTGCCTCGAGCCAGTGCGGTCCTAAGTAAACTACTGTAACCAACTCTCCAACCACGATGATGCCCCCCCCCCCCTGCCTGGTTGCCTGCGTGCGTCAGTTGTCTGTGACTCAGCGCTAAGCAAGACTTCCGCCCGCGCAAGCTTCGCCAAGTATCGAAGCGAAGCGCCAGAGTCGTTGCGGGCGCCGCAGCCAGTCGAACGGAAGGCGCGGGGCAGGGCGGTCGTTGACAAGCGGACCGGACAAATTGAGTTTAATTACTACGACACGCAGGGCGCCTTCTCCCCGAGCAATTAAAAGGGAAGCGACGGCCATTTAACTTGGAGGCGAGTTGCGACAACACGGCGCGGCGGGGCGCACGGAGTAAGCAAGTCGCCACGAGGACGAGGTGGTGGGTGAGTGAGGATCGCGAGGACGGACTGGCGGGGGGGTGGGGTCGGCAGAGGCCATGGGGCTGTGAGGCTGGCGCTGAGAAATGAGAGGATTCGGTTGATTGATTTTTTTCGTGTTTCCGGGCGCATCAACTGCTTCGGTCATTAGTCCCGTTAGTGTAGTGCATGTTTTTCTCTCTCGGGAGATGGCGGTGGTCTTCCCCCGCTGGATGGCGAGATCCGGCGCCGACCTACCGTCGGCTAGTGGGGTTTCCCCCTAACCAGGACTCTCCCACCATGGGGCACCGCCCCAGTCGGGACGAGCTCTAAACTCCCGACCGGTCTCCCGGAATATGTGGTAGTGTAGTGCATGTTAGTGTTAAGTGTGTGTGTAAGGGGAGAGGATAGGACAAGGAAGAGGAAGGACAGATCCCGCTCGACAAACGTAGCCCGTTTGTTAGGATACTGCTCCGGCATTCGCCTGGTGTTGATCGAAGAAACCACGGAAAACTACCGATCAGAGCAGCCGGCCTCTAGAATTCTCCTCCAGACAGCAGCTGAAGTCGACCCAGCTGAAAAGCTAGTATCGAAAATCTTGCCGCCATCAGGACTCGAACCTAGGACCTCCCGGTTAGAGGCGCTGCAGAGACATAAGCTGATGCACTGAGCTACCGCTACCGGTGAGAGGATTCGTGGATGAGGTAGGTAGCGGGGGAGTGTACTTGGACCTTCATTATATTTAGTGTACGTAAATGACATAGCAGAGGGAATAGGCTCAAAAATTGAACTTTTTGCGGACGACTGCCTTATTTACAGAAAGATCGAGAACATATCGGATCAGGATAAATTACAGCGAGACTTGCGATGCTAAGAAGAATGGACGGAAATCAATAGAATGAAGATAAATCCGGATAAATGCAAAATAGTTTCACGCGCAGTAGAAATAGGGGGACAGATAAGTGTTTGTTTGCGGGCAAGATAATTCCACAGGTAATTAGTTGTAAATATCTGAGGGTGATAATTAATGAAAAACTTGGATGGGGGAGCACGTCAACTTTCTTGTTGGGGAGGCATGCAAATCCTTACACTTAGTAATACGAGTGTTAAGAAAGGGAAGCAGTAAATCAAGAGAAGTAACATATACAACCATTGTGCGCCCGGTGTTAGAGTACGGAGTAGCGTGTTGGGATCCATATAGGAAGGGCCAAATAAACTTCATCGAAAGAATTCAGAAAGTAGCAGCAATATTTGTCAAAAGGGGAAATTATTTAGGAAATATTTCCAATGAAGTATCGTCATGGGAATCATTGGCGAGACGTAGGGAAAAAGCAAGGTTGTGTATATTTTACAAAGCGTTAAGGAAAAATCCGGCATGGAGGGAAATTCCGGAAAGAATGCATGAACCCGTCTACCTAGCACGTCACGACCATGTTAGAAAAATACGTCCAAGGATGCAGAGAACGGATGTTGGAAAATACTCTTTTGTAAATAGGACTATTGAATCATGGAATAGTTTGCCTGCAGCACTAATGGAGACTTTTCCTAGAAACATCAACACTTTTCGGTTAAGATTAAATTTTAATAATAGTGTATGTGATAGGATCAGTAGTCTGTGAAGGGCCTCTGCATTTAGTAGGTATGTCTTAAAATTCAATAAACAGAACAAAATTACTCCATTTATGTATTTTTAGTATTCATTATTATATTATGGTATTAGATGTATAGTAAGTGTAAAGAATTTGCCACCGGGCTTAATGGCCAAAGCAAATTAAATAAATTACCTATAAGTATGAGTGTGGGATGCCGCGGTGAGGTTAGATGGGGATAGCGGGGTTGACGGGGCGGCTACGTTCTCAGAGACAAGCGTTATTAGGAAACATGTGGATGATTTGAAAGGAGTATACCACTGGATATATGTGACAAAAATGATGGCAAGGAACTCAAAAGTATATTTTTTATGAGTTCGCAAGTGCCACATTAACGACGTGTTAGTGTCAATTTAAGTTGCGTTTACGAGCCGAAAAAAATATTCTAATTGGGAGCTGTTCTAGGATGTAGCAAAATGGTAATAAATTCTCCCAACATTTCCATTAATCTGCGTAACACTACATTTTAAATAATCTTCAACGTAGGTACAACAGAGTGGTCTTAGGAACTATTACGTTTGATGATGAACTGAGTTGGTGATGAGTACAAAAGAAAATTTCGTGGATTTAAACATACTATTTCTATATCGCCGAAAACTGCTATTAAAGTTACTCCCTGAATAATAATTATTTCATATTTCTGATTCTAACTGTTGGATTATTAAAAAGTCATTCCTCTTAGAAGATTTATCGTAACTAGTGAGAACCCGTGCGATTAAATCGCACGGTTAGTTATTTCATTCAAAGGCTACATATAAATAAGTTGATGGAATCAGATCACTAACCTCTTCAATTTCAAGATTTCTATTCAATGTAGAAGATCACGTTCACAGGCTTATACAATCTAGACTAAAACTGAAACAAACAAAAACGCTGTGAACGTGAACATTCTGAATACACGTAATATGTGTGAAAAAATAATAATACTGTATTTCTCTAACCTTCATTCAAAGGCTACATATATAAATAAGTTGATGGAATCAGTTAATAAAATAATGTATTGTATGTATGCAAAAATTAAGATTCACTAACCTCTTCTATTTCAAGATTTCTATTCAATGTAGAAAATCACATTTACGTGCTTACACGTATCACATTACGTGCACGAAACGCGCACTGGTTCTGGCAAGCCAGAACGCTGTGTGCTCCCGACACCGTCCGACAGTGTAATTTTCTTCCAAAAGATCGCGCGGCAATCAGAAATTACAGATCCCAAAATCTACGTTTTTTTAATATTTACGTATTTTTAACGCACTTTTTCAAAACGAATGTCCAGGAATGTACAGGTGAAAAGAAACACGATTTTTCAATCCATTGCTTCTTTATACAGATTGGTTTCGTATGTCGCCCAATTTATTGAAAAGACCAAACAGCCCTTTGAGAAATAATATATAAGATTTGTGGAAGTTAAGAGTATAACGTTCTTTTCGGGACACTGCAAATTGCATCTATTATATTTTATTTTAGTTAATGTTTTTTTAATTTTTTAATTTTTTTAAAACCCTCTAAACAAAAATATAGTTTTGTAAAGCTCAGTCATTATGCATCAATATCTTCTCTTCGTGAGCTGGGAGATCATCAAAACTCACCACACGAGAGAACACCGTCTCATCGCTGAGCAATGTTACTTGCCCCAGAGAAGTGTAACGTGCTGTAATCATCTTTCCTTGAAATAATTATTATCTCCGCGTTATTTTCAGCGCCTAAGTTTACAAGAATGCTGTGGTGGTTTCATGTTGCCAAGTTTTAAACAATTCTCTTCCGAAAGTTCGACTTGGGATTTGCCTGCCCCATCGCCGTTTCAGAAATGTAGGCGTGAACAATTTTCAAACTTTGCCGTAATTTCATTGCTTTAGTGTTAATAAACCAGCGTAGAAGGATATGATTCAACTTTCCGTGAGACAATGTGAAATATAATTAGAATTTTCTCATACACATGTAATCAACTGGATACGAGAAAAGTCTTCGGTAAAACATTTGTTTGGGTACTAAGTTGGCCGAAATTACGCGACGTTTGTACCAGTAATCGCACGCATTCTGCAGTACGTGAACCCGACAAGCGCTTTCGGTGACAAAAGACATTTTCTCTTGTCTGAGTTTCACTTCAAATCGGTGCACAACGCCTGTGTCGCAAGCAAATTGGATTGGAGGAGAAACTGAGAGCAAGTTGGCGAAACATTTCCAAGCAAGATAAGACTCATTGTGTTTTTCTTTCATAAGAAACGAAACTTCATCGAGGACAATCGGCTTTCATCATTTTTCGATTGCTGTTGTTTAATTAAAAGCGCCGTGACTTCCACAAATCTGTGTGTCAGCTGCGAAACTTCATTAAATAGAAGAGTATTGTAATTCCGAAGTAGTTGGGAACTATACAAGGTCATGCCTGCTTACATTTCGCAAGCTGTGATTTTCGAGTAAAGAGATTAAAACAGTGCAAGAAAAAGGAACGAACAAAATTGTATAAATTTTAACTTTGTAATTCCTCCGGGAACGAAGTCGTAGCAAATTTATTTTTCGAATAAGTTGATTACTTACAGTAATTGCATTTTAATTCTTATTTTTCCACTTAACTCTCCTCCGTTGGCAGCGAGAAAAGCTATTCAATCAAATGCTATTTATGCACGAACTGGCTCTGCGAACAATCTGGACGATATGTCACGCACTGCTAGCTTTCGGATTTGCTCTGATGTTGACAAGCGGGAACTTATTATTTCAATGAATGCCATTTGTGGACACAATTTTTAACAATTTCGAATTACAACTTTGTTGTTTTAGGATGCAATACAGAAATGCGTCAATATTTGTTTTCATTTCCTATGCACTCCAGCAAAAACATACAAGGAAGTTATTTATTATGAATTCAATATTTTTTCTCGACGAAAGAAACATTCTGGAACATCATAGTAGTCTCTCATGTGAAAGCTGAATTTTAAAAAATCTTCAACTCTTAAAGAGGAAACGGTGATTTAAATAAAATTCAACTTTTTTAGTAGTTGCATTAGTGATACTATTAAAATTTAGTTTAAGAAACATATGTCAATGTAAGAGTAAGTTCACAAAGGTATTTGAAAAAATTCTCCCGACTTTTGTATGCGGTTTCAGTATTGTAATGATACGAGTTACAAGAAATAATGCATGTAAAAAGTTATTGACGTATGGGCAAATAATAAATGTAACCATGAAAGTAAATGTAAAAATTAGTTGGGTGGTTTCTTAAAAACTAATAGTTGGAAATTTTATACATGCACAAGATTTTATTACAAAGCAGCAACCCTAATTACCAGTACTGGAACAGGCCATATTTTCAAAAAGATAACAGAAAAATGATAATTTTCATTTAGAACATAACTATATTATGTGAAAAAAATAAACTGGGCCATAAACTGGTGAATTTATTTTTTTTTTCGCGTTTGCGGACGCGTCAACTGCGTTGGCAATTATTCCCGTGAGTGTAGTGTGTTTTTCTCGTGGCGGTGATCTTCCCCCGCTGGATGGCGAGATTCGGCACCGACCTACGGTCGGCTAGTAGGGTTTCCCCCTAACCAGGACTCTCCCACCAGCGGGGCACCACTCCAGCCGGGACAAGCTCTACGCTCCCGACCAGTCTCCCGGAATGTGTGGTAGTGTAGGGTATGTTAGTGTTGGGGTGTGTGTAAGGGGAAAGGATAGGTCTTGGAAGAGGGAGGAAAGATAGCGTGCGGTCCTTGGCTCGTTTGGTAGGGTACTGCTCTGGCATTCGCCTGGTGTTCGGAGAAACCACGGAAAACTATCGATCAGAGCAGCCGGCCGCTAGAATTCTCCTCCAGACAGCGACTGAATTCGACCTACCTGAAAAGCTAGTCTCGAAAATCCTACCGTCGTGGGGAGTGGGAACCTAGGACCTCCCGGTGAGAGACGCCGCAGTGACAGTTGATGCACTGAGCTACCGCTCCCGGTCATAAACGGGTGAAGCATTCATTTATAAACTGCCTACGTTTTACGTGCGTAGTTTAGCGACCTCTTCCGAAATGACGAATGAGGCAGCAGGAAGTTTGGAGGCAGGAGCGTATCAGCCCAGGGAACTCCGCTGTGCCTGCGAACTGCGCTAAATCACCGCTCGGGCGGCTGCAAGTGGACGCCGCCGCGGCTGCGCTCCCGCGGGTGCGACGCCGACGCCGCCCAGGGGACGGAAATCTGGGGCGGAAAGGGAAGCGAAGGGCAACGCGGAAGGAAGGCGGAGAGGATACATACGCTAAGTGCAGAGGGAATGGGTACAAAGTGACTTATAATATTTGGTAGTTACATTGTTTAAAAGTAATTTTAAAAATATGAATAAATAAACAAATATATAAATAAATAATAAAAGACATCAATAAATTTTAAAAAATTCAAAATGTCGTTATTTTGCTATTAACATAGAAAAAGTTACAATATTACATTCAAATGTGATGGGCAAAATAATTGGGGATCCTCTAGAAAGACTGTGTGGGATCTCCATCACCTTTGTGCACGAAAACAAAATTGTCAGCAGCGAGAGGCAGCTCGCTCACTCGAATTAACTTGCAAGAATAACAAAACAAAGATTTTAAACCTAATACTTCTGTGCACTAATAATATAACAAAGAAACATTCAGATCTAAACGTACACTACAATACTAATTGAACTTGATACCATAAAAAGTGTAATATTACTCAAAGGTAATCAGATTACATTTTGTAGATTATACAAAGCTTTTCAAGAACAACGAAAAAGAATCGAACAATAAATACTCATCGGAACCTCTAGAAAGAAGGAATAGGGCGAGGCTTTGCGCCCTTTATAAATCGTACGTGGGTCAACCAGCTTGGAAGGAAATTCAGGTTAGACTAGAAAAACCAAATTATTTCGGCCGAAGCGATCACACCCACAAAATTCGAGCAAGGAAACAAAGTTCAGATCTTGGGAAATTTTCCTTTTCTAACAGAACAATTAGAGATTGGAACAGTTTACCCGCAGCAATTTTCTAAGCTTTTCCTCCGAGTGTCCGAAGTTTTAGAAATAAGTTAGAACTCGATGAGAGTAATATATATTAAACAAGAAAGTGCTGTGAAGTGCTGGTCAGAGTAATTCAAAGCAAAATAACGTAGTGTAGTGCAATGCAGTGAAGTGTAGTGAACGCGATCAATGAGTTTTTTAAAAAATCTTCATTTAGGCAATATTTATGTAGCTTGTATTAAATTTTTGCATCACCAACATATAATTATTGGATATCATGACAGAGTTGAAATAATTGTTATAATACGTAATATTTGTGATCGTTTATTGATTGCCCCTTATATACTCCATTATTATTATTATTATTATTATTATTATTATTATTATTATTATTATTATTATTATTATTATTATTATTAATATTAATATTATTAATGTTGTAATTGTTGCTATTTAACTGCCACCGACTCATAGTCAATTGCAGTTCAAATAAATGTAATAAATAAATAAAATTATCTTTGGAAATATTGTAGTACAAGAACACTACCATGAGTGTTCACAGAAGAAAACTATTAGAATTTTGAGTATATGATTCCCTATCAACTATAATGTAGGTACGAGTATTTAATTGTATCATTTACTTTCAACTTTCTTTTATTGCATTTAAATTTCGAATACTTTTTGTATTATTATTTATTTTGTTATATTTAGAATATTGCGTAAAGATTATTCCAGTTGTAACTTGCTACCCGACAACAGTCAACATGCAAGCAAGCAACATGCATGCATACATGCAAGCACCATGCAAGAATTGCTTTCACTTAATAGATTTATTCGTCGCTGCGCTTCACCTCTCATCGTAAAAACCTCATCTTGCGTCCGACAAGTAACAACAATTTTTGTAAACTCAGCTCAGTTAAACTTTACATACATTATTTTTTTTCAGATATCAATAATGTAAAATAAGTATTTTCTTGTGGAGGTAATAACCATCGTTGGTTTAATGTTAAGGCTTGTTGGATTCTTCCAATTGATAGAATATAAGTTCAAGTCTGGCAACGCATAATGTAAAATTAAAGCATAAGCGCCATGTATGGGGCAAATAGCAGAGGTATCTAAAACTTCATCGCCCTTAATAATGTAATAATTTGCTATGCTACGACAGCTACGATAACTTCAAATAATGAATTGAAAATAAAATAAAGTTCTAAAATATTTTCTTCAGTTTAAATTCAAATATTCTCTTGAGTCTTCTATCATTATTATATTTTTAAAGGCATGTAAGAGATTATAACTAAAATATATAGCTGGAAATAAAATATACTACATAAAAAAATTAAGAATTTGAGGTTTAATTGATATTTACAAAATCCCAGGAACTGTATATTAAAAATTTTGATTAATAATAAAAGAAGATCGATTTGAAAAAGATTATTTTTTTACTTTTTCATATACGTGCGTTTATACGAAATAATATACGTAGTTTAGAGAAAGTTATGTAATGCGGTGCGAGGAAACGGCGGATTTTCGGCGGAAAAAAATCATTGCCGGGTTCTGGTGACGAAAAAGTGCATGAAATTAGTCGCTATATTAAGAGAACAACTCCTCTAATACGTGGTGTTGCCAGAATTCCTATTTTGTGGGTCCTTCACGCTGTAAAAACAATTGGAAGCCAAACATCCGTCCGTTCGTCTGTCAAATGTGAACAAACCTAGCTCGTACACCACAGGAGCGGTCTTTTCCAAATTGAAGAAACCCCTGTCTATCTAGATCTAGTTGAAGCATTGAAATTTTGAAAAACATTCTTTAGAATTTGGGGGTACTTTATGTGAAGCCCCTCCCAGACATTTTCAAACTTTTCTCAAAAACGGCTACAAATTTTTTCTTTAAATTGCTTGTACGAATGGAGCAAAATACGCTCCTAAATGTGGCCATAGGTTCGATTTATACGGTTAACTCTGAATTTTCGAAAATTGAAAAAGTTTGATTTTTTCCGGCGTCTTCCAACAACTGAAAAATGGAAGACAGATTTTTCCTTCAAATGAAATATGTTGTGCATAAATAGTTGTTTCATTAAAGTAATTTTTTTTAAAATTTAAAATTGTTTTCGCGCAATAGTACATGCAATATTTGCAATTTAAAAAAATAACAAAAACAAGATTTTCTAAAAAATGGCTCCAAATTTTTTCTTTAACTTATTGGTAGGGGTAGTTCCAAATGTACTCAAAACAATAACATAAACGCCATATTGCTATATTCTTTGGTTGTTGTTTTCAAAAATTATAAAAATTTAATTTTTTAACTTGTCTCTCACGTCGGTAATATTTACAAGAAGGTCGACTTCTTCACATTATTGTATTTATAAGTGCATGTGCTTTAAATCATGTCAAATAAAGTTTCTCGAAAACTCAATAGTTTTTTGTAGAAATGAGCTGAAAATTCCGCATTTGCAGAAACGCTCACACGCCATTTTCTCAAAAATAACTCCAAATTTTTTCTTCAAAGTTTTCCAACGGATAGTGGTAACGGCATTGCTTAAAATTATTCAAGTTCATTTTGGTGTTTTCTTTTGTTTTTTGTTTTTAAATTACAGAAATGTAATTTTTTTAAATCTCTCTCACGCCCTTAATATGCACATTTCCATTGATTTGTATATATTATTGTATTTATGAGTGTAAGTGCTTCCAATGACTTTACATGAAGTTTTTTGAGAACTTAATAGCTTCCTGTGAAAAAGAGCTTCAAATTTTGCATTTACTGTAATGCTTAATCGCCTTTTCTTAAAATCTGCTTAAAATTTTTCAATGAATATTGCTATTTAGGACGAGTTTTTACTCTCTTTAATATTCTTGACGTAGTATATTGGTTGTACTATTAGGCAAGCAAAAAGTTAAGACAATGTTAAGAAAATGTACTTTTGGTGATGATAGAGGGCAGCTGGCCTGAGAATGGAGCGAGATCTTAAAGCCAGTCAACACCAGGAAAATTAGAAAATTTTACTACGAGAAAGTCTGTGCCATTCTGTAGCACTTCCAGTTTAAACCTGTAAAGAATTTTTTCCCTTCCTCCAAAGTTCGGAGTGCAACGTAACTGAAGTTAATATTCACCAAGCTGATTCGGTCTGATTTCCACAAATCTCATTATTGATGACCATTATTAAACTGATAGGAATTTTGTACTAGGTGAGGTAATTGAATGCTTAGCCTCAGATGAAACTGCTGTACCGATTCTACCTTGTTATTTTTAAATTAAAAACATTCCAAGCTAAGCTCTCGTAATAATTGAACTCTGCAAATGCCCGAAATTCTTCTGCATTAATTACTAGGGAGAATTATGGCGCTTCAATTTGTTTTTAATGTATTAACGGCTGAAAACAATCAGAAATTCGGTTAAAAGAGGAAAATTGTACACAACTTGCTCGGTTGACGTGCTCGGTTGGGATTAATACAGAAACTCAATTCCACCTTTATTTTTTGGATATGAGAGTGGGAACATATTTTCCTGAGTTAATTCATGTATTAATGAAATAATTTATTCACGAAATAAAAATATGTTTGTTGTTAACACTCCTACTCACAATGTGATGTAAGAGGACCATATTTACAAGACCGAGTCGAAGCACTACACTCGATCCATTTAATGTCGTTGAAGTAGATATATTAATTTTAAGGCAAAAATTATGATTATAAGAAGTCGAAGCTACGCTGAACTCTAACTGGTCTAATACATGAAGAAACAACGCTATATTCCGCATCATATATGCCATTGCCCTCTGGTAAAGAGTCAATTAATAGCATATTTCACGATCAAAGGAGCACGTTTGAGCCAATCAGAATAAAATGAATTTATTGGCATAGAATAAAAAATAACTTTCTGTAACAAGCGACTGTCACTAACTGAGATACTAATTTGACTGAATCTCAAAGATTTTCTCCCCAGTTCATACATCTTCAGCAAGATTACATAACAAATTCCGTGTTTCCTAATCGATTCATATTGAAGGACAAATACACAGCGGCAGATATTGTAGTTAATTGTCCGTATTAAATGCGTGTACATTAGTTCGTCACTCACCCAGTAAGTGACAAGGCACTAGTGAACTCCGATAAGAGGCTATTTTGAGAGCAAAATGCAATGGGCTGCTATTGAACACTGTCGCAATCTCCTCTAAAGCGGTAGCTAATCGATTAGGGAGAGTAGTTGTCCGGACACAATGTCTGCCAATAACACTTGCCATTCCCTCAAGCGAATCTCCTGTCACTCAGTTATTGTGATTTTGACAGAATCTGTGGCTGTGTGACTAACTTAGTCCTTTGGCTGACAATTCAATTGTAATCTTTTTGGTAAATGCCTGGCCACGCGTATCGATAAAAAAATTTAAAAAATCGATAGTTCTAATTTTTTATAAAATAATATTTCTTAAATACATTTGTTCAAGAATTATCTCTAGATTATTTTATTTAAATTTAAATTTAAAGAAAGTAATTTTAAAAAATATCTATTTCATTTGTATTTTATGGCGCAGGCAACGATAATAAATATTTCACTATGAACTCAGAGATACCATAATTCGCCTTAACCATTCGTGTTCATGAAAACAGCAAACGTTCTTTCTCCAATGTGATAAATTTCAATTACAGTAATAGGAACCTGGTTTTTTTTCCTTTACAGACCGAATTTAATTTTGGGTTTATCCTTTCCCACAATTTCAGAAACGTAAAAACTATGTAACGCAATAATAAATGATAAAATATTAATCAATACAAAATTATATTTTTAGGGAGCTTCTTCTAACATTTTCCTAATTTTTAGCATTTCATGAAGAGTGTAATCCTAGCAGATGCGAGTGAAAAGCTAATATTCGAATCCTTCGATAAGCGTTAATTAACTGACGTCTAAAATTTTTTTGGTTCTAACTCTAATACCAATAAAACACATGTTTCGCATATCATTTTATTTCTTCTGCACTTTAACACGTACGAATTTGTATTCCATTTCAATTATAGTTCTCCCCGCACTACATCAAACATATCTTTTTATACGGTATGATATGTGGTATGGTATGGTTCGTAATACCTTTTCCGTGTTGAAAGAAAGTGCCCACCTACAAAGTTGTTTTGATGATTCGTCTGTAAGAATCGTACCGATGTCGTAAAGGGACAATAAAGGAGCTCTAAAATAAAGCTATAACAACGGTTATTTATTTTTCTTGAGTGGATAAAACTCCCTGTCGAATCCCACAAAACGCCGTCACTCAGGAGACGCGAGATGTCAGCTCCCGCGGTGCGGGTCTCCGGATCGAGGGGCGTGACTGCAGCTGTGGGAGGCGCGACTGCAGCTGGCGGGGGCGTCGGACGGTCAGCGCTGCGGGCCCGGCCAGCCCCGGCCCGGTCCCGCCGCCGCCCCTGGCCGCCGCCCGGCCGCCGCCCCCGGCTGCCGCCCCCGGCCGCCGCCCCGGCCGCCGCCCCCGGCCGCCGCCCCCGCTGGCCGCCGCCCCGGCCCGCCGCCCCCGGCTCGCCGCCCTCCGGCCGCCGCCCCCGCGCCGCGGCCGCGCCGCCCCCGCCCCCGTCGATTTGAGGCCTTCCCCTTAAATGCGCTCGCCTGGCAGGCACTCGAGGCTCGCTCGCTGGTTGGTTGGTTAGTGATTCCGGGCGCGTCAACAGCTTAGTTCATTAGTCCCGTAAGTGTGGTGCAGGTTTTACCTCGGGAGATGGCGGTGAACTTCCCCCCTGGATGGCGAGATCCGGCGCCGACCTACAGTTGGCTAACGGGGTTTCCCTCAACCAGGACCCTCCCACCAGCGGGGCACCTCCCCAGCCGGGGCAAGCTCTAAGTTCTCGACCGATCTCCCGGAATATATGGCAGTGTAGTGCATGTTAGTATAAGTGTGTGTGTGTGTGTGTGTGTGTGTGTGTGTGTGTGTGTAAGGGGAGAGGATAGGACAAGGAAGAGGAAGGGAAGATCGCGCGCGGAATCGGAAGATCCGTTTGTTTGGGTGGTACTGCTCTGGCATTCGCCTGGTGTTGATCAGAAAAAAACATGGAAAACTAACGATCAGAGTAGCCGGTCGCTAGAATTCTCCTCGACAGCGGCTGAATTTGACGTAGCTGAAAAGCTGGTGTCGAAAATCCTGCCGTGGCCGGACTCGAACCTAGAACCTCCCGGTCACAGGCGCTGCAGTGACATCAGTTGATGAACTGAGCTACTGCTCGCGGGGGATGCTCGCATACGTGGCCAAGATACGGGCTTTTGACAACTCTTGCTTTTGGTGGTAGTGAAGGAGATTCTTCTCTCTCTAAACACCAACTTCACTGACTTGATAAACTTTTCTAACCCCGGCAAAAATAAAACACACATTGCAAGTGGCCTTCGGACAGGAGATACAAAGCTTCGAAGCACTTGAACATCGTCTTCTTTTGCCTTAAGAGCATTCTTCCTTCAAAACCGCGGCTCCAACTTACAGTCGCCAACGCTACTTCTCGACATCTGCCATTCATCAACCTTTTCCGCTCCACTAACCCCGCCACCCTGTCATTCCAACAGTCCTCAAACCATTCCCTCCGACCGCCACGCCATCACCGCACCATCGCCTTCATTTTCAATCCTACTATCCTGGATTTTCTCCGCTCTCGTCCTTCCACCGGCTGTTCGACTGTTGCGCGAGGAGGGCTGCAGCTCTGGCAAGAGGGACGGCTGGCCACGAACCATAAATTGAATTGAATTAAACGTGCCTTATTTTACGTGGCGAGACTCAGGCCATGAGGCCTGCTCTTCCGTTTGACCACGCAAATTTCGCTACGCTCCTTTCACCAGCCATGGGAGAAAAAAGGTATTACTTGGGCAACGAAACAGGTAATTTAAATTTAGCTCAGAGGCATCATTTAGGCTTGAGGATGTTTTACATGCAGTAAATCTACTAACATCAGCCGGCTTTACTTCCCCTCCGAAGGAAGGCGTACGAAGGATTTTTTCGCCTTTAAAAATTCACGACTTCGATCGGGTTCGAACCCGGAAACTTGGTTACAACAGCCCGATACGCTAACCGTTGCATCATCGCCACCACCGCCGCCGCCGCCGCCACCAATCACGCACATTGATGATGATTGTATGCGTTTATGCTTGCTCAAGCGCCCCGGAAAAGCTCTAAGCAACCCGCCGCGCTCTCAAGAATTAAGCCCATTTTCGCTAAATGTTCTGCCGCTGTGGTTGTTTAATATCGGCCGGAATTATTACTTGAACATTATCTCGAACAAGTAAATTAAATTTCTCCATACAGTGTTATAGCGAATGCACGAACATCAGAGAGAATGTTTTATCTACAGAATACTTTTTTAAAATATTATTTCATCCTCGTTCGATTACAGACAGAATCTTTCAAGATATTGAATACATTAATGTAACTAATTGAAAAGAAAAAATCCACGGCTTCGAACCCGCAAACTTGGGTATAACAATCGATAAAGATACGCTAACCGTTACACCATCGCCGCCGAAGTGGCTGCAGCTGAGGCGGCAAGGACGGACGGCGAGTCCCGGCCGTGTCGCGTGACGTCACGCGCGTGCGACGGAGCGTGATTCACGCGCGCGTCGCTCCGGGTCATCGCCAAGCCGCATCGATTGCGCCGCCCCCGCCCCCGCCACCGGCGCGCGCCGCCCCCGTCCATCGGAGGCCTCCGCCTTAAATGCGCCGCCCGGCAGGCACTCGGGGCTTCCTTGTCCACGTGGCCGAGGTGCAGCGGGCTTTTGACAACTCTTTCCTTTGGTTGTAGTGAAGGAGATTCTTCTCTCTCTAAACACCAACCTTCAGTAACCCTTGGTCATTTTATCCCAAACCGGGAGCGGTAGCTCAGTGCATCAACTGATGTCACTGCAGCGAATCTGACCGGGAGTTCCTAGGTTCGAGTCCTGACGGCGGAAGGATTTTCGACACTAGTTCTTCAGCTAGGTCGAATTCAGTCGCTGTCTGGAAGAGAATTCTAGCGGCCCGCTGCTCTGATTGGTAGTTTTCCGTGGTTTCTCCGATCAACCCCAGGCGAATGCCGGAGAAGTACCCTAACAAACGGGCAACGGACCACGAGCGATCGTTCCTTTCTCTTCCTTGTCTCATCCTCTCCCCTTGCACACACACACTAACACGCACTACACTACCACATATTCCGGGAGACCGGTCGGGAGCTTAGAGCTTCTCCCGGCTGGGGCGGTGCCCCGCTGGTGGGAGAGTCCTGGTTAGGGGGAAACCCCACTAGCCGACGGTAGGTCGGCGCCGGATCTCGCCATCCAGCGGGGAAGATCACCGCCATCTCCCGTGAAAAAACATGCACTACACTCATGGGACTAATGACCAAAGCAGTTGACAC
Organism: Teleogryllus oceanicus; assembly: GCA_964035755.1. NCBI lineage: Eukaryota > Metazoa > Arthropoda > Insecta > Orthoptera > Gryllidae > Teleogryllus > Teleogryllus oceanicus. The sequence continues at coordinate 40,669,693 of CAXIVR010000012.1, read as the reverse complement.
GCTCGGAAACACGAAAAAATCAATCAATTTTATGCCAATATAAAGTTTATGATCAGTCTTCATTCATCTCAATTGTGGTCATTTAATTATACTTTTCATATAATTTGTAAACAATAAAAATACTACAGAAGCTCTTAGTAATGAAGACTAATTTATTATTATTATTATTATTATTATTATTATTTTTATAATTAATACATTATATTGGTAATTTATGCGCCAGCATTCATGGTGCAAAGTTTCTCGAGGTAAGTTCGTGTTCAACTTGCATATCAGCATACTACAAGGTGTTTCAAATAAATATTACAAACTTCTTGAGAATATAGAGGAATAAAAAGAAGACCTTAAAATTAAGTGTAATGTGAAATAGCAAATAACGGAATTATACTTGTGACATTTACCCCAGCTTTGGAACCAACTCCTTATGCACAGATGTTCGGCAGATCATGTTCTGATAGAGTCAAGGACCTGCTGAACATCTGTACACACAGGGACAAGTCACAAGTGTACAGTCAGGGACAAGGGCCACGTGTATAATTGCAACTCCGTTATATGCAACTTCTCACTGTGTGTTCATTTGCAAAAGGCGCTCACTTTCGATCCCTCTTTATCCCTTAGAAGTTTGTAACACTTATTGTGAGACTCGCACACAAACGCACGCGCGCGCGAACGCACACGCACACGCGCACGCGCACGCGCACGCGCACGCGCACGCGAACGTACACGTACACGTAACGCACCCCCCACACACACACACACAATAATATATATATATATATATATATATATATAATATATGGATGGATGGATGGAACAGACGTGAATTTTAATTTGTATGATAGACATCTTAATGTTCTTCATCTTAATATTGTCAGATTAAAGTCGCTCACTAGCTGCAATAAACTCTAGGTTATTTACGAACTATGGCGTGTTTACAGGAATAATTTGATAATTGTCGCTTTTTAATGTTATTAATGTAAACAAACAATGCACGAATTCAGAAAACACTATTCATAGGAATGACGTGCATGAAATGTTTGGTGTTATTTTACCTAGCGATATAATTCTAGACTTTAAGCCCAGTAGCAAGTTTCCCGTTTTAAAAAGAATTATGACTGTCGAAATTTACTTCCTCGGATGCTTTCCTTGTGACTTCATACGCTAGTTCTTGTGAGAAAGTCAAAAATTGTTAATTTTATTTCCTATGATATCGTTGAACGAGAAATGGAAATATTGAAAATCAACAGGCAGCACAAATGTAGAAATATTAAAAGATTTTACAATATTATGGCTTCATAATTATTGTTTAATTCTCGCATTTCATTTAACTGAATATAGTATAATTATTAATCATGGTTATCTAAATGACCCAAAATATTCATTTTCAATTTGAGAATTTGAAGAATTCAGTGAATTCCTCTATACGAATGCCATATTATATTTTTTAATCATTGTAAACTTCTAGAAGAAATATTACTTTTGAAGAAAACATTTTTTGAAAAAAATTCTCAGATAATGTTCAAAAACTAAAATATTGAAAATATTATTACAGACAACACTAAATTTCAAAACTGCATTTTATGAAAAATCCATGGGACAGTCATTTCGCACCACTTTTAGAAAAGTTTCTTTGAAGGGAATTTTAGGACAGTTGATATGGAAATTAGGTCAAATTGCTTAAATTTCTTCAAAACTAATTGGCAGAAGCGCGTGTAAAAGGAGATAAGTCAAGATTTGTCTAAAATGAGTATCCTAAGACATTGTTTTACTGCAATACTATCATTGTGTATAGAGGGATTAGTGACACTTCAATTTTGCCGTTAAATTTTAGTGGCAACATTGAAATGTCATTTATCCCCCCATACACTGTAATAGCATCGTAGTAAAGCAATGTCCTGGCATACTCATTTTAGACAAAAACTTGACTTATCTCCTTTTACACGCGCACCCACCAATTATTTTTAATTCACTACCCATATATATATATATATATATATATATATATATATATATATATATTTGTGTGTAAGCAGCATATATTTGATGTTATTTGAAAATTCGTACATGAAGAGTACTTATTTATGCACCTACAGGATAACACATATCTTTACATAACGATTTACGTAACTTTGCATTCGAGACACTTGAATTCGAAGTTCCGTTCGATAATTCTGCAATGTTTCTCAGTACATTTTTTTTAAAACTAACCCAAAATGTGCCGAAAACTTATGCCTCCTAAATCGTCTCTCTATACCATAAGCCCACCAAACAACCGAAAAAGTAAATACAATTTAGTACTGAAAATGAAAAGCAAGCAGAAAATAAATAGAATAAATAATTCTATCTATGGGCAGCCGGATTCTATATTCTGCGAAAGAGAGAACGCACTTTCATTAAGGCTCCGCAATTAAGATAAGTAAATTTCATGAGAGCGTGTCGTTCCGCTTGACTCGGCCGTCGGTTCGGAAAGCCACCGAGCACCCCAACCAACTTGGAGGTTTTTCTTTCGCGAGCCCAGAGAACAAACTCACTTCGTCCTCCCGCTCGTTCTCGAAGAACTTCCAACTTCTTGGACCCATCGCTAGCGGCGAAGGGCGACTGTCAGCACTTGGGCAGGTCGCATCGTACGTGGCACAAATACCTCGTTTGCGGTCACAGCGCGTGAAAGAACCGATTCACTTTCACGGACTCACGCTCGAACTTACACCTGCTGATTGCAGCGTTCGCGCCTGTGCGGTGGTCTTCAATATACAGATGGCGTGTTTGTAGACCAGAGACGAATTTCGGTAGTAGGATATTTAAAATTTTATTAATTAAATGGAAATAATTTTGGAAAATTTTCGTATATAACTCTAATATTCTGAATACATGTAATAAACATTGGCTCATTCAAAGTTCATATAATTTATTATTCAATTGAATAATTAGCATTAATTGAAAACTGAATTGTTATCTCCAAATTGATCTACATCATCGTTTTTCATAACTGGTATATCTTGTATTGTGCGTTACATATATTGGCAATGTTGTGCATTTTGACAAAATTTTCTAACGTAGTATTCTATTAATTTTTATTTAATCCTTCACAAACCTGAATCAAAACTAGAACTGTTTGGACACGTACTAATTATTCATAATTCCCGGAGCATTTAGAAGAAATACCGCTAACTTGCTGAACTTTTCTAACCCCGGTAGTTTTCTGAAAATAAAATAAAATAAAATAAAACACAGATTGCAACTGACGTTTGGTCAGCAGACACAAAGTTACAAAGTACATGAACGTATCTTCTTTTGCTATGAGAGCATTCCTTCTGCAAAGGGAGAAACCCGCGGCTCCAATTTAGTCACCGATGCTACTTCTCTCTCCACATCTGCCATTCATGCTCTAACCCCCCACTCCACTAACCCCGCCTCCCTGTCAACCCAACAGTACCCAAACCTTTCCCTCAGACCACTACACCATCACCGCACCATCTTCATTCTCAACCCTACTATACTGGGATTTTCTCCGCTCTAGGCCTATTACTTACCTCCCCACAATTCTCCACCCCCAAAACCAGCTATCTTGCAATATCAGCACCATCACTGCTGCCCTCTCATAACCATCACCCGGTCAACCAAGACTCTGATCGTTCCCATACCTCATCTACGCCACTCCATCAGAAGCGCCATTCGTTCCCACGCCAGGCCCGCCAATACATACAGTCTTCCTGCACCGGCCCTCCCTGCCCAATCAGCTCCGGGAACTCCCCCCCGGCCCCGTTCCGCCCCATTCGCCCCGCTCATTCCGCCCCGCTCATTCGCCCCGCTCCATTCTGCCCCGCTCCATTCCGCCCCGCCCCGCCTCCCCCTGCCTCCCCCTGCCTCCCCCTGCCACCCCCTGCCTCCCCCTGCCTCCCCCTGCCTCCCCCCTGCCGCCCCCTGCCTCACCCCGCTCCGTCCTGCCCTTCTCCGCCCTGCCCCCCCCCCCGCCCGCCCCGCCTGCCACGCTGCCCCCGCCCTGCCCCTTCCGCCCGCGCCTTCCGCTTCTTGTCATTTATCGTGCCTTTGAGCTGCCTCTGCGCCTTTATCCCGCGAGATCCTCCCGAGTAACTTTTCTTTGGCGGCGGAAAGGAAGGGAAGAATTCTAATTAGATTTCGGGCTCCGCAGCGCGCCGGCGACTGCAGGCTGCTCGCCGGCCGGGCATTGTGCTCGCTGTTGCCCCAGAAGGTACGTAAACCGGCTGGATAATGGACGAGGTCGAAAAGTCCAAAGATACGCGAACGCAATGGGGATTTACGTTGTGTTTAGAGCGCAGGAGTGCTTTTTGTGTAGAGCTGACTGTTGAATAAAAATTTCAGAAAAAGTTAACGTTTTGGAGGAAGACTTCCGGAACTATGAAAACTAACCGTGAGAGTAAAAGAGAAACATGTTTTATTTCATTAGACACCTGCAAATGTTTTTATGTAATTAGTCTATTCAGTTAATTAAGTTACATTCAATTGCATTATAATGTTATATGTTTGTGCGATAATAGGAAGGATATATACATTACTCGTGCAATATCCCATTTTATGCATTAGTTATGCTAGTTTGTTGGAATGAAGAGCGTACTTATGGGGAGAGACGTGGCGTGACGTATGGATGTCTTGAGTGCCATTGATGTGGTGATGATGATGATGATGGTTGAAGTCAGAAATAATAATAAAAAATCATTAATAATACGTGTCATATGTCATAGAGAAGAAATGTCTGTGATCTTGTCATAATATTTATGTTAAAAAATCAAAAATAATAATCACAAGCAAAAGATGAGAGAAACAATAATAATATTATTGTTCTATGGGATATTGATATTTAATTTAAAGGAGTGTATATATCTTTGGGCTTCTAGAAATGTATATTTTATAAATATTTTCTCTTCCATATAGCACTCCAGAGACTCTTTTATATTGTATTCACATATCTCCGTGAAAACGTATGGCAGCACCAATAACAGTTTCTCAACCTTGTCTGCAAGGAATGTGCAATATCTCTCTACTAACATAAATTGTGCCGTCAAAAATTCATGAGAATGTTGAGAACGAAACCTTAGATAAATAAGTTGTTTCAGTTTATTTGCATTTAAGACAACATAAAATGCATTTTTACAGCGTATTAATTATTAAGGTTAATATATTAAGGAATCTTAAAGAAAATAATATATGTAACTGATGGGTAAGAAAATATGAAAATCGCTCACTTCAAGCGCTACTCAGCGAAATTGCTCTATATCTGTGAGGGCATCCGTGCATGGTCGACCATATGACCATCCATCCAATGACCGAACTTCGCACCCAGGGATATCGCCAAGAGAAAAACAGATAGAGAGACAGAGATGAAAAGATAGAGATAGAGAGACGGGGCCATAGAGAGACGGGGCCATAGAGAGACGGGGCCATAGAGAGACGGGGCCGCAAAAACTCTTGTATTACATTACTTTTTTCCCGATCTGTTTTTGGACATTTTACTTTCTGAAGGTCTTGGTAACAAATCATTTTACACCTAAAGAACTCTCCTGGAGCATCAACATTTTTATCTTCGAACTGTCCTTTGAAACATCGAAGCATCCCATCAGCATCCTCTGCAAAAGAAGACTCGTACAAGGGAGTGTCGAACTAAGCGACATGCCGCATGGCACCCGCGTGCGCTGAGCGCAGGGGCGACGGGAGGGATTTGCGGCAGTGCGGGTTGTGCCCTCAGGATTTCCGCGTCTGCGCGCTGCCTGTCGCCTGCTCCCAATGCAACGCCTGCGGCATCGCGTTCCCCACCGCTCCCGCCCCTCATCACCCGCCGCCCCGCCCCCGCCCCCGCCCCCGCCCCGCCCCGCCCCCGCCCCCGCCCCCTCTGCCGACACCGCCGCAACTCTCGACAGTGTTACTGCATCCTGAACCTCTCAACAGCTAGGCAACCAATACAGCAGTCCCAGAGAAGGCGAGAATTTCTCAATCAAAGAAGTTCGATTTCTCAATCGAAGAATCTTGAAGTTCGTTTTCTTTGTGTTAATAATAAAAAATAACAATAATCATATAATTCATTTCTCGACATCTTATTTTATAAAAAATATTACAACAAACTACTCGTATTTTCAAAAAAAATAAGTATTTTTAATACTTAATTTTTTCTAGGGCTTTTTTCCAGCCAACAGCCGGTTACCCTTTACGCCCCGATGGGACCATATTCGACCATACACTAGAGGAACACACTTGCGGGCTCCTCTGATCTGGGGTCAGCAGAACGCGAGGCCCTCCGCGAGAACACATACAAAGTGAAGGGACAAGCAACCATGCCCAACGCGGGACTCGAACCCACGACCCTTCGGACCGAAGCACTGAGTCAGTACTCGCTCTTAGCCACCTCGGTTATCCAGGTCGGCCTAATACTGAATTTTAAAAAAATTAAAATACTTATTTTTTAAATACTATTTAAAAAAAATATAAGTATTTTTTAGAATAATAAAGGACAGAAACTTTTCTTTAAATAAACGAAAAATTGAAAAGTGTAGTGCAGTATCTTCAGTATTTTTAGTGTTCATTCACTTAAATTCACGCTGAGAATATATCTAAAGTACATAAATGCTGCTGGTGTATTAGCAGAGAATTAAATCAAACTTGTTTTAAAACGTACCCTGTTATCTAATGTACGGAAAATGAATCTGAGAGAACGCTGAGAGACTTATCACCTGTGCAACGATTTATATCAAATTTAAAACTTCTACGACTGCTTCCGTAGACAAGATGATGGTGATAACGGAAACGGTCAAGTGATAAAGAACAAAGAGGTTTAATGAACAAGAAGTCTCCAACTTATGAGATCATGTAATACAGACATAAACGACAGCACATTTGTCTAAAACTCAGAATGTACTTGACATTCAAGTTAGCAAACTTCATGTATGTCGTATACATACGCAACGTGTAGAACTCAGAAGTTCACTTTAAAGTACCGGAATAAGCAGCGACAACCTTCGTTCGCTAGCGTTTGATTTGAATCCCGCGACGAACCTACCACTCTCCTGAAAACGCTGATTTCCCTTTGTAAATATGAAGTGGAAAGCGAAGAGAAAGAACTACGTATCACATGCCGAGTCATATACTAGGTCGCCGAGCGTAGACGAGGAAGGAACTCACGCTCATATGCTCTCACTTTTCTGAGGCGATGAGAATTAGAAATGGGCTTAACAGCTTTTCTTCAATAGCTGTTATCACAAAAACAGCTGACTCTTAATAGCTGTTATTAATAACAGTTGAAAAATGACACGTCCATGACCAGCAACCTAACATGGCCAACTGCTAAGAGTTAAAGCAGTTGTAGCGACTGCTCAGAGTTAAACCATGCAAAAAGAATAGCGTTGGTAGCACAGCAAAGCTTGTGCAGCTACCTTACGGCGCTTCCTTGCACTACTTTCCCTAACAAGTTTGGACAGAGTAGCAGCTGATATGAACGAGACTGGATCATCTGCCAAGGATGAATAGTAATTCATATAATGTGTAGCGAATGTGTATAGAATATAGAATATTACTAAACTGAAAGTGATTCGGGTTCAGATTGCAAATATTCTTTCAAATATGCAACTTGTGCACAGTGAAGTGACGAGTGCCAAATATAATGAGGAGAAACAGTGTTTTTGCTTACATATAGCTAAAGTGTTAATTGCTATCGAATATCAAGTATTATAACGTGAGTTATTTGACCGTAACTCATTTTATTTTATTGGACTTAGGGAAATATTAGTTGATCTCACATAAGCAGCAATGGGACAGAAATAAGTTAACATATTGGACGGACTTAATTTAAAGGACAAACATTTTATTGTAGTATATACAATAAAATATAAAAATAGTGTGGCACATGGTGTGTAAAAATGACGAATTATGTATTAATGAATCTATAATTTGAACACTGACAAATCATGATTGATTAGCTGCAGTGAAGCTGTTATCGTACAAAATGGTTACCACAAAAGCGTGTAGTAGTTCGGATTAGACCCAGTAGGTTGCAGTTCAATGCATTTCAACAGATAACAGCCAATAACAGAATAAACGAAATAACTGTTATTTCGCTTAACAGTTACGAACCGTTAACGTTACGAAATAACAGTTTAGCTGTTAAGGGCACATCCCCAATGAGAATCAAAATGATACATGGTGATATTAGATGCTAACCACACCACACCTTTGGAGACAGTTTGCCATGCCTTGCGCAGAATTCGAACCCCCATCCGTCTTCTACACGTTCAAAAAGATAGCTCTAATTCCGTACCGCACCAAAGCAGGTTTAGTCCTATATCAACTAATTGCTTATCTATCAACAATGCCTAAGAAGTCAAACATAACGTCTGATATTTTTCGGCAACGCCACGATATGAAAATGGCATCAAAAGAAAGGTTCATTGTCCTTTCTGACGGGTATTTTCCCACTCGCTGGTGCCCGTCGCCTGTTCGGCTGTGCCCAGCAACGCCACTGCTCGGCTACGTCACTTCCGGTCGAGCGCAGGCATTCGCAGGGAACGTTGGCCTCGCCCTACCCCGCTTTCTTCCCATCGCCAGCGCGGGCAGCTGCCAAACGCCGGCACCCCACCCGCCCTGCGAGTCGTCTCATGTTCACAACCTTATTGCCCTGCACATTGTCTTGCATGACGCAGCGGAATTTTTTAAGGTATGAAGGGAATGTGTGAAACGTTCTTTCAGAATTCCACGAACATAATAACCAGTAATGCTAAAACGGCACGCACTTTCTCTCCCGTATTTTCTTGCGTAAAATACGCGAAAAGTACTCAAATTTTAGAAAAATTGCGCATGACCTTATTTCAAAACCTATCTTCAAGGGAAAAAATTTATTAAGGGAAAAAATCTCTATCATTAATATTTTACTTGTAGCTATACTCACAAAAAAATTTCACATTTTGCAATTTTTTAAAAATCAGGGTTTTCAACGAATATGAGACTTGTACTATTCTCTTAAACGTTCTTCACACGATTCAACAAAAAACCTTAATAAAAAAACTATGGAGCTATTTTTTTTGAAAATTTGGAAAAGGTCTTAGGAGTTTCATGTGAAGTATCTTCCAAAATTAAAATTTCTTTTTGACATTCAAGGGTCCGCGACATTAGTCAGATTTATTTATTTATTTTATTTATTTTACGTCAAAAAACAGTTAAAAACTGCGTATGACGTCCTATGGGGAAAAGTGAATTGTGTGCACATTTTCAAAATTCTGTGATCCCTACACCAAGTCATATACTATTAAATTTTGAATTTTGAAAGGGAGAAAAAAAACTCCCATGTAGTAAAATCTATTTTCAAAATAAATAAGCAATACATTTTGAATTTTGAAAGGGAGAAAAAAAACAACAAAAACTCCCATGTAATAAAATCTATTTTCAAGGATAAATAAGCAATAAATTTTGGCTCTTATTACTTCCTGCCGCGACAACATGGAAACGATAATTGTGGAATATCAAGTTTGGAGAATATCGGCTTAGCGGATAGACGCTAGCGTTGTTCACAGACGGACCGACATGTTTAGCCGTCATTCTATATTTCGATATCACGAATTCTGGCTACACCACGTGTTAGAGGATTTTTTTCCAAATTTAGCAACTGGATTTACCCACCTTTTCATTACCAGAGCCCTGTAATAAGAGTTTTTCGTCCGAAAATTCGCCGTTTTTCCGCAGCAATACATAACTTTCTCTTTATTACGTAGCGAGAAAGTGAAAAGTATTTAGTATTCCCGGAATTGGTATTGTGCTGAATAGTAATTTGGCGCAAGTGAAATGGAATGTGGAATAACTACCATTCGACAATCAACAAACCTCAATGTTGATTTGAAGGGTGAATTTCAAACCTAATGTAAATCCTGAGTTGTGTGGAGGTACCACTGCTTTTTTTACTGTAAACTAGCATATATTGCGCGATGTCCTCTGAATTTTTTTTATGATTTACCTGAAAGTATTATTTTAGTAGGTTCTTTTTACTTTCTAGTTACAATTGTTTCGCAAAAAGGATTTTGACTGAAATCAGAGAGTGAAAATAGGATAGGAAGGTGAAAGTCGTCATTTGCGGAGTGGAAATTATTGGCTGTTCAAAACGTTACAAAATAGTCCTGCTAATTGACACTTCACTTGGAAATAAAACATTCATAACAATTTACGTCATCCATATTTTAAAAAACTTGTTCATGCATAATATTGTTTTTCCAATACCGAAAATGAAATGGCTGATGAAAACCAACCTGTTATCGTTCGTCCGTTTATTTTCATCACTGTAATGTTTTGCCCCATTTCTCTACTTAATCACTAGAATTCTACACAATGTTTATTATTCAATATTTGAAGTCATTTAGTGGTAATGACTGTACAGTCACTATTAAAGCTCATTTCTGTAATAACCCCAGAGTAATCACCGGGCTTCAACGCAAACATAACCCAAAATGATACGAAAGCATCTGATGATTCCTAAAGTTGAGCTTCAGAAATGTCTGACACCTCGACCCGTTAAAGGACTGAGCATTTCTTTCGTTCGGTGTATAAAATTTTACGCTTACACCTTTTGACACGAATGAAGTTGTTAAATTTTATTTCTCAATTATTAAAAATTTCACAAACAATGCACTATTGGTCACATTCCACATGTAGTGTTTGCAAAACTCGTGGATCAGCAGGTCGCCGAATATTTTTGGGTACACGGTTCCAACGCACAGGTTTTTTATGAGCCAGAAAATTCCGAATCAGCCCTGGGATTTATAAATGCATTCATTCGCCTTTACAAATCACTCGCCCCAGGCGCTCGCGTTCGGATGAACACTACGCGTTAAGCACTCGCAGTCGGAATAATCGGCGCGGATTTTTATTTCGTCGCCCACCCGTCATGCGTCCGGGTGGCCGCAGGCATGGGGTGGTCTACTTGAACAACGCATAGTTCTCACGGGCCTATCTCCCTCAAAAGATTTCCTTTCAGTCCCGATTTTCAGAAATCAGTTAAATGAATCTGGTTTATGTATGAGGTGCGAGAAATAGATTATAAAGTTTTAGTTTTCGTTGTCGGGAATTGCCGGGTTACGCAATAACACTCCATTTTAAACCAATGAAAGAGAAATTGATGAAATGAAATTGGTAACACACGGAAATAATTTTAAAGGTACAGTAAAAAAATACTTTCACTTAAAAAACATAATAATTTACAACTTTTTTTTTTGAGAAAACAAAGTTTGAAATACTGTTACTTAGCCAACAGATCATATTAATCTCTGACATACCATGAGGAATGCTTAAAATTCTCCCTATCACAACACAGATATTTTGCTACACAGCGCAACTGGGGCATCAAATAGAAGGCGATCCCGATAGGCATGAGGCTGGACCAAATTCAACATATCTATGAAAACAAATCTCTCCGCAATAACTCTGGATTGCCTTTTTATGTGAATGCCAATGCTTGATTTACAGAATTTTTTCACGTTCTAAACCCAAAATGTTGTACCCAGAGACGTGTGCAAAAAATACATTTAAAATCATGTATATAGAAACGGTGTAACCTATGTATTCCTTCCTTCGTCATTCACGATTAAACCCTTTTCGATCCACCGTTAGGGTCAAGTAGGGTGTCAATCGATCTCAGTCTGCTGGTTAGAAACTGCACAATATTTCTTAACATTTTAATCAAATAATTAAATATGACTACTTCTAAAACTAGCAGAAAATCATATTGAAAACATATTAATCATATATGTTATATACTTTACTGTACTATTATCGAAGATAGTGCTGAATTTCTTGTAAAATTCAAATCGTAAATTTTTCTGTACATCAATTAGCCCACAATCTTCATAGATTGAAGCACTTCTCTGATCAAAACATTTCGTAGGTAATGAACGTAAGACTTACGAATAAGTGCTCGTTTGGTTACTCACTGCATATCTCATCAATGCTCTGTTTTCCGTTCCGCCTCGTTGCAAAAAGCTGGAAGTATTTGAGTTCATTCGCTTCCAAAGCTGCGTTACCGCTATGAAGTAATTGAGTAATTGCGAGTGCCTTCGTGCGTTCATTCGTCCGCAACTCACGGTTAAAGCACTTCCCGTGCACTAATCGAGATATGAGGTGTCAATCGACACCCCTTGGACAGTACGGTTCATTTAACAATGAATCATATTTTTTTAACGACTTTGACGAAGTCTTTCTCCGATATCTCATCAGATGAATTCGTTTCTTTCGTGTAACGCACTAATCAACAGAATCAGCTGAGTAACCTAATCTCGCAAATCGCTCCTCGCGATGCGAGTATGTACTGACTAACCCAGCATTCTGCCACAAGTATTTACTTATTTTCCAAGTATTTACTTCCTAGTACAAGTCAAAGGTTACTTACGATAAATTAAGTAAATGTTTTTGCTTAGTAGTAAATGCTTTTACTACATACTTCGGACTTGAAGGAAAGTCTAAATTTTTAATCACACTACCCACTGTTTCTGGTGTACTTGTTGTTCAAAATATAACAAGTTTATGTTAACAATAACATATTATTACAAGTTTTTGTTAATATTTCATTTATTACAGAATTTTTGGCTGTGGGTAAATAAAATTTCTAAGTATTCACTCGTAAACACAACATTCACAATAGATTTGAAAATATTAGTATAATTTTGTCTTCGAATGATATAGTTCTAAAACAACTTCTAAAATTGTCACAGGTTCCATTTTTGTTCACATTCTGATTTTTCTGATGAGGTAGTTCCATTTGTTTCATTAGCAGAGCAAGAAATATAATGTTATTTTATTAATTGAGTGATCATATATATTATTAGTTACATCAATTTATCAGAATCGTCAAAATCATACAACTCACGACCCTTCTGTACGTTTCTTTCGTTTTGTTTTACGTGGCTGGGAAAAAAAAGGAAAAGGAAAAGGGTAATATTTGCTCCGCCAAATGAAGGAAAAGTGTTAACTTAATCACACAACAAAATTAATAAAATCATGCCAACTCAAAATAAATAAGTTTATTGGAGAATCAGTCTACAAAAGTGGGTCATGAAATATAGTCATCGATGTCGTGGACTCCGCTTTTGGTAGTCGGAGAGTCTGGTTAGTTGAAGGTGACTGTGGACTGGACTGATCACAGTTGTTCGATGTGGTGAGTGTAAAGATGAGATGAATTGAACTGGGGACACCATGGTGTTCTACCTTTTGAAATTGTACAGTGTGCTATATTTGGCGCATGCGACACAAGTTGGCCGTCACTGATATAACTTGTGATGTATAATTTTCAAATGATTGCGATTTTTTTACACCTGATACCTAAAGTATTTTGAAAAATCCCGACTATTGTTTTCCAATATTTCAGTGAGTTTTTATTATTATTATTATTATTATTATTATTATTATTATTATTATTATTATTTTATTATTTATTTATTATTATTGTAAGCTGGTGCATTGAAAGTATTGTTTTAATAAAAATGGATTAACACATTTCTTCAATTGAAAATACAATGTAGAAAACTTTTAATTTTAATTTACCTGTCTGAAAGAGTAGCACATCTAAAGGTTGCATGGAACATAATGTGACCTTTCGGCGCTGGAGTGCGTTTCAAAGTGCAAAGAGGATAGTTGGGGATTATTTCGCACTATTTGTTCTCGTGCTGTACAACAGTCCACGCGCGTGCATCAGTTTAACGCTGCGTTCTCCCCACCCCCACCCCCGCACCCCACCGCATCCAATCCAACCAAACCCCTCCCTCGCCGTGCTGCTCCGGCCGTCAGTTGCGGCGCGTGACAAATGACGTTCTCGTGTCTCCAGGAGGCGGTGACGGGGACGGGGGTAGCGGGGGCGGGAAAGGCACAGGGGGCCGTGGAAGAAAGTAATACACCGCAAGGGCTGCGAGGAGAGTCGTATTGAGTGAGTAGGTTTTTACCCTGCAATCTGCTGATGCAATTTTGATGCGTAGAAGCCGTCAGAAAAAAGCAATAAAAAAGAATTGAACAAGCAGAGAAATTCCCAATGTTACTTAAATACTATAAAAATTAGTTTTAGTATCTTTCCACGTTAATATATGTAATTGGATTTGATGACGCCATAACTATTTTTTAAAGACATGTACGGTCAAATCTTGTAATAAAAGTTTTATATTCCTAAGTACTGTTAATTTTTTATGAACGAAACTAATGTCGATGTCAATTCAAGTTTATGCGATTTATGAAGATGCTGCACGTCTCCTCTTACTCAAACACGGGTAAAACAATTAAATTTCAAACTTTCAAAATTACCTTTCTAATTCTCAGAAATTATTGGATGGCACAAAATTCTGATGGCGATCACACAGTATCAAACACAGTTGAACACGAAGAAGAAGAAGAAGAAGAAGAAGAAGAAGAAGAAGAAGAAAAAGAAGAAAAAGAAAGATAATTTGTTAACGGCATTTTCGAATTTCAAAAAAGCATATGTTTTCCGATAACAGTATTGTAAGAAGAATGCTTTAAAAAAATGAAATCTTTCATATTATTGTGGTTATTAAATTGTAAACACTTTTCGATTATTTTAACGATAGTAGACGGGCCATTTTCTTAAAAACGACAACGAATTTTTCAATGAAAACTTCTATTTAGGACGAGTTTTTACTCTTTCTTAACACTCTTGAAGTAATGATTCAGTTGTACTACTAAGAAAGCAAAAAGTTGAGAAATTGTCAAAAAAATGTACTTTGGACGACGATAGATGGCTTCTATCCAGAGAATGAAGCAAAAGCTTAAAGCCAGATCACAAAAATTAGAAAAATGTGTTACGAGAAAGTCTGTGCTCTTCTGTAGCACCTCTAGTTCAATGAAAATTGCTATTTAGGACGACGTTATAGCCTTCTCTAATATTCTTAAAATATAATTTAAATTCTACTATTTGAAAACCGAAAAACTGCGAAAATTTCAAAAAAAACTTTCTTTGTCTGCAATAGATGGAAGCAGGCAAAAAGGAGGCACAAGACTACACTACCAGTCCACACCAAGGAAATTAGAAAACTTTACTACGAGAAAGTATGTGCCATTCTGTAGCACCTCTAGTTTAGTTTGAAGTCTTTCCACATGTATTAATATTGGGTTAGTTAATCCTTCGTTGCTGGACCCCACGCAGATGGACGTAGGACGACCATGAGCGCTGCGATCGCGTATGTTCTTGACGTAAATTGATGAGCTTTTCTTTCTAAAGTAAATTTGTACAATTACAATTATTCCATATAATATTTATTCTTTCAACATCAAAACATTGTATTATAATAATATTTTTTTAAAGTTAAAAGTACTAAAATTAAAAGTATCCGTTGACATAAAACATTTTTGAATTCTCAAAATTATTTAAATATTTTTATCTACCATGTCTAGAAATATTAACCGTATATTTTATAAATACATTCATCTCCATTTTCCATTTTATTTTCGCATCGCGGTTTTCCCGTTTTACTGTCTGGGGAAAAAGGCACCTTTACTTCTTTCATTTTATATAGGTTATAATTGCTGTTTAAGTATTAAGAATAATCAAACTTCATGAAAAGTGAAATGTTAAAAAATTGCCCCCTCACTTCTCGCGATTTTTATTGAAATTCAACACAAAACGCCTGAAACGGGAAATCGCTTCAGGTTGCTTTGCCTGCGATGCAGTGAAGATAACCACGGGGCCAACATCGTACGCGAAGGGTGGTGAACAATATGTAAACTTGACTCGTCTGGAAGCTGCAACAGGGCCACCCCTTGCTATCTTATGCTCTCATTATCTGTCAGTAGACTAACCTTATGCAATGCCACTGAGATTTGTGTCACTAAATAACATTTAGTTTGGAATTATATTCTGAAAGCATGTTGTATAAACCAATTTGTTTCATCCAAGAGTATTTACAAAGTTTTATTTTGAGGTATCATAGCTCAGATTCCCTAAGTATTCCAAAATCAACGCTCTTAGCTTCTATCATATACAGGTGGGTTAGGTTTCCAGAAACAAGAAAAAAACAGTTATTTTAATATTTTATTAAAAAGCACAAAAGGGAGAACAAAAATACGAAGTATAAATGAGAAGAAAAGAGGTTCACTTTAAATAAAAACAAACAGATAGAGACTACGCGTGTTTAGACCAACTCTGATGGGTTATTATAAAATTTACAGTACGAGAATACATTACTAACACGGATTAATGATGGTGAGCGAGACCACTTTTACACAATAGCATAAAAAAGACAATGGCTCGCTCGTAACTGAATGTGCTGATTCACGTGATACGTAACTGACGTACTCTTAATTCACTTCTCAGACGCTAGATGGAGTTTCAAGAATGTTGTAGTTATAAACTTATAATAGAAACAATCGAAAAATAAATAAGCGCGGTGCGCACCCTTCGTCCAGTGATAGGTTAATAATACCTGGAATTGAACAAAATGGAACTACTTTTTGCTCATCTGTTTCCTGAAAGGACATTTAACCGAACGGAATGAGAGAGCAAAGTATGCTCGCGTCAAAATGCTTGCTCCATCCGTTATAATAATATTCACTCCAGCTTGTCTTGCAACCTATCCCGGTTCGTTTTATGATCGGAGTGGGTAATTTTTCATTGCAGCTCATATCGGAACGATTCACCGCGTACTAAACGTGTTATTACGCGGTCACAATCACCCGCAGATGGCCTTATCGGCACGTTCGCGGAGAAACACTGATCGATGATCTGATCGCGTTTTCATGCAAAAGGGAAATACTCCGTACTCGTAAATTGAATCACGCTGTGAACGCGACCCACTTTCGAAAATGGAAAAAATGCTGATAAAAGCATTTACGCTGTATTGCAAAAAATTACTTCAACGTACATTCATTGTGGCAAGTTGCTTTTATAGGTGCCTATGCTTGATATTTCACGGAGCGTCGTACCGTTCGATTGGGGTATTAGGATAAAGTGGGAACGTCATGCTGATGTGAACGCTGGGTGGCAAAGTGAAGGAAAAATCGAAATTTATTGTAAAAGTAGTGCTCGGAGTACATTTATTGTGACAGTTTGCTTTTGCGCATGGTCATCGCTCCTCCATATTTCAGAAAAAGCCAACTGGCCGTTGGCGTGAATGGGGCAGGGAGGCCGCCTGAACAGTGAGGTCGGCGTTGGAAGTGGTGGTCCAAGGAAGGGAGGGGATGGAAGGGACTCTCTAGGACCCGCGTATTTTTCCGCCGAGCAGCCCTAATTGGATCGGAGCGCAGTAGAAATGGAATCGGAAGAGGAGGAAAGCCACACACCACGTCGGAGGTACACGAGTAAGTGCAGAGGCTAGGAAAGGAGGAGGAACGATTAGACCCCAAAAAATAATCTATACATCCTCAGTTTTTTTTTAATTATTTATTTTCGGGCGCTTTATAAACATCTAAACTCATTAGCGACCACTATTGATTTACACCTGAGGTACATTTTATAAATTAGAATAAACCGAAATATTAAGTTGTGGGAATTCTGATTCGGTGTTGTTGACGTTCTTATGCGAAGAAATAATAGATATCATCTTCGTCAACATAGTACTATGTTGACGAAGATGACATCTTTTATTCCTTCGCAAAAATATTAAGTACAAAAAAAATTACAATAATTCAGGTCTTTTAACCTCAAGTTTGTTGAGGTGAAACAATTGTAATGTAAAACAATCTTAATGTTTATTTACGTCGTAATTTCGGGAAAATGATTACTGTAGAAGTGCGACATTTTGTGAGGAACTCTATAGAACACTTCCGAGCCGCGTGAGAGAGTTTTGATCCCTAGAACGAGAGCTACTCAGAACATTTGTCACTTAAGGGTAGTGAATGTTACATCCCAATGAATGTGGGTTTTCACCACTGGAATATAAGATTCGGTGCCGACCTGCACTTCGATTTGCGAAGTTTTTCTTCCAGTACTCGGGACAAGCTCTAATATCCCGACTGATCACCTGACATTTGTTCACGTGTGTGTGTGTATATATGTGTGTATGTGTATGTGTAAAAGGGGAGGATAGAATAAGAAAGAGGTAGGAAAAATTGCATGCGGTCCGTGACCCGTTTGTTAGGGTACTCCTTCGACATTCACCTGGAGTTGATCACAGACGCCCCGGAAAACTACCGATCGGACCAGTCGGCATCGGGAATATCAGACAGTGGTTGAATTCGATTCCCGGCCGTGGAAGTTATGTATTCTGTGTTTCTACGTCGATTTTCACCTGAGACTACTGAGAACATAGCAGGGTATTGGAGAATAGAAAGAGAAATCATATTCAGAGCAGAAAACAACCTCCTGAAATACTATCAGTTAATTTTTATTTGGTGAAAATGAATGTTGATATAATGAATATTTAAGATATGATTCTTAATGATAATACTTGTAAAGTAAAACACGTCACTATTGTTTTATTATTGGTTAGATATGATAGATAGTATATAATCACTAGTATATACAGGAAACAACGTCAAAAAACTCGTTCTATTTTTGGATTCGAGCGCAGTTGGAATAGTAATAAGATTTCGGCAACGAAAATATTTTATTGGTTTGTGGACGTTGGGAATGTGAATTATTACAATTGGCATGTAAAAAAACAAATGTCTAAAGTTACGACTCCCTGTTGATTGTGCAAAACATCAATAAAATCGAAGAAGAAAAACGACGTTGATGCTATATTTCACTCATTGTAATATGCAAAAAGCTATTGCACGTTGCCGAAAAAAAAGCACTGTGTAAAGAATTGATTTCTCTGCAGTAATTTCAAACTTTTTAATTTCCTTGCGAATGTTATCATCGTGGGCCAACAAACGTTTCGAAATAGCATTATATATCAAAAGCGTAATCTCTTTGCGTCCTTTTCCCTTCTTCAGACGCAATAAAATACATGCCTTATTCGCGATTCTCTTTTCACGGCGAATCTAATTCTCCTCGCAGGGGCTGGCTCGTTTTCATTTCAGTCTTACGTCAACACAGAGCATGCGCGAGCTTATCAGACAATTTCCTGAATTTTAAACATCTGCTGCCTTTGTGCATTTTCTGGAGCTTTTCAGAGTTCATTTTATGCCCTTTCATGATCTTGCATCCAAATGAGTGGTGATCCTTTCCGGTATTGAAGATGCGATAAATGCAATATTTATTGAAAAAATAGTCTAATAAATGTGCAACCACTGAGATAAACTTGTTAAAATGTGTTCGCTCGCAATACACTGTGTGAAATTCTGTGTTGGTATTGTTTATAAAGACACTATTGAATTCAAAAATAAACAAATTTTTCATTTAAAATGCAAAACCTTCATTTCAATTACTAGTTATATTTGTTCTGAGGTATTTGAATTCTCATTTTAAGCGATTTTTTGTGAAAATTCAATTTTTAAATAAAAGTTTGCCAACTGTATCGGCCGTGTCCCCAAATATCCTGTCAGAGAAAATTAGCCTCTAAAAATTAAGTACTAAACTATGTCTATTAAATGGGCAATCTGGTGACTGTTGAGTTCATTAAAACGACTGATTAATATAATTATTGTGTTCTTGTTGAAAACGATCGACTGATTGATCATTTGAAATACCCACCTTTGAGACGCATATCTAATTAGTCTTGTTTCACTTCACCGTCTTTTCTCGCGCGTAGGGTTGTCCTGTTGAATATTTAGAGAACAAAAATAGATTATATAATAAGAATAGAAGTTCAACAAGTGTGGAATCTGGTGTCTGTTGTGTGTAACTAAATGTTGCTCAAGGGAGACTGGGTATAGAAGTAAATGTTGGCAGATTTTCGTTATTTGAAATATCTCTGATAAAGAAATAAAGGCACATTCTTCCCCCATTCAGAGATACGCAAACATGGATATAGAAATACTAAAATACCTATTATTCCATTTTGTATCACACAACGTACAAAATCTCATATAAATAAAAATCTTTGTTTGTTCGTAATTTATGCGCTGCCATACCGTTCATCTGATTGCGATAAAACTTTGACAACTTATTGCATGCACTTGCGCGAAGAATATAGACGCAGTATAATGGGAATTTGCGTGTATCTGTCCACATAGACGCGCATTGTTGATTTTATGCATTTATGCTTGCTCAAACGCTCCTGTAGAGCTCTACGCAACCCGCCGCACTCTCAAGAATTAAGCCCATTTTCGCTACATGTTCTGCCCCTGTGGTTGTTAAATATCGGCCGGAATTATTACTTGAACAATATTTCCAACACGTAAATCAAATTTCTCCACACAGTGCCATTGCGAATGCACGCGCGAACTTAAGGGAGAACGTTTTAACTAAAGGATACTTTTTTAAAATTTATTTTATTCTTGTTCAATTACAGAGAGAATATTTCAAGGTATTGAATACATTCATGTAACTAATTCAAATAATAACCAATTGATATATACATGAACTAAAGGATACAATTTAACTTGTGTACATAAATACTGAGGGATACTATAGGATATTTGACCACTATCTTCAAACCACAACATAGAACAAACCCATACTCGCGAGAATGTCTTTTATCTATTAAAATGTTTGCAGAGCATAGCGTAAAACATGATTAACAATCACATGACTTTTAGCGTGTGAAGTGTAATGCATTTCAATAGTATTGCCGGGCCCACGAATATTTAATAAAAATATTTATATTACGATTGAAAGCAATAGACAATTAAAGACAATAGATACTCCACAATTGTAGCCAATGAGGCTTTTCCAAAATCACTTGCTACCTTTCTTGCAGATTCTAGACCGTCACCACCTCTGATAGCCATTTCTTTTCTCCTGATTCCCACCCTTGACATCGTCCGTTGCCCGCGCGCCGGGCTCTCCATCCGATGATCTTGCGTTGGCGTAGGGGTGGGGGTGGGGGTGGAGGGCGTGAGTGATGGTGCCATCGCACGAGGCCGCTGCCCGCGGGACCGCAGAGGTGGTCGGGGCCGCCAAACGACACCTGGCTGGGCGGGGAGCGGGAGTCGGGTCATACCCTCGCCCGCCTGCCCACCAACCGACGCTCGCTCCATCTGTTTTGCAGGCGACAGGCCACGCCGCGGGTCTCATGTCGGAGAGTCACCGCCAGGGAGAGAAGAATCATTGTCCCCCATTTTTGAAAAAAAATTGGGGAAATAGAACGCTATTCGTATGATTAGAGAGCTGACTTAAACATTCATATTCTGATTCTGTACTTAAAACATACATATACGACTGTATCATCTATTTGAATGTCTTCTCTCTCTCTCTCTCTCTCTCTCTCTCTCTCTATATATATATATATATATATATATATATATATATATATATATATATGCAAGTATAATGTATCTGAACTATATGTGTGCATATGTATGTGTATAAATGTGGATGTGCGTGTATATACGTAATAGTTTGTATGTGTGAGTGGGTGTTCATGTACATGTATGCGCTACGGTAAACGTGTATACACACCAGGTACAGGCATAAGTGAATACAGGAACGTAGACACATGATAAATCAGATGGGTAAAACTGTGTATCAGTAGTCTGTAAGAACAGTAAGTTTGTGTATGTAAATTTTTCGAATTACTATTAATGTTATCGGTTGATTTACATAAGACTCTAGAGGGAACTCCTGTATTGTACCATCTTTTGTTGTAGTAGTTTCTTATATTGTGCTGTATTTTTAATTGTTTTTGTACTCTAAATGAGTGTATTGTAAATCTGAAGCCTTATGGTTACCTCCTAGCAATCAGCCAATTCTAGTCAAATAAATATTATTATTATTATTATTATTATTATTATTATTATTATTATTATAGAACGTTATTAAGAACGTTTCTTTGTGAGTTTCAATATTTCTTTATATTCTATAAAAGTTATTCGGATCTTAATGATGGTGCTATGTTATTGTTGCAACTACAAACGATCACAGAATAATAACAGAGATGAATAATTCTTAACAGCTCAAAATTATAGACAATTCAGAACTTCATCCACGCAAATGTACTTTTATCGTTCTTTTTTTCAAAAATCATCGAGTTTGGTATTCTTTGTTTACTGAAAACTAAGATTAAGAGGATGACAGGGAAGCGAGATAGAGATAGAATGAAAGAGATGAAGATAGGATGAAAGAAAGGGAGAATGAAAGAAAGGGAGAAGGAGAATGAAAGAAAGGGAGAGAGAGGTAGAAGAAAGAAAGGAGAGAGGAGAATGAAAGAAAGGGAGAGAGGGAGAATGAAAGAAAGGGAGAGAGGAGAATGAAAGAAAGGAGAGAGGGAGAATGAAAGAAAGGGAGAGAGGAGAGATGAAAGAAAGGAGAGAGGGAGAAAGAAAAGAAAGGGAGAGAGGGAGGAAGAAAGAAAGGGAGAGAGGGAGAATGAAAGAAAAGGAGAGAGGGAGAGAGGTAGAATGAAAGAAAAGGAGAGAGAGAGAGAGGTAGAATGAAAGAAAGAGAGGAGAGAGAGAGAGAGAGAGAGAGAGAGAGAGAGAGAGAGAGAGAGAGAGAGAGAGTGCGCCGTTACGACCAAGTGAGGCTAATGACCACATTCAGCTTACGTATTTAGCATCTAATTTCATTCTAGATCAGCGATTCATTTCCAGAATACATTGTGATGCTTTGCTCTCGTTTGTGGATTCATTTGTGGGTATTCAGATTCGATTCCTATTCCTCTCATGCGGTGCAGTCTGATTTGATTTGCTCGAATCTCTCTGTTCAGTCCTGTGTCACGCAATAAAATTCTAATTGAACCACTTGGTCACGAAAGTAAGATAATTGGCACTGAATACGATTGCTGGACTCGCACAATCAAATTTCGATCAAATTTATGACTTTTGGAGAAATTGCGCATGCAAGCAGAATTATATGTCTACTTATCAGGAATTTATGATCTCCCACTGTAGAAAAATATGCACAGTCTCGATTTCGCTTACAGATAAGCTCTCGGCCAGTTGGTATTTAGTGGAATGGAAACTGTGGAATATTTTCCGTAAAACGCGAATACATTTCCTCTTTTCACTAAGGAACATTTTTCACTGTAGCACGCAGTATTTGAACGATTAATATAATAATATATAAGGTCGACCAGCAAATCGCTATTTATTGGCAAAATGGGACGAATTTCCATAATACTAAGTCAGATTTTGCCTATGGGGTATGTTTATTTAATCTGAGTTCTCATTTGAATTACTCAATTTCAAACTCCCTGATTAATGATTACAAATTATTATTGCCAAGATGAACCTTGGCAACAGACACAATCTTCACGTACTTCAGTTCAAGATAGTTCCATCATCAATGTGGTGAAAATATGTAGTTTCACCAAACCGTGTTCTTTATTTGTTTCTTCTTCAGGTGATTTAGTGATGGCCTTTCAATACTGTTGGAATGATATAATGCTCGTGTGGAGGCAATTTATACAAAGTTACTGAACGAAACTAATGCTTGTGAATTCAAATCTCGCATTGAGTTTGAATGTGTTCGCCGTGACTAGGGTAGAAGTAAAAGGAAATCTTCACCGAATAATTCTGTAGTAAATCATTTTATCCATTGCAGCCCGAAAAGCCAGGGGTGGTTATTTAATCGGCGACGTGCCTCCAGGGACATGGTATTTACACGGGGTGGGCCAAAGAACCTCCTCGGGCAGCCCAAGCAGTAGTTCCCTCCCGTCTCAAGACGCCTTGTGTAGGCGTTCGCCGCGTGCCTCGTTACCGCTGCGTTGTGTAGGCGTGTGCAAGCACGCCCCGCCGCTCGTGCGTGTTCCCAGCGCCTCTCCCGGGAGGCGCCTGAACCTCGGCGCAATCTGTCTGCGGCATTGTGCCTCCGCCGCCGCCCGCGCGGTCCAACATTGTGCGCCGAACGCCTCGCTAACTGGCTAGCACGCGCCCCGCGCCGGCGTTATCCATCTCAAAGCGCGCGCCACGCCTACGCCTTCGCCGCCCCCGCCTAGGCGTCTAGGTGCACTAATCCTCCATCGTTACCTCCCCCTCCACCTTCACTGACGTCTCCTCTACCTCCTCCCACCGGGAGCGGTAGCTCAGTCGCTGCTGCGCCTCTGACCGGGAGGTCCTAGGTTACACTCCCCACGGCGGCAGGATTTTCAACACTAGCTCTTCAGCGAGGTCGAATTCAGTCGCCGTGTAGAGGAGAATTCTAGCGGCCGGCTGCTCTGATCGGTAGTTTTCCGTGGTTTCTCCGACCAACACCAGGCGAATGCCGGAGCAGTACCCTAACAAACGGGCCACGGACCGCGCGCGATCTGTCCTTCCTCTTCCTGTTCCTATCCTTTCCCCTTACACACACACTTACACTAACATGCATTACATATTCCGGAAGACCAGTCGGGAGCTTAGGGCTTGTCCCGGCTGGGGCGGTTCCCCGCTGTTGGGAGAGTCCTGGTTAGGGGCAAACCCCGCTAGCCGACGGTAGGTTGGCGCCGGATCTCGCCATTCAGCTGGGAAGATCACCTTCATCTCCCGAGAAAAAAGCATGCACTACACTTACGGGACTAACGACCAAAGCCGTTCACGCGCCCGGACACACGAAAAAAATCAATCAATCAATCTACCTCCTCGTACCTACTTCCTCATCCACCTCCACCTCTCCTACTTTCTCCTATACTTCCTCCTCACCCACTTCCTCATTCACATCCGCCTCTCCTACTTCCTCATCCTCTCCTCTCCGCCTTTCCTACTTCCTTCTCTTCACCTACTTCCTCATCCACTTCCGGCTCTCTTACTTCTCCTTCTCTTTCCGGCTCTCTTACTCTTCCTTCTCCAACTCCTTGGCCGCAGCGGTCGCCGCCGCCGCCGCCCCGGGCTCACGCCGGCCGCTCCGCTGGCATCCCCACGGGCCTCCCGCGGCGCAGCCACTCTCGCGCCCTGCTTCCAACGCGGACACAACACTCAGTGGGCGAAGGGTGGAAGTGCGACGAAGCTCTTAACACATTTCGACATTAAAGCACTAAAACTTTCACGAATGTATTGAAAAATAATTGCTTTGCGTATGTATGTAATTTCTTACTAACGAATGGAATAAGTACTAAATTTTAGTCAATACAATTTTTGATTTTTTTCCCTTACAATGTGCATTCAAACTCAATATTAAGAATGATTAAATATGTGTACATATTAACCGTCGAAAACAGAAATTAGGTATACACACACAAGTTTGTAAGGAATGCAATGAAGTGTAGATACTGCGTGCCTTTTGATAATGTTCATTTAATGATGTAGGGATATGTTCATTTAATGATTCTGAAGGGTCCGATGTGCAATGCAGGGGGGGGGGGGCAGAAATGATAGCATTTATTTCCTAATGGTCAATTATTGACGAGAGAAACTTTCTTTCTTACTTTATGCCTATCTCATGCGTCACCTGATGCTCAAAGAATCTGATAAAGGTCAATGAAGCATGTTTGTCGTAGTTTGAATAACACAAATAAAAGCTTATGTATATTTCAATTCCATTTTCTGTACTAACACTGAAATATAAGTGAAAATTGCTTGTGGGTGAAAATATTTTCTGTAGAGATATTTCGCAATTAATTTTTTTTTATTACTGATTACGATTATCAAAGAAATAATGAGAAGATTCATTTTGATATATTCAAGATTTGCACAAGAATGAAATAACAAGCAACTTTAAAAGTTTACATCTGAGGGTTTGTTACATAATATTCTTTATATAATTATATTGAATGAAAATAATCTTCAATAATGTCCTCCAACTCTTTAATTATGAGAATATCTCTACCATGTTAAAACTTCTGTCATAATTTGAAGTTTTGTAAATGAACCTTAGCCTAGAAAAGGCGAAAAGTAATTGGGAAAAGTACTTTTGTCTCGACTTTTTCTATTGGAATCCTTTTCACAGAAAAGAACTCCGGCAAAGTTCTTCTGCGGTCTGTCGGTTGCGTCCTGAGCATTTCTCCTAACGCACTCACTTTCACCCTCACCCCCCTCCCTCCCTCGCTCGGCGCCTCCGCCCACGCCTTCCGTCCCTCCCCCGTGTCGCAGAGACGTTGAGGCATTGTCCCGCGTCAGCGCGCACCCGCAGGCGGGCTCTCCCCCTGGCCCGCCCATGGCCCCTCCCCTGCCCACGCTCACGCCCCGGCCCCCCGTACCGCGCCCCCTCCCGCTGGCACGTCCGCCCGTGCCCCGCCCTGCCCCCGCCCGTGCCCCCGCCCATGTCCCCCGCCCGTGCCCCCCCGTGTCCCCGCCCGCGTACCGCGCCCCCGCCCACTCGCACTCCCCGACCACCCCCATAGCCACGCGTCGCTTCTCCACTCCCACCAGTCACCCCCCCCGCCGCCCCTCGCCCCCGCTCCCTCCCGCGCCTCCCCGCCACCCCCGCCCCCCCCCCCCCTCTCCAACAGCCGCTGGCGTTGCCGCCTCCTGCCTTTGCCTTCGTCGCCATCGCCCCCAGCCACGCCCCCGCTGCCACCGCTATTCTCGGATTGTGAGGGGATTAAAAGGCCAGCACTCGCCATAACCCAATCCGAGCGGATTGCCTTCCCGCGGGTGAATGGGAGCCCAGCGGAGCGGCCCCTGCTGCGGTCGGGCGACCGCGGCTGGAGAGAATGTTGATCCGGCAGTGGGGTGAGGAGTTGGCAGGCAGGCGGTGGCATGGCATTACGTTGAATGCCTAGTATTGGCACCTGTACGAGGTGCTGTTGAATATTTGCTTGCTCCATTATTTAGTGGGACTAGTAACAAGCCCTTTTCATTGGAGAATGTGTTTGTTTCGCATTTTTCTATGTGAGATGATATTGAAAGGAAACATTTTGCTAATCCTCCGCTTACCAAGCGGGGATCAAGAGTACCCCAATTTCAGTGTTTCTCAGATTCTACATGTTTCTGCCGTTTTGCGATATTGCAACCTCATTACATTGTCTGAAATACTTCATTTAGTCAATACCATTCAATAATGTAATGTATTAAATGTCTGTCAGGTGTACTATTCAAAACTGGCTTTGGGGTGTAACTGTATCCCGCTTGGTTATTCTGCGTCTCAAATTTTCTTCCTCGTAAACTATTTGTACATTATATTTTTACTGGTATATCTGAATTACTTCATTACTTGCAATTCAATCTTTCAATTCAAATGGAACTGATATTGTATGTTTCCACTTTTGGTAGTGATCTAGCTATTTTAATAAGCGTTCTGACTGTGATTGAGTGTTTGCATTTTCTACAAGGAACCATAACGAGATAAATTAGATCGGAGAAAAATACAATTTGAAAATAGAAGACGTTCAAGAAGATATGAGTTTTAGAGGTGCTAGAAGGCATTAAGGAAGGTTCATAGGCATCCAAATGGAGGGTAATGTTCAGGAACTTTTATAGTTCTCACAACATGATGACCCTATGGCACCCAACAAAAAGAATGCAAACACTATTACTTGATAATAAAAAGAAAGGGTCTTTTGACACAATCGATAAGCTGATGCAGAAATATTCATGCAATAGAACTACTAAGTGATGGCTTGTAATGAACGTGGATATTAAAAGGAATATTTTGATTAAACGCCTTGAATTTACTATTAAGAGGGAAAATAATAACACAGCATAATTCTGTACAATATATCTTTCATATTAGTAGATTAATAGGATAAAAATGTCCTTAATGTGATATATTTTTTTCTTCTTTCAAGTAAACTTGCATATCATTCGTATGAGGTACATATATACCCCCTTGGTATTCAGCGTAACATATTAAATGTGGAGAATTAGGATGAAAGTGAGAAGTTTATATCATATCAGTCACATATACTAGGATGAAAGTGAGAAGTTTATATCATATCAGTCACATATACATGCAGTATATGTGACTAATATTGATTTAGATTAGCATTTCCCCCCTGCGAAATGAATTTTCACTTTTTTAGCACACTTATACTATTTACAGGTATTTTATATGCTCCGCAAAAAGGTAAAACCTAAAGAAAATCTGTCCTTATTATCGCAATTTGAGACATTACTCTTTACAAGAGTGTTGGCCTACTTCCACTGTAGATACCTACGTCAAATGAACCATGTAAACATCCGAATAAAACTCGTACGCACCGTTGAGTGAGAAGTGGCAATTTGTTTCCCGCCGAATCAGATTAGCCGCGTGCGACTTGCCGCCTCTGCCGTCGTCGTCTTTTGCTCGGAGCAGAAAATTGGATCTGCAGCGAGACGCGAGTGCCGGCGCCCGTGCGCTGGTCGCATGCAACTTGCATCAAGCGCCTCCTTCACAACGGGATTATGTTGCTTGCGAGGGGGTTGTGACGAGGCCTCGCGTGCTGCTCGTTGCTTCTCATCGCCCGAGCGCGCGCTCGGCCGCGCTCTGAGCACGAGAGGGTGCGCTGGCTTTACACTTGCCACAAAATGGCGGGCAATGCTATTTCGTAAGAAAAGTTGAAAATGTAAACACCGCGACAATAAATATTTGGGATGTTGGCAACCATTCTTGCTAGATATTTCGGGTGGTAATGAAAGCTTGTGAGTTTCTGTTCTCGTAAAGACATTCCCGCCTGTTGCTGAAACTAGGATCAGCCAATATCAACTCTTCCGAGTAAGATATTGCTGCAAGAAGTTAAAGATGACAACAGTCACGTGCTCAGAAAATTTTAATAAGGTTTTAACATAGACCTATATTATATTGTGATATGTGTATTTCGTAATATGAGTAATTAATGGTAGGTAAAAAATTGTTAATATTCATAAGTCTTAGTGAATATTCTAAATTCACTTGATGTATGAAAATCAAATGATCAAAATTTTCGGAAAGAGATGTATTGAAGCCCTGATTATTAATATGTTTGTGTTAAAAATGTGTTCGGTAATAAATAATGAATATTTTAAAAATCTTTTGGTAGAATTAATTATATAAATTTTTATAAAAGTAAATTTAGACGTTGCATCAACGTAAAAAAATCGAAGTGAAGTTCACGAAAAATATTGGTTTTAAACTGAGACTGTCATGGAAAATAAGTTTAAAAAGTTTTGTGTCGAAACTATTAAATAAAAATGTCTACAATTATTTTATGAAGAAAACTGAATTAACTTTTTCACAACCTTGAAGAATTTGTAATTTTTACATTAAGAATAAATGATTTATATGATGGGTGATAAATGTCTGGATGTTTTCAAATATTAATACATCGTCCACATTAAACGCCGGTGCTTCTTCCTCGTATCATTTAGAACAAGAAGTTCAGTCACGATTTGCACCTTCTACCTAATACTTACAATGTTGAAATACTGATATTTCCTGTGAACTAGTGAAAACACTTTCTCCATTTCCCTTGTGGCGTAACCGATTACGGCTTCGAAAAGCCGTAATGTAAAACAACTGGCAGTATCTTGCCGGCAAGATCTTTCCGTCAACATATTGTATCGACTTGCTCTTATTAATGTAAAAGTGTCTCCAACGAGCAGAAAAAATTGGCGGAAGATATTGCGAAAACATATTCCTAGTGTAAACCCAGATTTACGGTTCGCTGCGGGGATTGTTTGCCTATAATATTGTAAAGAATCTATTAAAATCCAAAATATACTTAATTACAATAGTTATTGATAATTAAATGAACTTGAAAGTGGTATATAGATATATTAGTCTACAGAACAATGACGAAAATTACATGGACTAATTGTAGTTTGATATACTGTAATATTGTGTAGTCAAAATTGATCTTTCAAAACCGGTTTCTCATGCCTTAACAATCAACACTGAATATTAAAATTGCAATGAAATTACCAAACTCCAAGGGTAATGGAAATAATACTTCCTTTAACATAAGCAGTGATTTGAGTAAATGGTTCTTATTTTGCAGATTTTTCAATTACTTTTTAAGAAATGAAGGAAACAATGGGTCTTTTTATAAACGAAAAGTACGGTACGCAATACATTTCGGAATAAAAGTATTGTGCTCAAGCTGCAAATGATCTTTTTTTGTGAATCTTGTCAGCTCTTTATGCGTAATTTTGACGGAGGGAAATGTTTTGGCTATCAGACATTGTAACTCTTTCATTATTGTTCTTTTTCTCCTATTCTCATTCCTTTTTACGGAGAAAAAAGAATTCAGACTGAGAGGAAGAAAAAACTACATCTTTCTCTGTCTTTTCTGTTTCTACTAAAATGTTTAGCTTCCATCGTCCACGTATTTCAGTTCCCTCTAAAGTCCTTTCGAGATGTCAAAAAATGTCTCATAAGTGAAATGGACATCGGTGTCAAGAACGCACTTACATTTGGTTTTTTTACATAACACTTTAGTTTGTTTTTTTACCAATAATTTTATTGACTAGTTTAATGAATTGAACACTTTCAAAAAGCATATAGAACATAGTATTTTCGTTTCAAAATTTCTAATACCGCGCGTTAAGTAAAATTTAAACATTTATTCTTCTGCTCCATATGTACCTGCAAAAGGTCAACTACATTGCCAGATATAATCTCTTTTTGGAAAAAGAGGTAATGATTGTAGGTGTTTCCTAGTGAGTTGACTAAGTTAATTTTTCAACATGCACGTACAATTGGTCAGTTAACTGAGGAAATCCCGTGAACATTCGTAGTAGCCACTAGAATACCATCCAGAGAAAGGCTTCATTCAACCCAGCTGCGCGTCGTCGAGTCTCAAACCTTTGACCTACAGGATGATTTTTGCAAATTATCAGCGGAGCCCGTTAACAGCAATCAGTGTACCCTGAAGATCAAAAAGAACTGTTCATTCTTCGCAGAAAACAAAAAATGCTTTGGAAATAATGCAAAACCACCAAAACGTTTATTCAGTTTTATAGAATGGGCTTGGGCTTGAGGATCACTAATCGTCTAATCATTTGATATTATTAGTAAATACGTTTTTATAATTCGTTTTCTGTTGTTTTTTCCTAATAAACTGCACGAAAAATGTATTTTAACATAAATGGGGTTGAAAATGTTGTGTGTGGCAGACTCGAGGATGTTTCATATCAAGTGTGTTAGTGGCTCCGATGGTGTATCGGTTAGCGTATCGAGCTCTTTTACCGAGGTTCGCTTGTTCACCCCGATCGAAACCGTGGAATTTTTAACGGGCGATAGAATTCCTCGTACGCCTTCTTTCGGAGGGGAAGTAAATATGGCTGTCCCATGTTATAGATTTACTGCATGTAAAATATCCTCACCCTTAAAAGAAGCCTCTGAGCAAAATTAAATCGGCTAGTTTCGTCGCCTTGGTGATACATTCTTCCTCTGCTAGATGGCGGAAGGAGCGTAGCGAAGTTTGCGTGGTCAGTCGAAAGAGCAGATCTGATTGCTTGAGTATCGTCACGTGAAATAAGGCAAATAGATTGATTCTGTAGTCGGAGGGGCGAAGTCTAATCGCCATATGGAACACACGTGGCGAAGCGTCAACTGGCCCTAAACTATTAAGCCCTACAAATAAGACTACGTTACACTGAAAGGTAGATTCTTGATTTGCCGTTAGAAGACCCTAAATGTTCCACAAGCTCCATAAATCTATTCCCAAATTGAAAAGGTCTGGCACCGCCATTTAGATGGCAAAAGCGATCAGCTAGTGAAGTGAAGTATAGAGTGAGTGTGACATTAATTTCATCCCATTCTATGGATTTTTGAAGAGGCAAACTCTCCATTTCATGTTATCAAATGTATGCATAAATTATTTTTACGAATAAATAACGTCGTTATACTAAACTTGTAGTGAGTTACTATCTTACAAGCATCCTGTGGGTCTATACTCTTTTATTGGTATGTTCATGTGACTTCTAAATGCTTGTGATTGTCATGAACAATTAATTTTTAGTTTATTCCTTTCTCCTAAACACTTAGGTTTCCCACATCAAATAAAGAATTGTGCTTGAATTGGGATAAAAGCATTTCGAAGTGAGTTTCCTCCCTTCTTCCTATGATCATTTTCGTTCTACACATTACAACTTTTTACCATTGTTGAAATGATCTTTCCCTTTGGTTCATTGTGTAATAAAAGCATTTTTTTTTGTATTTTGGTAAAATTTATCCACGTTTTTCCATATAACATGAAGTAGTAAAACGAATGAAAAAGATTTAATAAATAAATAAGACTTAAAAAATGCAGAAATTATTTGCAATGTAGTACTTTGATGGTAGAATTAATAAATATGATACGCATGTGATGACAAAGCAGCTATGATCTTGAAATATCTTAGAAGCACTTATCTCAAAAAACTGATAATTGGGGGAGAAAGGCAATTTCAGTATAACCTTGACTGTTGCTGCATAAAAAAGATGTCACAAGAAATCTAAAGAAGTGATACAATTAAGTGGTAGTGAGAATTATCAGCTATATTAAGTAGTGAATAGGGCAAACCAATAAGATTGAGACAAATAATAAAACTAGAAACTGTGACAGAGTAATACTCCAGTCAAATTAGAAAGAGTTAGTGAAAATAATCCCAGAGTTTTGAAATTTAGCATCATTATTCGTTGGAATTGAGATATGCAAAAAACGTGGAAAACCCACCTTTAAACGTTTCCACACACCCGGCTCACACCCCACACCAGAATTTTTTGTATAAGTGCGGCAGGTACCAACGAACAATCATGCCAAGTTTCAAAACTCAGGGATTTTTTTCTTTCGATTAATTTGACTGGGGCCATTCTCGGTCAGAACAAGATGCAGGGAGAAAATTTTGGAGTTCTTGAAATTTACCATTTGAATACGTTTTATTACTGAATTACAGCATCCTTTAAAACTCAGTTTCGTAAATATTGTTTTCGAAAACACCTTTCTGAAGTCTAAATAAATGAAAAACGCAAAATTTAAGTATGCAATGTCGTATTTTCCCTGTAAGTGAAGGGTAATATTTGATTTCCTGCGTTCCCGTGCCACTCAGACGGTGGATTTCTGGGGTTTCAAATTGGGCGTAGATTTCGGCACCCACCGCTGAGGGGAGGTGCGGCAGGACGAGCCGGCTGCGGTACTTGTGGTGTGTCCGCGTGATGTCTGCCCGTATCCCCTGCACCGCCCGCGTCGCGACCCTGGCGGAGGGCCCCGCTCCTCTGCCTAATGAGGAGAACCCGCCGGCCTGCGTAACGAAGTCCCCTGCTGCTGCCGCCACTGGGCTCTCGAGTAAGACCACCGCCGCCCCGTAAATACCTTGCGGCTCGCCTCGCCTCGCTGCGACGCCCCGCTGGTGTGTTGATAGCGAGAGAAAGTTGATCCTCGGTTTTGGTGGAACTGGTGAGCTCGTAAGCACAACCGTGATAACGGATTGTGAGGGTGAGAAGGGGATTTATAGCGACAGCTATATCGGCCACCAGCCGAGAATTTTTAGAATTGAAACCTAGTGGGAATGCACGGCATAAAAAATACTCAACTTTCCAAAATTCAACATGACGTTATTTGAAGATCTGTTTCTGATGAACACATTTCATTCAGACACAAAATTGTATCTTCACAATTTATTGTAGTTGTAGGCGACGAATTTTTTAATTTTTTTAAAAAATGTTCGAAAGATCAAAATTTCAAGAAACATGAGACCTGCACCATTGTCTTAGACGTCATTTACGATATCTAGGGTCTAAATTTAATCAAAACATTTTGTGTCGTTTTTAGAGAAAATGGTTTACAGAAAATAAAAATTGCCTATGTTGGACACAAAATTTCGCAAAACATTCTCATGTTTTTGAAAAAATTGAACATAACATTATGACTGCTTTTCATGAACACATTTAATTAAGAACAAAATGTTTATCTTCATAATTGTAGTTTTAGGAAGACGCCAAATTTTTATCTGATTTTTTCAATTTTCGAAAAATCAGGTTTTTGAACCTACATGAGACTGGGAGGGTTTATGCAGGGGGCAGTTATGGGCAGTTATGTTGACATATTTGTATACGTCCATTTATCCAGACATCCGATTTTCTTGTTTGAAATTGCTGGGATCTCCTCTCCACTTGCGCCAATCTTAACCAACTTTCGTTCAGTATTAATAGATTTTTCTTTTGATATATGAGCGAAGTTACAGCTCAAAAGAACCGAAAACACGGATTTTACGAACGCAAATTCGAAATCGTATTGTTGCGGGGATTCCAACACTTTTCTCCCCGGTACTATTGTATAACATCTACGATAATATTTCATTGAATGTCTTATTTACGAAAAGCAAAAAATTATTACGTGTAAAACCACTGACGTCGAAAAATTATGTTTTTGTTTTTATTTTTGGCATGTTGATTACACTCCAATTTCGTTTTTTAAATCATGAGTGTATCCTCGAAAAAATAGAAGATTCTAGCGCAGAATTGAGATTAAGCGCTGTAGGGATAGAAGTAATAATTTCTTTAATTTTTAAATTCATTTATTCAGAACATTAAGTACGTTTTAAAACCAGAGATTGCATATAATTATTCAAATTTTACCTTATGTAGACTACGTACTAATGCAGTTTCGACGTGTTACAAGATTTTCTTACAGCGTTGTAGTCTCTTTTTAGGAAAAATCAAAGATAAAAGAAAATAGTTCAACACATGAACACATTTCCGAGAAACAGAAAACTCCAGCATATATCGGCAGGATCACAGATTCTCCAGACCCCTAGTGTTGTAACGCGAAGGAAACCAAGAAAACGGCCCAAAGCGACCAAAGAGATAGCTGATGTTGGTTTAAATAATGCAATACATTCCCACTGTGTTATTTATTCACCATTCAGCCGTTTCCGCCGTGATTGGATTTGCGTGGATGAGTGGATCTCCGCGAAATGGATACGCCGTGTTCCCGCGGCGCCTCCACCGCGACCGCCCCACTGGATGGGCTCTCGATGCTCCTTGGAGATAATCCAGCGGGGCGGGGCGGGGCGGGGCGGGCGGGGCGGGGCGGGGGGCGGGGCGGGGCGGGGCGAAGCGCTGCGGGCGGTGGGCGGAGACCGCCGGGGCGGCGCGCCGCGCGCGGAATATTTTAGGCAAAACGGGCGATCTTGTCGTCGTCTTCTCGCCCTGCCGCGACCTCCGGCCGCTTCTTGTTCCTCTACCACAGATCCCCTTCTCCGCCCTACGCCATTCTGTTATCTGACGCGCTCTCGCTACAACGTTGTTTGCTTTCGTTAGCGCAGCTCCCGAAGTTACTCCCGCGGTGACTTGTGTTGCCAAGCTCCCGAAATTCCCCTCCATTTTGTCTGCATTCTTCACCCGCTTTTAATTCGCTGTTCGTGCCTTATAGTTTTGTATATTTACGCCTGTGGCTCTCATTTGTTCGTTGCTCTGTCTTCGTCTTCTGTCTCCTGTAAACGTTTCATTTTAATTTGAGCTCACTTCTTTTGCTGTACGAGATAGTTTCCCCCTATCGTGCTTTTATAGTAAACGAATGCTGCCATTCGTATCTACCCTGTTTTATCATGCTGGTCAGTCAGCAGAGACTTCCGTTATCTTCCATTGCGTTTATGCCAAACAAATACATTGTTTCTCTCATCTCAGCTACCTCGTTCCAAAGAATGCTTATTACCAACCCCCTTTTCGTTATGTTTCTGCCTTCCCCATTTTAATCGCAAACACAAAATTTTGAGAACCCGACCCATACCTATGCGTTTTGTGTGCTTTGCCTACTCTCCGTGCTACTGCCATCATTCGCCTACGCTTCGTCTCCTACTCCTCGCTCCTTTCACTTGCTCTCTACTGTCGTCCGCTCTCTCCACTTCACGATGTGCTTTCCCTTATTTCTTTTCATCCATTGAGCAGCTCCATTGAGCAAATGCATTCCAGTTCCATCCATTCCAGTTCCATTGAGCAAATGCTGAGATGGCCCCTTGATTTGCTTCTGGACGTAAATGTAGCTTCACTGTGCGCACGTTTTGTTGAACTTTCCTTTTGCTTGTAATGGTAGTAGAGCTTAGGGTGAGTTTCTATTTTGTTAACAATACAGAAAAATCAAATCTGTTTGTTCCTTTACCGTTAAAAATAAGTTTTCTATAATTTGGCAACGAAAATATCTACTTTTTGAAATGTTAATCCTCGCTTTTTTAAAATTTGTTATTATTATTATTATTATTATCCTACGTTTTCTCAGCTATTTTTGCTGGTAGAAATGCTCACCTTCCCCGGAGTTGTTTTGGGGACAGGTTCGGTCACAGAAGAAGAACTTCATCTTATATCTGGACTTAAGATAGACTGGACTTATTATTTGGACTTATCTGGACTTAAGATAATATGACTTCTTATTATTATTATTATTATTATTATTATTATTATTATTATTATTGTTATTATTATTATTATTGTTATTATTATTATTCATCTCTCAACTATTAATAGTTAAATTGTTGGGAAGGGCCTCTGAAACTCAAGAAAGCGTGCGCAGATGATTTTCTCCCCCATACGTCACATACAGTTTTTGACTGTTTTTTGGCTAAATAAATAAAAAAAATCCACCACCGTTTCCCAATGCCCACCGTTTGCTTCGGTTCTTCTCTGGCTCGTCTCCCGCTGTCGTTCGTGCATTGGCCTCCCGCCTCTAGCGCGGAAGCCTCGCCTTCTCCGCGGGCGGAAGCGAGGCGCTGGGCGAGTGCGACGGCTCAGAAGCAGCGCGGGGGAAGTAAAGGGGAGAGTGCGACGGATGGAATGCGAGGGCGCTGAGATGCAGCGCGCGTTGCTCCCTTTTATTCCACAGGTTCCTCTCGAGATTTACGAGTTCAATTCAACGCACCTGCGAGGCCGTCCGTTTGCACCGAGGAAACAATATTTGAGTATTTACCTCGTTCGTACTTAATTTTACAGACTGCTGTTGCTATAAAATTGTTTATCTAAGTCTGAAATCTTGAAATATAGTAATAATTCAAATCAATATGAATAATAATTGAATATGAATAAAAAATAAGTAAATATTTTCATGTGATTATTGTATGATTAACTTTCCTTTATGCCGCAACAAAGAGAGTACGGCAAACCCATGTTGTGGTTATTTGAAAAAAGAGTGAAGATGGTTCGATAAATAATAATTTTTTAACATTAAGAGATTTTTTATTGTTTTCACGTCTGTTTCAGATATACATTATACAATATGATTACAGAAATAATTAAATTTAATTACGTTAAATTGTTGTTCAATTATAAATTCTGTTTGTGCC
The DNA here is from genome assembly GCA_964035755.1 of Teleogryllus oceanicus. Taxonomy (NCBI): domain Eukaryota; kingdom Metazoa; phylum Arthropoda; class Insecta; order Orthoptera; family Gryllidae; genus Teleogryllus; species Teleogryllus oceanicus. The sequence goes on along the minus strand of CAXIVR010000012.1, from coordinate 40,632,649 downwards.
GAATGATTCCATTTTCACTGATTGACTCATTTTTATTAAAATGTCACTGGTGGACAATACGCAATTTTAAAAGTCGATTTTTAATTAAGTAAATTTTGAATAATTTTAGCCAATGTAGTAATAATTGTAAAAATGTATAATTCTTCACAATTATTTACTGATAAATGTTCAATTCATGGTTCTCGTAAGTGTTGTTGCGAAGAATTTCTAACAATTTTCCGCATAAACTATTACGTATCTTCTAGTTTTCTTAAACATATTTCTTCATTACTTTATTAAATGCAATAATTTTAATATTTTTAGGATCTTAACTTGAATTCTTAATTTGAAAATTTTCTATTGGTTAGATATTTTAGTAAGGCTAGATGACACAGTCGCATTTGTTTATGAATTATCCCTTTACATACTGTACTGTTATAGTAAATATATTTTGAGGCATTACAAGAGAAAACATTAATAGAAAAACATATGTAGTTTTAGGTAAAGTTTTTATATTGTTTGTTCTTTTCAATTCAATACCAGAATATTTTAAAGTGCGCAGTTTGTAACACGCCAACGCCATTCAATATACTACCCATTATCGTGAATCTAAACAGTATTCGTTTGATTAACACAGTTTTTAAAAAAAACTATAGAACACAGAAAACTAATTTCGAACGAAAGTTCGTTCAGTTTTATTACAGAAGCTTGGCAGCAAATACTGAGAACAAAGTTACGCTGTGTACAGCTTTGCCTACTAAGCTATGCACTTCATAAGTAGTATGTTTCAATAACGGCCACCTTTCACGCCTATTTATCAGTAAACGACCCCCGATCCGCTTGCCGCAGCTGTCAGACCAAACGCTGGCAACATTGGTTCCCACCCGACGCATGGAACCGTCATCGCCAACGCCCCCGGTTTTCGCCAGCGAATTGCCCTGCGCCCGCTGTCTTCGCCGCGTTTGAGGCGCCATCGGAAGGCAGCGCGGAGGGCGGAGGCGGCTTCCGGATTAGCGTCACCGCGCGCGCGCCACCCGCTCGCGACTTGGCCGGCTTAGCGCGGCTCAGCGCGCTAATAAAGCAGGCTGGCGGAGGTGGCGGGGCGGAGCGGAGGTGGCGGGGCGGAGCGGAGGTGGCGGGGCGGAGCGGAGGTGGCGGGGCGGGGCGGAGCGGAGGTGGCGGGGCGGGCCGGAGCGGAGGTGGCGGGGCGGGGGTGGCGTGGTGGGGCTGGGCTGGCGGAGCAAGACATGGTGGGGCGGGGCTGGCGGAACGGGCCGCAGGAGTGGGCGGGATGTCTCAAAAATATTGGATAGTATTACCTAGATGCACATGTAGCGCTAGTGTAGCGTTACAAATGCAAGGCTGCCATATTGTAGGCAACAAGTTCCCTGGCTGTTGCTGACAGGCGTGTTGTGTCCGTACGCGACGAGAGTTGTGGGTATTTCCCATGTGAATTATTACTTTGAAGTGCTTTTATCTTACTATACAAAGATTATTATTTACGTATCAATAAAAATTTATAATGAGAGCTTTTTGGTTCTGTGACCTCAAGGCCAATATAAAGAAGCATTAGGGTTACAAGAAGCAATTTTCAATAACCTAAATGATACAACCAAAACAAGTTTCATTTAGTAAATGAGCATTTTTCATCTAATTGAAACGTACACTTTAATTTGGTCCTAGCATACCTGCACACGGAGTAAGAAAATATATTCTTTATATAAACCCGAAATATTTTATTAATTTTAAAACTTGTTCGTGTTATTAAAAATCTGACTACATAACGTGTTAAAGGGAGTAATTTACTACAGTTTAGAACATAATTTATCCACCTTTTCTGCGGGCCCCACAGTACGAGTTTTTCTGTCCAAAAATCACCGTTTTTTTGCCGCAGCATTACATAACTTTCTCTAAACTACGCATATTACTCCGTATATACGTACGTATACGAGAAAGTAAAAAGCTGTGATATTGGTAACTATCGTTCCCTGGGAGTTTGTGTACATGCCATAGCAGTGCGGAATGAGATGTTTACAAATCATGGAACATGATGTCAAAATTGGGTCGTGGTATAACGTCCTTATGAGATTTCCTAGCACATGTTCATTGTTCATTGACAACATGTGATAATACGGGAACATCGTGTATGCCCTAGAAGTTATATTTATTTTGAGCCACCCATGTTTATTAGTACTACTGGTCTAGTTTTACTAGATTTATTGGTACTACTTACTGGTCTAGTTTTTGCTGCTCTTATAATGAAAAAAATGTCTCGTTCTGTATTTAAATTCAAATTGTGCGTCTTTTGTTTAAATATTCTACAGTAATTCAGCAGAAATGAATTAGATGTGAGGAAAAATCGATTATCTCGAATGCATATTTGATAGTGTCCGTAACTTGATAATGGTATCAGTTCATTGTATTAGGCAAGATAAAGTACATTTTGATGTTTTTTTTTCACTTGTACAGAATTTTCGTAGTGGGCTCATAAGATATATGGAAAATTTCTTGATTCCTTCATTTAAGACAAAAAATTGCCGAATTGCTTACATTATTGCAAACAAGGTTATTATTATATTATGTTATTATATTATTATATTAAGTAATCTGTGACATGGCTGTAGAAATCAAAGTGTGAGTAATTAACTATTACGTTCGTGAGGAGGATATTACCAACAAGAACGGCAAAGTGTCAGATATTGAGTAACCGCCTCTGGTCTCCGCTGCTGGCGCTGGAGCAGCTCCACTGTCGAAATAACCTGCGACTTCCGTCAGTCCTTTTGATGACGAGTTGTTCCAGACTTTCTGTTCCAATAATGAACAAGACCCATTAGACTTTCACTCTCTTTCGAGGTGCATCGCTTCCATTAATGTAATAACAACACCTGCGGGTGTGAACTTTACTGCTTGATCTCCACTCGCGTGCAAGTTCTGTTGTACAGAGATAATCCACGCTAGCTCGCAGGCAGATGGGATCCCCTTTGGAGGTGTGCGTGTGTAAGTGGACACGGATTAAGGAGTGACTGTGAAACTGAAACACATTCTGGTTTTTAGAATAGAGGACCCACTCTGCCACGCCTATGAAATGCATTCACAATGATACTGAATTCAGAAGAAGAAGAAGAAGTAAATTAATGTTAGCCAACAATGTTTTTGACTCCGTCTTTTCCTTTTTCTACGTTATTCACATGTTCGTGGAGAAATAGCTGGATCACCTCCTCTGAAGATCTTAACTTCAATTCTCTAAATTCTGTGTAAAATGGGGTGGAAATTTGACACTTGCGAGTTCTGTTTTATTCTCTTTCTCATATTACACCACCGCTCCAGAACATTGGAGTAAACGTTTATTCGTGTTTATTGACAAGGATTTCACACCAGTCTCTCCACTTTCTTCACTCATTTTACCATACGGCGAATTCTAGAATAAATGTGCTAAATGATTAACTGTTTCCTGGGGTTGGTTAACATATAGTTTCATTCCCATGGAAAGGTCTTTGTAAATCTACTATCTCCCAGAGCTTCACCCAAAACTGAATCTGGTGCGCTTTCATATCCCCGTCGCGAAATCCGCTTTTCCGACCACAACTGCATCTTTAATTCAGGAACAGAAATACTACGCTCCCACAGCAACATAGTTCACCCCAACATCGCCCACCACGAGCCACACACAATCGTTTCAATATTACATTATTTATGTCATACAAAATAATTTATGCCTTATCTGCGCATTCTTGTTCGCGATTAAAAGCATATAATGCGGTCCCGGAAACACGCTAACAGCAGGCAGCTGGGGTGTGAATCGCTCGCTAGTAGATTGGCAAAAATCGGCACCGACTGCACACCTGTCGTGATAATTATTATGCCGTAATTCGCGCGGCTTTGCGCGTGAAACTGCAGAGGGAGAGTTTTTTTTATTGGTTGAAGCCCGGGAGGTGTGGCGCTCGGTGTGTGATTTTTAGGAGTTTTCGTTTCTCGTTTTTTCGCGTCCGGTGGCGAGTTTCGCGCGGTCTCTAGCGTTTTCCATGTGTACTCGTGTCAACACGACAGACGGGCTGGCGGAGCTCATAACGAGCTCTTTCCGATTGGTTTCGGACGGGCGGGCTATGTGCCTGATGACCCCGTAAGCAGCCGCTGTGGACGACTGCGGAGGATCAATACATTAGCATCGGTTTGTTAAGTTGACGCGAAATGCCATTGAGTTTCGCCTGTTGCTGATGCTTCGCCGATAGCTGCAGTAGAAAAAATTCGTTCGGTAAATATCAGAAAGTGGTAGATGTTATCCATAATGGAGAAATAGGTGAGACTGCTGGATTTTCATTGAGCGAAATACAGATATCACCGGAAAAGTAACAAAAAGGAGCACGAGAACACACAAATTGTAAAAGAAACATAGTCCTGGTTATGAAAAAGTTTACAAATATAATGATTGAGAAATAGCATTCATGCTCGCTTCATGTTCGACAATTCTTCTTAAACAAGTAAGAAAAGACATTTTTAAAATGATATGAAATATTTAACTAAAGAAAGAATCCTTTATAAAAAATTAAACTGTTGAAACGTCTGAAAAATTAAAAAAGTATTTAAATATAAAATTCATAATTTTTAACAATGTCCAGGAAATTCACTAAGTATTTGTATTCACTTTTTCGACATTCTCCAGTTAATATGCATCTTATCATAAATTTCAAATATTCACACTATTTAATTGCCAAATCGTTATATTTGTAATCAAAATGTAATGTATGTGTTAAACGTAACCTAAAATTTCACAATTGAAATGATCCATCAAAGTTCGTACGCTTCCCTTTTTTCTTCCCTTTTTCTGAGGAGCAATAATGAAATAGCCAGGACTCTCATTAACGTCATCTTTATTTCTGTAGGACGAGTCTCTTCCGCTACCCTCGAGTTCACATGCTACGGTACCAGAAGTCTTTTTTTATTCGTTCATTTGCATCTCCGCATTGTCTGCTGACCCTGAATCGCCAGTTGCTTGCAGAGCAATGTCCACTTTATGCAAAGCATACTGTTTTGCCCTCGCGTTTATTCTAGGAAATAGGATGCAACGAAATTCTCTTACTTGTGTAATCTCGAAAGTATACACTTAGTTTGATTCAACAGCCTAATAATCAGCTAGTGTTGCCTTTTACACTTTGCTGAGCGATGGGGTATTATGCAAACACAAATAGAAGTTCCATTATTTGTTAATTTTCTCTCGCTTAGACTCTTCTGTTTAACGACAGCCCATGCAATAAGCGTAATTTATTTGCAATTTCTGCAACATAGAATACGCCAAGAAATAAGTGGATTTGAAAATTTGTGATTAAAACAGTGATCATTAGAAAATGCATATTGGTGTGGAACTTAAACAGCTTTCGTGTTTCTACAGTAGGGGTTGTCCAAACGCTCAACAGAAAATAAGCCGTGTCTTGAAGAGTTTCATTTTCCAGTCCCAGTTTGACCGTGGCTAGTGAGCAATGACAGTGTGCTTCACACAGTAGCTGCTGTTATTCACAAAAACCCAATTATTACAAATAATTAAAAGTATATCCGCTGAAAAACGATAGGTCGTTGATCAAATAATCATTGAACATGGCCACTCTCCGTCTTCCACCGTACCATCCATATCTAAATCCAATAGAACTTGTTTGGGGACTTATAAAAGGGCGCGAGGCAGCAGAAACTATTGATGCATCCTTAAAAGCAAAGGAAATGTTTTGCAGAGAAGCGTTTGCACAATACAGTGCTAAACAATGGAAGAAATCCTGCGAGCATGTGTAGGGAATAGAGGCGACAAAATAATTCAGATAATGTGAAGGACCAACACATTGATGAATTGGTCATTTCTTTGGGCACTCCTGGGAGTGCGAGTTCTTCTTTTGAGGACGGGGGCAGTGATGACGAGTGGCAGTCAGCGCGATCGCTGCGTCTCGCAGTCGCCTCTCCTTCTCGCGTACGCGCTTCCCTTATCGCCGAGAGGGGAAACCTCAGATGCCGCAGGGTGGGGCAGCCTCCGAGACTTTACCAAAGGTACGTCCGCCATGATGGTTTTTTTGCGAGCGGTTCAGCTATAGCAAGGTCGCGCCTAAAATGACGAAGTGCAGAAAGACGTGAGTCGCGGCGGCAGCGCGTGAAGGAAGTGCAAGTGCTCAAAGCTCTCCCGACGTGAGGGTCATCACTCCACTCCCGCCCTTCGCCGAAAGTTCGCCCTGCGCCGACACGCGCTGCGTTTCAGCGTGCGAGCGGCGCGCGGCCTCGCGCAACCATCTACGCACCACGCACCCACTTCCTCCCCCAACGTAGGAAAGTACGTTACTTTTGCGATGGAGTTCATTATCGATCTGAGCTGTCCGGGTGACGCCGCGTCGAAGGCTGGGGTGCCGACGTTTCGACCGACATATCGCGGTCCTCTTCAGGGTTGTACTGCCATTTACAGGTTTTGTATGTATCCTCCCCGTAGAGGCATTTTAAATGGTATCGTAGGAGTTCGTTATCGTCGTCATGTTGGAACATCGCTCGAAGGCATATATTTGTATAAGATAAAGATCAATTTGTTTAAACTGCAATTGGGTGTAACCCGGAGGCAGTTAATTACAAAAAAATAGTAAATGTCATGCAACTAATATACTAAAGGTAATAATAATAGTAATAATAATGGTAATAATAATAGTAATAATAATAGTAATAATAATAGTAATAATAATAGTAATAATAATAGTAATAATAATAGTAATAATAATAATAATAATAATGCTAAAATGATAATAACAATAACAGTAATATTAAGATAAAACTGCTGATTCTTAAAACATTAAATTGCATGAAAAAGAAAAGAAACGTATATCATCTAAAGCCGCATGAGAGTGTTTATACAATAAGGATCGCATTGCACTATGCTTCACTTCACTTCACTATATCACTAAAAACATTTCCTTCATTATTTCTTTGCTCTACACTGCACGACACCTCACTTCACTGTATAACTTAAGATTCTTAGTTAACTACCTCATAAACTTAAAAATACCCTAAATTAATTTCCTAAACTGTTGAACGCTTTAAGGAAAGGGTTCAAAGGTTTTTGCAGGCAATCAATTCCACTTTCGTTCAATTTGTGGAAGAATTTCCCGACATCCGTTCTCTGAGGTCTTAAATTTATTTTGTGCCTGTGATCCCCTCTACTGATGTACGTAAGAATATATAACCGCCGTTTAATTTCTTTCCAAGCTGGATGACCGCTAGAAGCTTTATACAACGCGTAGAGTCTTGCCAAGGTTTGCCTGTTTTCGAGTGAATCCCACCCTTCTATTTTCTTGCCCCTGAAAGTAAATGCAGAATACGTCATGTTCGCTATATGTTGCTTTACTCCTTGGTAAGATTGTGGATAATAAATAAAAAATAGGGCCACCTGGGGAACACCGCTTGCTGGCCAAGGTTGGATTAATCCGATCCTCAAATACTAAATACGTACTACATATTCAATCATTTGTCTTTTATTAAACTGACAAAAGATGAATGGGACTACCGGTAGCGACAGCTCAGTGTATCACCTGATGTCACTGCAGCGCCTCTGACCGGGAGGTCTTAGGTTCGAGTTCCGACGGTGGCAGGATTGTCGACACTAGCACTTCAGCTAGGTCGAATTCAGTCGCTGTCTAGAGAAGAATTCTAGCGGCCGGCTGCTCTGATCGGTAGTTTTCCGTGGTTTCTCTGATCAACACCAGGCGAGTACCGGAGCAGTACCTAACAAACGAGCCACGGACCGCGCGCGATCTTTCCTTTTCTTTCCCTTCCTTGTTGTATCATCTCCCCTCACACACACACACTAACATGCACTACACTACCACATACTCCGGGAGAGCCGTCGGAAGCTTAGAGCTTGTCCCGGCTGGATCGGTGCCTCGCTGGTGGGAGAGTCCTGGTGAGGGGAAATCCCCACTAGCCGACGGTAGGTCGGTGCCGAATCTTGCCATCCAGCGGGGGAAGATCATTGCTATTTTCCGAGGAAAAAACCTTGCACTACACTTACGGGAATAATGACCTAAGCTATTGACGCGCCCGGAATCACCAACCAACCAACCAAAATGAATGGGATGTGTAACAGACTCTGGGTTTAAATGCACCATTTGCAGGGGGGGAATAGCTTTTCTTCGCCGCGCGTCTGAAATGCCGGCGCCGTAGGCCGTGGGCAGTGTGGTGCGGCGCGGCGTTCGCAAAAAAACAAACGAGTCACGGACGGCGCGCGATCTTTCCTTTCTCTTCCTTGTTCTATTTTCTCTCTCTTTAGACACATACACACTTACAATACCATGCACTAAACTACCACATACTCCAGGAGACGGGTCGGGAGCTTAGAGCGGGGGAAGATCACTGCCATCCAGCGGGGGAAGATCACTGCCATTTGCCGAGGGAAACATGCACAACACTTACGGGACTAATTACCTAAGCTGTTGACGCGCCCGAAATCACCAACCAGCCAATCAAAATGAATGGTACTCGGGGTTTAAATGCATCATTTGCAGGGAGTGTATAGCTTTTCTTCGCCGCGCGACTGAAATGCCGGCGCCGCCGTGGGCCGTGGGCGGTGTGGCGCGGCGCGGCGCAGTGCGGTGTCTCCGCCGGGCGGGGCGTTTGCGCAGGGCGCAGCGTCCGCGCAGAGCTTCCGCCGCCGCCGCTTGCTTCCAGGAGAGCTCATTGCGCTGCGCACACAGCGCCGCCTCCGCGCGCAAATATTGTGACAATGGATGGCGGACGCCGCCCCAAAGAGCGGCCACTCGCCCGATCGCCCGCTTACTCATCCGACTGCGCGGACGACTCTCGCTCTCTCGCCCGCGCGGCCGCGACGCCACCGCCGGCGCTCGCTAATCGCGACCGCAGAACGACAGTCTAAACAACGCGACGGATAATCATCCGACCGGAATCTACCTGCCGGATAGACAACCAATCTATCGGTCGAACAACTTTCCGGACAACAAACTTCCGGCCAACAAACATCCGCCCAACAAACCTTCCGTTCAACCAACCGTCCGTTCAACCAACCGCCGTTCAACCAACCGTCCGTTCAACCAACCCCCTGTTAACCAAGCTTCTGCGCCACCAAGCTTCTGCGCCACCAAGCTTCTGCGCCACCAAGCTTCTGCGCAAGCAACTTTCCGGTCAACCAATCTTCCTGCCCAACTGTCTGAGAACCAATCGTTTGCAAAACTCGCCGGAAAAAACGCTTGACATCGCGTCAGTCAGTCATCCACATTACTAACCAACCTTCGTCATTCCTCTCTGATCACTTACTTGATCCTGCTCTTTTTCTTAAAGATAAAGGTGACTCGTTTCTTACTCTCACACGTGAAAAAACCGTTTAGAGATGACTTTCAATCCAATGTATTCGTGGAATGAACGTCGTCCATTCCCCACTCAACTGCTCCTCTGATTTCATCTTGGATTTCATCTGTCTTTAATTAATTTTCAGGATCGCATATTTAACTGTCCGGCGTTTCATGAGAAATCTCGTCAGAGAGAGAAAAAAAATTTGACTCCTTTTTACATGTCACGTCATTTGTTGCGACCATACAATTCGTCATTACTTCTTGCTATTTTTCACTTCTTAATTTTGCTTCTGTTTAGAACTCTCTTATGATGTAGTTTCGTTGCTGGCAGAGACTTGGCCACCGTTACCTTTGTCAGGTCACAGTCCCCCAGCGCCAGCTCATTTAAAAACGCCGATCGTCCAATTAATAGGCACTTCGAGAGGTCAAGAATCTTCAGGCAAGGGAAGGGCTCTTCGACATGGAGATTCTGAAAGATCTCTAAATTTCGTCGCAGAAAATGAAAGTATGGAAATCAAGCTGCAAGTAAAAGCTTTGCCGCAATCGAAGGTATCAATGTGTATCTAAAGATTAAGTTCGTGCATTATCTTTCTGTAATTCATGATAGCAAAAAGCTTTTCTCTGCTGCATCAAGCTTTTGAAAGATTGGCGAGGTTTTGAAGAATTTAGAATTGTCGATAAAGTCTAAGATGTATAAAGATGAAAATTGTTATTGGACAAATTAAAAAAAAAGGATGTTTCAGTTGCATTCATGAATCCATTTTCTTAGCTAATTATTTTCTGGAAAATATAAATTAATAATCGAAAACCATTAAAACATCTATTTTATTCGTATAGAAAATAGTTAAACTGAAGCCCTTCTAGCACCCATGTAAGTCTAATTTATTAAAATATCCAATAATCTCTTGTTTTTTCTACCAACCATATTCTTCAGCTACAGAAGTATTTTGCGAACGCAATAATACCGATAAAAGATTTCTTATGAGAAAGTTTGCTTACGGCAATTGTGGTTCAACTTGTTTGCTGAAATGAATATCAACTTTCTTCGTATTAGTAATTTCCATACAGCATTCTACGCCAATTGGTACATGTTTCTTTTATATGTTCAGAGTGCGTTCTACTTGAATGCTGTGTATGTTTCCGGAATGTACTCTTCTGTTTACTTTTATTAAATTTATTACTTTCTGTTTGACAATATATCTTTCAGAGTACTGAAATTTACGACAGTCATCATCAATTCATTCACTATCAGTATCATCTATAGAAAATTTTATGAAGGAAAATTTAAGAATTAAGAAATTAAGAATTAGCAAAATGTTGTAAAGAAAAGAAAATAAAAATAAAATAACGGAGGATGAAATTTATCTTTAGGAAATAAGGAATTAATTCCACGAGGAATGGGACAAGTTTTACAAAGATTAAAAAAGAGTACATGATGTATTTAAGGAAGAGTATTAAAAAATTTGAGACTATAATATTTAATTAAATCGTGAATTGTAAGGAGGTTTATTTCATTATGAATTTGTTTTGGGTATAAACGAAGGTGCACGTAGAATTCTTTTAGAGAATTTGTTTTGATTTTTTTCGTGTTTCCGGGCACGTCAACTGCTTTGGTCATTCGTCCCTTAAGTGTAGTGTATTTTTTCTCTGGAGATGGCGGTGATCTTCCCCCGCTGGATGGCGAGATCCGGATCCGACCTACCGTCGGCTAGTGGGGTTTCCCCCTAACCAGGACTCTCCCACCAGCGGGGCACCGCCCCAGCGGGGACAAGCTGTAATCTCCCGACCGGTCTCTTGGAATATATTTGATAGTGTAGTGAATATTAGTGCAAGTGTGTGTGTAAGGGGAGAGGATATGACAAGGAAGAGGAAGGAAATATCTCGCGCGGTCCGTGGCCCGTTTCGTAGGGTACTGCTCCGGCATTCGCCTGGTGTTGATCGGAGAAATCACGGAAAACTAGCGATCAAAGCAGCCGGCCGCGAGAATTCTCCTCCAGACTGCGACTGAATTCGACCTAGCTGAGGAGCTAGTGTCGAAAATCCTGCCTAGGACCTCCCGGTCAGAGGCGCTGCAGTGACATTAGTTGATGCACTGAGCTACCGCTCCCAGTGGAATTTGTTTTGAATAATTTGAAGCTTCTGTGTATTTGATTCATCTGCGTTGGGACTAGCACATGTTAAGCCTTCTTGTGTTTGTGGCGTGGGTTGCAGATGGCCGCCTCCGCCGCCTCCGCCGGCGCCTCCGCCGCCGCCGCGCGCGCCTCCTGGCCCTGCTGCGCGCTCGGCGCCCTGGGCTGGGCCGCGGGCAAGACGCTCGGCAGCCCCGCCGACAAGGAGCGCCTCCTCTCGGAGCTCGACGTGAGTCCACACCCCCGTGCTCTATCGCCTGCCTCTTCCACACTCAACCCGTAGTTTTGTCTCATTCGCTCACCTCAACGTCCGCATTAACTCTCCGTTAGTGTGGCACGGTCTCTGAGACTGGGCCTATCAAAAATCTTATCTGTATATTTAAAAAAATAAGGTATTCTGCCATGGCTTCGTTTAGAGCTTCTACTGAACCGATTGTTGTATTTTTTCCTTTAAATGAAAGAATGTGATCCCTAGATATGTTATCAGATATTGTTTGTGTTGATTCACCAACATTTACGGTGTAAATTAATTAATTAAATATTTCTTTAATAGTACGCCTATCAGTAGTCAATTGTCTCTTCCAAAGGCTGGTGTTTCAAAACGATATATATATATATATATATATATATATATATATATATATATATATATATATATATGAGTCGATAGATATGTCTACGCTGCTTCATGGTGGCGCTGCTTGATGTTTTGTTTTGATTGTTGAGATTTGTTTACAATTCGTCAAGGTTTTGTTTCAGTGTAATTATGGCATTGTGGCGTTGACAGTTTGCATGTATTTGCATTTGTGGTGTATTTTGTAGAGAACATTCGGACTGTGGGTTTTGCTCGGTTGTACTGAAGTAGTGATGGTATTTACAGGTAATGTCGAATTGTGAATCGTTGCCCACGCGCCCCAAAAGACGCAAATGTACATTAACTGGACGCAGGGAAAAAGAAAGTCAGCGTAAGTGTCGTGATAGTGAGGTCATTTCGTTTTCTGCTGGGTCGTTGTCTATGAAATGTCAGTTTTGTTTTGTTTTGTACTTTGCATGTGAGAGAAATTATGCAAACGAGTTTACTCTGTGTTGCTTAAATGGGAAAATCAGTTTACCTTCCAGAAATATGCCAAAAGAAATCAAAATTGTTTATAGGACATGATGACACATCAAAAAACTTTAGAAATAATAACCGTCAGTATAATAGTGCTCTTTCTTTTATGTCTTTTGGCACCGATATTGCATTGCTACCTGGTCATGGGCCATACATGTTCAAAAGTTTGGGAACTCACATCACAGAATATCTTCGTTATACCCTGAAAATCCAAACAATGTAACGTATTGTGTTGTTATTACTATTTATATTGTTATTACTATTGTAATTATTGTTATTTATCTGCCGCCGGGTCATACCCAATTGCAGTTCAAATAAATGTATGTATGACCGCTTGAGTGCGGAAGTTGAACATTCTTGTACCTCCTGCAGTTTTGAATTCGCAAGTACATGAGTTATTGATGTTTGAAAAGTGATCGTTGTGACAAGACACCGCGACACGGTCCCTGAGACCGGGCACACTCTTCGTGTTGTGATCGTTGTGAGTGAACTGGTAATTTATACAAATTTATTGGACTCTATTTTCGGTGATTTTTTTGAACTCTACATTGAATTATGATTATTATTTATTGTTAAATAACGAGAAAACAACAAAACAAAATTCCAGTGTAGAAAGTGCAAGATATTCATGTGCCTTCAACACATTGAAGTGTTGGGCACAGACTGTGAGTCTATTTCGTAAATATCGTGACATTATTACTAGTTATGGCAACCAATATGTTTCACCTAACACTTTTACAAAACAGAAACAATGTAACGTTTGAATCACAATTTTTTGGGGCTCTTGATATATTCTGACTTTAATTGTGATCACTGTTTCTAATTCGTTTATATTTTTGTCTATGTTATTTTTTTTGGTCATTTTTTCTTGAGTGTTTAATAATTGTTAGTGTATGGTCTTTGTGATATCTTATAGATTGTTACCGTTCCCATTTTATTATGCATAGGAAACTCGAATACCCGGTCCCCTATGTGTAATCATAATAATATAATATAATAATCATAGTATTGCAAACGCAATGCACATTTATGTGCAGAATTAAGCTACCTCATTTCCCTCGTTAGAAGTTTTTCTCGGTATTTGGGAAGTCAAATATTTCTATGAACGGTTGAATTACAATATTTATGCGATAACCACCCTGAATTCCTTACAAAACTTGACCGAGAGTTGTAAAATCAACATTTTGCCTTCACTCATAGCCCGCTAGTATATAATGCTTATGCATATAAGGCATACTAGTGGGCTATGCTTCATTAATAATTTTTCTTAAGGAAACTAGAATAAGGCTTTTGACTCATTTTAATTTTCGATAAAATATATCTCCTTTAAAATATTTCAATTTATGTTCGTAAACTGTTCACTTTATTCAAAGCAATATTCACTCTTAAAATATCCATTATAATATTATTCATTCCATATAAAAAAGAGTTTGTATCTTTTTACCGTGTTCATTAAGCTCAACACTGAAATATTTTCTCCTGAACTGTTTGTGTTGTGCAGTTCTGTAAAGAAGGATGAGAAATGATAGAGAATTGAAATTTCGTTGCCGTTTCTTGTCATGTTTTTCTAGCAAATTAAAAAATATATTTTTTATTTAAAATTCTTATCTTGTGAAAGATTTCTGTAAGAATTATGTTACAATTTTAAACATAATTATTTTTCATGTTACTGTTTTGATTATGATGAGAAATACACTTATCATTTGTTTTTCGAAGGTAATCTTAAGCGTTCGTTAAAAAAAAAATTCAGTTTATAATTAGGTTGAGTAATTATTATATTGTTTCAAAGTTTAATCGTGTAAACTCATAAATGTATTTTCATGTGTTGAAATTTTATTTCATACTCCATTTCTTTGATGCCTAGCTTTGTTTAAATAAATTCTTACAGTATCTGGCATTGGACTAGCCAATGAATCATAGTAATGGCTCGACGCCGTTAGATCCCGGGGTTCCTAGCCGGTCACCCAATCAGGAACCCGCGAGTCTCGAATTCGCGTAACCTTCGTGACTTCACGGAGCGTAGTAAACGAATTCGGCTAGCGGCGCAGGCATCTTCTGACCGTACTATTGAAAAACACATTATCAGTTTCCCACCAGAAGACGGAGATGCGTCGAATGACACCTCATATGTCTCGATTGGTGCAAGGGAAATGGTCCAACCGTGAGTGACGGATCCGCACACAAGCACACTCGCAGTTACTCAAATACTGCGTAGGGATTGGGCACAATTGAAATTAGGCACGTAACGACTTTTTGTGTGGATGTGAACTGGAATTTTTGTCAACGGTTTAATAGTTTAGTGGTTCAAACAGTGTTCACATATTTAACAAACAAGAGAAAGTTGATAAATGTTAGCAACTCGACGTCATAAAAATCAGAAAATACCACTTTTCATATTTGCACCACACTGCAAACCCTACCGTTTCATGAAACACTTTCAAGTTGTTTCTCATTTTATTAATTTGAGTAAATGTACCTGATTTAAGTTAATAATTTTAAACGTGATTTTTTAAAATTTTAAACACTTAACGTTTTATTGTAGATCATTGCAAAGGTGTTGGTAATGAATATGTGAATTTTGTATTACTGCAATATTTTCTTTCGAAAAAATACGTTTGCACAAATGTAATTCTTAAATTTCGCATTATTTTATTTTTTTAATTAACAAAACATATCAAATCTAGTCTGATCATCGACTTTATTGACAAAGAGCTCTTACGGTTGCCTTGAGTGCCTCCTGCGTTTGGGGGGAGGTTCGATTCAGCACTTGTATATGATGTCTGCCAATAAAATGAATGGTCAGACAATATTATTCTCGGTAATTTTATTCCACGTTGACTTTATCAACCCGATATTTACTTTTATTCTAGAAGATTTCATATCGCTCTTCCGTTAGAACGTATAAAACTCGGGGCAACTACTACATTCCACGTTATTTTCGGAACTCATACATGCCAGGAATTAATTACAATATTAATTTTGGTGCACAGTTTCGGGTGGTCTTTTTCATACGAGAGCTGTATTGTCTTCCTTTCTGCAATATTTATTAGAATAGTTCACAAAGCAGAACTTTCGCGAATTCTAGCTTTGTAGAGAATATTTGTAAAGTTTTGAAAGTAGTTTTTGTGCCCATGAGCTGTATGCTGACAGTGGCATCATAAATAGGAAACACGCGTACAAACATTGCATTGCAAATGTTGCATCACCTGAGGAAAGATTACAGTAGTTTGCGATTTTCGTGGGGCTGCATACAATGAACGAAAGTGTGCCACGACATTATTTTTCGCTGATTTGCAAAATGAGAAAAAGTAATTTTTCAATCAAACTTGTGTACCTATTAAACTCCATACATTGTAGTAAGATACTATTCAATATGAAGAATTGCATTGTAAATCAGATACTACGAAACATGAAGAGGTGAATTACAGAAGTAAAGAAACACACCATTACCTGAAAAAGAAATATTATCATTGTTTAATTTCAATTTGCCATTTTATTTATTACAAATAGCTACTTAAAACGATATCTCATTTATCTAAAATTAAGACACTGGAACAAAATTGAAGAGAATACTTTATTATTTTTTTTATAAAATGAACTGATATTTTTTCACAAGAGGTGATTGCGAATTCCAAACGACAGCTGCAGGTTGAACACCCGACTCCTAAACGTAACGAATTTTATTATTCATATTGCTATCTGTTCTTTGCTCTCGTCAATATTGGAACCATTTGATAATGAATCCAAATATGAAATCGTTTCGCGTTCATTTACATGCTGAGCCCGCGCGTGCGTGGGGCGGCGTCCGGCGCTCAACAAAGGACGTGCTCCCGCGTGGGTTGAGAGGGGGGGTTGGGCGGCGCCGCGGGAGGCATTTAGCGGGAGCGTGGGCTCCAGCGGCGCGGGCGGCGCCCGGCCCCACGCCACGCCACGCCACGCCACGCCACGCCACGCCACGCCACGCCACGCCACGCCACGCCACGCCACGCCACGCCACGCTACGCCCCGCCTCGCTACTGTCCCGTCACGCGAGACGGCGTGGCGTGGTATGGCGTGGCGTGGCGGGGCGTAGCGGGGCGTAGCGTGACGAGGCGAGGCGTGGCATAGCGTGGCGTGGTGGGGCGTAGCTGGCGTGGCGTAGCGTGGCCACGCCAGCCCACCACGCCACGCTATGCCACGCCACGCCACGCTATGCCACGCCTCGCCTCGTCACGCTACGCCCCGCCCCGCCCCGCCCCGCCCCGCCACGCCTCGCCGCCTCGCCGCCTCGCCGCCTCGCGCCGCGTAATACCAGCGGCCTCCGCCGGGACGCCGCGCCGCGCCGCGCCGCGCCGCGCCGCCTGCGTGCTCATCAAACAGCCTCTCCGGCGCGGCGCCCGATTGACGAGCGCACGCACCGCACGCACCGCCAACCGCGCCCTACGCGGCGCCCACGCCCACCACGCCGGCACAACAACGCCCTCGCCGCCCGGGGGAACATTTCGAGGATCTCCGCTCGGAGGATATCGTCTGGCCCGCACCGCCAATCCCGCCGACTTGACTCTTTCAGCCCCACACCGCCACGCCGGTAAGGGTAGTTGCTCATGGCGACACCACCACCCACAGAATCAAAGGGTACCCCCAACTTCCCCTAAAACAAGTGACATATGAGTGGTTATATTATAATTTTAACATAAAATAATATTTTTGAAAGGTTTTCTAGTTTCCGTTCTATCACCCACACCCCTCTAGAGCAGAAAACGCGTTTTTATAATTTTAATTATTTTCGCCAACTCAACACTATTTTATCTCACTGAAAAATATAATAAATAAGACGACAATTTATACTATTAGAAAAATATTTTTTTAGATCAGCATTCAAACTCAAAGTATTTTTGAAAAAAAATAACAGAAAATATTTTTTATTTTTTTAGAGTTTTTCGACAACTGAGCTTCAGTTGAAAAATTAAAAACCATTTTCCCGCCTTTAAATCACCTTGAATATACTTTAAAAATGACTGCAACAGTTTTGTGCACCTATTTGACTTTTTATTAGACATTGTATATATTGTTGAAGCACCCAGTAATATTTTGAGTTTGGAATTTAATTACAAATTATTATTATTTTAAATCTTTCTAATCCTTTGTAAATAATACGCTAAGGAAAGACGATGCTTTTTGTCAGAACATGAGCAAAATTCGGTCACAAATGAAGGATACGTGGGGGACATTTGTGGAAGGAGAACAGGTTGAACCCGGATTTGCCAGTCCTGTTCTCCTGGGTCTTTCAACCCAGGCACTAAAATATCTTAAACCTTCATCTCAGAACACTTGTGAATTTTTCAACATTTTTTTTAAATTGCTGGGCCATAGTTTAAAAAGTAAGACTTTTGTAGACAAGTATTTGGCTGTCTGATAGAAGAGGTTCGGTTCGATCAAGAGAAAGGTCATAAAATGGCGTCTGAAACTCTGTATAGGACGCGGAAGGTAGCAGGTGCTTCGGACGCGGCGTTTGTGACGTCCCAGGAAAAATTAACCCGCTAAATCCATTAATACACACTAGCCGCATGTTCACACTAATAACATCCATTCTGATTGCCCGTACCAACAAGGTAGCCAGGGAGGAAATTAACGAAGGGGTTGTTCCCCGAAGAAAGTTTGGTGTCTTCCGATGGAAAGGTATTAATCTGTCTCTTCCAGGAACGCAATTAATCCAGATACATTATTTAAGTTTCCTGCACCTTGAAATGCTCAATTTAAAGGAAACCAACTCAAGGACATATGAATTAAAAACTTTACCAGGAACGTACTTCCCTAAGATTCACACTGCTGTGTAAGCAACAATAACCTTGGTCTCCTTCCTCCCGAGAAAGTACTAAATCGCACCCTGAAATGTGCCAAACACCGTCCGTACCGTCAGCTATTCCCGCCAAACCCTATCATACAACTCAAACTAAAGAACATACCCACGTATTTCCAATAATGCAATCAACTTTTCCGTGTTTGTATTTAGACAGCCGTTCTTTCCCGATTAACGGATCCCGTTATCTTGTCTGGATATGAACTGATACTAATCGCTATTCGAACCTCCCAGAGAGAGCTTGTCAAAACTCTCGCCTTGCGAAATGTATTCGTACACTTTATTATGAAAAAAGAATCAGAGTTACGTATTGTTTTTTCGAATTATATTTGAATTGAGACGTTGATACTATAAGCTTTGTGCATGTAGTTTATGAGTAATAGCATTTTGTTCTGGTGTAAACTTACGTAAACGTATGAAGATGATTTCATGAAGCAATTGCATTATTTTATACTGTCAACACTTAAAATACAATACGATTTCTGTCAACAAGTAACGCTTCTGAGCTAAATAAACAGAAAAAAATAATTTAACAGGTAGAGTGCCCTGGTGATGTCAGGTGTATCTATAGCGTAAAGTAAACAGTAGACGGTCATCTTCCCTTCGCCGTCGCTGGAACTCAAACACCACCACGCCCCCGCTGGGCACCGCCTTGCTCACACCCTCAGCCAGCGCCCATCGCAAACATCCCCAGCTAAGCCTTGGCCCCCGTGGCTCATTTCCTACAACATGCCACATGAATAAAGCAGCGGTAATCATGTACACGTCATGTAGCACGTCATACACAGTTTTAACTATTTTTTTGACGTAAAATAAATAAATAAAAAATCTCTCCTTCAAACTTCTTGTCTTTTAGCGACCACAGTACAGCTCCAGATTTGCACATTTTCATACAATTATGGTTTATTTCAGAGTTAAGGAAGATTAATTTTTTTCTCTCATGATAAAAAAAATGTCGACTTTGAGTGTGAGAAGTATTCACCGAGGAGAATTCTGAGTTTACAGAGGTAAATGGTTAGAAATGATCGTTTATTACAGGTATTCCATTTTTTTCTTTTGAAAGAAGTGTCTTCTTCATCACACTCCCATTTCTTGTCTGTATGATATACATCAAATTGCAAATCATAACACAACGAAATGCACAAAAATTACTTGCAGATAAAAACACCGCATAAAAATATTTTCGTAAATTCCTCGATTTCCAACTGTCGAAAATGCTTTTCTCTTTGAGCTAGTTTTTAACTTTCATTGTCGAGCAATGTTTGCTGAATTCAGTATATAATGAGAGTTTTTAAGAACTTACATTTCTGCAGGGCTGCAGAAATGTAAGTTACTCTTCTTCTCCCCCCCCCTCTCTCTCTCTCTCTCTCTTTCTCTTTCTCTTTCTCTCTTTCTCTCTTTCGGCTTCTTGTGCTTTCTTCTTCCCCTATCGAACCCGGTGGGAACACCTGGAGTGTTAAGGAAAGGTGGCGGTCATTTCGGATTTACAAGGCGCCGTCGATTCAAAACTCCGTAAACTCGCCACAAGTGGAGAGGAAAATGGAAGACACTCAGAACCCAGTCGGTCCTGTTTAGTTCTTCCGGTGTTCCTAGCTATAGATCACTAAGATTACTGTCGAGTAAATATGAGTCGAATGAGTTTGGAAGTCCGCTCGCGTTCGAGAGTCTTCGCTCACCTCCGGATCAACCGCCCTTGCCTGTTTGCTCAGAAAACCCTTAGTGGCTAAGGTACTAGTTCCAGGCACGGACCGGGAGCAGTAGCTCAGTGCATCAACTGATGTCACTGCAGCGCCTCTCACCGGGAGGTCCTAGTTCCCACTCCCCACGGCGGCAGGATTTTTGACGCTAGCTTTTCAGCTAGGTCGAATTCAGTCGCCGTCTGGAGGAGAATTCTAGCGGCCGGCTGCTCTAATCGGTAGTTTTCCGTGGTTACTCCGATCTAAACCAGGCGAATGCCGGAGTAGTACTCTACCAAACGGGCCACGGATCGCGTGCGATCTGTCCATCCTCTTCCTTGTCCTATCCTCTTGCTTACACACACACAAACACCTATACTTACATGCACTACACTACCACATATTCCGGGAGGCCGGTCGGGAGCTTAGAACTTGTCCCGGCTGGGGCGGTGCACCGCTGGTGCGAGAGTCCTGGTTAGGGAGAAACCCCACTACCCGACGGTAGGTCGGCGTCCGATCTCGCCATCCAGCGGGGAAGGATCACCGCGCATATCCCGAGAAAAAACATGCACTACACTAACGGGACTAATTAGCAAAGCAGTTGACGTGCCCGGAAACACGAAAAAATCCAATCCAATCCAGGCACGGTGTACCCATCTGCCTTGGCGCAGAACCCTGTTGAATGCGTAACGAACGCTTGCTGGGGGTAGGTGAATCACCCGTCATGCACAAGAGCGACGGAGCGGGCTCTGCCGCGTAGCGATGCGCTGGCTCGGAACCGCCCCCTCGTGCAGACGGCGCGGCGCCGCCACCTACAGGCGATGTCGTCCTCTGGGGACGGCGGACTCGCTCCTTCCGCCCCGACGCCTGCCCATTGTACGTGCGGAAAGCGAGACCCGACGACGACCGCGAGGTAGCGGGGCGGGCAGCGCGCGCTGTGGGCGGAAGGGCATGCGCACCGCCATTGCGGTTCCAATGAGGCACCGCGCCCACGGCGAAGCACAAACACGCGACCGGGGGAGTTGGCACAGGGCATCAACTGATGTCACTGCTGTGTATCTGACGGGGGGGGGGGCCTTAAGTTCGAGTCCCGACTGTGGCAGGATTTCCGACACTGGATGGATAGCTGGGTCGAATTCAGTCGCTGACTGGAGGAGAATTCTAGCGACCGGCTCTCTGATCGGTAGTTTTTCGAGGTTTCTCCGATAAATACCCGGCGAATGCCCTACCAAACGGGCCACGTACTGCGCGCAATCTTTCCTTCCCATTTCTTGTCATATCCTCATCCCTTTTACACACTTACACTTAAACGCACTACATCGCCACACATGCCGAGAGCTTAGAAATTGTCCTGGCTGGAGATTTGCCGCGCTAGTGGGAGATATCTGATTTGGAGTAAACCCCGTATGCGGACGGTAGATCGGCGCCGAATCTCGTCGTCCAGCTGGGGAATATCACCGCCACATCCAGCACTTAAAAGATCATGCCATACTCCTACGGGACTAATGACCTTAGCAGTTGATGCACCCGGAATCACCAATCAATCAAAACGAACATCCTTGCCCGTGCAGCGCCCTTGCTGCGCACCGATAGCGAGTGGGTGGGAGAAGGCTCAATGAAGGGGAAGAGGTTGAAGCACCGACGGCAGGGTTCAAACAGAAGCACTTCCGAGCTCTCATTCCATTTCATTGCAGCTCGTTCTATCTCTTCCTATCTCGTTAAATTTTCTCCTTCCATGGGTCTCCCCCTTGGGCACGTCACTTAATTCGATTTTTTTCGTTCTTCGTTGGAAGAACGGAAGTGATGTGATGTGGATGATGATAATAATGAGTTCGATGAGGGATGGCTGTGATTAATAAGGATTAACGCAACTAAAATGGAATGAAAGCAATGTCTATGCGTTAACCACGTGAAAGTATGATGCGAACTTGCTTCGCCCACCACACAATCCACTTGAAAAGTGCGGGGATTGAATGTGTTTGAACTCCATTCACTAAGGTGGAAGGCGAGCGTTGTGACCGCTACAAAAAGAGTCGCCTCGATTCTAGTAATCTGACATGGTGAAGAATGTTTTTCCTAAACCCCCCAAAAATGCATAATTGCAACTGGAAAATTTCGTATCGATTTTTTCAATCTTGTTAATATATGTTGTGATATATTAAATATTTTAACGGAATATTCAACATAAATGTGTTGATACAGTAAACCATTTAAAGACGTTAAAACTCGGATGCGAAAAGAAATGCGTAATACTACGTATATACAAATAGAACATATGGTGGCCATGTTTTTGTTGACGAAAATCAAACGTAAAATTACGACAAGCATCTCAGAAGTCATAAATAATCGAGACTGAAGGGAACGATAAATAATAGACAGAGTGTACTTTTGCTTAAGATTGAATATAGTCATAATTTGGACCTTTTATGCGGTGAAATTTATATATTCCATGCGGTGAAATTTCTTCTTAACGTCATCGAAAGCTGCATCTCAACAAACAGCACTGGAAACATGTCGTGAAGTCAAAATCACGAAATATTTGCAAATAACTATTATTGAGATATTTTAATGGCCTTCAAAAATTAATTAAATTATCATACTTAAAAGGGCATACCAAGAATTAATTTAATGAGCTCCATGTATGTACCACATTTAAGATGAAAGTCAAAATTGAAATACTATTTGGTTTTCCATTAAATGTTATAAATATTTTATTGAAAAGGGCTGATTTATCAGATAACTAAAACCCATAAACCAATCATTTTTAAATAGAATACATTTTCAGAACGCACCCGATCAATACCAAATTGGTCGCCGACTCTCACATAAGTGTTTTTCAAGCGCGGAAGTATTTAGTGTGATGGTCATTAACAGGAATTATTGAAAAATTAAATATGGTTGCGAACGTTTTCCCCCCTCTCTCTCTCTCTCTCTCTATCTCTTTCTCTGCGTACGTTTTCCCCCCTCTCTCTCTCTCTCTCTCTATCTCTTTCTCTCTCTCTCTTTTTCTCTCTCTTTCTTTTTCTCTCTCTCTCTTTCTTTTCTCTCTCTCTCTCTTTCTTTTCTCTCTCTCTCTCTTTCTTTTTCTCTCTCTCTCTCTTTCTTTTTCTCTCTCTCTCTTTTCTTTTTCTCTCTCTCTCTCTTTTCTTTTCTCTCTCTCTCTCTTTCTTTTTCTCTCTCTCTCTCTCTTTCTCTTTTCTCTCTCTCTCTTTCTTTTTTTCTCTCTCTCTCTCTCTTTCTTTTTTCTCTCTCTCGCACTCGCTCTCTCGCTGTCTTCGGCACAGCAGAAGACGGACACAAATACAACTATGCCCGAGGCGGGACTCGAACCCGCGACCCTTCGGTTTGATATCGCTACGACACTACTGCCTTAGCGATCCCAGCCTCCGAATTGGCAATATTATCTTTGTATTTGAATCTGTTGTATTTTTAAGACTGGTGGAATTTACAGTGTTACAGGTTTTCTTTTCACAAGACAATCTAACACTTACTATTGTCAGTCTTTTTCCTTCCGTTTATTATCTTTATTTTTTAACTACTCTGTCTCTCTCTGTCTCTCTCTCCTCTCTCTCTCTCTCTCCCTCTCTCTCTCCTCTCTCTCTCTCCTCTCTCTCTCCTCTCTCTCTCTCCTCTCCTCTCTCTCTCCCTCTCTCCCTCTCTCTCTCCCTCTCTCTCCCTCTCTCTCTCTCTCTCTCTCTCTCTCTCTCCCTCTCTCTCTCCCTCCTCTCTCCCTCTCCTCCCTCTCTCTCTCCCTCTCTCTCTCCTCCCTCCTCCTCTCTCTCCCTCTCTCTCTCCCTCTCTCTCTCCCTCTCTCTCTCCCTCTCTCTCTCCCTCTCTCTCTCCCTCTCTCTCTCCCTCTCTCTCTCTCCCTCTCTCTCTCTCCCTCACACACACACACAACATTGTTCTTACACTTATGATCAATCTCCATTACTTCGCAGAATACGTTTGGCAACTGTAGCGTCACGTTAACAGCCCTGCGTGGGAGGAGGATGCGGAAGGTTCGCATACCTGAGAGCTGAATAGCTTAGGCGCCACGGCGTTGGTGTGCAGATATTCTTAGACCTGGTGAACGCCGGCCTTCCTTGGACTGACACGTGGCAGTATGCAAACCTCCCTTCCACGCTCAACGGTGGTCACGTGACGAGCCGGCGAGTATAAAATGTGCCGACTCGCTCATGTTTTGTACTTGGAAACGTCGCGCATTGCGCAAACTTTGCGGCCAAGCTGAAACGTGTTTGTGCGTTGCACGGGTGACTGAAGTCACAGGAGTGGCACAGCAGAAGCGTACACTCGAGGCGGGGCTTCTTTAGTAAATGTGGTGTATCCACAGAACTGTGCCATCGCGGCGGGCAGTACCGGAAAGTGTGTACGGAGCATTTAATTTTTTTATTTGTACATTTTTGTAAATAAAACGTATATACTTTTAAATGTCTGTGTGCTTTTATCCATGGCGACACTAAACAAATATTTATATTTATATTATTATTGTTATTATTATTATTATCATTATTATTATTGATACTCTCTCAATTAATCAAATTGGTACGTTTTATTTGTTCGACCATCGCTTAGATGCATAATAACAATTACTCAACAATGAAAAACTGGACAAAGAAATCATTCGTAGAGAATTTTTACTAAAGAAGGAACAATCCACATTATGACAATCTTAACATCAATACTACTAATATTGCCAATTAAGATAAACGCTACGCATAATCGCGATGCAATACATATGTGCATGCAAAAAACAAGGACGACGGCGTTTCGGAGCGCAATATAATTTTCACCACTGCTCTCGGCAGCAGCCCACCCCCTCGTTCGCGCCGTGCAGCTCCCACAACTCCCGGCGGGTTTCGTTAACGCGCCGCTCGCGAGCTCGCCTCCATAAGCGCTGTCCAAAGGAGGCGGCCCGCGCGCGGCAGATGTTTTCGTGCATTCGACGCGAACGCTAGTTACGCACGTATTTAAATCGTCTCCCGGAGGAAAATCTGAGCTCGCCAGCTGTTTGACTTAGAGCTTTCATGGGAACTGAGATCGGAATCACGTGGTCGTCAGTTTGTTTAGTTCCAAACTTTAACGCTTTGGGGGTGAAACTTTTATTTGTGTAGGTACACATATTGCGGTAAATGGGGGGGGGGGATTCTACTACTTCGCGAATGGTAGCCATGTATGGCGCGCTAAGCGACATCACGATGCACTTATTTTTGCTCAATATAACCTTTGCAATATTATCTGCAACACTATTTAATTTGTGTCACAGATATTAATGATTGGAGTAGTAAATTAAGTATCTCTGAACCTTTGCGATGAATTCACAAAAATATGACATTAGCATTAAGACAGTTATGTAATTTTGAATCAACCATACCGGGAGCGGTGGCTCAGTGCATCAACTGATGTCACTGCATCACTTCTGATCGGGAGGTCCAAAGTTCGAGGCCCGACGGCGGCAGGATTTTCGACATTAGCTTTCTATCTAGGTCGAATTCAGTCGTTGTCAAGAGGCGAATTCTAGCGCCCGGCTGCTCTGATCGGTTGTTTTCCGTGGTTTCTCCGATCAACACCAGGTGAATGCCGGAGCAGTTCCCTACCAAACGGGCCACGGACAGCGCGCGATCTTTCATTTCTCTTCTTTGTCTTATCCACACCTCTTACACACACAGACACACTTACACTAACATGCACTACTCTACCGCAGATGCCGGGAAACCGGTCGGGGGCTTAAAACTTGTCCCGGCTGGGCGCTGCCCCGATGGTGGGAGATACCTGGTTGAGGAAAACCCCGCTAGCCGACGGTAGGTCGGCACCGGATCTCGCCATCCAGCAGGGAAAGATCACAGCCATCTCCCGAAGGAAAACATGCACAACACTTACAGGACTAATGACCTAAACCGTTGACGCGCCCGCAATCACTAACCAATCAATCAATCAATCAATCAACCATAAATTTCATAGAATATCTTTGAATCTTTTCTTAATGTATTATGACGTAACTTGCATCTCTGAATAATTTAAAAAAGCAATTTTCATATTTTAATAGTGTAAGTCAGTATTTGTTTAAAAATCATGTGACATCAATAATTATTTTTACAACAATAACAATGATAAAAAATAAGAATAAAATTGGAATTACATTGTAGTTTACTAATTTTGTCATGTAAAAAAAATAAAATAGACGCTTACAGAAGTAGAAACCTTTAAATACCGTAATTTTGAATAATTCAGAAACTCCTGACGTTTTGAAATGCATGCGTCAAAAACTCTTTCGTACGATTTGCATACGTTATTTTGTAGTATGAATTCAAAAAACCGTACAAATATTATGCTTTTGGCATCGCTCTTAATCTGCGAGGTAGGAGCCACATTGAATCATGAGTGTTGTAATATTGGTCGGGGTGACAATTCTTTGAACTCATTTTTAATTACTAAAATGCCATTGTTACACAGTAACAAGGTCACATCTTGGATACATTTTCTGTGCGGAACATTTTTCTGGCGTAACTACTTCTCCAACAAGGTGACAGGATTGTGATAATTACATATTAATTTGAAATTATGCTCTTAATAAAATGATAGTTGTAAAAATGTACAAAAGAGCTCTAAAAAGTACTACCGTAATTGAAATATAAAATGTAAAATACAGTGAAAGATTATTTTAGAGGGTCTTACAGGTAGTGGAATTTTAAACAGGTTTTTTAGAATAACACCTTTTCATTCTCATTATTTTAGCTACTCGTGATATGTGAAAATTATATTTATAGAAAATGAATTTAAAATGTCATTTTGTAAAAAGGCTATTTCCAGAGTTGGGTTCTATAGTTACATTTTATGCTCCCATTTAAACAGGTTCTCATCCGGAAACATTTTCTTTATTTAAGATTCTTTAATAAGTGGGTATCTGTTATTTAACGTCGAGACGACCTACGTGGGTTTTCTTTTATTCCATCAACATTCTTTCAAGGTAAGTCAAAGGTGAAAGCTGAAAGGTTGAAGTTCTTTGTGAGTGGTTCATACAACTCTCAGAAACATTTGAAAGAGCTCCGACCTGAATTGAAAAAGTAATGGTCGAGTATTATAGCAGACGCAATTCTTCAAAACGTGTAATTACGACTTGTGCACCAAATAGCAATTTTTTGATGCGTTTTCCGTACATTTGTGCAGTTTTAATTCTTTTAAGGAAAAACTCAACCGGGAAAATACCTCACTGATTCCAAATTTGTTGGGCAAATCTATATAGAAAAGAAAGTATCGGGCAAATGAGAATGTTCACAAATTCTTAAATATATAAATTAATAATTTAAATTTTAATGGAATACTTCTGTGGAACCTCGACCGGGAAACTTTCAATTTAAACATTCTTTATCGTATCTGCTATTGGTAAAAACATCTAAATTCGTTTTTCACAACCTAATCTTAATATTAATTTTTCCAAAGTAAAATGAATATTCTCACAAAAAATTAACCCTATTTTGTCGTGAAATCAATATATATTTATTTGAATTATAACAAGATTGTGAAAATGGATTATGTACCCTAGTACTTGCAATTTTTTCAAAACGTTAAGGATTGGAATACGTGCAGAGATATTTTCCTGTGGAGATTCTTAGTTAAGATGAATATAGACTCCCCCCATCCATGATTGCAATCTGTATGTGGGCTACTTCTCCTAGGCCTTATGTAGGCTTAGGTACAGCATTTCACTTACAAAGCAATGTCATTTAAAATAGGGATAGAAGAAAGGATTCTCAATAATGATCACCACAATCTCCACAAACTTAAAATAATTTGAAGAAATTAACCTAAACTAAACATTTTGGTAAATTTCGTAAGTATTGTCCCACTGCCAAAAGACTAACATGTGATTTTGTGTATTTCACTAAATAGAATGCAAATATGATTCCAAAATTTTTCTGCCCAATAAGTTGAACACGCAATTTGACACGTGTTCCCCGAGGCGCTAACTTGCGCCGCTATTCGACGGATTGAACGTTCTGCGTTGGTAGGGACCTTCCTGCCCTCGCTCTCGCTACGAGTTTTGCGTTTCCGCCCGCATGTTGTATAATAAACCTCCCTCACTTTTAGGATAATTTCTTTTAAAGTGAATATAATTGTATTGGTCTTTACTTTTACTACCACACGTATTTCAATAAATCTACATTAAAATAAAATAAGTTATGTGCGTAAAATGAGTGAAAAATATATCTCCCCTTTTACCGGTCACTCTCAAGGTCATACATTTAAGACATTATTATTATTTTTTTAAAATAAATACGGTATTTCACCACGTCCTTTTGAAATATTCGCGACGCCACATATATTCGAAAAGGTGGAATATTGAATTGATGAATAATTTCCAATGTTGCCAAAATAGAACCATTCAAAAGGTTCATTTCATTAACTATAACCAACAAACTTTAAGAACCCAATACCAAATAATTTAATATTTACCTTTCTTAATATAACACCACAAGTCACCAAGAACAGAAGCAAATATATACCTTCTTAATAACGGATTTACATGTTTATATTTGGCGATAGGAAAAAACGGATTCTGGCTTCGTTAGGAGTTAGGAAGAGGGGAGCGCTATTCCCCGTTTCAATTAGATTCTCAATTAAATATAAATAATTGTATAAGTATATTTTCTCGCTCCATTAATTACGATTGGAAATTTTCTATGTTAATGAAAATAACAATTTACGTAAAATTAAATGCATTTTATATCGTGTGATATGTAAATTGCGGAACAAATGAAAAATGCATTGATGAAGAGAATTCTCTCACCCCTGGTAATTTTTTAAAATATTTTCTAAAGCTGGTCAATGACATAAATGCAGGGCAGACAAATTATTACACTGTTATAAATTACATAGCTCTTAATACAAGCACTTTACACAATTACGGGATTAATGTGATTCACAATGCGCTTGACATATTTGAATGGGATTAATTTTTATGATTATTTCCGAAAATGTACTGTTGGAAATATTTTTTCTCTGGCTTGCTTACCGTAGATTTATTTGCCATGAATAATTGTTCTTTTATAAGTAAAAAAATAAAAACTTCCGTGGTTTTGCTTAGTTATCATCACAAGTATGAAAAATAGAGAAAAAAAACTTCATTATAATAGCAGCCGTGTTTGCTGCTCCTTGAAGTAACTACCACTGAAGTCACTACTTACTATCGATTACCAGTATTTACAAGCTACAAGCTGTAACGGAAATACTAGTTCGGGGCCTGGCGGTTTGAAGCTGGTTTCCAGAATGAAGTTGTTGTAACATTCAGACTAATAAAAATGGCAAAGGGCTGTATTTCTGCAAAACTCGTAGTTAGCATTATAATATATAAATACATTGTGTTTTACTTTGTTATTGATACAATTGTGTATATCTCATCCAGAGTTAAAATTAAATTGATTACTTTCCGAAATATTAACTATCAAACTAGTTTAATTTTGTATTTTGACGATGAAGAAACATGTTATCTATTTTCTCTCAAACAAACTGTATTGGCTTCTTTATTTAAACCTGCGCGTTCCACATCCTGGGTACTGCATTTAACATGTGAATTGTCAGTGTATTGTCAATGGATAGGAAGTGAATTGCGACTACTAAGGCTAAAATTAATTTTAGCCTTACACACCAGTGCTAATATTTTAGTTGGCATTGTTCCATAGTTTCTCACCCCCTCTCCGACAGTAACTTCATACATTTTTCAGGAGATATCTGAATTCGATAAACTTATTCTTTTTCAGGAACGATTTTTCTGGGAAAACAGAAAAGTTTCATTTGTCACAATCGCACCTTTAATTAAACCTTTCATCACAAACGGTGTTCCTATTTTACACCCACAAGTGCAGCTGCCCCGTCACCAAAGGTTTTCGCGCACAAAAAGGCAATGAGGCTGTCGCACAGAACTGTGCATCGAATTCTCTCACCCGGCTGTCACAACAGGTTGTATGAGATCTCGGCGAACGATACGTACAATATTCGGGAAAACGACTGACTCGTCTTTGAGATACGGTTGGACAAAAAGACAATTTTCAATATTTGACGCATAAGATCTGTATAATCAGTTCATATGTGGTGGTGGGATAAATTAATGGGTGGCATAATAAATATTCTGGGGTTTGAAAAATGTTTTGTTTTGTTGAAGTTGAGTTTAATGTATCAGAGTTTTTTCGTGGATTACATGGGTAGAAGATTTCCATTGCTCAATTTATCAATTGTAAAGATTAAGTGCTTTTAAAACTGCCTTAAACTAAATTAACTTTATGGTGAATTTTGAATGAATTGAAAATATTTCTTTTTAATTGGTTATTTAAGGTCGCATCAACATCTTAGGTCATTAGCGACCACTATTGCTGTTAACGGTATGGTACTACGAAGATAAGACGATATGATGATAAGGGGTGAAAGGACGAACACAAATACAACCATGCCCGAGGCGGGAGTCGAACCCGCGACCCTTCGGTCCGAGATCACTACGACACTACTGCCTTAGCGATCTCGGCCACCGGGCCGACTTGAAAATAGTCTGTAAATGACCGTAACTGTTAATTGAATTAATGCTTAATCCGTAAAAATGAATGCAAATATAAATAAATTCCCTTTGTAAATGTCTTATATTTTCCTATATTTTCTTTGGGAGCTGATACAGTGTAACTGCAATAATTCGATATTCGTTCTCGAAGAAAAATTTACAATTTAGAATTTTGAATATACTCATTAACAGTTTCGAACAATTCCATTCTTATCCATCATTTTTTGAACAAATAAATCCTACAGAAGTGGATATTTCAACCGAACAAATTAGAAATCTTTATTGCCGCAGCTGGCGTCATTTTAAAATGGATCACTTAGTAAATGTGAATATTAAGCATTAAAGTTATTTCCCTCGAAGTGCTATGTTTAAAAAATATAGACAAGTATTTGTTAGGACAAGACTTAAAGAAATCAGTTTTGAGCGCGGAGAAAACCATTTGGGAGCACTGGGCGAAGTGGGCGGCTTGGCGCGGCGGGTGGCTGATGCCGAGCGACGACTGCGGCGCTTCCTATCGACAGCGATGCCAGCGCCACCTGTTGCTGCTCGCCGTTCCGCGGCCGCCTCCGCCATCCCGCCCGCAGCGACGCCTGCCTGCCCGGCACCTCCACTCCCCCCCCATTCCCGATGCTCAACCTCCACCCCCACCCCTGCACCCTCTCCGCACTGCGTTCGGAACAACCGCCACTGCTGCTGCTGCCGCTGCTTCCGCCCCTACTCGTACTCCGCCGCGCACCCCGCCACTCACCGACGCCGCACAACGCACCACCCTCCCCACACGCTCCCGCCACACGCTCCCGCCACACGCTCCCGCCACACGCTCCCGCCACGCTCCCGCCACACGCTCCCGCACACGCTCCCCGCCACACGCTCCCCGCCACACGCTCTGCCGCCCACACCCCGCCGCCAGCACCCCGCCGCCAGCACACCGCCACCCGCTCATCGCCCCCGCTCACCGCCACACCCGCTCACCGCCACACCCGCACACCGCCACACCCGCACACCGCCACACCCGCACACCGCCACACCCGCACACCGCCACACCCGCACACCGCCACACCCGCACACCGCCACACCCGCACACCGCCACACCCGCACACCGCCACACCCGCACACCGCCACACCCCACCGCCCCCCCCGCCCCCCACCCCCCCTTGCCCCCCCCCACAGTATCTTACTCCCATCCGTCACCACCCCTGCCGTGGGCTCTCTTCCCCCGACGCAACCCCAAGCTGTCGGCGCGCGTCCGTGCCTTCTGCCGCCGCCGGAGGATCGTTGGATGAAGTGTTCGCCGCTGGCCCATCGCCGCCACTTTCGGCGCTGTTCGCAGGCGATTCGTATTGGCAGAGGTGTCGCACCGCTCCGTCGCAGGGGTGACACTCGAGCTGGTTTGTGACTTTCCAGCGAAAATGTTGCTCTATTTTGTTTCACGTACGGTGATCGTCGAGCGAGTCCATCACTGGATGAGGCACGTAGGCAACCCGCATGTCCTCGCTGTTTTGCGGGAAAAGTCTCTCCAATTATTATGTGCCTGCTGTATTTTGAAAATTGCTTTGATTGGGTTACGTCTTAAAGTAAAATACTGAATTAACAGTTATAAGTTGCCAGAATCAGAAAAAAATGCTTAAAATAAAAACCACAAAAAATGTTTTACTAAAAAGTAGCTCTCACACCGCAGATGAAAAACAAAGAATATACTCTCATGTAACATTGCAATAAATTTAGGATTTTGACAAAAACAGACTTCACGCATCCTGCTATAACCTTATTTAGTACAAGGTACTTTACATACCAAAAAATGTAATTCTATAACGCAACACGTGAGTAATAAATATTTAATGACGGACGGCCTCTATTGGAACCCTTCTCTCGCATGACGTCATCTGCGTAGTAAGCAGTGACGCACTTAGAATTCAATCGGTATGCGCAGTGTGAGAGTTGGCGGAACGAAAAATCAAATATCTGCATTTTTCTGCCGAAATTAAAACTTTATCATTCTTTTCAAATTATTCCTGGATGTCCCGCGAAACCATAGAAACCTCTCAAATGCAAGGAGACAATACAGTTTTCTTTCAATTTCTACGACCACTGTAAATTTACTAATAATATGCCGACTATTTACTGAGTTTGTGTGAGTATTTGGCGTGGGCATCAACTGATGACACTCCTAGGAGGTCCTAGGGTTTCGAGCCCGGACAGTGGCAGGATTTTCGACACTAGCTAGATAACTATGCTAAATTCAGTCTCTGCCTGGAGAAGAATTCCCTGAACAGAAGTACGCGACCCAGAAAAACCTTCTTGTCGAACAGGCAGAAATAAATTTTTAAAAAAAGTACGTGATTGCCGGAGCAGTACCCTAACAAACGGGCCACGGGCCGCACGCGAACTTTCCTTCCTCTTTCTTATCCTGTTCTCACCCCTAAATTACACACACACACACACACACACACACACACATGCACTACATTACCACACATGCCGGGAGATTGGTCGGGGGTTTAGAGCTTGTCCCGGCTAGAAAGGTGTCTCGTTAATGGGAGATACGTAAACTCGGTAGACGACGGTAGGACAGCTCCGGATTTCACCATCCAGCGGGGGAAGATCACCACCACCTCCCGAAGGCAACATCATGCACTACACTTACTAATGACAGTAGTTGACGCGCCCAGAATCATTAATCAATCAATCGATCGATACACATCACGCCAAAAGTTACTTTCCCGTACACATCAGATTACGTACGGGAAACCCAGTACGGAGTATATTATTTCCACCAACGACGCGTTTATTCAATATTATTCAATGTTGTTAGCTTCCAGTGATCTTACAGTTTACAGACAAATTGGACAATAAACTTACAGAAAGGCTGTGAACAAAAATATTTAGGTTCCGAAAACGCTTTTGTTTCACATTTGTCTTCTTAACAACAATTTTTATCAAGACTAACATTTTTTTTCAAAGAAAGAAATTAATTTTTAGTCCCAGGCGTTTTATGGTGGAAATTATGTTCATTCTATTTCATTGTTAACGGCAAAGTACCACGAGAGAGATTCTATATTTTTTTAAATTCAACGTAAATTGAGCCAAAATGTATTGCAATTACATCATTATATTGTAAACATTTTATTTCTTGGGACTTCAAAAAAGTTATGTTATATATCAAACAATGGATTTTTATTTAATACATAAATTTACTAATAGACATATTCATTCAACTATCTTTAGTTCATAGTAGTTCATTTAAATCAGTCATGCATCACCTTTACTCTAAAGGCATGATTTTTATAGATTTATGTTTAATCCTATTTAAAGATGTTATCCATGAAACAATATGAAAAAAATATTTCAATGCAATGAATATGAAGAAGTCGTGGCAATAATCGTAGAGCAATTATATATGGCATTGCAAGTTACCTTTGCATGTATGGTATTAAAATGCAATGACATAATTACTAAAACAATAACTGACCTTAAAAGGATTTCAAAATGTAAACATTCACATCTATTATTACATGAAATTTAATTGCAAAGATACAAAATATATTTCCAAGTTTTCTTCATATCATCAATAAATTTTGATAGTTTAAATCACAAAATGTAAGGGTGATATTCATCATGTTCACTTACTCGGTGATTCAAAAGTTGGAAAATGAGAACAAATATTTCAGAGTAACGTAATTATTCTCTCAAAAACGAAATTTGTTGCAAGTGCTCAAAACAAAAATTAGAACCAAACGTTGAACTTACATGTGTGCATGACCTAGTAAGAAACTGCATATGAATACAATACCAGTATGTCTTGTGGAGTGTTCTAACAATTTGTCAAAGCGGTGTTCGCTAGAACGAGAAAGAAATTCCAGATCGCGATGGCTTGTTTCCGCAAGAAAATTGTAGTTCCTTTATGTCGCACGCATGGCGAAACGCAGGAAAGAGAGAAGGGGCCCTTTTCCGGAGGAAATGAAAGCAGGATCGAAAGCCACTCGGGTGTTCTCCACGATTGGCTGGGCGCCCTGCGGGAGCCGGCCTGCCATCTCGCGGCGAAGCCCAGGAAACCGGGGTCACGGATGATTGAAGTCGCTATCAAGAACCGAATTGCGACAGACGTAAAATAAAACTGCGACCAGGGCTGCAGTCCACCGCACTGTAACGATTGGTCAACCGCTTACGAAAGACTGGAGCGATGAGAGAAAAATGGCGCGAACGTTTGTTTCATATCGCCACCGCTTGGAGTAAGTTTCGTATTTCCTTCGGAAGACAAAAGGGTATTGCTCTATGGAAGCTGGAGAGATAACGATTGTGTTTACGTCGCTTTAGCACTGAGTTGTGATTGGGTGTTGAGCTTTTTGCAAAAATATTGACAAACGCGTCGAGTGGGCTCTGTATTTTATGACGAAAATATTTTTGCTGGTCGTTTTTGATAAGTGTTCAATCGTTTCTGGTAAACCCTCCGAGATCCTTCAATATGCATTATAGAGACTGTTGTAGCTATTTCCAGAAAGGGGTTAAATTCTATACTTTTAGCTGAGAAATTGTTGTAAGAAATAAGAGCTTAACTGGAAAACCGTTTCAAACATTATTCTCAGCAAATAAGCAGAACTATTTATTACCAGAAACTCGCTATCGATAAAATAATTTTGATTTCATAAAATGGCTAACTGAAGAACGATAAATAAAACACGGAATGAAGGGAACTTCGCCATAAAGCGTACGTGATTTTATTAGTCGATGATAATGAATGTGATGATTAAATGTCGATGCATGTGTAGACTCTGATGCAGTGGAAATAGAATAACTCGAAGTAAAACTACTGGGAGGGCCATAAATTTCATACTACATGGCGTGTATTCGAAACGCTGTACATTCAAGGTGAGATCTATGGCGTTTTCCATTGAATAATGATACGATACTTTCCACATTCCTTCAATTTTTCACCGGAAAGATGATTGCGTGCTTGTCGAAATTCTACGAGTCGCCCTAAATAGAACTGCTTCTTCAGAGCAGTTTTAGTACCTAAGTAACTCTATCTCGAATAGTGAATGATCTTGCCAATAGAGAATGATATAACGATATGATTCGTTGGCTAGTGATGATAGATGTAAAATGTGTATATAATCAGATAGTGATGATGCAGTGGTGGGATGTAGGCAAGGGAAACGATTTAAACCCGAGAAGCTCATGAGCGACGGAGGTAGACAAATAGGACACAAAGTGACAGTAATTGGTACCTCGATGCTCAGAGGTGAAGGACAAGCATGCTTTGTGTAGCCCGGGATTTTCCTCTGAGCTGTGGTCGCTGTGCCACTGGTCGCGAAAGTTGATCCCACACTTTATTTTGTTTTCAGGATCTGACTCTTATCTGGGAAAATAATGTAAAATATTTCATTGATTTCTTTTGAGTGACTTTGAGAAAGTGATTGATTGCTGAGGAAGGAAAAGGATCATGATTATAAACTATGATCAAAAAATGATGGTAGGAATGACAAAAAACCGAACTCTCCAAAAACATGAATTTCACTTGGAAAAAACGAGATTTGAACTAATGAACCCAGATTTGGAAAGGTACCGTCGAGATGATTACGTTGTCGATCACTCTAATTAAGTAGCTAGTGAACTATTCCCTAACCCACGGGGATTCGCTTGCTCAGAGGAAACGGAAGAACCCCATCGAAAACCTGGCTTGAATTCATGTTGTTAACAAAAATATCAATTTTGAAACGAGTCTTACACAAGGCCCTACGGATTGAAATCTAGTACATTTGCT
Organism: Teleogryllus oceanicus; assembly: GCA_964035755.1. NCBI lineage: Eukaryota > Metazoa > Arthropoda > Insecta > Orthoptera > Gryllidae > Teleogryllus > Teleogryllus oceanicus. The sequence continues at coordinate 40,596,291 of CAXIVR010000012.1, read as the reverse complement.
ACGCTGCGAGTCGCCCCTATAAAGCTATCAATGTTTATTATAATACTCGCTACCGTAGACTTTTCGGAAATATTCGAGGTTTATAGTTTGAAGAATGGGTGATAGATGATTATGAAAATTATAATTTGAAGATGATGTTGCAAAACAGGAATAAAATCCTGGGAACACACCTAGAGAACCTGCCTCAAACTCACAAATCTCACCTGGATAGTCCAACGTTCGAACTCCCGCACCCATGTTTCCTAGCTGAGAAGTCTGACCACTACACCACGAATTGCCCCCCTCCGACTACGACAGCAAGGAACCGCGTGAAGCAGGCCATTCTCTTACTTCCCGACTGGTAACGACGTGTGTGTTAGTGTAGTACATTCAAGTGTAAGTGTGTGTAAGGGGGACAGGCTAAGTCACGAAAGACCGGGAGCGGTAGCTCAGTGCATCAACTGATGTCAATGCAGCGCCTCTGACCGGAAGGTCCTAGATTCGAGCCCCGACGGCGGCAGGATTTTTGAGCTAGCTTTTCAGCTAGGACAAATTCGGTCGCTGTCTGTAGGGGAATTCTAGAGACCGACTGCTCTGATCGGTAGTTTTCCATGGTATCTCCGATCAACTCCAGGTGAATGCCGGAGCAGTACCCTCCCAAACGTACCACGGACTGCGCGCGATCTTTCCTTCCTCTTCCTTGTCATCTTCTCTCCCCTTACACACATACACTAGCATGCACTACATTACCACGTATTCCGGGAGGCCGGTCGGTAGCTTAGAGTATGTCCCGGCTGGGGCGGTGCCCCGTCGCTGGTGGGAGAGTCCTGGTTTGGGGGAAACCCCGTTAGTCGATGTAGGTCGGTGCCGGATCTCGCCATCCAGCGGAGGATTGTCACCGCCGTAACCCGAGCATAAAACATGCACGACACTAACGGAACTAATGACCTAAGCTATTTTACGTGCCCGGAATTACTAACCAACCAACCAACCAACCAACCAACCAACCAACCAAGACACGGAAGAGGAAGTTGAGAGTACACCAGGAGTCGGCGTGCGAAGGTGTCTGGCTAGTGAACGAACGGCTGACCCGTCGATTGGTTTGGTTTTTTCGTTTTTCCGAGTGCGTCAACTGCTCTGGACATTAGTCCCGTTAGTGTAGTGCATGTTTTTCTCGGGAGATGTCGGTGATCTTCCCCCGCTGGATGGCGAGATCCGGCGCCGACCCACCGTCGGCTAGTGGGGTTTCCCCCTAACCAGGACTCTCCCACCAGCGGGGCACCGCCCCAGCCGAGACAAGCTCTAAGCTCCCGACCGGCCTCCCGGAATATGTGGTAGTGTAGTGCATGTTAGTGTAAGTGTGTGTGTGTGTGTGTGTAAGGGGAGAGGTTGGGACAAGGGAAAGGAAGGAAAGATCGCGTGCGGTCCGTGGCCCATTTGGTAGGGTACTGTTCCGGCATTCGCCTGGTGTTGATCGGTGAAACCACGGAAAACTACCGATCAGAGCAGCCGGCCGCTAAAATTGTCCTCCAGACAGCGACTGAATTCGATCTAACTGAAAAGCTAATGTCGAAAATCCCGCCGCCGTGGGGAGTGGGAACCTAGGACCTCCCGGTCAGAGGCGCTGCAGTGACATCAGTTGATGCACTGAGCTACCGCTCCCGGTTGACCCGTCGAGGTCCGCAAGTCGCGGAACAAACCGACAGCAGCCCCTCAGGGGCGGGAGCCCCATCAGCCCCGTAGATTACCATTTAATTGCCCGCGCGGCGCGCCGTCAGCGGGTTCGCTCGTCACTCATCCATAAGCAATGCGGCACCTGTCCGCTAATTGGCCAACTTTTCTTATTTGTCGGTCGATCTGCAAGAGGCAGCTGGGCGGCGCGGGCGGCGCCGAGTCGATTATCGATGTCGCAAATGGGCTGCGGTCGCGAGGGAGGATTTTAGATGGAACTCTCGCCCGCGGGCGCGCTACGGGAGATGATTGCACCGGTAGCTGTTCTCATTAAACTGGTTAACACTTTGATAGCTTCTGAATGGATTTAAACTTGATGGGCTAGGAACTTATCATTCACGTTAGAGTAAAATAACTTTCTTATTTATATATTTGTTTTTGCGGAAAGGGCGTTCAAAAACTGTTTATAGAAGAAAGATATTGTTGAAAATAAATAATGTTATTTCTTAAGAAATACCATTCAAATAGTTTCCTTTAGTTCCATTTCAAGATTCGCTTTAATTCACTAATATTTGTTTAAATCGACTAGTACTTTCCCGTTCCCCCTCATATGTTGTATTCTAATTTCCAAAATTACTCATTTTAAGTTATTGGGTTTAACCTGCATGTAAATGGAAGTTAGTTTGTTTTGGGAATATTTTATGCAAATCTTTCCCTACTTATTCGAAAAATAAATTGCTAAATGAGACATACAACGTAATACTTGCGTATGTGGCCATATGCACTCAATCACGCACGATAGTAGTCAGTCTACTATTAAAGTATTTTTGAATATTAATTATTATTAGTCCAGCATCTTAATATGATGTATCAATGACGAAATACTCAATTATTAACACGGAATTTAATGTCAGATCAAATGGATTCTTCTTCATACGCCTGGATCAATAGTATTATCACGTGTCTGATTTCATGATAACTACCAGGAGCGGTAGCTCAGTGCATCAACTGATGTCACTGCAGCGCCCCTGTCCTGGAGGTCCTAGGTTCGAGTCCTGACGGTGACAGGATTTTCGACACTAGCTTTTCAGCTAGGTCGAATTCAGTCGCTGCCTGGAGGAGAATTCTAGCGGCCGGCTACTCTGATCGGTAGTTTTCCGTGGTTTCTCCGATCAACACCTGGCGAATGCCGGAGCATTACCCTACCAAACGGGCCACGGACCGCGCGCGATCTGTCCTTCCTCTTCCTTGTCCTATCCCCTCCCCCTTCCATACACACACTTACACTAACATGCACTACACTACCACATATTCCGGGAGGCCGGTCGGGAGCTTAGAACTGATCATCTAGCGGATCTCGCCATCCAGCGGGGTAATATCACCGCTAACTCCCGAGGGTAAAAACATGCACTACACTAACGGGACTAATGGTCAAAGCAGTTGTCGCGTCGGGAAACCCGATAAATCTAAACCAAACCAATCGCGATAACTCAATGACATTATAGGAGTCCAAAAGTATTAGTTGCCAAATGAAAAATCAATCAGTTCATATCTTTTTTACTCAGTATGTATTCACATAAATAATTTGAACACAATTGTTCACTTCTCACACAACTCAAAACACTAATTAACAAACACAAAGTTGTCATGGCTCAATCTTTATGGTCCAGCTGAAGAACATAATTAATCAACAAATTGTATGACTTTTAATGTGAATCTTAATAATCTATCACATTTTCTGAACACAGGGTAAAGCTGGTGGTTATGAATAAAATACGGTAACACATTCCAAATAAGTAAATAAAAATACATCTGAAATATAACGTCCACCATTTATCACTCTTGAAGGTCCCTTGTACCTTGAGAGGGTCCAAACTCCCGTCTTCATTAATACATTAATATCGTTAAAAAAATTAGAATAACATAATCCAACAAGTAAAATATTATCATTAAAAGAATACGACAGTAATTTAGATTAACAGATGTGTGCCTTCTCAAGTCTCGTGACAAGAGACCGGATTTTATGTAATTACATTTTTTGTCTTCCTACTTACCGTTCTGAAATTTGTAATCTTGGCGAATCGGCTCCGTTCTAACACAATATTCAATTTTTTCGTTACATATTTTTACATAGTTGGTACTACATTACGTATTTTACATATTTAGGTATTTTCACGAAATATTTATTATGTTAATTTTCTTCAATTTTTATTACATATTTTTTATGAGAAAATATATTTATTTTAAATCAGCATTTTCCGCTCTACATTATTACTGCGGGCTGTCTCCTGCAGGTACCCCATGTGTAGACGCGTGATGTTCTCACAGTCCCTTTAGTGTCTGCTTCAGTCATCTCAGGGGCGGGAAGTGCGCGTAAGCGACTGAGATCATTTTCACCTTTAGGTGTGAGAAGTATCACTGACATCGCGGATCGTGACTTTCAACCTTCCTTGTGGAGAAACATTGGCGATCGCCAAGTGTAACATTCAATGAGTGCGCATCACGTTGCAGTGATGTTTGCTGGTCGTAGATATCGCTAGTTTGTACGAGGTCTTCTATTGCATCTAACCTGGCTGCGAAACTACAGTCCTGAATAGCAATCGATGAATCTTTTAGTGCTGATAGAAAAAATGTATCGTGCAAAGTGTGCAAGCTCTCCAAATGAGTTTTAAGACGTTTATATTATTTTTAAAATTTCTTTAGGAAATTGTTTCTCAATGTAATTTCGTTTTACATAAGTAAATGTGTTTCAAAATTAGTGAATTTGGATATTACATATTTTACCCGATTTTACATATTTGTTACATATTTATCTGATTTTACATATTTGTTACATATTCTCACTGTTTTCATTACATATTTATGTACATGTTTTGACTTTTCATACTACATATTTTTCCGGTCTCCACTCATGACTCTATTATAACATTCGTCCGTTTATACGTGTGTGCCTGTCGGGGCGATGGCGCGGTGCACGAGGCGCGGCCAGGTCCGTGGCCGGTGGACGGTCGCGAGAGGTGTGGCGAGCCGCGAGGGCTTTGTGCCGACCTCTCATATCCGGAGGATGTGGTCGCGCGGAGCGCCACTGTCGCTTCGCGGACGCGGGCGCTTCACGTGCAACTGTAGCAAAGGCCGCGCACACAGCTCTCGAATGCTCTCGCCGGGCGAGACTGAATGCGATAACTCGGCATCTAAACCAGAATCAATTTGCCGTACGTTTGTTTTACTACAATTTTCCCTGCAACATGTCTCCTCCAATACACTGTGTTTTTATTAAATAGTGCCTTTTTAAAACAAATAAATCAATCACCAATTCTATGGAAATAACGTGTTGAAAATATAGTAGGAATGACCTAGTGAGTTATTAAATAATGTTTTAAGAGAATGTATAAACATTATTTTAAGATTTATTTCGCATACTCATTTTTAAAATCTTGTTCATATTGGTATAACACATTTTATTTAGTGCGTAATTAAATAAAGTTTGAAAATATAACATTTTGCTCATTATGTTATTTTACACATTGTTTGAAAAGCTTATCGCATTTTCAATCTAACTAATCGCTCAAATAGCGAAGGGAATTTAAAAAGTGGATGCGTAATTTGTAAATTCGCGTACATGGAGTGCAACCTATGACACACTTGAAAGCTCGCAACTCTGGGTCAATTGTTCATGCTAATAAAGTCGACGTAATGAGTGTTATGAAGCTCGTTTGTCTAATTATTCATGAAACGTATTTATCCAAAAACTAGCAGTTTTTTTTCGAAACAGTTATTGCGATAAAGTACTCTCTTCTCGTGAACCATGCACTAATTTTAGTGTATAAAATTGAACAATATTACAGACCATAAAATTCTTGAAAATAGAATTCATTTGACCAATACTTAACCCTTCTTTCCTTCCAATCGTTATTTTAGCAATTACTTAGAAATTAAAGCAATCTAAAATATATTTAGTCATGAAACGCCTCTCAGCTACGTGTTAAAGACGAATTCTAGCGACCTGATTGCTAGTTTTCCCTGGTATCTTCGAACAGCAGCGAGCAAATTCTGGAGAGTTTCCTAACAAACAGGTCACGGGAACCATGCGCGATATGTCTTTCCTCTTCCTTGTTACATCTCACTCTTACTTACACACACACACTTACTTGCACAATACTACCATACATGTCTCGGCTGTGGCGGTGCCCTGCTAGCGGGAGATACCGTGTTGGGGAAACCGCGCAAGCCCACGTGTAGGTAAGCGCCGGATCTTTCCATTTATCGGAGGAAGATCACCGCCACCATCCGCGATATAAATGCACTACACTTACGGAACTATTCACCCTGGCTGTTGACGCTCCCGAAATCCCTATTCAATCGGTCGTTCCATTGTAGATGCCTACCGGGAGCAGTAGCTCAGTGCATCAACTGATGCCACTGCAGCGCCTCTGACCGGGAGGTCCTAGGTTCGAGTCCTGACGGCGACAGGATTTTCGACACCAGCTCTTCAGCTGGGTCGAATTCAGTCGCTGCCTGGAGGAGAATTCTATCGACTGGCTGCTCTGATGGGTAGTTTCCCGTGGTTTCTCCGATCAACACCAGGCGAATGCCGGGGCAGTACCCTACCAAACGGGCCACGGACCGCGCGCGATCTTTCCTTCCTCTTCCTTATCCTATCCTCTCCCCCTTACCCACACACTTACACTAACATGCACTACACTAACACATATTCCGGGAGACCGGTCGGAAACTTAGAGCTTGTCCCGGCTGGAGCGGTGGGAGAGTCCTGGTGAGGGGGAAACCCCACTAGCCGACGGTAGGACGGCGCCGGATCGCGCCATCCAGCGGGGGAAGATCCCCGCCATCTCCCGAGAAGAAACATGCACTACATTTACGGGAATAATGACCAAAGCCGTAGACACGCCCGGAAACACGACCAAATCAGCCAATCAATAAATGAATCAAATTTGGATGCGTCCGTTAGCTCTCTGCGAAGAGGCTGGAGGGGACGCGGTTCAATGGCACGTCATCGGTCGCTGCGCCGCGCCTTTGCACTTTGCATAACTCCCCTCCGCTACCCCGCCCACCGCGCCCGCTCCGCCCGCCCCACCCGCCGCCACCGGCTGCAGCTTGCTTTGACTTCGTTACCCGCGCCCAATCGGATAACGCAGGTGGCCAAACAAGATTTCTACCCTCCGCGTATTTTTAGCAGCGCCGTTTGCGGGTCCGTTGCTGGCGGTGGGGCGAGCCGCTTCCGGAGCGCCGAGGGCGGTCGGGGGAGGGGGCAGGGGGTGGTCGACGCCAGGAGCAGCGCTCCTGCGGGAAACCATGAAAGAACGATTGCCCGTGCGTTCCTTGTCCTGGGCAAATTCTCATGGATTATTCAAATCTGTGTTGACACGCATACCGCATTGCAATACGTTTTCTGAGTATTTGTCTCACTTATTTACATTGTACGTATATATTTCGAAATGAGTGTTATTTATTGTGAAAATGTTTAATGTTTACATTCATTTAACTATGTTTTATTTCCATTCTTCATTTAATTAGAGTACAGATTTAGATTATCACAAACACATAGATTTAGCAACATTTAATTTCTAAATAGGCTCCTTCTCTTAAATATAATTTAGAGAAGTTACCTGAATTGGTTTCTTTGATAAACACTTATATGTATTGCAATGAAAAGTATCTTAACGAATCCTCGTTTATATTGTGAATCGATGTAAATACAATATTTGCATGAGAAAAAGTAATGTCTGAGTTCTTCTGTTAATAAGCCTGTATTTTATAGTTCGTGTTCAATATTACAGCAAATAACCATTAAATCTATAACTTGTTTCTTTCTGTTGTGTGCTAACCTTTCTGCAGATGGCATAATATCAGAGGACATTTAAAATCCACAATTACTGCACAGACCTTCAGCTCCTTGCTGCGCCGGACTGAACCTCGACAATACATTGCGACTATCTTAGTGGCCGGCATTTTCATGTTTAAAAGGTTGATTTGTGCTTTGCAAGTTAATTTTATTAGTATTACGGCCAATTTAATCCCTTGCGGGCAAAGGCTTCCTGTCGATTCATGAACAGCTGTAGAGCATGCAGCAGACCCGACACTGTTCTGGTCTGGACTGACCAAGTTGAAGTTGATAAAATTTCATTAAACCTTTGAGCACTGTTTATATACATATACACTTGATGTTTTTCCAGGGTAGGGTTTTCAAAGGGTTGTCATTCACTGACAAGACAATTTGCGATAACAGCTAGTTCATAGTAAACGTAATTGGTAAACATATTGCTGTTGCATGACTTGTGAGTTTTTGCGCATAGAAAGTTACATGAAAGGAATCAATTAAAATATTTGTTTATACTTCTGCTTCATTACAAAATTAGTTTTAATTATTTAAACTGAAAAATCAAACCGTAACTATTCACTTAAATGTCTGCAAGGGAGCATAAAAATTCATTGCGTTTCACCAAAGTACTCCTCCAGAATATTTTAGAGTAAAATGGCTACAAAATGTGGCAATCAATTTATCTTGTCGAAAGGAATCAAATAAGATATTTGTTTCCTTATTTAAAAAAATTAAAGTTCCCTGCGTTTTCGCTATTTAAAGAATCAAAATTTCCTTCTTTAAAGCAATTTTTTAGAAGATTCAAGATAGAACCGTAGAAAAGTAGTGTATGCAATTATTTACGCTTTATGACATGTTTTGAAAACGAGCGACGAAAAATATTATAAACGAGTTGCATACGCTATTTTTTTGTATAACAGCATTATAAATTTACAAGAGAATCAAACTTAATTTCGCGAAACAACTTTCTTCTGACGCCTCCGGTGCTTGACATCTGTGCGAGGAAACGATGGTCTGCTGTTCCGTTCACCCCTACCTCCTCAAGCTTTTCTCGCTGTGATTAGCTAAATGTGTGTAGACGCAATCATTCGCGACGTAAAATTTTGATTTTTTGATTTTGATGCTTTGATTGATTGATTTTTTTCGTGTTGTCGGGCACGTCAACTGCTTCGGTCACTTGTCTCGTTAGTGTAGTGTATGTTTTTCTCGGGAGATGGCGGTGATCTTTCCCCGCTGGATGGCGAGATCTGGCGCCGACCTATTTAAGGGCTAGTGAGGTTTCCTCTTAACCAGGACTCTCCCACGAGCGGGGCACCGCCCCAGCCGGGACAAACTCTGAGCTCCCGACCGGCCTCTCGGAATATGAGGTAGTGTTGTCCATGTTAGCGTAGGTGTATGATGATAAGGGGAGAGGATAGGACAAGGAAGAGGAAGGACAGATCGCGCGCGGTCCGTGGCCCGTTTGTGAGGGTACTGCTCTGTTATTCGCCTGGTTTTGATCGGAGAAACCACGGAAAACTACCAATCAGAGCCGCCGGCCACTAGAATTCTCCTCCAGACCGCGTCTGAATTCGACCTAGCTGAAAAGCTGCTGGCGAAAATCCTGCCGCTGTCAGGACTCGAACCTAGGACCTCCCGGTCAGAGGCGCCGCAGTAAAATGCTGGGCCGTAAAATACCTAATTATGAACGATTTCTTGCAACAGAAAATGTCGTTTATAATGCTGGTATACAAAAAATACGTTCCTCTTCAGAAGACAGAGACGAGTTGAATGACATATCATTTTTCTCCATTGGCGGTCCAGAAGTGCTCTAACAGTGAGTGACAGGTGCTGGTTACTCGATTACTGTTATAAGGGCAAGACGCGGGCCCGGTCGACACCCCGGCTGAGCTTGAGGACGCCGATGATGGGGCTCTCCGAAGAGAGCGGCTTCCAGCAGCTTTGAAGGCTCCGCAGCACCCGGATGGGAAGTTAATGGCATTGACGACACGTAATATCCCCCGAATTTCTACTGGACAGGCATATTCTCGGAGGGTGACGTCGTTAACAGGCGATGCGTTCGGAGAGGCGGTGGGCGTGGGGAGGGGAGCGATTGCTCCATTGCGGACCCGCCCCCCCCCCCACTACTACCATCAAGCTCTTCTCGCAGAACTGGCGCTTCGCGATGCTCAGTGGGTCAAAATCGCAACAGTAAGTTCTCAAGGCATACGATTTCAACGCGCCTGTTCCTTCAGATAAACTATAACAAAAAAAAATATCGAATGAACATAAATGGTTGATAGAAATGAACATCACATTTGTTTAACTATTTGGTTTTGAACTTATTTAAGACTTACCATGTGATAATTTAATTCTGGAGGTACAGCACTATACTTAGATGCCTTATATCAGCTTTATTTGCTCAAAATATTTAATAAATTCTCGCAGCGTCCCCTAATACGTAGTGTTAATCCGACACGATGTTTTGTTTTAAAGTTTTACCTTTGGAATTATGTCATTCTATATTCTTGAAATTACTGCAATGTGAGGTTAGTATTATTTTATTACTAATAATTCACAGATCTGTATTTTCTAGTAATTAAATCAGCCATTTCAACAAATAAATCCATATCTCATTTTTTTATACCATTCACTCGCTTAATGGAGCTTCAATTATTAAATTTTACAGATTTGACTACTTGTATTTTTTATCACGTACAATTCGCATATCGCAAAAATTTATTTATACATTCATTTCTTTATGGGCTCGTAATAACCGCGAAAGTAGGCCCTTTGACCACAAATCCAGTGATTTCCGCCCGCGCTGGGGCGTTTCGGCCCACTGCGCCACGCGCCGCCGCCGCCGCCGTCCACGTCCGCGCGCCGCCGCGCCGCCTCGGGTCCACCTCCGAGGGCGGGCGGAGCTCGAGTGGCTGCCTGCCATCAATCTTGTTCGCGTATAAAAAGACGACGCCTGAGTGACGCCCTCGCGCTGAGCGCCTCCGTCCCGACGCTCCGCGCCCCTCCCCGCCCCGCCCCGCCCCCCCGGCCTCATCTGTCGCGAGAGCCGCTCGGGAGGCTGACCTCTCGCGCCGCCGCCGCCTCCTCCTCCCTCCTCCTCCACCTCCTCCTGCTTTTCCTCTGGGCTCGTCCTCCTCCCCTCCGCGAGTCGCGTCACCTCGGCGCAGCAGATCACTCGATCTCTTCATCCCTGCCTCCACGCTGCACCGCCATCCGCTTCATTGCCAGTGAGACACGGAGCCCCATCCTGGCGAAAGTGTTCGCATATCACCGTGCTCCATCGCCCTTACCGGTACATTCCTGGGAGGCACTGTAACCTCCAGCTTTAGCTGCTTCTCATGGTATATACCCTTCCACGTCGCCGCCCCCTTCCCCAGCCTCAATCGCGATCGCCCTCGCCCTCCTCATCAGCGATGTGTTCGCTCTACTGGCATTCACTGGCGAGCACGTGTCGTCTCAGGAGGCCCACAAGGGCCATCATTTACACCTTCCTCCCTCTCGCTCCGGCGCCTTCCCATTTCCATAATCCTCCCTCTCCTCTGCGATCTTGTCACCGCTGCGCCTACTCCATCCCCGTCTCCGCCCCGGCCCCCGCCTCTGCTCGTTTCGCTTTGCATGTGCCGGCTGCGCTCGCAACTCAACGGCTCTGGGGCTATCATTTCTTTGTGAGATGTTCATTCTGAGGAGAAGATTGTCGAGCCCATTCAATTCCACTTCCTCATACCATTTTCTTTCCTTCTTTCATGCTCTTGTAAAATTTACAACATGCAGAATAACTCTCGTTTTCCGATATGTTTTCGAAAGCAATGTCACAATTGTTTTGAGTTCCTAGATTTGTATTTTCACTTCAAAACGGTGTTTAGATAAATGAAAAGAATGAATTTCTTCAATAAGTTGGGGTTCTTTTGGGTGTCATGTACCGCACTTCAGTGCCACCGTGTTCATTTTTTTTATTTACCTGATTCCAGTGTGGCGACAATGAAAGAATTCGAATAAGTAAAGATACACAACAATACACATACTGTTTACATACATTTTATGACAGGACAAGTATCTTGACAAACTCTTGCAGGTCAGTTAAGCTCCTGAAACATTTAGGAGTTTTTTATTGATGCTTCTTTCTAGGTCATATTCCCAAATAAAATTAATAATATACATTGAAACTAATAATAAATAGTTAATAATAATACATTTGTGAAGTTTTTCGAAGTTTGTTCACCAGGTATGTTAATTTCTTAAGAAACGTTTTTTTAAAATTTGTTTAACAAATCGAATAAGAGTTTAAAAATACAAAAATAGAACATCATAGCTTTGTTTTCATATTTCATTCACTGTAATAACCAATTTCAATCCTTTTTAAAAGTATCAGCAAATGATGTGAACAACCGCCTATTGGTCGGAAGTTCGCAGTCGCTTTTCATACATCCGATACTATTACACTAATTCACAAAATTATTTAAAGCAAGGATAGTACTGAAATCATAATGGTTTCTAAGACCAAAAGTACTGAAAGAAAAGAAAAATAAATTCGTGTGGACCAAACGTTCGCGTGTTCTTCAATGATATTCTATTAAAAATAAATTATGATTACACGATAGCTAAAAGCGCGCGAATAAAAATATGTTATTACATTCAGAACACTCTAATTAATCAGATTTGATGACTCGGAAGTACGGAAGAGCAAACTTTGTTACTAGATAAAATGCTAATCTAAACAGTTAAAAACTTATACGCTATACGTGACTACCGAGTAATTTAAGGTTCTTCTTTTGAATTCGTGTTTTTTGAAAGTAATTTCCTGCACATTGAATTTATATTCTGTGTAATATTTGTTCCGTAAATAGGACCAAACGATGGGTCTGCATCCTATGCAGTCGTTCAATATTGGTTATTGTTGTAGGCCTCGTAATGTGTACCGTTAAACACGAACCGATTAATGTTTACGTGTCGAATCGAAAGGATGAGTAAATTTACTGCTCTTCAGAGGTGAACCCATTTGATATGAGTGTTTAATTTTCCCAATTTAATATAACAATAATTAATTATCAGCGTATCAGAATTAATGTTATGTTATAAAAAAAGACAGTCTATAACTTTTAGCACGAGGATTACCAGGTTTCTCGTAATTTTCATTTAATGTGAAGACATAAAATACGAAACAGAAAGATCACATCTGTTTTATTCCGACACATCTCCGATATGAGGCGTAGAGAGTATACCGGTATTATGTTATAGGGCTCCGTAAGTGCTCCTGTCGACCCCATCGCTCGAATGACCACACTAACCCGCGGACGTGCATCCTCTGTGCCGTCGGGTGTCGCAACCAGGCCGCGGCTCACCTACGCGCTGCGGTAATTGGAGACGGTTTGCAGCCCTGAGGCTAGGCCCTATGGGCGGCGTTGCGGCGACCCGCACTTTGCCGCTCGGGCGCCACGGGGCGATGGCCAAAGGGCGACTGATGTAACGCTGATGCATAGCGACGCCCCGCCTGCCGCGAGCCCTGTCCCCTGGCGGGCGGGAGTATGCAACCCGCCGAGCGCATCTGTTGCACGGAATAGCATGTCACCTAAGTACAGGCGCAGTGGCAAGAGTGTTTTCTGGAGAGATTAATACGCTTCAAATTTTACGGGGCACACGTGTGTATTACGGACTGCATTAGACTAGAAATACTTCAGCCAGACAGCATCAATGTTTGTTGAATTTTGACTTTTTAATTGCCGTGTTCATTTTAAGATGACTTTAACATGTAAAAACAAAAATATAGCTATGTATCGAAGATATTTTCTAATATACGAGGAAAAGATATTACGACTGGCCTGTAGCACCGAATGATTCTCATCTATTAAGCGACACTAATTAAAACGTTATTTTATTTCTTTCCGATGGTGTAACAGATCAGTTTGGACCGTGGTTTGACATCCGCGGACTTCCAGTCTTAGTAGTTCAACATATACATTGTAACAGTCACGTATCTACCTAACTATTTCGTAGTACGCCGAATTACAGAAGTAAATCTGTTATTTACTTGTTTCGTGACGTGTGATTACACCGTCACACAAATCTGGGAATACCTCAAATTATGGATAATTCCCTATCGGTGGTGGGTTCGTCTTTGCTAACTAATATTCATTTAACAAACAAACACAATTTCATAGTTTTAAAGAACAAGTAACATATATTCTTTCCAATATGATCCTTCGTACACTCACGTTCACATATTCTCCTACGTGATTACTTTTCCTTTTGATTACACAATGGTAGCTAACTCCCTACCTAAACTGCAGTTTTCTGTAGAATAATAGTGACTCTGATCTACATTTACACGAAACAAACAGTAAATACATATGTACACTTCTCAAAACAAATTATCTCTTAATGAAACCCACAATTCACAATTTAAATAACCCAATTCCTCTTAAATGATTTCAAATAACATCAAGTCAATTATGTATGAATTTAGATAAAGAATTATACACAAGGACGACTTTTATCAATAAACATAAAAATTATTTAGATCTGATTTCTCTTACGACTGCAAAAATAAATTTACTGGTTATCAAGACTAATATTTAGTAAAACTTGTCCGATCAATGTCTGTTACTGAGGGAAACTCATATTACAACGTTTTAATTTGTGCAATCATAATTCTATCTTGAAATTTTAAAATTTAGTAAATATTCTTTCTGCTTTTCTGTGACTCACGATCGGCGAATTCTCCAAGCTGGTCCCGCGCTGAGTAGACGGCTGTCGAGCGACGTTCACGCCCCAAGGTCGTCGTTGTCCTGCGACGGTTCGTGCGCTGCCTACCGCGATGGAATCGGAGTATTTCCGTACGCCTTCTCCTCGTTGTACAGCCCAGTTAAACCACAGCTTACACGAAGGTGATGGTCGCGTTAGAATGCGAGTCCAAAACTCCAAATTATAACTTTGTTTTAGTGAAAGTTGAGCCAGTTGTTGAATAAACTATGCTTTTCGGAATTATCAAAATTCTCCAATAGAATTTTCGAAATGAAATCCCATAAATAAAAATGAAATAGAATAAAAGTAGAATAAGTAACTGCTCAAAACTAAAACTGAAAAAGCTGTAACAAAGAAACAGAAACACGTCCTATGTTACAAAAATCTCTTCTATATTCCAGCAACGAGAATGTAGCAACGTGGTTTTATAAATTCATTTTAGTCCACTACCACTGTTATTCTTACATTCGTTGCATTACTTGTTTAATATTCCTATCGAATTTTACGTAATCTTGACATATCACAGTGATTAATCCCATGAAAAATACTTAGACAATTACCTTTTAATAAAGCTTCATTTCTGGTATTTTCCACGTGTCCCTCGTCGGTTGTGTGGTGGAATAGTACCCATCTAATCACTTCAGCGTCTCGATCCGGAAAGAAAGACAATCTCGTCCGAGTCAAGCCTCATGCCACATTCGCATTTCTACAAAAGTTCTGATTGGCTAGGGCGAAAGTACGTTCAGAAATTTGTTTCTAGGTAACGCCATCTCTTCGCTACTCTAGGAACTATTTGTAGGGCAAGATGTCGGGTATTGTCACTTCAATATTTCTTTTGTCATGAGTGTAGCCGATGACAAGCGGTTACAACATAAACTTCAATGTCTTACGTATCCAAAATTTTGTTGCTTATTAAAAAATCAGTATCATCTTATTTGAAATTCTAGAACATGCAAATAAGCGACATTTCCTCCTTTTGTCTTATTAATTTAAATTAAAGGCAAAAAATCTTGAAACTAAAAGTTGTCCATCAGCTAGTGTGCCGCCCGGATGCTTGGTTGACAACAAAATTTTTAAATCTATTAAAATTATTATATTTTATATAATGCTAGTTATATCTTAAATATGCTATTGATACTGCACTTGCGAATATCATGGTCAAGAGCGAATTTACTCTTGGAACTCAGAGCTGTTGTAAAAAATTTGCGTTCTCAAATGTCCAGTAGTGGAGCCACATCTCATTTCTATAATAACTGTAATACATCATTCATAATAACAACAACAAAAAGAAACTTGAAAGTCAAAAGTATTTGTGAATAACGTGTGTGTGGAATGAGCAATATAATTATAAAAATTTGTACATATAGGATATTATAAAAACACACTAATTGATTAAATTTATATGTTCTCGACTGAAACCCTTCATGAATATTCATTTTTGAGAATAGTAAGTTGTTATTACATTAAAATATTTTAAGAATTGACTACTCTCTGTAATAATAAATATTTGCGTTCTAATTGAAAATAAACATTTTACGAATTGTTTTTCGAATTGTAATTTTATGAAAGAAAATACTACTTAGGAATTCATTTTTATAATTTTTGATTAAACGTTCTTATTGAAAATATCATTATTTTTGTAAAAAACTGAAAATCAATGAAGATAATAGCTAAGTGGAAACTTTTGCGATTATTTTCATGTTCAATTTTTCTTATTTGAGCAACGCAATAATAGTAGCATATTTGTCCATTGTGTGGTATAGAACGTTATATGAAAAAGTATCGCTAGTAATGTATTTGCCAATTTGTTTATATTTCAATATAAAATTACTCTGAGTTACCCAAAGTCTTACTATTGAAGTCGCAAAGATCAGGAAAAGCATTATAGTAATTCACAACTCTTCCTCAAAGTAGATGCCTTAAAAATCACCTTTTTTCCTAGAGATTTTTTAAAAATATTCTTCAACGATCCTCTTAAAAATTGCATTACTCAGTTTATTTTGTAGAGGGTAATTGAATGAGCTATTGAATTTTTGGAAGTTCGACATAGTCTCCCAAATACGATTTTAAGGCTGTCTCCCAATAGCACGTGTTTTTTTTCGAAAATATTTTGGATAGAAACGGAAGAAGGGGTCACTTCCACACCAGCAGACCAAAAAGCGCCGAATTGCACAAAAAGTACAAATATATTATATGTGTCATAAATAGAGACATTTGTGATTCTTTATAGCATGTGTGTTCTTGGAATTTTGTCAGAGCATTGGCATACATTTGTCATTTCTTTATTCTCCGTGTTTTGGATTTACTGTAGAAATAATTCAACTTTATTTGTATTCACTATAAATAAAACGTATGAAACATAAATAGTAACAAGTCATAAGATAACAAATAAGGCAGTTGTTTTACAACACTATTCCTCATTAAAGTAACAGAACACGTGGAATAAAAATGCCATACATTCAAATTCAAAGCAAATTTCGCAACTCGGTTGTCGTTCATAATCTTCACTATTTCCACTAAAATATCGAAACTTATGTCTCGTCTTTCTGCTCTGAATAACACAATCACGAACGCAACAATATTAATAAATCACAATTAGTAAATAACTTTTTATGCTGAATTTCATTTTTGCTCTTCAGTGTCCCCTCGTCTCGCTCTAACATTCCGCGCATAGGGCAAGAGATCTTTAAGTTCTGTATTACATTATTACTACCTTATATTAATACCTTATATTATACATTATAAAACTTATTTTTCACTTTTAACTATAATTTTTTTAAAATATGGGATTAGACCGAAGAGCGAGTCAGATAGTGCAAGTGTCTCCACATTAATAAAATTATTATTATCATTATCATTATTATTATCATTATCATTATCATTGTTATTATTATCATTAATGTTATTATTATTACTATTATTGTTATTACTATTACTATTACTATTACTATTATTACTATTATTATTATTATTATTATTCCATCTCTATTACTGCAGTTTCAAACAGCTACAACTATTCAGAGCCTACCTTCCCCCCACACGCTCGCCGTTTGCCCGCCCAGTACCTCTGGAAGCAGCGTCCTCATTCCGTCGCTTTCGCCCCTCCCCCCCTAACCGCGCTTTTCACCGCTTCGAGCCCCCTGCTCGGAGATCCGCGCGGGCCGTTGCATTGGAAGATTCCCGGAATAGGGAAAGCTGCGTGTGCTGGGGCCCGTTTCGGGTGTAAGCTCACAACTCGGGTTTCCCATCTCATCGCGGGCCGAGTGATTGGATGGAGCGGCTGCGTGAGGCGCTGGAGGCGGTGACGAGGGTGCGTGCATGAGAACTATTCCGGATTGACACTCCTCGAAATCCATGCGAGCCATCTCGGTATTGAATTCACGAGAATGCGAAATACATAAAGTTCCGGAAGTAGAACACATTATTGCTAAAATGAAATTTGAATGTAATAAAGTGTGCCAGCTCCAAATATTCAAATTCATAAGACACATTAATGTCTAATTATACATCGTTAATTATTAGGGACAACTTTGATTGCTTTAATTGTTTTGCAGTGTTATACATAAAGTATCCATAACAAGAAATGAGCAGAACGAAACAATGTGCTATTTAAAAATGAATGGATATGAGCATTAATTGATTTTACCTCACTTTCTTTCCGATTTCTCTCATACCCAGTGTATTACGAATTATCAACATCTACAGTTCAACGGTGTGTGTGTGTGTGCAAGAACGTAAGCAGTGTCTTGGGATTTGTTAGTCCAAGTTGCTGATTGCATAGTAGGCCATGGCTCCGGGCTATCTGGCCGTCTATCCGACTAGCTCGCTATCTTTCTATCTGTCGGTCTGGTTATGTGTCGGTCTGGTTATCTGTCGGTCTGGTTATCTGTCGGTCCGTTATCTGTCGGTCGTTATCTGTCGGTCCGTTATCTGTCGGTCCGTCACTATCTGTCGGTCCGTCACTATCTGTCGGTCCGTCACTATCTGTCGGTCCGTCACTATCTGTCGGTCCGTCACTATCTGTCGGTCCGTCACTATCTGTCGGTCCGTCACTATCTGTCGGTGCGTCACTATCTGTCGGTGCGTCACTATCTGTCGGTGCGTCACTATCTGTCGGTCCGTCACTATCTGTCGGTCCGTCACTATCTGTCGGTGCGTCACTATCTGTCGGTGCGTCACTATCTGTCGGTGCGTCACTGTCTGTCGGTGCGTCACTGTCTGTCGGTGCGTCACTGTCTGTCGGTGCGTCACTGTCTGTCGGTGCGTCACTGTCTGTCGGTGCGTCACTGTCTGTCACTGTCTGTCGGTGCGTCACTGTTGTCGGTGCGTCACTGTCTGTCGGTGCGTCACTGTCTGTCGGTGCGTCACTGTCTGTCGGTGCGTCACTGTCTGTCGGTGCGTCACTGTCTGTCGGTGCGTCACTGTCTGTCGGTGCGTCACTGTCTGTCGGTGCGTCACTGTCTGTCGGTGCGTCACTGTCTGTCGGTGCGTCACTGTCTGTCGGTGCGTCACTGTCTGTCGGTGCGTCACTGTCTGTCACTATCTATCTGTCTGTCTGTCACTATCTATCTGTCTGTCTGTCACTATCTATCTGTCTGTCTGTCACTATCTATCTGTCTGTCTGTCACTATCTATCTGTCTGTCTGTCACTATCTATCTGTCTGTCTGTCACTATCTATCTGTCTGTCTGTCACTATCTATCTGTCTGTCTGTCACTATCTATCTGTCTGTCTGTCACTATCTATCTGTCTGTCTGTCACTATCTATCTGTCTGTCTGTCACTATCTATCTGTCTGTCTGTCACTATCTATCTGTCTGTCTGTCACTATCTATCTGTCTGTCTGTCACTATCTATCTGTCTGTCTGTCTGTCACTATCTATCTGTCTGTCACTATCTATCTGTCTGTCACTATCTATCTGTCTGTCTGTCACTATCTATCTGTCTGTCTGTCACTATCTATCTATCTGTCTGTCACTATCTATCTGTCTGTCTGTCACTATCTATCTGTCTGTCTGTCACTATCTATCTGTCTGTCTGTCACTATCTGTCTGTCTGTCACTATCTATCTGTCTGTCACTATCTATCTGTCTGTCTGTCACTATCTATCTGTCTGTCTGTCACTATCTATCTGTCTGTCTGTCACTATCTATCTGTCTGTCGTCACTCTATCTTCTGTCTTGACACGGCTGATGCCTCCGTTCCCACCTGGGCGCGTGAGCGCGGGGAGCCGACGCTGGCGCGAGCGCCCAGTGGCAGATGGCTTCTTTGTGAGCGGACTGACAGCCGCACAATGCTCCGCGCCCCCAGAGTTGGAAGACGTCGCTTTCTGCGCGAGCGGATCGGGGCGCCCTCCGCCCCCGTCGCCACCCACATCGCCCCGGCTCCGCTCCCGTAGTTAGCTGCCAACGGCGACGTCCGCTTCGAGAATTGCCCTTTATCCCATGACGTCGCTCTTTCCCTGCCGTCTCTGTCCCCAAATGTTTTCCCTGTTCCCTATTTTGGCGAACAATGTTGGTTACTTTTTTTACCAATACTTCTGAGAAACTGATTCTTTAACATGTAATCAACGGTCCGATTCTTCGACGTACGCGGCGTTTCAGTAGTAAATCGACGTTGTTGTTTTCTTGTAACATTTATCCTACGGGCCACGTCTAGGTTTCCATAAGTAAGTTGACTTGCCTTAGTACCTGCCTTTATTGCTTCATTTGAATAGATTGTCGTGTTCTACAACTATCCCCACGTCCTATACTATTGACAATGCTGATATTGTGGAGGTTGTGATTGCCCAAGTTGCAATTACTGTAACTCAAATTTACAAATTTAAAAATAAGTTTTGCGCTTGAAGGTGACTGACAGCGTTGCGGAAAACATGGTAGATTTCTACTTTGGCCGTCAAATTTCCTTTCGATTGATTAAAAATTAGTAATTTCAACGATTTTCTCCGGTATTTTTCTTTGAATAAAATAATTTCCTTTGGATCTTACTCCACGATTGTTCCATCATTGTTCATACCATTACTTGAAAACGTTGTTCGTACCTTCAAAACATTTGACTTTCTAATAACAAACAAACAGGAATTACTTAAAATTAACCTCAGCAGTCTCCAATATATCAATCATACGGTACTGCTGCTAACTTTTCTGCCGCCGCATCGATTGCCTTCTACCTTCAAGCTCCCCTCGTCTCAATCCCGCCGGGTTTTCTATCATCGCCCATTTTGTTGCTTCTGATCTCTCCGATAACTCGAACAGGTAGATCACTTTCTCCTTCTCTTCCGCACCTAGTCTGTGGAACTATTTTCATAGACGCTGCCATCAGAATCTTTGGCAGCTTTGTCCCCGTATTGACGCATTAACGTTCACCACAGAAAACCGCTGCCAGCATTGCCATGTTCACCATGACCTCAAACATTACCATCAAGACCCTCCTCACCATAAAAATTGCTATGAGCATCCACATGATCATCACGAATACCATCGCACAACGAGAGGTGGCTCAGAGCATCAACTGATGTCAGTGAAGTGCCTCTGGTCGCTAGTTCGAGTTCCAACGGTTTTTCGAACTAGCTAGGTGGAGTTCAATCGCTGTCTGAAGGAGAATTCTAACGGCCGCCTGGTCTGATCGGTAGTTTTCCATGGTTTTTACGATCAATACCAGGTGATTGCCGGAGCAGTACCCAAAAAAACGGGCCACTGACCGCGCGCGAATCTTTCCTTGCGCTTGTCCTATCCTCACCTCTTACACATAATTACGCTAACATACACTACATTTCCATACATGCCGGGAGACCGGTCGAGAGTTTACAGACTGTTCCGGCTGAGGCTGTGCCCCGCTAGAGCCAGATACGTGGTTGAAGAAACCCCACTATTCGACGGTAGGACCGGGAGCGGTAGCTCAGTGCATCAACTGATGTCACTGCAGCGCCTCTCACCGGGAGGTTCTAGGTTCGAGTCCTGCCGGCGGCAGGATTTTCGACACTAGCTTTTCAGCTAAGTCGAATTCAGTCGCTGTCTGGAGGAGAATTTTAGCGACCGGCTGCTCTGATCGGAAGTTTTCCGTGGTTCCTCCGATCAACACCAGGCGAATGCCGGAGCAGTACCCTACCAAACGGACCACGGACAGCGCGCAATCTGTCCTTCCTTTTCCTTGTCCTCTCTTCTCTTACACACACACACACACATACACTAATATGCACTACACTACCACGCATGCCAGGAGACCGGTCGGGAGCTTAGAGCTTGTCCCGGCTGGGTTGGTGCACCGTTGGTGGGAGATTCCTGGTTGAGGGGAAAACCCGGCTAGCCGACGGTAGGTCGGCGCTGGATATCACCATTCAGCGGGGAAAGATTACCGCCACCTTCCGGGGTAAATCATACACTACACTTACGGGACTAATGACCTAAGCTGTTGACGCACCCGGAATCACTAACAAGGACTACACTACCACATATTCCGGGAGACCGGTCGGGAGCTTAGTGCTTGTCCCGGCTGGGGCGGTGCCCCGCTGATGGGAGAGTCCTGGTTAGGGGAAAACCCCACTAGCCGACGGTATGTCGGCGCCTGATCTCGCCATCCAGCGGGTTAAGACCACCGTCATCTCCGGAGAAAAAACATCCACTACACTAACGAGGCAAATGACCAAAGTAGTTGGCGTGCCCGGTACACGACATAATCAATCAATCAACCGTCGGTAGGTCGACGTCGGATCAAATCATCCAGCGGGGGAAGATCACCGCCATCTCCCGAGGAAAAATATTGCACTACACCTAGGGGACAACCTTAGCTGTTGACGCACCCGTAATCATCAATCAATCAATAAAAAACAACTCATCGCTAAAACCACTTCAGCCCCACCAACCCGCCGCCGCGGGTGCTTGTGCCACTGCCCGTCGCTCCACCGCCACCCACTCGTTCGCCCTGTCCGGCCGTGCGCAACCCGCTCTCGGCGCGTCACCTGTCAACCGCACGGCGCGCGGGGGCGGCGGCCGCTACGAGGCGCTCCGGAGACGCGACATCTGCGGCGTGCCGCCCCCCTCCTGTGGGCCCAACGGAGGTGCGCACAGTGGGGCAAAACGGGTTTTAAAACACACAGCGTTTTCCAGTCGCCGCACTGGTGCGCAGCCAGTGCGCACTCAGGTGCACACCTAGGGCGCACCAGTGCAAAGAAGCGCATGTTCCATCCGCACAATCACACGGAACCAGGGCGCACTCGGGGCGCCCTAAACTGCACTGATGATCTAGTCGGTGCAGTCCAGTGCTCCCGGCCATCGTGAGGTGAGGTACGGAAGTTATTCATGCTGATTTGGATTCGTGGTGGAATTGTGAAGGCAATTGAGGATCTTCTGTCACGCAGGGATACTTCGAATGATTAAGTATATTATGTTTTAAAAATAATGACCCTTACAAAATCATTCAAATATATGTGTCAAGAAATGTTTCTCGTTGCGCCCATACATATACCAGCGGAAATGTTCATGTTAATATTTTTATGGTTTTCAATAACCAAACAATTCTGCAGAAGACTTTCGGTTCAAAATCTTGTGAACTATATCGGTCACTGGCAAATCTCGGAAAATGAAATTTGGACACGCACGCATTTGAAGTTTTCATAGCTTTTAAATAAAGAAATCACACGTTAATAATTTATGAATTAAGAAGCAAGAATTACCAAACGATTTCATAAAAATTATAACAATGATCATAATTCAAAATTATTATTTTTCGAGTTTCATCAGTGTAACAGACCAAGAACAGCTATCTATTATCTCGCTGCGTAGCGCACACGCACTGACTCAGTTCCGGAATCCGTTTCATTCGTAGCTGCCCTTCACGCGTATGGGGCAGCACTGTTGCGGAGCGATGTCGTTTTTGCCCAGCATTAGGGTGGATTTCGGTGCAACGAATGGAAAACGCTATTAGAATGGCTCGAGTTTACTTACGTGAAATCTTTGTAGCATGCGTACTTCGTTTGATGAAAGTTCTTGCCAACTTAAGATTCGTATGTTTTTAAGGCGTTCTGCCAACCGTACGGCTATTGAAGTGAAGCACAACAATGGCAAAGTAATGGATGAAGTTCGAGGAAATTGAGAGGTGAAAAGAAATGGTTCGAGTGAACAACGAAAAACCATGTTTAGAGTAGCTTTATCCGAGTTAATTTGGAAATGTGTTGGACACCTCCCTAGGATGTTTTTTGGTAATCGCTTAGGCCGACGACCGGAGGCTTATCGTGAAACTCGACGTTCGTCGAGAAGTACCATTGGACATTACAAGTAATTTATTTAATTAATGTTCGATGTGTAAATACGAGGCCTTTCCACTCGCAGGTATTTGTTGAACATACCTACAAAAATACACTAGTGTCCTTATGTTGGCTAAATCAATGCACACTTTTCTTTTAAAATTCATGAGGATGGTACTGTGACAGGTAATGAGCAAAGATGACTTCGATTCCGGGTAATTAAGCTATATCCTTTAAAATTGCTTTCATGAAACGCGAATTGATAGAAAAGAGATTAAATAACGAATATTTTATGTATTATTCACATTCATTTTTTTAATTGATGTATGCTTTAAACATAGCCTATTTATTCTGCAGAGCAGTATTTTCAGCTCACTCAGGAGCTGGAGAAATGTTTATGAAAGGTGCTTCAAAAAACTACCCAAATCTTCAGATCTCTTCCCTTGTTCTATCTCTGACCCGTTCTAGGATGCTATCTGGTTCGCTGACGCAAGTGTCCTACGTGTATCAGAAATTACAATAAATTTAACGCAACTTTAATGTACGACTACATGAATTTTAATGTACATTGTACATTAAAAGGAAATTAATGTACCTGTACATTACATTTAATGCTTAAATTAAAATCAATGTAAATTTAATGTACGAGTGTTTACTTAACTTACTTGTCTACATTAAATTTAATTGTACACGTACATTAAAATTACTCAACGTGTACATTAAATTTAATTTACGTGCATGAAAATTACTTTTATGAACTTTACATTAAATGTAATTCGGGGAGAGGTGGCTCAGTGCATCCACTGATGTCACTGCAGTGCCTCTCATTGGGAGGTCCTAGGTTCGCGTACAGACGGCGGGATTTTCGACATTAACTTTTTAGCTAGGTCGAATTCAGTCGCTTTCTGGAGGAGAATTCTAGTGGCCGGCTGCTCCGATCGGTAGTTTTCCCTGATTTCTCTGATCAACACCAAGCGAATTCCGGAGCATTACCCTAACAAATAGGTCACGGACCGTGCGCGATCTTTCCTTTCTCTTCCTTGTCCTATCTTCACCTCTTACTTACACACTTACACTAACATGCACAATACTACCACACATGCCTGGAGATCAGCCGGAGTCATAAAACTAATCTCGGCTGGGGCGCTGCCGCGTGATGGGAGAGTCCTGGTTGGGGAAAACCCCGCTACGGTCGGTTGGCACCGTATCTCGCCATCCAGCGGGGGAAGATCAGCGCCACCTACCGAGGAGGAACATGCACTACGCTTACGGGACTAATGACCTCAGTATTACATAAACTTACATTTACCCCCTAATGACCTCAGATGCATCTAGAATCACTAACAATCAATCAGTGCTTCGAAGTAATGCAGAAATTTTTGAGAGTGTACTTGAAAATGCGATCAGAATGAATAATATCAAAGTTGACTATACATACCAGAAGAAATATATCTGTGGCTTGATGCAAGAAGGGTCAATGTCAATTTTCAGACTTTTACAGAGT
Source organism: Teleogryllus oceanicus (assembly GCA_964035755.1). Lineage (NCBI taxonomy): Eukaryota > Metazoa > Arthropoda > Insecta > Orthoptera > Gryllidae > Teleogryllus > Teleogryllus oceanicus. Next base: position 40,571,324 of record CAXIVR010000012.1, on the reverse strand, counting down.
GGGTGGTTTTCTTGCGCCACCGCAATGACAAAACAATAATAGCCAACATAAATCAATGTAAAATTGTGTGTGCTTTTCTTTCACTGAAAGAAGGAGCTCTAAAGCATACATTGGCGATACTGAAAAACGAAAATCACTGAAATCTGACATTACCTCTTCTTGTCGTAAGCTATAGATATACTTTTGCGAATGTGCCTATTTTGATGGAATCATGAGTATAAGTACAATCCGAACAAAGTACAGAGTACGTCGCTGAGTACAAACGAAATCCACTTAAAGAAAATTGTATTCCTCTCTATAAAAGATCCCAAGGGTAAAGTAAATGACACTAATGTATTCATTACAACGGCAAAGGGGGATTTTTAAAAGAAATATTGAAAACATATTAACCATTTGTAAGTTATGGTTTTGAATGTTAAGGTCTTTTTGTAACTATCTCATGACTATTTTCTTTTTCTATATTAATCTTCTCTATATTACTTATGTAATATAGAGAAAGATAGGTAAATCTGCGAAGGACAAGATATTGTACGCGCCTGGTATCTAAAAAGTAGATAAATCTTGTTCCTATTTGTCGCAAATTTCTTCTTTCCTTCCATTGTATTGTCAGAATTTACAGTTTGTGACACCGAAAAATATGTTTATGAAAAAAGACGTCCGTCCGTCCATCCCTCTGTCAGTGAACAACAATAGCAAATAAACCGTAAGTACGAAAAATCAATCAGTCCGACATCATTGAGGTCACAGAAAATACATTGTGAGATTGAAATGATTGAAGGCGTTGTCATTGTCAACAATACTATTTATTTCAATAATAGCAGCTTTCGATGGCATCATCAGTTTTCTTCTGTCTGGCAGTCACAAAAACGACTAGTCGACACGACTACTAGTCGACACGACTACTAGTCGACACGACTACTAGTCGACACGACTACTAGTCGACACGACTACTAGTCGACACGACTACTAGTCGACACGACTACTAGTCGACACGACTACTAGTCGACACGACTACTAGTCGACACGACTACTAGTCGACACGACTACTAGTCGACACGACTACTAGTCGACACGACTACTAGTCGACACGACTACTAGTCGACACGACTACTAGTCGACACGACTACTAGTCGACACGACTACTAGTCGACACGACTACTAGTCGACACGACTACTAGTCGACACGACTACTAGTCGACACGACTATTAGTGGACACGACTACTAGACAACGTAGTCGTTTTTGTGACTCCCAGACAGCAGAAAACTGATGATGGCTAAGCCATCAAAACCTGCTATTATTGAAATAAACAGTATTGTTGACAATGACTAAGCCTTCAATCATTTCAATTATGTAAATGTCAACTACAACTCACCACTAAACCAATACCAATGCGTTATGAGATGTTGAAATGTTGTTTCGTCCCACTGAGGAGCGCTTGCGGGAGGCCGTTCGTTCAGTCACGACGAAGTATCGAAGGCGTCCGTGCTCCCGCGGGCGATGTTCTCTCCTTTATTATGGAAGCGAAGTGATGGAGCAGACGTCTCGATGCTGCTTCTTCAAAGCGCCACCGGATAATATTTATATTCGATCAACAATCCCAAGTAAGAGGTAAAAATGTTGGGTAATGGTGAAGTTTAAGGTATAAATATTTGCAATTCCGAAAAGACTTGTTGGTCAGGAGGTTAGAGCTTGTTCCGGCTGGGGCGGTGCCCCGCTGGTGGGAGAGTCCTGGTTAAGGGGAAACCCCACTAGCCGACGGTAGGTCGGCGCCGGATCTCGCCATCCAGCGGGGGATGATCACCGCTATCTCTCGAGTAAAAACATGCACTACACTAACGGGACTAATGACCAAAGCAGTTGACGTGCCCGGAAACACGAAAAAATCAATCAATCAACCAAAAAGATTTGCAAAATATTGAAGATATTATCTCTGTTTCCGTTCTGAACTATCAAATTATGTAATATTTCTTTCACACAATTTGTAATCGATTCCTGTGAAGCTTCCTGCAAAAGTTCCTTTTATACGATAAGGATACTAGCCCAACGCGCAATCCCCAACCTGGAGGACCTGGGGATTTCATTCCGGACTTCCTTTGTCCTAGTGGGATTGCATTCTCGTAGACAGCATCGTCGTCAACGCTGCATCCATTTTCCAAGTTCCATTGTTACTCAAGGTAAGGGGATTTGACTGTTCAAAAATCGTTCATCCGCCCTCAATACCTGAGGCCGTGGACTGATCGGGGGGCCCGTGTTCAATGGGAGTTCTTCTTCACCGAAAATGCCGTTGAAGTCCGCTTCTCAATGTCCTGTCCTTGCGTTTGCGTCCAAAAGGACTGTAAGTGCCCTTCTGGCGTTGAGGTCGTCTTCTGGAATACTTCATCTGACCCCTCTCAATCGACCTGTCCGGCAAGGGAGGCCCTACCAAGAACTCCGCTATCGTCGGTATAGCTCTCAGGGACACTCAAGTCCCACCAAGGTCAATATCCAATTCAACGGTGGAACAAGTTCAACTACCTTGATTGCTACTTGAGCTACGTTTACAAGAACGGCATTGATATCAAACTTCATCGGTTTCAACAAATGTGACGCACACTAAGACGGACTCTCTCAAAGAAGACAAGAAGAGAGACGTAACTAAACATGTACAAAGTGATGGCAGTACCAATTTCCGTGTACAGAAGCGAGTCATGGCTATTGATGAGAAGAAAAGTAATAATATACTAGTTTCCAAAATTAGATTTCTAATAGCAATAAAAGGCTGTAGTCTCCTAGACCAGAGCATAAAGTAAAGCAACCGATTTTTCCATGCTGAGCAAAATGAAGGAGAAACGTTCAGTGTGGACATTACATCTTCAAAGAATGGAAGATAATAGACTCACGAAAGTGATTTACCATTACCGACCTGCTGTGAAAAGAGAACCTGGATGGAGTGAAGGTAGAACAGGCCTTCTGGTCTATACCGTGAATGCAAGAAGATATGATTTATCTAGGACATCGGTCCAAAATGCCATATTTGTGCTGATGTGCAATGAATAATATTTATCATTATATAAGCCAAAAATTATTTTTAAACATTTAGTGACACTTTTTTGAACAGCTCGCTTTGAGCACTGAATGCAAATATATCCTGAAAATTAGAGTTATGATGACAATCACATTGCATACATTGCTGTAGAAATTGCTTATATAATTATAAATATTGTAAATTGAAATTAAATGTGACTGAAATTAATTTTTTTTTTTTAAAATTTTTCTTTTGTAAATACTAAAAATTTTAATAGTTGCATTTTTGGAAATTTGAGATAAAAAGCGTTTAAATTCGTGAATGGAGAGCGAGATGAGAATTTACAGACGCGTTCTGTGAGAGAGACTCAAGTGCGTATCCCGTTGCTTTTTCACAAATTGTCACACTCACCTAACTGACAGCTTCAGGAATTCCATGTAATGAACTTCGGCTTTTGCAATTGTTTCGTGTTGATATGTTCCCAACTATGCATATTTTTACAAAACGTTCAGTTTAGAAGAGGAATTGACATTTTTGACGCTTGAATTTTTGATGTTTTGTTATGCAACAAATGCATAATTTATTATTCCGTTCTCATACATAATTAATGAAACATGCAAAATGTATCACTCGTAATAGAAATAAACTCGTAAACGAAAACAAATAAATGCACTAGAAAATCAATGCGAATTAAAAAAAAACGGGCTCTCCTGATTTGTCTTTGACTATTCACAACAATTGCTAAAGGTATCACTTTTGATATTTTTGTGGAATTGAACTACGAGTATTATAGAATGCACTCGTAAATTCCGGCACGTTCCAGCAGTACATCCCTGGAACTATACCACGAGCTATACTCGTATACGTCTTCAACAGCAGAAGCTTACTTTCCAACGCGGAAGACTTGTTCATAAATCAGGTCTGTTTACTCGCGTCGACAACAGCGGCGAAGTGTAACCCGAGTCACCCCTCTCCCGCGCTCTCGTGGTGGCTCCCCAAACTTTTAATTGGCACTGAATTGAACGCCGAGCTTGCCCCCAATGCGTAAATGTGTGCTCGTTAAGCACAGAAACAAATCGTATTCCTACACGTACAGTTTCTTTGATGAGTTTTAACGCCTACTATAAATATGTTATAGCTGTTTATAGGAGTTTGTTAATTTTCTGAATAACACTTATGGTAAATTGTAGATATACACTATAATATTTCTAAAAAGGTAAAAGTAAGTTAAAAAGATGTATCTTAGATGCTTCTCTCCTTCTTAAGGTGCTACAGAATGGCACACACTTTCTTGCAGCAGTTCCCTTGGTGAGGACAGCTACTGTACAATCTTGTCCCTCGTTCTTGCCTGCTTCCTGCAAAGAATTTGTTTTTGAAATCTTCGCAACTTTTCGATTTCCAAATAGTAGAACCTAAATTATATTTTAAGAATATTTTAAGCAAATGGCGATCAAGCATTACTGTAAATGCAAAATTTGAAGTGTTTTTCACAGGAATCTATTGAGTTTTCCGAAAACTTCAATTAAAGTCATTTGAAGAACATTCACTAACAAATGCAATAATGTATACACAGCTGTGGAAATATGCATTCTAATAGCGTGAGAGATATTTCAAAAAAATTTCATATATGGAATTTTTGAAAAACAAAATAATACAGCAAAATAAACTTTACGTCATATTAAACAGTGCAATTAGCACTATCCATTGGAAAAATTAGAAGAAAAAATTTGGAGCCATTTTTTAGAAATATGCGGAATTTTGAGCTCATATTTACAGAAAACGGCTGAGGATTCCAGAAAATTTATATGACCTTGTTTAAAGCACATGTGCTCCCAAATCTAATAAAGTGAAGATATCGCCTCTGAGGTAAATATTACTGATGTAAGAGACAAGTCGAAAAAATTACATTTTTGTAAATTTTGAGAAAATAAAAGAATAGAGGAATGGCGTTTATGTCGTAGTATAGAGTACAATTGGCACTAAATGTACCAAAAATTTAAAGAAAAAAGTTAAAGCAGTTTTTGAGAAAATCTTGTTCCAGTTATTTTTTAAAATTGTAAATATTGCACTCACTATTCCACGAAAATTACTAAAATTTTCAAAAATATCTCTATAACAATGAACAAACTATTTATGGACAACAAATTTAATTTGAAGAAAAACTCTCTGCCTTCAATTTCAAAAATGTTAATTGTGAAAATGGGACCTATGCTACCTTTTGAAGTGTATTTTACTCTATTCTTACAAGAAATTTATAGAAAAAATTTGGAGCCGTATTCGAGAAAAATTTGGAAAATGTCCGGAGGGCTTCATGTAAAGTACCTCCAAATATTAAAGAATGTTTTTTTTTAAATTTAAAACCTTCAACTAGATCCAGATAGACAGGGGAGTCTTCAATTTGGAGAAGATCGTATGAATGGTTTAGGTGCTAGGAGTGTTCACCGACACACAGATGGACATTTTAAAAACATTTTAAGACCATTTTAATGATCGATTTTGGCGATGTTTTTAGTCATCAAAATCCGTCCTGTACTTATAATCTTGACGCAGATCCCATTTTCGGCAAATTCTCTGGTTTTTGAACGTTGAAAAACTAGTGACGCTACCACAGCACATACTACTTGAACACACGTCTGTGAACTTTTTACTTCCTCTCTTACTTCGCAAGAAGGGAAAGTTATATAGTCGTGCTCGAGAAGACGGCGAATTTTCGGCAGAAAACATCTTATTGTCAGGTCCTGGTAACAATAAAAGTGAATAAATGCTTTCCTATATAAAGTAAATTACTTCTTATAACACTGTGTACCAATATATAGATAAATTCCATGTTTTGTGGGCCCTTGATACCGAAAAATCGATTGATGTCAAATTGTCTGACCTTCTGCGGTCAATGTTGGCGCTTTAAACCATTCAGACGATTTTGTCTAAAATTGAAATTCCCCGATCAATCTGAACGAACGCCAATGTTTGAAACGTTCAACCGGATATTTTTATTTTTGAGACTACGTCACATGAAGTCTCAAAACATTTTCAAAAATCTCTCAAAAATGGCCCCAAATGCTTATTAAGCATCCCCCTCGGATAGCGTAAGGACGCTTAAGAGAAAGGTGTAAGTCTCATTTTAGTTGAAACTCCACGTTTTTCGAAAATTGCAAAAGTGCAATTAATCCTTAATAAAATATGTTCTATAAAGAAGGATTTTGAAATAAGGTCATATTTAATTTTTGGTAAATATGTGCAATTTTCCTAACATTTTAATAACATTATATAACTAATCTAATTTTTTAAAATTTAAAATAATAAATATAATAATAATAATAATAATAATAATAATAATAATAATAATAATAATAATAATAATAATAATAATAATAATAATAATAATAATAGTACAAAAGATGCTTGACTGTTCAAAGAATTGACTGCTCGAGCCGTGAATTGAATCCCGATCTCCCCGTTGTTCTAGTGGGTGGTATGATAATGGAAAGGCGTTATACCGGGAAATTCGGGTGTTATTTCCTGGGGAAGTCAATTCTTTATACAAACACGTTTACTTCTGCTAAGAAGCTATTGGATCGCAACGGTAATTTGCACTTGTGAAATGGAAAACATATTTCCAACGGAAATGTTAAAACTTACATTTATAACCAGGTGGTGTAATGTAAAATAGTAATATAAAATGGCACATTTCATTATTTCGGGTGTATATTGTCCCCAGAATATCAACGGGGAAGATTTATGGATATGTAGTAAGTACTAGAATGTTTAACGTAATAAATCTTATCTGAATCGAAATCGTATTATTCAAAATAATGTGTCAGAGATTACTTTAAACGACAACCTTCGCAATCAACGAGTTTGTGTAACTAAAATAAAGCGTTGAAGTCCGGGTGTTCTACGTCTTTAAATCTGTTTCGCGGAGATAATTCTTATCAGGCGACGTTCGCATTTCTTCATTTGTACCTGTCGGGCCACTGTAGGCGTCTATTGATCACAGGCTTGGAGAGATACATGGTACGTCCTACAGTGCAGATCCGGCTCCTTCGTCTCCACTGCTTTCTCTTATCTCTCTTCCTTCTAATCATTCTATTTATTTCTTCCAACCGTCTCCCATTCCTCTTCCACTTTTTTAAAAGAGAAAACGATCACTGTATAGAAGGAATTACCCCTTTTCTGCGACGAAAGGAAGCCATATACTACTATGAAACAAATGATCAGATGTTTCAAATCTAAGTAATTACACTATGTCCCATTAGCATAATTTACTGCTTTAATTTTCAGTTCTGTATGTTTTATTTGATTTAAGTGTGCTTTCGCATTTTGTTTGTTTGAATCTAGTAATTTACTCACCAATTTTAAACGATTTTTTAAATGGGACTCTATGAAAATTTTGATCTTATCTCTTCGCATCTACCTATTTTAACTTTTGGGCAATTGCTAAATTTTCCTTTCACCGATGTCTTGATTTTTATTGCAAAGTATTACTTCACTATTTAGACATAATATGCACCTCCTCTATGAACACCTTTCTTCTCGTTTCAGTGTTAAGGCAATAGGCGCCATTTCCCGATCTGGTTTGGGCAAATGGTACAGGCATTGCACTCGAATAGGTATCCTAACCCTCCTTTCCGACATTTCATTTGCCTTTCCGTCCCTACTAGTTTCCGCTTCCAAACGTTCACCCCGCCGCAATATCCCCGCCACAGTCTATTTATAAACCCCTTCCCTCGGCTCTTCACTTGGCGTCTGTAGACCTCCGCTCTTTTCGCTCGACTCCTGTAGCCTTGTGCCTCCTCCACGCGGATCGCCCCGCAGCGGGCTCGTGATCGAATCTTGACGGCGGCAAACTCGATTCCGCGGCGGCGCGGTGGTGGCAGCAAACCGCGTTAGTTGCGTCGGCGCCGCCGAGCCCCGCTGGGCGCCACCGTCGCCTGCCCCAAGAATGAGCTCCCCCGCCCGCCACGGTTGCCCCCCGAGAGAACGGGGCGGGGGCGGGGTTGGGGGTGGGAGGGAATGGGAATGGGAAGCGGTGCCGAGGCCTCATCACTTCTCGCCCAGCTGCCTCCCGTCCTGTTGCGAGATGTTATGGATGACGCGGTGCAGTGCCTGGAACGTGCCGCTGCCGGTGACTTTAGAAGCTGCAGTTCGGGGGCATGGATCAAGAAAACGGGCCAGAGATGAGAGAGATTTTTTTTTAATTTATTTATTGTGTGATCGGAAATTACACAGATCAGTACTAAATTACTATCTCATGGGCATTTGCTGGCTTACATCGTAACTTATACTAAACTTAACACTAAAAACTTAATAAAACTAAACTATCTTACTAGAGGTGTAGGAAACTACAAGAGCCCCTACTATGAACAATTACTAGACAAAATGTTCAAGAACGCTTCGGAAGGAAATCTATTTTTAATTCTAGTAGGGAAGTCATTTATAGTGGCCAGGTTGTAGTGGACGGCTCGGTTTATTGTATTTAGGTTGGAGTAAAAATTATGTGAAAGATGGGCAATATGTTTGATGATCGGTGATATATTCAGTTCTTTATGAAGTTGGGCGTTAGAGATGAACCATGGGGCATGTGTTGCTAATCTGAGGGAGAGAGATATACAAATGACAATTAAATTATTTTAAATTCTCTATTGATGTAGTCGACATTTAGTGCATCGTAATTGTATTTAGTTCAATGATTCACAAAAACCCAGGAGTGCTATTTTCATCATCGAAATGGAATGAAATAGCAAATAATTGCATTAGACATACATAGGGAGAATGTATCATATCCCTTCATAGAAATGTCCCATATCATACTTTAACCAATATGAAGACTAAGAACCAAAATAATGAATGTACAAGTATATGGTATATTTATGTGCATTAGAATAAACCAGAATTACGAGAAAAACTTATCTCAAGTTGAAAATGTGAAGAATACATGAAAGTGAACAATAGTGCAACGTAAAACGAAAAATATTACTCCTCATGACATAGTAATAAAAATCATCCTTCCCCGTTGTTCCCATAAAACTTTCAATTCGAATGACATTGATACTTGAAATGGAGGATAAATTCACAGATATTTTTAGGGTTTTCAGAGACATAATCTGGCATACGCAGTAGATTCATGAGGTCCCTTATCTGTACAATATCTTCATCAAATTGTAGCAAATTAGTGAATTTTAATTTACCTCGAACTTTAAAAGATAACAACATCGACAATGTGTGCTTACCATACTCTTATGAATGCTTCTGTAAAGGAGCATATCCAATAAATACGTTTAAAATATCTTGATGTCCTGCGTGTTTCTTCCGCCTTCAATAGATTTTATAAAGTGTTCTCTAATGTTTAGTGACACTCATCAAGCAATGTCTCAGTTGTAATGTTAGGAATGATGTCTGGCGGATTGACATATTACCCGGGTAATTATTTACCATCAAACCTAACTTTTATCCTTCGATGTTTTATCTATTTATTTACTTTAACCATGACTCTGTTTCTAGGCCGAGGTCTATACGTCTTGAGAAATTGTTTTCGTGGATTCACATGTCAGTCCGATTCGCGGTTACGAAACTCTATGTAAGAAATATTTATTTATTCATTTTGGGTTCGGGAATTTTCTTCCCATTACAATAAATAATAATACTTGTTTCCAAATCAATTAAACATTGTAATATCTTATTCTTCTGCTTCAAACACACAAAAACATACACAACATATTTGAAATTTCTAATGTTTTGAAATGAAGTGCAAGATATCAGAGATGTTGAAATTGATAACGAAAGAATTAAAGTTGATGCATCCTCTACAATTGTTTGCATACTATTAGTGATATTTTCTTATAATATTTTATAATAAAATATATTAAAGGCTTATTATATTCTCCTTCGCAACGTTGAACAAACATCTAGATAGTAATGTTTGTTCACATTTTATATAGAAGCATTCTTTTAAGATAATACATGTTTGATTGATTGATTCTTTCGTATTTCCGGGCGCGTCAACTGCTAAAGTCATTAGTCCTGTATGTGTTCAACATGTTTTATCACGAGAGATGGCTGTGTTCTTCCCCCATGTTGTGGTTTGGTTTGGTTTGGTTTGGTTTGATTTTTTCGTGTTTCCGGGCGCGTCAACTGCTTTGATCATTAGTCCCGTTAGTGTAGTGTGTGTTTTTTCTCGAAAGACGGCGGTGATCTTCCCGCGCTGGATGGCGAGATCCGGCGCCGACCTACCTAGTGGGGTTTCCCCCTAACCAGGACTCTCCCACCTGCGGGGCACCGCCCCAGCCGGGACAAGCTCTAAGCTCCCGACCGGTCTCCCGGAATATGTGGTAGTGTAGTGCGTGTTAGTGTAAGTGTGTGTGTGTGTGTAAGGGGAGAGGGTAGGACAACGAAGAGAAAGGAAAGATCGCGCGTGGCCCGTGGCACGTTTGGCAGGGTACTGCTCCAGCATTCGCCTGGTTTTGATCGGAGGAACCACAGAAAACTACCAATCAGAGCAGCGGGCTGCTAGAATTCTCTTCCAGACAGCGACTGAATTCGACCTAGCTGAAGAGCTAGTGTCGAAAATCCTGCCGCCGCGTCGAACCTAGGACCTCCCGGTCAGAGTCGCTGCAGTGTCATCAGTTGATGCACTGAGCTACCGCTCCCGGGACTGCTCCGGTATTCGCCTGGTATTGATCGAAAAAAACACGGAAAATATCGATCGGAGCGACCGACTGCAAGACTTCTACTCCAGTCAGCGGCTGGACTCGACCTAGCTATCCAGCGAGTGTCTAAAATGTGCCACCACTCGAATCCTAGGGCCTGCTGGTCAGAGGCACTGCAGTGACATCAGTTGATGCCCTGAGCGATCTCTGCCGGTAATACATGTTTGAGGTATAAACATTTTTTAAACCATTTGTAATAACAATAAAAATGGTGTAATGTGAAATATGAAACGTTACCTTTGTATTTTGTACAGCACTCGTATGTCTGAAAACTTGCAATCGAATATTTCTGTTTCTCAGAGTCAACTGCGTTACAGACTAACAATATTTAACACTCGTCAAAACTGATTTGCACCAAAATATAAATTCCGCCGCATACTAGTTTATGCTGATTCTTAAGCATTCCCGTTTCTAAAACTTCGCTGCTCGCGGAACCTTGCTGTAAATTCGTTCTGACACTTGATTCGATTCCTCGCCGCACAAATTTCCTGCGCAGGAGATCCGATTTTCGGAAATTGATTTGGAGTTCGCACTTCACGGCGGCAGCGGCCGCGACAAAGGTGACGAGGGGCTCGGAAGAGTCGGTGGTGATAGTGGCGCCCACGATTGAAACATTGGGGCACAAATCAACTGACAAGTGTTGGAAGTAGGTTAACAATCGGAAATGTTAATGTCGTAGCAAAACGCAAGAGTTTATTCTATGAACTTCAGATATTTTGAAAGTGAATGTGTTAATGGTTGATTCTGTGATACTGATAATACTGATTAATGGAATGCTTCAGAGTATCGGTTATATTTTTACGGGAGACATTTAAAAATACAGAGTATAGTATTATTGGATATGCGAGATTAATACCTGATTCGCTACATCCGCAGCTCATTTTCTCATAACAACTTTGATCTCAATATGAATTCTAAAGAAATGAGAGTATGGCTGGCGAAATGTTGGTAATGGAACGGTGATGCAGGAGCGGTAGCTCAGTGCATCAACTGATGTCACTGCAGCGCCTCGGTTCGAGTCCTGACGGCGGCAGGATTTTCAACACTAGCTTTTCAGCTAGGTCGAATCCAGTCGCTGACTGGAGGAGAATTCTAGCGGCCGGCTGCTCGGGTCGGTAGTTTTCCGTGGTTTCTCCGATCATCACGAGGCGAATGCCGCAACAGTTCGCTAACAAACGGGCCACAGACTCCACGCGATCTTTCCTTCCTCTTCCTTGTCCTATCCTCTCCTCTTACACACACACACTTACACTAACATGCACTACACTACCACTTACTCCGGGAGACCGGTCGGGAGCTTAGAGCTTGACCCGGCTGGGGCGGTGCCCGGCTGGAGAGAGAGTCCTGGTTAGGGGGAAACCCCACTAGCCGACGGTAGGTCGGCGCCGGATCTCGCCATCCAGCCGGGGAAGATCACCACCATCTCCCGAGGAAAACTACTCCCACGGAACTAGTGACCTTAGCTGTTGACGCGCCCTGAATCACTAATCAACCAACCAACCAATGGTAATGCACGATTATGATGGAGTTGAGGTTAACTATAATGCAGGAACAACGGGAAAGTTCACATGAAATCTTTTGCGGACGCGTTTTCCTCAACATAAATTTCACAATGAATTAAACGCTGGAGCCGTGATACTGAAGTTTAGTGGTTTAATAACTTTATCACTTCTAAGTATCGGTTTAACACGTTAACACTATTTATTCACTTTATGGGTATCGGAGAGCAACAATACGTATTTTCCTGTAAAAAAAGCCGTTTTTCGTTGCAGCATTTCATAACGTTCTCTATAGTGCATGTGTAGTTTGCAAGAAAGTAGGAAAGGACAACGGCATCTACGGGTTGTGCAGGTATAATTAAGGTTTTTAGAAAAAGTGTTTCACGCGTTCTTTTCAAATATTCAACGAAACATTCACGAATATGTTTTAGCAGTGTTTGAAACTAATTAATACTATTTTTATTTCTTAAAATACCACAAAAAGATTCAATTGAAAACATACCATTGAAATATCAGATCAGCCTGAGAAAGCTAGCATCAGCCGTACTGTTTGCGTGCAGAAGCGAATAATTGTTCTTTCAGGTCTTTTTATTATCAGGTTATCTGATAATAAAAAGACCCAATTTCACTTAAATGATATCGCCAAGTACATGCACAAACGTATGAAGTAATCAACGAGCTGGAGGAAAAATTTAAATTTCTGCCCACTCAGGGACCTTTAAAAGACTTCTCTGGGCTGGCGTCGGAGCCTGACGGCTGAGGACGGGGTGAGGACGGTGGGCGCGGTGAGGAGCGGCGAGGACTCGCGGGAGGGCGCTCTCCGCGGCGCGGCGCCTCGAGGGCCGTCCTCGAGTGGCGCCCGTCCTCGCCTTGGCCCTCGCTCTTTATCCTCGCTCCTCGGGGCGCCTTCGCCCCACCCGTCCTCGGCGGCCGCCGCCGGCGCGGAGCAGCGCCTGGGAGATCTGGAAAATTAAAAGTGCGGAGGCAGGTCGCGTAGTGTGTCGCTTTGTCGCTGCCTAAAGGGGACGGGGGGACTTTACGAGAGAATTACTGGAAGAGGTAAAAGCTCTCTTGGCTGCTGCTTAAAATGAACCCTACTCGTACTTCACAATGCACCGTACGAACGCATTCCCTTCTGAGTCTATAAGACTCAAGATTCTGATGATGAGCCTAATAGATTTTCATTCTGACGAATGATGTATACTGTAGATGATTCGTACCGGGAGCGGGTAGCTCAGTGCATCAACTGGTGTCACTGCAGCGCCTCTGACCGGGAGGTCCTTGGTTTGCGTCCTGACGGCGGCTGGATTTTCGACACTAGCTCTTCAGCTGGGTCCAATTCAGTCGGTGTCTGGAGGAGAATTCTAGCAGCCGGCTGCTCTGATCGGTAGTTCTCCGTGGTTTCTCCGATCAACACCAGGCGAATGCCGGAGCAGTACCCTACCAAACGGGCCACGGACCTCGCGCGCAATCTAACCTTCCTCTTCCTTGTCCTATCCTCTACACACACACTTACACTAACATGAACTACACAACCATATATTCCGGGAGACCGGTCGGGAGCTTAGAGCTTGTCCCGGCTGGGGCGATGCCCCGCTGGTGGGAGAGTCAGGGGGAGTTACGGGGAAAACCCACTAGCCGACGGTAGGTCGGCGCCGGATCTCGCCATCCAGCGAGGGAAGATCACCGCCATCTCCCGAGAAAAAAACATGCACTACACTAACGGGACTAATGACCGAAGCAGTTGAAGCGCCCGGAAACACGAAAAAATCAATCAATTAATCAACCTGTAGACAACAGAGCAGTAGCAGAGCAGTAGCAAAGGCGCAGACAGGAGTGGAGAATAAAAGGAATGTGGGCAATTTAGGGGTAAACGTTATCCTGCTTGCTGACGACCACTAACAGCATATCACGAATTGCACTATTGCGTTTCCCGTGTTTTCAAAGACCTACCAAAATTACAGTTTTGATTTTATATTTTGCGACAGCTTCCGAAAAGTGAAGGAGTTGGAATGTTTTCAAAACAATTAGATGTATGGGTTCGACAAGCTCATGATATTTCATATGCACATATATATAGAACATTATATTGTTTAAATTGATACTTAATGCAAAAATTCATAGTACCAATACGTAATTTTAGGATTACCTATTGGTACTTGAATTTGATTATCTATTGGTACTGTCTGCGATGGGCTGACAAAGGCTAGAGATGTATGTTTCTAGAGCAAGAGTATGGATGTCCGAGAAACGCCAACGACCAAGGCAGTGAGATTGATTGATTGATTTTTTCGTGTTTCCGGGCGCGTCAATTACTTTGGTCATTAGTCCCGTTAGTGTACTGCATGTTCTTTTTCTCGCGAGATGGCGAGATCCGGCGCTGACCTACCGTCGGCTAGTGGGGTTTCCCCCTAACCAGGACTCTTCCACCAGCGGGGCACCGCTCCAGCCGGGACAACCTCTAAGCTCCCGACCGGTATCTCGGAATGTGTGATAGTGTAAGTGTGTGTGTAAGGGGAGAGGATAGGACAAGGACAAGGAAGAGGAAGGACAGATCGCGCGCGGTCCGTGGTCCGTTTGGTACGGTACTGCTCGGGCATTCGCCTGAGAAACCACGGAAAACTACCGATCAGAGCAGCCGACCGCTAGAATTCCTCCTCCAGACAGCGACTGAATTCGACCCAGCTGAAGAGCTAGTGTCTAAAATCCTTGAACCGTCAGCACTCGAACCTAGGACCTCTTGGTCAGAGGCGCTGCAATGACATCAGTTGAAGCACTGAGCTACCGCTCCCGGTGCTAGGCAGTGGGACATTGCATGGAGCACTATAGCGTATACCAATTAAACCAACTTTGAGCCTTTGCGCATGCGCGGTCGCTCACGTAAAGGTAAAGTGATAGCGGAAAACTCTTTTCCCCGCAGAATTAGTGTGACTTATTTCGCACGCTGAAGCAGTCACGTGGTCACACTTTATAGAATTTGTTACCAACTGTGGTGGCAAATGGTGCAATATCATGTTCGTAGCGTAAGTCCGTATGTAATTATTGTATTATAGTAGTAATTATATTTACTTAATAATATAATTATGCATTTCGTTGGTTGGAGAGCACTTCTTGTCAAATAAATACGAATTTGAGGCTGTAGAGTTATGGGAATTTAGCACACTCTCAGCCGCCACTGTTCATAACTATTTCCATTTAGAAGAAAACGCTGTAAAATCTTATTTTACACTTCACATGCGTGGTCACTCAGCATGGTCATGCGAATGCCTAATAACGTTTTACGCATGATGCAATAACATGTCATTGGATTATGATTTTACGGTATGCTAAGTAAAAACTAACAATTATTTTTCAGACACTTTATTAAAATCGATCGTCTTCTACTATTTGTGAATTTGTAATTTTATCTACATAGTAAGACATTACCTTACATGAAGTATCACGGTAATAAACTAGCCCGAGAACATTCACGCAACGACTCGCTCAACAAAACTTAAATATCATAAAATTTACAATGACTCATCACCACCGTGATTATCATTACATCTTGTCAAACAATAGAAGAAAAAACATCCTATGTTTTTAAATATACAAATTTAGAGACATTAAACTGTGGCACTAACCAACCTGAATGGCCGAGGTGGCTAAGAGCGAGTACCGACTCAGCGCTTCGGTTGGAAGGGTCGCGGGTTCGAGTCCCGTCTTGGGCATGGATGTTTGTCCCTTGACTTTATAGGTGTGGCGGGGGTCCTCGCGTTATGCTGACGCCAGATCAGAGGAGCCTGCGAGTGTGTTTGTCTAGTATATGGTCGAATATGCGTGCCATCGGGACGTAAAGGGTAACCGGCTGTTGGCTGGATAAAAGCCCTAGAAAGAAAACAAATCGTGGCACTAAAATTTCACACTCTGGGACGGTGCGCGCCTCTGGAATTTGGCGCCCGCGTCTCGCGAGTAGCCAATTAAGCCCTCGCCGCCGCGCGTTTCCGTCGTGGGAGCGGCCAGGCGGACACGCAGCACTCTGCACATTTCACGCCATTTTTACGTGCATTCCTGCTACACTTTTTCGCTCTTTAACCTCAACTCCATGTTTTTGTTTCCAAAATTATTTTAAATAAAGAATGAGAAATGTTCATAAACGGTAAGATTGGAGCATTAAAGCTATCTATATATTTAAAAAAATAAGGTATTCTGCCATGGCTTCGTTTCGAGCTTCTATTGAACCAGTTGTAGTATTTGTTCCTTTAAATGAAAGAATGTGATCCCTAGATGCGTCATCAGATATTGTTTGTGTTGATTCACCAACATTTATGGTGTAAATTAATTAATTAAATCATTCTTTAATAGTACGCTTATCAATAGTCAATTGTTTTCTTCCAAAGGGTGGCTGTTTCAAAATCGATATGAAACGCTAGATGTGAGTCCACGCTGCTTCATGGTCGCGCTGCTTGATGTTTTGTTTTGATTGTTGAGATTTGTTTACAATTCGTCAAGGTTTTGTTTCAGTGTAATAATTGCATGTGTTTGACAGTTTGCATGTGTTTGCTTTTGTGATGTATTTTGTAGAGAACATTCGGACAGTGAGTTTTGCTCGCTTTTACTGAAGTAGTGAAGTTGTTCACAGGTTATGTCGAATTTCGAATTGTTGTCCACGCGCCCCAAAAGACGCAAACGTACATTAACTGGACGCAGGGAAAGAGAAAGTCAGCATAGGTGTCGTGATAGTGAAATCATTTCGTTTTATATTGGGTCGTTGTCTATGAAATGTCAGTTTTGTTCTGCTTTGTACTTCCCATGCGAGAGAAATTCTGCAAACGAGTTTACTGTGTTGCTTAAATGAGAAAATAAGTTTACCTTCGAGCAATATGCCAGAAGTAATCAAATTTGTTTATAGATGATGACACATCAAAAAACTTTAGAAATAATATCCGTCAGTGTAATAGTACTCTTTCTTTTGTGTCATTTGGTGTATTATTGGAATATGTGGGCCATATTGCATTGCCATCTGGTCATGGGCCATACGTGTTCAAAATTTTGGGAACTCCACATCACAGAATATATTCGTTATTCTGTGAAGATCCAAACAATGCAACTTATTGTGAACATTAGTCTGAGCACAGTATGTTACATTTATCTCGGATCTCACCGTCAAATCGTGACGGGGTCTCACTAGTATATATTAAAGTTTCATGTGAGACAAATGGATTGCAATAACAAGAGTTTTTGGGAGGTTGATTTGGTGTGAAAGTCTGAAAGTGCAAAGTTTCGTTATGAAGTTTTAGGTGAAAACTTTCGAAGAATAAACTAGTTGTTTGGTTGGAAGATTTTATTTAAAGCAGCACGAATTAGGTCTTTGGTTGACGGGCAGTTGGATAATGTCTCCTAAACAACTTCAGGTGAATGTCTCAGAATGGACGTGAACGCCTCTAACCTTGGACCATGCTGAGCCGCTGAAGAGAGAAAATGGCGTTTGACCGTTTTTCAAAATGCGGAAAATTTAGCTCATTTTCATAGAAAACTGTTGAGTTTTTGAGAAACTTTATCCGACATTATTTAAACCTCATGTACTTATATATACAATAAACGTGAAAAAATCGCCGCTAATGTAAATATTACTGACGTGAGGGACAAGTCAATAATATTACACGATTGCAATTTTTGAAGAAAACAAAAGACTTGAACAATATGGCGTTTATATCATGGTATCAGTGGATACAATTGGCATTATCCTTCCAAAAAGTGAAAGAAAAAAATTTGAAACCAATTTTGAAAAACAACTTTGTATTTATATTTTTTTAAATTGCAAATATTTGCCGCAATATTGTACGAAAACTACTAAAATTTTCCAAAGAATCTACATGACCGTAATGAAAGAACTATTTATGGACAACAAATTTCATTTGAAAGAAAAAAATCTATCGTCAATTTAACAATTGTACGAAGACGCCGAAAAAAATTCAAACTTCCAAAATTTTCGAAAATTCAGTTTTAACCGTGAAAATTGGATCTATGCCATCTTAATAAGTGTACTTCATTCTGTTCTTATAAGAAATTTAAAGAAAAAATTTTGAGTCGTTTTTGAGACAATTTGCAAATTGTCCCAGGGATTCATGTAAAGTACCTCCCAAAAATTAATAAATGTTCTTCAAAATCGCAGAGCTTCGAAGGCCAGATCGACAGGAGTTTATTCAGTTTGAAAAAATCGAACGGATAATTCAGCCACTAGTGTTGTTCACATACACCATACAGACCTTTTTTATTTCAAAACAACATATTTGTCGGTTTCAGGGAATCTCGAAACGTGTATTTCCGTTGAAATCTCGAAATCGATTTTCCGCAGCACTACATAACTTTGTCTATTCTACGTATATACTTGCTACTAACTACTACTATATACTACTAATATACGGAGTAAGTAACGTATTAAGAAATAACGTACATACGGAGTAAGTATATACGAAGTAAGTACGGGAAAGTAACTAGTGGTGCTGCAGAATGCCACAGACATTCTCGTAGTAATGTTTTCTAATTTTCTTAGTGTGGACTGGCTTTACGTTCCTGTCCCATCCTCTTGACAGCTGCCGTCTTTCACCACCCAAAGTACATTTTTTGAAACTTTTTCAGTTTTTCGGTTTTCTAATAGTAGAATCGAAATATTACTTTCAGAATATTGTGGAGAGTGAAACCTCGTTCTAAACAGCAATTTTCACTGTAAAATTTAGTGGTTTTAAGAAAATGGAGTTTATGCGTTATTGTAAATGTGAAATTTGAAGCTCTTTTTCTTGGAAATCTATTGAGTTTTCCCCAACCTTCATTGAAAGTCTTTTAAAGTATTCTCGCTAAAAAATGCAATAATGTGTGCAAATCGGTCGAAATTTCCATATTAATGGCGTGAGAGATATTTTACCAAAATTAAATTTGTGTAAGTTTTGAAAAAAAACAAAAGAATACAACAAAATTAATTCGACGTCATATTAAACAGTGCAATAAGCATTATCCATACGAAAAGTTTAAACAGAAAATTTGGAGCTGATATTGAGAAAATGGCGTACGAACGTTTCCGCAAATGCGGAAATTTGAGCTTATTTTCACAAAAAAGTATTGAGTTTTCGAGAGGTGTCAGTCAGCCCCTTACCGCTGCCTGAGGAGACTCGCTTGTCCGGCTCGGCCCCGTTGGTGCGTTCCGGGCCCGCTGCTGCTTTCAGGGCGATGTCCACGGCGCGCGCGCGGGGAATTTAAAAGCTCGTCCCACAAAATCCTTTCCTATATCCACTATTTTACAACGCGTGCTTTACAATATACAGGCGAGTCACGTAAATTTAGCATCTCCTGCGGTTTTTGAGCGATTGAAGTTATTGCAATGCATTTTTTTTCTCGGAAGTACATGAGGGAATGAGGCTAATTAATACATGTATTCATTTCTATATTGTCATTTGTATTTTACGAAATATGGGGAAATTTTTTTTCAAATGGAACTGTACATAATTTTTTAAAAATTCCAAGATATAATATTTTGTATTTTAGTAATTTTTTTTTTGTGTTGCCTCAATATGAAAATACAAGTGATAAAGTAGAAATGAATACTTGTATCAATTATCTCCATTTCCTCATGCATTTCCGTAAAAACTACATTGCAATAACTTCAAGCGTTCAAAAACTGCTGGAGATGCTAAAGGTACGTGACTCATCCTGCATAGTATTGACATTTTATTAAGCATTTTGTCAGAGATTATATTACTACTATCTGGTACATTCTAAGGGCTCTTCTGAGAAATTAAAACATTTTCTGTGATACTGACCCGGAGTGACCCCATCCACAGCTGCTATTCCCATCTTCGCGCGACCCTTGAAGCGAGATTGTCAAATTCTTCGACGACCTACAAATTACCTCCTTACGCCCAATCCCAATTTTTGAATTCGAATATTCATTGCATATACTGTCTTTACTGATTACTTATCTGATTTACTCAATTGTTTATCTGTTTGCTTTCGTCAGGATAGATAACTTTTTTTTAATTTATTACTACTCGTTCGAAACTTACGTCTTTCGAAGGCTTTGTGATACATAATCTTTTACGGCTTCTTAGGCTATGGCCATCCTTGAGTCGCGGTTGGTTTCTGAACTGTTCTCAAGGGTTTTGATTTTCTTCCGTAATTAGAGGATGGTATACTGTGAAAGGGTACGAGGGAGAAGTCAAGTTAAGTAGGTTAAGATTTATCTTTCGGGACTCTTCATAAAATTCGCGGTCTGCTATTGTTTCTTCCTAGGTTGAATATTGCAGTGCAGAGAACCTTCGGTAGGTGGTTGTAGAAATTGATAGCAAGATTTTTGAATATCCCCTTAATCCTATCTAATTCCCGTCGAATTGGATGGTTGGGGATAAACCATGGCGCGTTGATAGTTACTCTCAGATACTTTGGAGAACACAAAGTCTGTTGATAGTGCTTGATGCAGAACGACCCCATATTGAGCATGCGTCAGTCATTCTGATGGACCATCTGTGATATTGTACCTTCTAGTTTGATTTCAGCGGGTGTATTGGTGCTCGTACAATAGACATTTTCTTTTCTACTTTTCTGTTTCTTACAAGAAGGCTTTTTATTTGATATGCGAAAGGCATTACACAATTAAGAAATATAAATACATTAATCGAATAGAAATTTTCTAAAATGATTTCGAATGTCTTACCCGGCTACTACATACTCTAATTATTTTTTAAAATTTAATGTGATTTGCGTTGATTTAAAACTTGTGAGAGAGGAATTGATGAACTCTTTAGAATTTGGGAGTTTCTTGATGTGTATTGTGTTTGGGGGTTCGAGGATATCTTTGGAGAATCTTATGGGGATCCCCTAGATATTTCACAGGAACCAAGGTATAATTTTCTTTTTTATATTCTACAGATGAAAGATGGGACGTCGAGGAGTTAAAATGATTGCCTATGACTTTTGGACTTCAACATTTGATCTATTTTGAACTCATTGACCGTATTTTAAACGGTTTTCCTGTAAAGTTTTGTGGCCACGAGTTCAGGAATTTATTTTATTTAATACATCCAGATTTGAAGTGATGGGTTGCGTAGATTGAACGTCGATTTTTAATCGTGATACTTGTACTGGATTATCATCTGAATATAATTTAGGAAGAGAAATCTGTAAGATGAGGGTATCTCAAGAGATATTCAATATAATAATATTCAAAATATCAGGAATTATATTAGTAGTATACGAAAAGTGGGTTGATTCTCGGGGTGCTAATATATCGTTTCTTATATTATTTCGGTTGTATACATACCTTTTTCGGCTCTCACACGCAACCAATCTTTATAAATGTCTCTAGAGAAAAAGAATTTCACGGAGAAGTGATTTGAACTTTGACTTTGACTTTAAAAATATAAAGGATTTGTTTTAAAAAACACATTTAAATGTGAAATGCAACCCGTTACACTTGGCCATATTTTTTTATATATATATATATATATATATATATATATATATATATATATATATCGTTCAATAACTCTCAATCGAAGCGTTTTAGGACCTTAAAACTAAAAATTTTAGCCCAAAGGCCTCAAAGATGAGTTCTTGAATATTATACTACATTTTGCTAGTTCCACGCTTCTCGATTCTACTCCACCACTTTAGAGCCTGTAGAATCTACAACTGTATGTGACATGAAACTAATTACTTAATATTTTACACGACTGAATTGCATGGGTGTCCCTCTCTGCTCGGTAGTAGCATTAAATAAAAAAAGTTTGTATTGATAAGGGTGTATTTGAATGCTATCAATTACAAGGAGCCATATAGAAGTGACGGAGGATAAGGTCTTGAATAAAAATATATATGGCAGGCTTAATATGAAAATGGAAAAATAGGGAAGAGGGTGGGGGTTTAACATGCGAGAGTTCTCGCACGGGTACGCTAGTTTTAAGTTATTTGAGAAAGCAAAAAAGAGAAGTTGTTTGGTTTTTTTTTCGTGTTTCCGGGCGCGTCAACTGCTTCGGTCATTAGTCCCGTTCGTGTAGTGCATGTTTTTTCTCGGGAGATGGCGGTGATCATCCCCCGCTGGATGGCGAGATCCGGCGCCGACCTACCGTCGGCTAGTGGGGTTTCCCCCTAACCAGGACTCTCCCACCAGCGGGGCACCGCCCAAGCCGGGGCAAGCTCTAAGCTCCCGACCGGTCTCCCGGAATATGTGGTAGTGTAGTGCATGTTAGTGTAAGTGTGTGTAAGGGGAGAGGATAGGACAAGGAAGAGGAAGGAGAGATCGCGCGCGGTCCGTGGCCCGTTTGTTAGGGTACTGCTCCGGTATTCGCCTGGTGTTGATCGGAGAAACCACGGAAAACTACCGACCAGAGCAGCCGGCCGCTAGAATTCTCCTCCAGGCAGCCACTGAATTCGACCTAGCTGAAAAGCTAGTGTCGCAAATCCTGCCGCCGTCAGGACCTCCCTGTCAGAGGCGCTGCAGTGGCTTCAGTTGATGCACTGAGTTACCGCTACCTGTAAGAGAAATTGTGACACACGAGGTGGTGCAAACTTTCATTTCTGAAAGATTACATTTAGTTCTTCTGTTTATTTAATGTTTGTTGTCTGCCACAACCGTGTAATTGGTTTTTTTTATGTTGTTATTGTTGTTTGTAAGTTATTTGAAATCGAAGTAGCCAATTGTAGGTATAGTTCTAGTTACAGCAACACCTCCTGATGTCGTATCTGCTATTCTGTCGTGTATGTATAGTTTGAAGTCAGAAATATAAAATTGATGGCCTGGGAGAAATTGTTTCACTTGCACCAGCAACTGAAATTTGATGTAGGAGAAAGTGAAAAAAAATAGTATTATATTCCATAGATATTAGAAAAATTTGCTTATAGGGTTATTTTTATGGAATAATTGTAGCTGTAACTTGGGATACTATGACTTTGATAAGATTTAAAACGTGAGATTGAAACTGTTGAGGGTTATTACTTGTTTGCCAAGCCTGTGACTGACGTTACAGTGAAGGGAAATTTCTGTTGAATGGCGGGGATTTTTCGAAGGAAGCGTACGTTAGGGGCGTGGCAATTAGGTATTTCGAATATTTTGAGATTGATTAGTTTTGAAATTATTAAATTGTTTTGGACAACCGCGGGAAGTGACTCAGCTGATTTTGTGCAATGTGACCAAGGATGATTACTAGACATTGGATGTTTATGCACTAAAAAATCGTCTTATAGGCGCCTAAACAGGCACTGAAGAAGTCAAGAATAAGGAGAAAAAGGCACTGTCTTAAGTTACATACACAATAAAATGGAAAATTGTAAATTTTGTATATATTATTTTGTAAACTTAAATGCCTTTTAAAACAGATTTACATATTTACAACTCTTCTATATTTTATTCTTAATAGTTTCCATTAACCAGTAATATTTACATATTACCAGTAACTTTTCAAGGATCACAATTTTAAATTTGCGACGACTGGGAGACAAAATCAGTTTGAATGCTGAGAAGGATATTTGAACGAAGTGACTGGCATGTATTTCAGCAGACCAACACTAGCAACACTGGAACCTTGTGGGAATTTATATTTATTTTCACTTAAAATTACGATTCCCTCGGTGTATTGTCAATCGTCCATGTTCTCAGATCGTGGCTAGTATTTGTGAAATAGGGAAATGGAGAAAAATCAGTTGGTATACGTTCAGGAATTCTCTCTTAATTTTAAATTTCAAGACGTGAATTGAAGGTTTCGTAATGAATGGTCACGTTGGACCATCGCCGAGTTTCCGATATCTTAGCATTGTATATAAATATAATAAATAAAAGGTAAAAAATCTACTAAGAATAAGAAGGTAAAGTAAAAGTAAAATAGGCATTTATGCGAAAATAAGCAAAAATGAGCATTAAAAAATTTCGTCAAATGTCATCATTTGTCATGATTCGTGGACATACATTATCACCCTTTAAATAAGTTCTCTAGAAAAAATACGTATTTCCCTAAACATCCGATGTCTAATAATTACAACACAAACAACGCAACGAAGAACAAGATTATGGTATGCCTCAGAAAGACCGATTCCTTGACATCTCTTTCACTGAATTGGAGATTTACTAATTTGGCCTTTGTTAAATACTGATAATGCAGTGCAAAAAGCGATTCAATGATAATATACGGGGCCTTGGATGTGATGTCGGATTTCTGTGGGTAATTTGAAAGTATTGAACAAAATCAACGAGTTTTGTGTTAAAGTTTTTGGTGGCCAGTGCCAGTTTGTGAAGTGTTGTGTTCCCGAACTAGTGGAGGCGAAGCTCAAGTCGTGTCAGTTGTAAGTGGAGGGACGAGCCTTGGTCTCCCAAGATGGAGCCCTCCATCGTTGCCGAGGCCGGCTCGCCGGCGCTTATAACGGCTCGCCAGTGCGTTTCAGACATTTCAAGTTGCCCTACGGGTCAGCTTATAACTGACTCACTACATCTAATAAACAATCCAAACTATATGGAAACTTCCAACTTACGTAATATCCCGGAAATTCCAAATAATAATGAATTAGTTATGATGCCTCAATCAAGAATTAATGCATTAGAACAAGAAATAATGTACCTTAAACAACATGCTCAAGATTTACAACAAAAACTTAATTCTCAACAAGAACTTCTAAATCAAGCAGTTACGGTGAATACTACAAGTGAGTACTCTAAATCTACTTCTTCCAGTGCTTCATTACCCCCTGAAAATATAACATTTAGTGATCACAATAACTCTAAACGCAAACGTTTAACTAACTCTGCAGGAGATTCTTCTGCATATTATTCTGTCCCTACTTCTAAGCCATACCAAGATCTTCCAGAAGAAGTAGATGATTTTAATTCTACATCTCAAGATATGAACCAATGTCAACAGAACAAAACTTCCATCCCTCCAATTACATAGCAAAACTTCTAAAATATTAAGTAATTTTGGTGCATTTATTTAAGAAATTAAACAAATAGCACAATTAGATTTCACTACCAAAGTTAAAAGTGATTATATTTCCATTTTCTTTAACTCCATAGAGGACTTTAGAAAGTATAGACTGTTTTGCAATACAAATAAAATTCGCTATTTTTCTTATCGTGATCCGATGCAACAAACCTTATCAGCTATGTTGTATGATATTCCTATTTCCTACACCAATGAAGAAATTAAAACTGAATTATCCAAAACATATACTATTACATCTGTGTATAGACTATTTAATAAAAATCGTCAACCTTTAGAGATCTGTGCCCTTGAACTAACGGACAATGAGCTTAATAGGGATATCATAAAACTGGATAAATTATTTAATAGCATTATCAAAATTAAATTTCGTTCAAAATCAAATTATCCTATTCAATGCAAAATTGTCAAAACTTTAATCATACTCAGGCCAACTGTACTCTAGAACCTCGTTGTGTACGTTGTACTGAGAATCATCATTATTCCAAATGTAAAAATCCCAAAAAATTCTACTCCTCAATGTGTAAACTGTTTTGAGAAGCACACAGCTAACTATCGAGGATGTATTTTCTTAGGAAACATTCTCTAAATTCTAACGCAAATTCAGTATTAAATTCTAATCAAAAGTTACCTTTATCTTCTCCATTACGTAATCAAAATCATTCAAGAAATAATCCCCCTATCACCGCTAAATCGCCTATGAGTTCGTCCTCTATACCTTCCTCTCCTGCCATAGACTTGAATAATTTTCCTTCCCTTCCTTCTATATCTACAAAATCCCAACAATATCTTAATAACACTTTTAATTCTTCTCCTCTCAATAGTTCAGAATTTAATTCTTACATTCCCATTACAACAAATCAAATATTACACTCTTTACTTCCACAAATACATCGAATAATTCAAGATGTCATTCCACGAATATTCAATTATGGATCACACTAAAGTAAAAATTATAAATTGGAATGCTAATGGTCTTCTACGTCAGCTACCTGAATTTAAACACTTTTATACAGTCAAAACATAGACATTGCTTGTGTTACAGAAACACATTTAACTCATACAAAAAAATGTGCTATACCAAATTATATAACATACAGACAAGACAGAACTTCTATCACTACTGGAGGAGGTGTAGCAATTTTCATACGCAGAAAAATCAAACATTTAAATTATATGTTCCTAATTCTTCCGAATTAGAATTAGTAGCTCTCACTGTTTTCTTTTCTATAGGTCCTGTAAATATAATAGCGGCATATAAACCACTCAACAAAAAATTATCTAAAATAACTCTAGAATTATTATTAAATAACAATTCTAAAACACTTTTACTCGGGGATTTAAACGCCAAACACCAAGCTTGGGGATGTAACAGTACTACTCCTCAAGGTCAAATATTATATAATCTACTCACGCTAAAATAATTGGTCAGTTCATGCTCCTACACAGCCAACTTACTATTCACATAATACCAAAATTACTCCTGATATTCTTGATATTATAATATCTCAAAATATAAGTCTCCTGATAATGCAATATTGTATACCTGCTTTAAATTCGGACCACAATCCAGTTTTAATAACATTTCATAAAATTTCTACTTCATATCAGTATAATAACTCTCTCATTAAAGGAAGGATTAATTGGATATTTTAATTCTTATATGCAATGCTTTACAAAATATCCTTCCTCTTTACTTACTACTTCTCACATTGATAATGAAATTTGACTATTATAAGTAATGTTAAAAGGCATTAGAGTTATCAACAACTCATACTCATCCTTCCAAAAATTATCTTTAATATTTTACCTAAAGAAATATTAAATTTAATAACTATTAAACACACTACTCGTCGTAAATGGCAACTTACTCGTGATCCCATAATCAAGAAATCATTAAATTTACTAACTCATACTGTGCGAAAGAAATTAGAACATCGATATTCTAAATTCAATAATTATGTATCCAACTTCAACCGAATTCCTCATCACTTTGGTCTGCTATTAGAATTATAAAAAAGAGAAACATCAAATTACTACTTTAAAAGATTCAAACAAAATTGCTACCACAGATTCTGAAAAGGTGGAACTATTTGCACAACAATTTTATAGGTCATTTACGATAATCTGAGTATCAATTATTCCTTTCATCGAAATATATTAAAAATCTTGAAGATCCATTTGATACAGTTCCCGAACGTATCAAATATATTTCTCCTTCAGAAATTAAATTTATTATAACTAAACTTAAAATAACAAATCTCCAGGTTTAGACAGACTTCCTAATATAGTGTTCAAACATCTTCCAAATTCCACTATCAGTGCATTAACAGCAATATACAATGCTTGTCTTAGAATAAATTACTATCCTCAACATGGAAAATAGCAATTATACTACCCATTCCTAAACCACAAAAGATCATAGGAGACCAGAAAATTTTCGTCCAATTAGTTTATTGTCTACATTTGCAAAACTTTTGTTAAAATAATTTTAAGAGAGTTATTAAATTTATCAATCAAACTAATTTATTTCAAATTCTCAATTTGATTTAGATCTAATTATTCTACAATACAACAATTGTTGAGAATTACAGATTTTATAGCGACTAGTTTTCAAAAGAAACAACTAACATTTGCGTTATTTCTGGATGTTGAAAAAGCATTCGATAAAGTATGGCATGTTGGTTTACTTTATGTTTAGAATATTTGGATTTCCTATTTATTTACAAAAATTTTATCAAGTTTCTTTAAAGGATCGTAAATTTCGAGTTCAAGTTAACAATATGTTTTCTACTGAATACAATATCCAGGCTGGAGTACCTCAAGGTTCTCCTCTATCTCCTATTCTTTTAATATTTACATTTCAGACATCCTCATTTACTTAATTCAGAAATAGCATTCTTGCAGATGACACATCTTTATTTACTTCCCATTCAGACATTATAACAGGACGCGATAATTTCAAGATGACTTAAATATTCTAGTTACCTGGTTTAACAATTGGCAAAAAGATAAATAACCAAAAGTCACAAGCAAAAATATTTTTTTTAAAACGAATCTCTCCTACTGATCCTCTTATTATTAATAATAAAGCAATTCCTTGGACTCCTTCTAACATTTCAATTACATACCTCGGATTACAACTAGATACTAAATTAACATGGAAAACACATATTTTATCCATAATAAATAAAACTAATCTTAAGCTCCTAAATTATATCCACTTCTGAATAAAAATTCCATTTCTCTGTAGATTCTGCATTAACTATATTTAAATATATAATTCGCCCTTCGTTAACTTATGCATGCCCCATTTGGGGTGGTGCAGAAAACTCACATTAAAAATTAGAGATTATACAAAATAAGTATTTAAGAAAATCATTGAAAGCACTCTGGTTCATAAGAAACGATCAAATTTTACGTGAACTCAATATTCCCCCTCTAAAATCCTGGATCCTTTCTCTAGATAAATTTTATGCTTCTCTTCTTCTTCTCCTGCTTATACATCTTTTCAATTAGGAAAACAGTTAATCGATACCCGCGAATTAAATCACGTTATCCTAAAGATCTTTTACATCCTCCTTAGTTATCTCTTCCCACAGTTTCTATCATGTAATGTAAAAATTTTCATGAATCATGTATTATTTATAAACATAGTTTCTTTTTAAGATTATTATCACTCTCAAAAATTAATTTGTAAAAGTAATTTGTTAAGAGGTTGCTATTTAGTTTCTCCTCATATTCTGTATGATGTTATTGTAATTTTTCATACCCTTGAAAGACAAAATATTGTCGAACAAGGATCAATAAACATTAAAAAAATGATAATATACGCCTTTCTACACGTGAATTATCAAGTTGATTAGAGCAAATGTCAATAGGATGTTTAGCTTTCTTGAAAAATCTATGTTTTAAAACAGGAGACCCTAGTTCGGCAAGTTGTTCAGAGATGACTACTTCTTCAAACGAAACTGAATAACATTTGGGTATACAAACTCTTACTCTTGTACCTTACTACTAGCTAATTCACATGAGTTCATACTTGTATTTCTAATACATACATATAAACAATTTCACATACAATACACAAATTTTGCAGTACATTATACATCTTTAAATTTAGATACTCTCTATACATACATTCAGATATTATAATTATATTGGGATGAAAATGTACATATTTAACATACATTATTATAATGATTTTTATGGGGGGTTTGAACATGTCTTTGGAACATCGTGAGCGCATTCTTTTGAGATTGTTTAATGTTTCCCCCATTGTGAATTTTATACTGCAAGAAGAGGATGGAATAAGTGTAAACGCTTGTCACAGTTTTTTCTTGTATATTAATTTAGGGGTTCTATTTGAAGCCGGCGGCGCTAGCCGAATTCGTTTACTACGCTCCGTAAAGTCACGAAAGTTTGGCAAATTCGAGACTCGCGGGTTCCTGGTTGGGTGACCGGCTAGGAACCCCGGGATCTAACGGCATCGAGACCCTGGTCGAAGGGATAAAAGGCACTGACTGCGACGTGACGAGACTTGACAAATGTAATAATTATTCAGTATAGTAATTACTCAGTAACGGAGGATTACTCCCGAAGAAAGCGCTCCACGCCCAAGGGTTAAGAGACGCGTTGCATGAACAACGACGC
The DNA here is from genome assembly GCA_964035755.1 of Teleogryllus oceanicus. Lineage (NCBI taxonomy): Eukaryota > Metazoa > Arthropoda > Insecta > Orthoptera > Gryllidae > Teleogryllus > Teleogryllus oceanicus. The sequence goes on along the minus strand of CAXIVR010000012.1, from coordinate 40,541,504 downwards.
AACGAATTAAAAAAAAGTTTCCTATGAATATGTGTATTCGAGATGAACTAAAAAGCCTTTGCACGTTTTCATAAAAATTTGTTCTGTAGACTTTTTATTTCTTTATTTTTTTTTGTATTGAAATTCCGATTTGGTAACCGGGTTCCAGCTGATAGTATGACAGAAGTTACTCTCTTTATTTAAATCAAAGTATAAGGTAAAGTATAATCCCCACTGGTCTCCCGATACAAGTGATAGTTTAGTGTATGTAAGTGTGTGTGTGTGTGTGTGTGTGTGTGTGTGTGTGTGTGTGTGTGTGTGTGTGTGTGTGTGTGTGTGTGTGTGTAAGGAGTGGGGCTAGCATGAGGAAAAGAAAGGAATGCGTGCGTGGCTTGTGGCCCGTTTGTTAAGGTACTCACCTGGCATTCGCCTGATATTGATCGGAAGAAACACAGAAAATTACTTATCATACGAGCAGGCCGCTAAAACTCTCTCTCAGGCAGGGTCTGAATTCTACCTACCAATACAAATATTGTCGAAATCTCGCCGCCCGCCGTCGGGACTCTTCTGGTCAGAGTAATGGTAGAGGTGCTAAACTCAGCGAGTACAGTACAGTAGACGATAAAATACGATAAGACGATAAAAAAGACGATAAAATATGTGGCAGTGTCACTCGTTTCAAAGTACATTGTTTATTAAATTATATAAAATTAAACATTAGAATATAGTGGTTACAAATTGCAAACTAAAACTAAGCAATCTTGGTGCAATACAAGGAAACTTTTATTTTATATAAAATATAAGTATTTCTAAATAAACGTTATACAAGACAGCTGCTATTTTTTTCACTTCTAAACAACCTCTCATTGCTGCCACTCCAGTTCGTTTGAAATGAAATTGGGACTAGAATGAATTCTGACGAAAGAATTCAACTAGACTGTCTGAAGCACATTATTATTGTCAATGCTCCAAATATTTTTGGAGCTATTTACAGATTTGTAGTCGTCGCCATGGAAAAGTCATAAAACGTTTTGGTTTCTTTAGTTTCTTTTGTTAAATTATTCAAGGATTGCTCACATTGGCTTTGCACTTATACGATGAAGTAAGTGAAATTGCAATAATGAACGTTCGAGAACGTAAAGTATTATTACCTAATCAATTGCCATAATTCTGTCGTAGAAACGCGAAACTCTCACCAATTTCCAACAAATTACAATACGTCCGCTGCTGATTATTTTCACACAAGAGATTCCGAAGAATGCAGGAAATAATCCACGAATTTCAGATATTACACGGGTAAGTTTTCTTGAAGTCAGTAATCCCTACCCCGCTTCTTTTTCAACATTATTTGAATTACGGATGAAAGATGTCAACAAAAATTGTTGACATTCTCTGTTAGCAAGATATCTAATTCGCTCTAGCATAATAGAAACTATTTGTATCAAAAATGAAGGTACAGATTTGATATAGTTGTATGTGCTTCAAAATAACACGCCCCCTATTCATCTCAAATCCAGCAAAAATATTTTTAATACAGCAATCATAAATGTGCGTATATTATACTCAAAAAGTCTGTGTCGAACCCTTGAACTACTACAGTAGTTTTCCAAGTACACATAGCATTCCAATCACATCACATTTCCTAAACGACATCCTTTTTCAGAAAAGCTAATTCATTTGTCTAATTCACAATTTTAGCAGCTCGGAATCAAAAATTATAAACCTACAAAGTTTTATACAAAACTGGAAAATTAAACAGTCAAACATACAAAATTGGAAAAAATTACTCTTCACTATCTCTAATACAATTATTTTGCTGAAATGTTTACATTTAGAAAAATGTTAAACCCATTCTATAAAGGTTTCTTCCTCCAGTTACTTTCTGGGACGTACCTACTTTTAGAAGTCGTATATCTAGACATAGGAGTCCTCCATGTACTCTGATTTTGTTGAGACTTCATTTCAGCATGTTTTAGGTTTATATCGGGTCTTATTTTTCTCCATATACTTTTTATGTTCTTCAGTATTTCTTGATTGTCTCGTTACCTTAATGATTTCGTGCATTATACTTTTAATTATATCGATTCTCCTGTATTCAACGTTCCACGGAATATAAAGTGTCTGGAAATGTAAAAAAGAAAAATATTAAGAAGAATTTACTACAAAATAATGGTAGAATGATAGTGTACTGTTTTCTCTTCGAGTAAAATTAACAGGACGCTTCTCTGTGAATACTAAAAACATCAAAATCTTAAAATCAATGGCGGAGTCTGATGTAAGTAAACTAAACCATTGAGTTACTAGGAAGTGCTGTAAACATTATGTTATACAACATAATGTTTTTTTTGGAGAAGTAGCTATTCTGAGAAAATCGTTCATTACTAAGTGAGATGTAGTCAGGTTTTAAAACTAAAGTAACTTTATATCCTCTGTTTCTGAGATAGTATCAAAGTAACTCAGATCTCTAGAGGTTTCACAACGCACTTTTAAACGCCGAGTAAAATAAAATGGTCAGTTCTAGTTATATTATTGGTTTTGTCAAATTTTCTTTTACAAAACGTAACACGTTTACAATTAGTATGGTCAAGTGATGGGGCATTGTGAGGTAGAGACTTTGGGAAGGTGAGACAAAGTACAGAGACATTAAGACTGTGGATTCGAAAACTACTAAAAGACATGAATGTTTGCAGTTGCATTTGCGGCGTGGGGAGCATTCATAACTCTTCGTGTATTTCGTCTGAACCATAATATTTTCATAATAATAATTCTTCCATTGGCTGATAATTGGTTGCAATTCAACAGATAGGGCCAAGGCATGAGCAAATATGTAAAGATATAAGACGATGCAATGTTTGGTTGATTTATTATTTCGTGTTTTCGGGCGCGGTAACTATCGTTTTTAGTCGACCCGTAAGTAGAGTGTACTTTTTCTAGCCGGTAATCTTCCCCAGTTGGATGGTGAGATCTGGTGCCGACCTACACTCGGCTTGCGGGGATCTAACCAGGAATATCTCATGTACCTCATATTGTACTGCAGCCTCCGGGTCAATGACCCCCAACTCGATCAGGTTTTTCGTCCAGTTTCCCTAATCCATTGAGCAAATGCTGAGATGACCCCCGTTTTGCTTCTGGACATAAATGTAACTTCATTATCTCTGCACGTCTTCTAGAATTAATTGGGAAATAGTTATTCAAATTATCGTTTCCATGTTGTTGCGGCAGGAAGTATTATTCCTTGAAGGACATCATGGATAAGAGCCCAAAATGTATTGCTTATTTATCCTTGAAAATAGATTTTATTACATAAGATTTTTTTTCTTATTTTCAAAATTCATGTAGTATATGACTCAGTGTAGGGATCACAGAATTTTGAAAATGTGCACAGAGTTCACTTCTCCCCATAGCACGTCATACGTAGTTTCAACTGTTTTTTGGCGTAAAATAAATAAATAAATAAATCTCACTAGAGGGGCACTTCCCCAGCACGGAACAAGCACTAAAGTCCCCATTGATCTTCCGACGTGTGTGGTAAAGCCGTGCACGTACGCTGTAAGGAAAGGAACTATAAGGAAGGAGTGACATTAGGAAAAGGAAGAGGCGGGAAGATGGCACACGGTCCGTGTCCCGTTTGTTGGGGTACTGCTCGGGCATTCACCCGATGTCATCAGAGCAGCCGACCGTTAGAATTATCCTCTAGGCACGGCGGAATTCGATCTAGCTATGTAGCTACTGATAAAAATACTGCCACCGTCGGAACTCAAACCCTAGGACCTCTGGGACACAGATACTGCAGTGACATCAGTTGATGCCCCTCGGCATCTAAGCCGATACCATATTTTCTAGGGGGCGCAACATCACACCCAGAGGAGAGGTCGCGAGAGGCCCTGGTAGTCTTTTAGACGCCTAAATGAATACAAAGCGAATATGATTTACTAGCATTCGGTTTTTGCCAGTACGATATTGTGGCGTCATACGGGTGTAATCAGTACACAGACGAGAGTGGGTTGTAATAACAGCAGGTTTATTCACAATTTAGCCCGTAGTCACAAATAACCAATGCACTGTATACAATTAACTAACCAAATAGACCCCACTGCTAGGAGAGATATTTACAACGGCTACCACACCGCAACATACTACCTAATGTTTCGCCGTGCGTAGTACCGCCTGCCCTGAGACCGACTACATGTCTCACTAGTCACGACAATAACTGCCGGCTCCTAGCGCCGCCTGCACGTTCGCACCTCTCACGAACGACCTACGCTGCTGCCTCCAGGATCACAAAGAAGGAAGAGCTATTGTTCTCACGGCCCTTCAATAGCCCTCGCGACGCTGCCCGCCGCCTCCATTGCCTCCGCCCTAGCGATGCGCACACCCTGTCAGAAAAACCCCGAGCGTCATCGCTTCTGCCTTTGTCTACGCGTCCGGTGCACACCGCGCCGCGTGCCCACGTTGGTTTTAGCGACATGACGCTGCAATACACTAGTTTTCGGGTTTTCAGTCAGATTGCGAATAAATCTCTTCACGTCTGTTTCAAACAACCGATTTTGTACACGTAAATTTATTCTACTTTCGTAACGACCAATTCCTTGAGCCCTTACTTGGATCTTCTCTTACAGCTTCTCATCTGATCTGCTCTTAGTCTCGTGTCATTTTTAAATTGGAATTTTTTCAATGTGGAGTTTTTTTTAACTTCAGAAGAATGCGTTGATTTAGAAGATGTCTCGGCCAAGAGTGATATTTCACGCTGAGTGTCGTCTATCCCTTTCATAATTATTTTTGTCCATGGGGGTACGGAGCTGTTTACTCTCATTGGCTGCCCACCGTCAGTGTTCTTGGCTGGCCCCAAACTTATCTCAGATACTAGAGATCCAAGATCAACTTGCATTCACGATGTGATTGATTTAGGTAATATCTTGATCTCTACCTGGGGTCTGTACCACAGTCATTTAAGTCAGAACGCGCTGTCTCTACCACTCTTAGCTTTAGCATTTTCGTGTGTTCTCCTCAACGGCGTACGAGATTCAAATGGAAGTAGACTTAGAGCCGTATTTACAAAATTCTGCAAGGGTCCTGTCAGGCCTAGCAGGTTGCCAATGTCCGGGTTTGCGATTTATGAGCGGCCCCCAGCCAATTCTAGTCGTCCCTTGTCCTCCTAGCAAGCCTCCAAATGGCAGGCCCCTAATAGCTCTGCTGGAAGAGCTTCATAAATACGACCCTCCCTCTTTATATCTCGCGTCGAAGGAGGGTCCAGATCATGGCCTTATTGTGTGATTAGTAGCCACATGAATTTCCACCACTGACGAATGTTTCATTTAAGGAGAGATGAACCTTCAGGAAGACCATCGTTTTAAGGGATCTTATAAGATCTACCATCTATAGATGGTTCGTCATGTGGATAGCTCGATCGAAGAACGAAACATACTATTTCCCTGAATGTCAGAAAATTATTGTGCTATGAATTTTCTACTGCTGAGTATTTATTGTCGTAGACTGGCAAGCTTCGTTGAATCTAGGGTAGAAATCATACCTGGGTTCCGTTCTCTCCATATCTTGAAAACTTCTATTTCTGTACCCCAATTTTTCGCTTTTGTGAATTAAAAGCACCTCATCATCGCCTTTAATTCACTCCGTGTCCATTTCTGACATTGGCTTCGAACTACTGCCGATTCTGGGTCGGAGACTAATATCCCTTACATGGCCAAACGTCGACAAGGTGATATTAGCTCGGTTTCTAAGCACGTATGAGGCATTGGTAGAACAAGGCACGTTGAGATTCATTCATTTCTTGTACTATCCATTTTGACCATTCGTTTTCAGTGAAGTTTTTCAGGAATGAAATTCGAGTTCACAGATCACAGTGAATCCGAGGTTCCTGTCATCCATTACTACGACCCACAGTGACCTCTGAACATACACCCCACAGAGCCCAGCAAGGGTTCCTCCGATCGCCAGTCGGCATTACTAAACCCTACGTATTATTCACTGACTGCCGAAGGCAGCCTCCTTCGCTAGCTAATGCAAGATTCAGGCCTCCATTCTAGTCAGTGGCCTAGATTACCAACCTACTTTCTCTCATGTATCCTCTATGGCCGATAACAGGAAGTTCAAAGGTTCATTACCATTTCCCCTCTACTTACTTCCCACTGTGAATACAGACGTTCCTAATGTGGAGACAGACTAGCAGGCAGCCATCCGCTGCAGATCAGTTGCTAGTCTACCGCCGACGTAGCTCCCAAGCGCATGGGGGTACTCAAGTTCCACAACCAACTATAAGGTCGGATACTCCGTCGGTGGAGTTTTTATTATTATTATTATTATTATTATTATTATTATTATTATTATTATTACATTATTACTTACCTCCGTTAGGAAAGTGGACGGACTTTTTTCGTTGAATATTAATAACCAGTTTTCCAAGGCCGAGTTGAAATCGTGCCTCACATAAAAATGAAAGGCACCTGCCCAGCCAAGAATAATTTCTCGTTCCCGAACTGTAGTAAAGATTGCAAAATATCTCTCAATATCAATAAGTGGATCGTATGAGTTATTTTTCTTATGTTTTAGTTTCAAAAGATAGTAACAGGAAGTAAAAAATCCCTTATCAATCGCCTGCATAAAATATTGTTCCGCAAGGGCAGGATTGTCTTCTTTAAAACACAGCCCAGCCACGTGGTTCAGGAAATCATTTCCGGGTGACAGCTCAAGGGCTCGGAGAACACATTCTTTGCCCAGGTTTACATCTCTTAAATCTTCATTCGCCATTATGAATCCTACTGCACATTTACATAACACGTATACATCATCACCAGCACTTTTGTATGAGTCTCTGAAAACAAAAAAAAACAAAAATTATAAACTGAAAAGTATAGTTTTCAAAACCGGGAAGTAAAAATACTAAAATTTAAAAATATTTTAAGAAGTAATGTTAACGTAAACAAAGTATGGCTGCAAAAATACAATGAATGATTTTATTTTCTCGCCTTACTATGTACTTGCGTAGTACACAGAAAATTTGAAATGCTACGTCATAAATCGACAATTTTTCTACAAAATAACTCGTACCGTGGGCCCCAGGTATCGACAAAGTGTATGTGTGTCTGTGTGTGTTCTGAGACGAGCTCGAATATGCGCCCTGCTAACGGACTGGGCCATATACATTTATTCCCAAAATGCTATCTTGGCGGTCCGTTTATTTGAACGCGGTGCGACAACCACGTCACTCTCTGACGTCGGCCGCGGCCACGTCGTGCGGAACGCATGACCATGAGTAGGAAATTAGAAAGATAAACTTGGGAACGAGGTCTTGTGATTGGCCGGTATTCGAAAAACGAGGGAAGCCAGCGGAAAGAAATTTTTTCCGTTGAATGTTCGAAGAGTATCAGAAAAATCTCGGAGAATGACGGATCGCTGCGGAACGCGCCTCACAAATCGTGTAAAAACCGGTATAAGTGACTGTCAGGGAAGAGAAACCGATCGCGAGTCTCTAGCAGCGAGCTTCAAACGAGATAATTTCATCCGAATACGTGAATAGAACGATCATTGTGTTCGTTTTGTTGATGAATAACGACGGAGAAGAAACGTGTATCAGTGGGAGCGAGTTGCGTGAATTCCGCGAGGGTTGAATCGGACTCTTTTCCAGCGTACACGAACAATTTTCTGCATCGCCGCTACGTCACATCACTGAAGCGAGAAGCCAAGGCGATAACCACTCCCCAAAACATCGCAAGAGAAGCATTTGTGTTGGGGAACGAAGCCGGGCACAGAGGCGAGGCCGAGTTACTTATCGGCCGAGAAGATTGGTACGGGAACGCAGCGGAAGGAGAGGCGGAGGAGCGTGGAGGCCAGGCTACGCCGAAGCATCACCAGCGCGCGCCGCGGCCAGAGCAGCGAAAGCCCCGGGGGTCGCACAGGACGCATCGCCACGTCCCCAGCGCCGAGGCGCCGTTCGCAGCACTCGACGAGGCCATTTCACGTAAAGCCCCATCAGAGAAGCCTGAGTCCCCGTGCGGCAGAACGGTCGCAGAAACGAAAAAGATGTAATCGAACAATGTTAAACCACACTATTCTTTTAAAAGCTTTTCAAATATTACGCATTTCAAGCCACATTTGTGAATTCTGGCGTGTGTAACTCTTGAATGAAAGCTATGTTAAGAACATAAGTGGTTAATTTGCTTTAAACAAGTCACCCAGTTAATTAAGTGTTCAAAGGGGTGTTGTAACTAGTAAAATTAACTTTGGTCTGTACTGAGTTTTCTAAGCATTGGTGGTTGAAGTGTATTGTGAATTAATAACCACTTTTAAGAAACGAAAGCAATTTAGCGCAGGGAATTTAAAACTTTGTGTTTTTGTGTCCTTAAAACGAAGACCAACTGGTACATGAATTACAAATTATTTAATGAATGATGAAGGTGATTTGTTTTCATACGAGGCAGCGATAATTGCTTCGAATATGCATTCACGAGCACGAAGGTTGTGTTCTAAATGTGATTATTTGTGAAGGGTTGTTGTTTTTGTTGAATTTGTGTGTTGTTTCTTTTTCTTGATTTTAGAATATACCGCCTTGTATACCAGAGCCACAAGTGTTTTTCTTTGAGTGTAAGCTGGTCCGTATTCCCCGCCCATACGCATTTTCAGATATCAGCCTCATCCAGGCAAACGATTTGAAATAACTCGAGAGGTCTGACGTCGGGACGGCAGTGTACTGTCGAACGACGTCGGTAACGCCCACGCGGTCTTACTCACCCTTAGGGCTAACGATTCCTTCTCGCAATCCTGTTGTATTATGCACGGCACGTCGGAGTGAAGGCCACGACGTGTGTTCCGTCGCTATATATATATATATATATATATATATATATATATATATATATATATATATATATAGTTCGTGATATGGAGTAAATTATTTCCCCTAAAACGTTGTGCAGTCAGAGTTTTGCAGTTCGTTGTGCAGTCAATGTTTTTTTGGATCATTCATATCGAAAAATCGATTGACAGAAAAACATCTGCCTGCCTTGCTTGTCCGTCCGTCCATTATGTTTAAGCCTAAACCTGAACCATTTAGACAATTTTCTTCACAACTAATGGAACCTGATCGATATGGACAAACTCTAGTCCCTGAAGAGAAATCATATTGTAATAATTTCGATAACAATCTCGATTTAGTGAAGTCCTTGTTCAAGTTTGTCTGTCCCTGTTTTGAGCTGTTACTTTGCACACACGTCAAGATTTAGGTTAATTAATTCAGTTCCAAATACGATTAAAGCGCGTCGCCCATATATTTCTAGGTACTTCTGCCAGCATATTTAAAAGCAAAAAGTAAGCATATAAGCTTATATTAGCTAATAAATTACTCTAAAAATGAATGCGTATGTACTCCACGAGGTTGTCTATTTTGTGGTACGTTCTTATTGTATAAAACTCACTGACAATATTTTCGGAAAACATGTCGGAACAGTTCGTTATAATCTTTAATCACTAATACTCTAGTTCACACTCAGTTAAAATTTGTATATCTCGTCGAATTCTGCATTTTTACTTTCTTGTTACAGAGTAGAGAGAAAGTTATGTAATGCTGCGCGAAAAAAACGGCGCATTTTCGACAGAAAACTCTTATTACAATGCCTTGGTAACGAAAATATGGATAAATCCAGCTTCTACATTTAGAAAAAAAAACCTCTACCACGTGGTGTAGCCTGAATCCATATTTTGTGTCCTTGATACCGAAAAATCTAATGTGGCACGTGTTGTTATGAAGGATGTGTTTAATCGGACCTTTAGAACGGGGTATGTAATACCTTTAGAATGTTGTAAACGCGTGTATGGTAAAATGCTTTGAACATAAAACCAATAATGTAATTTAAAACGCCTTAATAAATATGAGAATTACAATGTTCGGTGTGTCGTTAAATGTCTATGCCCTTAGTTCAGCTTTTCATGAGTGTACATTTCCACCCCTGCTCGTATTCTCTCAAAAAATAGTTGTCATGTCTTATGCCTCAACCCTCGTATACCATTGCTATATCTTTAGGGCTAGCACAGAGTCATTACCACTCGCCACAATTCGCGACCTCGTCTTCGCATTCCCTTATCAGCTACCAAACTCCAGAAGGTCTGCGAATCACTGTGTCACGAGACACTGCAAGTCAGGTTTCTAATTTGTCAGCAGTTTTATCCCTACTTTGTATCCAACCCTTGTATTATGGAAATTTATTTTTCATAATTATTGTCATTGAAGCAGTGTACATGACGAAATCGTCACCGCGGCCCACTTAATTCAATCAACTCAAGCTGCAGTTCAAATTTCTGAAGTTCATCACGAACATCGCGTTGGGAAATTTCTTAATATTTTCCCCATACCCATTTTTTATTCTAATAATAATGTATTAGAATGAATTATTAAACGCTTCTAAATGCTTACCTGTATAACATGGATGCTTTCTCATTCAAGTAATTTATTTCACTTTCAAGAAAAAGATTACTTCTCGTCTTCGTCGACTCAAGATATGTGGCGCGCGCCTTTTCCCTGTAAACTCGCGCTAAAAATGCTTTAGAAAGTGGATCATTCAACTTTTTCACTGCGAATTTTAAAGCCTCCATTTCTGTGTCTTCTGGAATAGAGTCCGGCTTCGTGGCTCGTCTTCTTCTTCTTCTTAATAGACGACCCAACATGATGTGCCATTCCGCACAGTCTGAATCGCATTCCAATGCTTTTTCTATAAAACGAATGGATTTTTCTCTGTTTATTGAATCATATTGCATTAAGACACAGGCTCCTATGCTCCAGACAGTGGACCTTTGTTTATTATCCATATCTTTGATGTGCGTTATACCCCTTATTATTTCTGAAGTCTTTTTCATTTTCGATAGAAGGAAAATTTTGTTTGACAAACAAACGTGATGAAAAGCTGTTACTGAAATGAACAGGAACTGTTTGCTTGATGGAAGGTCATTTACTATTCTTTCACATTCACTTTGCTTTTGGATAGCTTCTTCAAATTTGCCCGACTTAAAAAACTCATAACTCAGAATCAAATTGTAAATGAATTTCAACCACTGGGTACGTTCTTCTTGTTGATTTTCAATTTTCAGAAGTTTTTGTTCGAAGTTTTTTATTAGAATTTCAGGAATATTTCTAGTTTGCGGTTTCCATGTGAATGGGCAGTGTAGTGTTATTTTTTCGATCAATGAATCATCCATTTCAACAAAAGAACAATTCGGGGAAACATCTGTGGTGCTTTGATGTTCATTCTGTATTTCAGATGTATCGGACATGATATTTAGTCTTCGTATCAGACACGAAAACTCAAAAAAAGAATTTTACGAATATCTTGTCAGGCAAGTAAACAATATTGCAACCTGTGAACAAAACAAATAAAGAAAAGTAAAAATCACGAAACTCGAAAGGAAAAAACTCCTAAAACTATGTGTACAGTGGATGAACATTTTTCCACATGAATTTAATACAATATAGAATGTACAAATGGTAGAATAATTGAAATAACGTACTCAATGGATGTATGAAATAAAAGACCAATGATTGATTAGAACGATTTTACACTTTTGTAATTTTAATATTTTCTCTTTGCACTAATTCTTTAAAATTAGTTAATAAATATTGAAAGTACGTTACACAGGTAGTTTGACGCCGTCATTTTAATCACTGTTATTAAAAGTGTTTGGTGTACGACAAACGTTTGGGCACAGCCATCATATCTCTCCCTCTTCAATGTCCCTATTTCACGAGATAACAGTTATTTACTGTTAAAATCACAAAGTAATTGGAATCATTGTAAACGTCAAAATGTCAATAAAATGAACAATTAAATATGTAAAATTTTGTATCATTAATAAAAATCAAAAACTCTTTAAAATATTCACAAATTTAGCAACGAAACTCTAGCCCAGAGTCTCCATGTAAAAATTAACTTATGGTTGCCTGTACCCAATCTCTTCTTGTAACTTGTGTTTGTTTGTGCTACAAAAACGTTTCAATCGATAATTCGGTTTTCATTAAATTTTGTATATTGATACATTTTAACTTCAAATAGTTCCACATACATCTCGAAATCCCATCCCCTTGCTCTTTTAGTTGACTTCAAAGCCGAATAGAATGGACACACTTTCAGTTTCTCAAAAACTATGAAGAAATAGGGAGAGTAAATGGAGGTAAGGAAGATGCGGAGGATGAGTCGAAGAAGAAACGGGAAGTGGAGATGAAGGGAGGGGAGGAGTTGGAGACGAAGGAGCCGAGGCGGAGGAGAAGAAAACAAAAGAACGATGTGGAGATGAAGGAAGACGAGAAGAGGGAGAGACAGAAGAGAAATCAGATAGGGAATCGCGCGCAGCTGTGGCAGGCGACCGTTTGCACAATGTGTGATGGGTTGGCGCACCGCCGCTCTACGGCCGTTGCACAGTGATTCCAAATCATTTATTTTTATTTATTTATTTTAATCAAAACAGTCAAAAACTGTATGTGACGTATGGGGGAGAAAATCATCTGCGGATGCTTTCTTGAGTTGCAGAATCCCTTCCCAACTATTTAACTATTAATAGTTGAAAGATGAAAAAATAATAGTAATAATAATAATAAATTTAAAAAGCGAGAGATTAACATTTCAAACACTAGATATTTTCGTTGCCGAATTATAGAAAACTTATTTTTAACGGTAAAGGAACGAACAGATTTGATTTTTCTGTATTGTTGACAAAATAGAAACTCACCCTAAGCTCTTACAAGCAAAAGGAAAGTTCAACAAAATGTGCGCATAGTGAAGCTACATTTACGTTCAGAAGCAAATCAAGGGGCCATCTCAGCACTTGCACAATGGATCACGGAAACTGGACAAAAACCCGATCGAGATGGGGGGTCATTGACCCGGAAGTTGAATTACATTATTTGTTACAGGCATATTGAGTTGTTTTTTTAATTATACAATGCAAATGTAAACTAATTCTTACTAACTTATACTATATCATGGTTTTGTTACAGTAAACATTATTTTTCTTTTTGAGGATCAGTATAGTCTCTAACCGTATAGAAACAGTTTTGCATCAGAAAAGATTTTACTTTTAACTTAAATTTGTGTACCAATTTTAATTGTTAATTTCATCTGGCAATGCGTTGTAGAGTAACGTACATGTATTGTACGTGGATTTCTTGTAGTGAGCTTTATATTTTCAAATCTCGAAGCTAGCATTTTAGAAGGCAAAAAACAAAACAATGGTTTGCTAGATTAATCGAAAATTACATCATAAAATTAATATGATACTTTTCATACGTGTAGGTGGTGTTCTTTATTGTTGTTGAGATTCAGACCATGAAATACATTATACGATTTTAATTCCTTCCTATGCGAATATTCTTCTTCGTAATCTCATAAATGTAGGATTTTCTCTTATTAGGAAAACGAATCCCATCGATGTCATTTTATCATTCTAAAAGATGTTCAGTTTTATCACATATATAACAATATTTACAGATGTTAAAGTAGAGCTTTATTCACGATCGCGAGGACAATTTTTCCAAGAGAGTAATACTCAGTTAAAGCTGTCATATTTAAAAAAATAATTTATTTCTCATTTTAAGATTCAAACACGTCTATCCTTCACGACCAATGGTGACGTTGACCAAAATTTGCCTTACCTCGTAGGGGGCAGTAAAAATTGCAATCAAAAGTTCGGTTAGACTGTTACACTCAACAGTTCAGCCCTTCACTGAGAGCACGAGTGCAAGAATGATACATACTTCCTTTAGTTAGGCCTTTTACTTTAATCACTCCGGAATTAAACGTTCATACTAATATTGGTGACAATAAACCAACACTTTGGCAAAATAAAAAGTCTTATAAAAGCCGCACTTTAATCACCTTAAAAGTAAACATGTTTAACGTCTGTAAAATATCCGTTAAAACACGTTTTCTACTGACCGTCAGTATAAATTTAATGGAATTATGTATCTATTATAATTATAGATTTTCAAGCAACTTCAGCATACGCCATAATTTGAGTTACTTCATTTTAGAACATCGTTTTACTGTAAAAAAACATTTGCAGGTGCAACAATTCACGAACCAATACGTCTGCTTCCTCAGGTACATATAGCTGTAAAATATTCCGATTGTCTGTTTCTCCCTCAAGCGTCTCAACAATTGTAAAGATTTTTTTTTTCAAAATAAATATTCCCCGACAATCTGGCTCGACTGGGAAGCTCTGGGTTTTTGACAAACTTTATTTAAATTTTGTGGGTACTTCACTGGAAGTGCCTGAAACATTTAAAAGATTCCTCAAAAATGGTTCTAATTTTTCTTTATATTTCTCGTAACAATAGCAAGAAATTTACGTTTAGCAAAGGTCCGATTGTCACTGTTCTAATTTCCGAAAATTACAAAAGTTTTAATTTTTTCCGTGTCTTCCTAAAACTACAATATTGGAGATTTTTTCTTTTAAATGAAATTGTTTTCCCCAATTGATTCTATTTATCGTCATGCAAATTTTTTTAAAAAATTGGTAATTTCCAGGAATTTTGAGTTAAATATGGCCAATATTAAAAACCTTATTTTCTTAAAAATAGCTCCAAGTTTTTTTCTCGACACTTTTTGAAGGAAACGTTCTAAACGCACTGTAGTAGATGACCTAAACATCATTGTTGTATTATATGTTTTAAATATACAACTAGTTTTTATCTCTCACGTTAATATTTACATTACCGGGGATTTGTATGCATTATTGATTTTGTGAGTACAATGTCTCTAAATGACGAGTAAAGTTTTTCGAAAACTCACAAGTTTTCAGTGAACATGAGCTCCAAATTGTGAATTTTCAGAAATCCTCAAACGCCTTTTTCTCAAAAATTGCTCCAATTTTTTTCTCTAACTTTTTTCCAGATATATCCATTGTGAAAACGTCACTTTGATCTATTCTTTTCTTTCTTAAAAAATACACAAATGCATTTTTAATATCTCTCGCGTCGTTAATATTTACATTGCGGATATTTATTATACATTATCGCATTTGTGAGTGCAATTGTTTCGAATAATTTCTTATGAAGTTTTTCAAATACTCAAAACTTTTGGGCGGAAAAGAGCTTCAGAATGCGCATTTTCAGAAGCGCATAATCACCATTTTTTCGAAAACAGCTCAAATATTTTTTAAACAAATTGCATACAGGACCAGGTTTTACTCTTTTAAAATATACTTAAGGACATTTAAGTTCTACCATTAGAGAGCCAGAAAATTAGAAAATGTGCAAAAATATATGGCAATGGATGGCAGCTGGGAAAAGGGTGGAGCAAAACCGAAAAACCAGCCCAGATTCATGAGATTAGAAAACTAATTAGTACGAGAAATCCTATGTCATTCTATAGCATCAGTTTCTTGTATACGTACGTAGTAGTATATGGAGTAATATACGTAGTATAGAGAAAGTTATGTAATTCAGCGGAAAATCAATTTCGATATTTCAACGGAAATACAAGTCTGGGGTTCCCATGATACCGAAAAAAATTGTTTTTGCTTTCTGTGCTTTTATTTTAAGTTTTTTATTTTTTTTAACGGCCGACCGACCGGTCGTATGTCTGTCAGTCCCGCCGTACGATGCCTGAATGGTCGCTTGTTCCCAAATAACATAGTCCGCCTGGCATAGGTCCATTCGGAACCGCTTGGCGTAGACCCGAGCGACTGCCACACCAATTCGCCGCTGCCAATGACAGAGCCATCTGACAGTCGGATGCCCGCGGGTTTGATCGCTCACGAGATGCTCTTCGGCGCAAGAGCGAATGACCGCCGGTTGGCAGCCAGCCTGCCTGTTCGCCTACCTGCTCGCCTACCTGCTCGCCCCCCCCCCCCCCCCCGTCCCGCCGCCTCCGCTCGCCTACCCGCTCGCCACCCGCTCGCCACCCGCTCGCCTACCCGCTCGCCTACCCGCTCGCCAACCCGCTCGCCAACCCGCTCGCCTACCCGCTCGCCTCCCCGTTCGCCTACCCGCTCGCCTACCCGCTCGCCAACCCGCTCGCCTACCCGCTCGCCTACCCGCTCGCCTACCCGCTCGCCTGCCCGCTCGCCTCCCGCTCGCCTACCCGCTCGCCTACCCGCTCGCCTACCCGCTCGCCTACCCGCTCGCCTACCCGCTCGCCTACCCGCTCGCCAACCCGCTCGCCAACCCGCTCGCCTACCCGCTCGCCTACCCGCTCGCCTACCCGCTCGCCTACCCGCTCGCCTACCCGCTCGCCTACCCGCTCGCCTACCCGCTCGCCTACCCGCTCGCCTACCCGCTCGCCTACCCGCTCGCCTACCCGCTCGCCTACCCGCTCGCCTACCCGCTCGCCTACCCGCTCGCCTACCCGCCTGCTCCTCTACCCTTTCCTCAGATCGATGGACTGAGCGTGAAACAGGGCGAACACTGTAGGATCAAAGGACAAACAACTTTTAATAACAACAATAAAGTAAACAACTCGTTATTATGAGCATTTGTTAATATTTTAATAAACGAAAATACAGTTGCCTTAATGAGTCACATTTGATGTAAACAGGCTTCAATCAAATTATAGACAACGAATAATACAAGGGCAATTTGTTTCATATTGCACAACGTTTCGAAATCACATTGATTTCTTCAGGCTGTAATTGACAAGCATACAAAGAATGAAATACATAACATCTTACATTAAAAGAATTACAATAGTAAGGTACAATAACATCACACAAAATACCTTCATGGGGGTATATATATATATATAACATTATTGTACATATATATATATATATATATATATATATATATATATATATACATTATTGTACATATTTCTAAAGAGAGACTACAAACAAACTTGGATTGATATTACGCCAAGGGTGTAACTTCTTGTATACGGAATATAACCTCCGCATATAATAGGAAATGTAAAACAAAGGTTTCTATATATTAACACTGAACATAACCAACTTCGTGAAACCACTACTTTATCATTCAAAGATTGAAATACATATGACATAGTAACTAAATTACATAAAACATGCCTAATTTATGAAAAGATGTTATGTATTTCATTCTTTGTATGTTTATCAATGTCAGCCTCAAGGTGAAATCAATGTGATTTCGAAACGTTGTGCAATATGAAATAAATTGTCAGAGCGTTTGTTACTTCTCACTAGGGAACGGATTTTCATGTAAATACATATTTTTACAGGGACAAGATACCTGCATTCACTAATATTTATTACACTTAACACAACATTCTGAACTAATTGGAACTATTTTTATTTTACATATTTTTACATATTTTGGTATAATTACATATTTTTACATATTTTATCTATAGCTACATATTTCGTTACATTTTAATATATTTTCTAGATCGAAAATGAACATTTCACTTCTGATGTTCGAAATATATATTACTTGAAAACTAACTTAGTTACTAAAATACTTAAAAAATACGCAAAGCGCTTGTATTAACGCCGGACAATCGCTCTTAATTGCCAAACCTATCTCCCCCCGCCCCACTGCTTCTTGGAAATAGCGTAGTCGGGATCAACGATGAGCGGATGTATGTGAAGCAGAAGGAACTTCAACCAACGTGCTTACTCGTGTTTCATAGACCTCATGCGTAACTCGATAAAAAAAATCAGATCATTGTCTTATCCCTTTTCTGGAGTTGGGGTGGGAATATGCTTCCTTCTATCACAGGCTACACGGTACTTATTCACTTGAGCTCCGGCTCCTTGTAAACAACATTGTATATAATACGAAAGTATTATGTTTCGGAAGAAAATAGCGAATAATTGCTTCTGTATATGTAAAACTTTCATTCAGCCTCTCTGAATCCATGTAAACTTCTGATCGGCAATGTACTGTGCTCGGAAAACGCTTGAAGTATGGAATTGTAAACATTATAACGAATATTTATTTCACATATTTCTTATTTTTTCTTACATATTTTTGAAAAAATAAGTACATATATATGTACATATTTTGCTTTTTTTATTACAATAAAGTCCGTTCCCTACTTATCACCGCTTCCGCCTATGTCACAGGTAGGCCACCCCCCTAGAATATCCTATCCAGTTATATGTACATATGTCGGCTGCTTTCGGACCAGTGCTCGCCGAGCGCGTCCCAGCCAGTGCCAGTCACCCGACGCGAGCCGCCTCCAGCAGCGGTCTTGTTGACACGCGGCCTTTAAGAAGATTAGAATGCGGAGATCTTCTGTTTGCTCCTCGCACACAGTGAACGCGATGCCGAGATTGGGTTCTCGCTCGCGAGCGTCACTGCATCAGGCTGCCTCCCATTTCAAGTACCTCCTCCCCCGCTGGCATGGAGACGATCCAAGACCATCACAGTCTTGTCCCTCTGGCGTCGCCCCTGAACTGGCTTCTTTCTATCGGTCGAATTAGACCCTTCACTTAGTCTATCTTGCCCCGTTACACATACATCAAGCAACTCAATCAAAAATTCCGCGAACTTGACAAATGCAACACATACCTAAAGTTTTCAGAGTATTGTATAACTGCTTTCTTTGTACATATATAGAATATAAAGATCAAAATTTTACATCACATTTTTACAACAATAAAATGTGATCTTATGGACCTCGATTTGTTGAGGAATATTTCTTTCTTTTCTAGAAAATATTTCTCCGAAATATTTTTCTTGATTCTATGGTTCTCTATCCTTTATGTTAGTGCAACCATCATTCTCCTTTGGGGAAGCGTTATAGCTATAGTGTTAAAATGCTTGTTCCCTTATAAGCAGTTTAGTATCTCAAGGGGATTTAAAAGTAATTTAATTTGTTAATTTATTGTTTTATAAAAAGAAATACTATCTGGATGGCCGAGGTGGATAAGAGCGTGTACCGACTCAGCGCTTAGGCCGTGGGTTCGAGTCTCGCCTAGGGCATGGTTTGTCCCTTTTCTTGTGTGGTCGCGGGAGGCCTCGAGTTCTGCTGACCCCAGATCAGGGGAGTTCGCAAGTGTGATGGTGTCTAATGCATCGTCGAATATGCGTCCCAACAATACTCAATCAACTCCAACAATACGAAATATGATGGTAGGGGTGATCATGTGAATGTGAATGATGAAGCAGCACACCATCTGATTGATTGATTGATTTTTTCGTGTTTCCGGGCGCGTCAACTGCATTGGTCCGTTAGTATAGTGAATGCTTTTCCTCGGGAGAGGTGGTGATCTTCCCCCGCTGGATGGCGAGATCCGGCGCCGACCTACCGTCGACTAGTGGCGTTTCCCCCTAACCAGGACTCTCCCACCAGCGGGGCACCGCCACAGCCGGGACTAGCTCTAAGCTTCCGACCGGTCTCCCGGAATATGTGGTAGTGTAGTGCATGTTAGTGTAAGTGTGTGTGTAAGGGAAGAGGATAGGACAAGGAATGGAAAGAAAGATCGCGCGCTACCGTCGACAGTGGCGGTACTGCTCCGGCATTCGCCTGGTGTTGATAGGAGAAACCACGGAAACACCGATCAGAGCAGCCGACCGCTAGAATTCTCCTCCAGACAGCGACTCGAATTCGACCTGGCTGAAGCTAGTGTCGAAAATCCTGCCGCCGTCAGGACTCGAACCTAGACCTCCTGGTCAAAGGCGCTGCAGTGACATCAGTTGATGCACTGAGCTACCGCTCCCGGTGGTACACCATCTGAGTAGACTCAGATCATCAACTGATGTGACTGCAGAACCTCTGACCTAGAGTGCGAGTCTCGACGGTGGGAGATTTTCGACACTAGTATATGGGTCAATTCAGCCGTGTCTTGATAATTCAGCCGCCGGCTGCTCTGATCGGTAGTTTTCGGTGATTTCCTCAATCAACACCTGCCGAATATCGGAGCAATACCCTTAGAAACGGACCGCGCGCTAGCTTGATTGATTGATAAGTGATTCCGGGCTAGACAGCTACAGAAGCCGTCAGTCCGTATGTGCTGTGCACTGTTTTCTTTTGTCACGAGAGATGGCCGTGATCTTCCTTCGCTGGATGGCGAGATCCGACACCGATCTGCACGACGGCTTGCGGGGTTTTCCTTACAAGGTATCGCCACCAAGTCACCACCAAATGAATAAGGTCAAAGGAAAAAGGAAGGTCCATGGCCCGTTTGTTAGGTACTGCTCCCTTTTTCTTGGTGTTGATCGGAGAAACCACGGAAAACTCCCGATTAGAGCAGCCAGTTGCTAGAATTCTCCTCCAGGCAGCAGTTAAATCGACCTATTTATGTAGCTCGTGTTGAAAATACCTGCACCGTTGTAACTCGATCCCGATCAGAGATTGATTGATTGATTTTTTGTGTTTCCGGGCGCGTCAACAGCTTTGGTCATTAGTCCCGTTAGTGTAGTACATGTTTTTTTCTTGGGAGATGGCGGTGATCTTTCCCACTGGATGGCAAGATCCGGCACCGACCTACCGTCGGCTAGTGGGTTTCCAACCAGGACTCTCCCACCAGCGGGCACCGCCCCAACCAGGACAAGCTCTAGCTCCGACCGGTCTCCCGGAATATGTGAGAGTGTGGTGCATGTTAGTGTGTATGTGTAAGAGGAGAGGATAGGAAAGGAAGAGGAAGGACAGATCGCGCGCGGTCGCTGGCCCGTTTGGTAGGATACGGTTCCGGCATTCGCCAGGTGTTGATCGGAGAAACCACGGAAAACTACCGATCAGGCAGCCGCCGTCTGAATTCTCCTCCAGACAGCGACTGAATTCGACCTAGCTGAAAAGCTAGTGTCTAAAATCCTGCCGCCGTCAGGACTCGAACCTAGGACCTCCCGGTCAGAGGCTCTGCAGTGACATCAGTTGATGCACTGAGCTACCACTAGTGCAGTGACATCAGTTGAGGTAGTGCATTGACATCAGTTGATACCGTTATTTACACACACACAAACCGTGATACCCTTATTTATGCACACATGCACTATACTACCACACATGTCAGAAGACCGTCGGGAGCTTAGAGCTTCTCCCGACCGGGTGAGTTATCTCTCTGGATGTAGGATACCCCACAAGCCGTCATGCTAGTCGGCGCCAGATCTCTGCAAACTCTCGCCAAAGTCGTTTCACTATATTAACTAATGACCGTAGCAGTTAACGCACCCGGTAATACGTTAAATATGTCAATGAAGGGACATGAATGGGATGAATAATGTTGCAAATGGACTTCCTCGGGTAGCGAAGCGAAACGCGTCACAACGCCATATGCGGGTCTCAAACACGCACTCTGTGGTTCCTCGAAAAAGACCCAACGATATAGATATTTTCTGGTAGTACCGCGATTACGTAAATACGACTCAATTTTGACTGTAGAGATTTAGGCGAAGAAGAGGAAAAGCTACTATTATAAAGGGACTGAGATTTTAGGAGCTCTTCTGTGGGTGCTAACTGTAGCTCCGCCACAATCTGACCCTCGTTCCACATCGCCAATTCGCCCCGCCCCAGTCCGCGCGCTCTTCATTTATTCACTGTGGACGCCGCAGGCTGTCTGTCGCTCGGCTGATAAGGGCGCGCGTAGGATTTCGCGTGGCGACTGGTGAATGTGTGTGTGGGGGAGGGATGGACCGTGGAGAGACGGAGAATTGACGAGTGGCTGCAGCCCTAAGCAAACGGCCAATGACACTGCAGCAGTCATCTCGTCGTCCAGAAGCACGACGATCCCTTTGCATTTGCGCCACGTCGCAGTGTTGAAAGGGATCGGCCACATCACAAAACTGCCGACCACAGTGGGTGGTTCTGCCAAGAAGCCGGACACTTACCACGGCGCAGTGGGTGTGAATATAATCATAAAGAATACATTTTTTATAATTTATCACTCGCGTATCGGGAGTTTAAAGCTGGTGGTGGTAGGTTCCTGAATGGGTAAAACCCTGCAAGACGTATAGGTCGGAGTCAATCTCGCTATCCAGCGGGTGAAGAACTCCTCCTCTTCCCATGGTAAACATGCACTACAATTACAGGATTAACCATAGTTGTCGCGCCAGTCAATAGACCGGTCCCCTTCCCCGGCTCCGCCCTCCCTCCGCTGCCCGCCGACTGCTCGGCCTCGTTCGGCGCTTTCGGAGGCAAATTAAGAGAGAACGCTTCCGTGAGCTTTTGCGAAGGCGCCGTCTCGTTTCACATCGTCCGGCAACGATACCGCCAGGGGCGGATCCAGCCGATCATTTTGGAGGGGGCCAACATAGATTGCTTGGTTGGTTGGTTAGTGATTCCGGGCCCGTCAACAGCTTAGGTCATTAGTCCCGTAAGTGTAGTGCATGTTTTTTCCTCTGAAGATGGCGGTGATCTTCTCCTGCTGGATGGCGAGATCCGGCGCCGATCTACCGTCGGCTAGCGGGTATTCCCTCTAACCAGGACTCTCCCATAATCGGGGCTCTGCCCCAGGCGGAACAAGCTCTAAGCTCCCGAATATGTGGTAGTGCAGTGCATGTTAGTGTGTGTGTGTGTGTGTGTGTACGGGGAAAGAATAGGACAAAGGAGAGGAAGGAAAGATCACGCGCGGTCCGTGGCCCGTTTGTTAGGGCACTGTGCCATCATAGATGACTGTTAAATAATAAACATTTGTTTTTATATTGTATATTATTTTTGTAATGAATATATGATGCTATACAATATAATTTTTAAAGAATTGCATAGATCTAACATAAATATTTAAATTAATTTTGTCAAATAAAGCAAGGTAACAAACGAAAACTCTAGGCATTTCGGGGGGGGGGCATGTCCCCCTCCCTGGATCTGCCACTGACCATAGCTGAAGATATACATTTGAGGGTTTAACATTTTGAATTGCATTTCTCACAATGCTTTCTTTCTGGGCTGCTCAAACTCGACCGAATTAAATTTGGGAACAATCGCTTCACTGATTCAAAAGCTGATGTGAAACATACACATACAGACATACCCGCGACTACGAACACGCACGCACACACAAACACACACACACACACCAGAAAAAGCGTTATTACTAATTTCGAATCCACGCATGAAATGACAGAAAGCTATAAAGTCTCTGACCATGCGAGACATGTCTATGGATTTGTTAGATCCAAAGGAACTCAGGAAAATCCAAAAGGAATTATTTATTTTTGATCGAAGTTTCGATTTTGAGTGAAAAATGCAAAACTTTGATTGTGTTCTTTCGCCAATTCTCATACAGTGTGTTCCGACTGAATTTTGTTTAAGTAGAGCGTACGTTTGTTTTTACACGATGTTCTAATTCCTTGTGTGATCCAAGTATTACTTTTTCGTGAAAAGTTTACTTTTCTCTTTTAGAACTTGCAAAAGTAAAGGCTGGCTGGGCGACGCAATTAACCAAATTGTCATTACGAATTAATTTCATTGCCGTTTAATATTATTGCACTCAGGTAAACCCTGTGTGTGCTTCAAATAAGTGATCTTATCATGCCGAAGAAACCAAAACACGTGTTTGGTGCAGGAGCCATGATAAATGCCATGAAATGTATTAAAAATGCGGGGCATCTGTGCGTTCTGCAGCAAAATCATTTGGTGTTCCCAGAACAAGTTTGCAGCGTCGTTTAAATAATCCAGATCACAAAACAGCTCTAGGTCCTGATACTGTTTTATCTAAATAAAAAGAAGCCAGTCCAGTACTTCAACTAGCGAGGAAAGATTTTCTAAAGAAGAAGGAAGATGTAACGTTCAACAAGTTTTAGTAGCTAAACCAAGGCCCAATCCGTTCAACCACAACTGTCTAGGAGAAGCCTGGGTGAAGGGTTTTTTAAGAAGACATCCCAAAATCACTACATGGACAAGTGAAACAGTTACAGCCGCTTGTTCGCGTTTCAGCGAAGAATACACCAGAATGTGATTTGAAGAAGTTATAGGGAAGTAACTTGGAATGCAAAATAAATGATTCTACAAGGGTCTATATTAGAGAACGGATGGATGAAAAGCGAGGTATTCTACGAATACATTTGACACGTCTGAAGTAAGTCGAATTTGCTTAGAGTTGAAAATCGAGGATATTGTAATTTTCCCCAACACATATAAAATATTAAAGTTGTATTTAATCTGCATCTTACAAATGGTGTTTTCATGGGTAATATAATAAATTAAAAATATCGTTATAGTAGTCGTTTCTGTTAAAACTAATTGAGAGGCCAATCACTGTCATCATGTTGGCCAATCACTGTACAAAATGACACGTTTTTAATAAAAAAAAATAATTAATAACGTAAGGTTCATTTTCCGATAGCAATTACCGTTGGGATAAGTAAAAGGATCATTGAACAATAGAAAATTCGCAGCAAATTTTCGAACTTTTTGTTTTCAAATGAGTTAATGCTGTCACAACTCAAGCAACAAGTGGCCAATCAATGTACCGTTTACCCCATAAAGTGACGTGAATAGCAGTACAGAGACCTCCGTCCAAGTGCTCAGACCTGCGAAAAGTCTCAGGGATGTGTAACAATACTGAGGGCCTAAATGATGCATCCGTATGAGAGTCATGCCACCCGCTAGTCTGAATTACCCGATCAATCGCCCATCTTCATCTCTGTTCGGGAGTCTTTATTCAAGACGTATCAGTCTGAAGGATCTACAGGAGCTACCGGAACCAAGTTGCCGGTGTTTCCTTGTTTAAGGATTTGAGAACTCACATATCTGAGTGAACGAACGCCGTATATGCAGTTTTTCATCTATAATAATTATAATTTTTATATTATAATTTTCATAAATAAGGATTATAATTCTATATGGAATTACAGTCGTTACTTATATTAAAATAAAATTATAACTATACTGTAAAAATTAATGTAAGATACACACAAACGTACACAGTTACAATAGGTATCTTAAAGCACGTACCTATTAACGGCCAAGCAAGGGACATTAGGCATCCGGCTTCCTGGAAAACGAGTAATTATCCGAAGGCCCGATTTCTTAGAATGACAGAGTTTTCGAAACCTGTATTTTCTGGAGTATTCTGAATAATCAGAGCTTTTTTCTTCAATAATTCTAAAATGCATATTTTTATATTTTTTTAAAGCGTTTTCTCGTCTTTTAGAACCCACTCAGTAGCCAAATATCTCGAGGCTATATAAATATAAGTAAACAAAAACCGTTCTTGTTTCTCACAAAGCAGCTTGCTCGTCGGGCCACTATAAATCCGAGCCAACCTGGACAAAACAACGCAGCACCCAGCTGTAGGGCATCGTCTCCATTCGGAGCGAGAAAGTCGTGCCCCACTCCTCGCCAAGCCCGCCACCCGTGACCACGCAGTTCAAACGGTCCCTTTTCCCCGCAACCAACTCACGCATCCGTCCGACAAATCCAGTGACATGGGCTTTTTTTTTACGAGTCGCCGGGACAGTGGATTTTAATTAATAATGCGCGGATTGGGCGTCGCCGCCGGTGGCCAGGCCGGGGGGAGGGGCGGCAGTGGAAGGGGGGAGAGGTGGCAAGCGAGCGTTTAGCGCAAACAAACCCGCGGGGGCTCTTTGATGCATTTTTGAACGCGCGCACGCACCCGCAACGGAGGGGGCGGAGCAGGGTGGGGTGGAGCGACGCACAGTGGTCTTACGTCTCACCGAAAGCGGCCAATTTTTTAAATTTATTTATTATACAGATTGTGAAAACAGAAAATAAATGAGAGGGCGTGATTCATAATATATAAATAATAAATATGAAAATAAATAAAAATTTTTTTATATAAAAAATTTTTTAATATATATATATATATATAGTTTTATATTAATGTATGCATAAATGAATTATATTTATATATAATAAATGAAAGGGATATTTTTTTTAATTTTTTATTTCAAAAAAAAGGAAAACCGGGCGGCAGTAATTAAATAATTAATTAATTAATTAAAAGAAAATATGGAAGGTCCAAATTTAAAAGAAATAATATTAAATTTCCCCTCTTTCCTTCTTTTTCACATGTCCTCTTTTTTATTTTAATTTAAGAACTTTGCATACTATTTTCTTAAATTTCTGTGGTGTTCTCTTTTGTGTTATTTAAGTCAGTTTTTATACGTAATTAAGTTTTTTAAACCTACCAAATTGACCAAAGAAATTTAAATAATTCATATTTTGATATGTAACTTTAACCTTATTGGAAATTAATGTTACATCATTATAAACATCCATTAAACATTAGTTTAATTTTAACAAGTTCTTAAAAGTTATACAATTAAAATCAATTTTTTTTAGGTTTGTGGATTACAATTTAGTCACAAATCAACCTTTTTAAATGTAAATTGTAGGTGGTTCCGACAAAAGGTGTGATTTAAAACTCTGTTTTAGTCACTTGCTGCTCAACATCTCTCCGTAGCTCGCAAAGATTTTTATGTTGCGAGGTATCGCAAGAACCTCACTTGATCAATTGTGAAAAAATATATTATTTTTGCCCTTCGAGTGCGTTAACTACCGTTTATATCATTGTGTTTCTTTCCCCTGAGAGACGCGGATTTTGAAAAATAAACGAATTGACCCCCTTTTTTTCATATCACGGTCATTTTCACGATTCGGACCATAGTGCGGCGTAGTGAGGAGCATGACGGCGAGATGACGGTTGCAGCGAAGCGCGGCATGGCATGGCGGGGCGGGGCGGCTGCGAATGTCCCGGACGCATTACGCTCCGTGCAAGCGAAAGGCACTACTCGGGCAGAAATGCGTCATCGTCACGCGACAGTAGGGGTGATTTGTGTCCGAGAGAGAAAGACACCCAACCATTGTTTCATTGTATCTGACAAGTCTCTATCTGGAAGAACATTTTTTTCGTTTATTCCAGGATTCTGCTTCATTTTTGATTCTGTCTCTTCCGTCACATCCTCTCCCCTCTCCCCTCTCCTCCTCCTCCCCCTCCCCCCTCTCCCCTCTCCCTCTCTCCCTCTCTCCTCCTCCTCTCCTCCCTCCTCCCTCTCTCTACCCCTCCCTCTCTCTCTCCCTCTCTCTCTCCCTTCCTCTCCCTCTCTCTCTCTCTCACACACATACATATACAGTAGCCCATACGCAGAGCCTTTTTTACTTTCTCACACCTACGAATGCAAGAAGAAAAAGTATTGTAATCGTTTGCCGGAAAACCGCAAATTTTCGACAAAGATACCCTTATTGTCAGCTCACGGTAATGAAAAAAATGGATAAATCTATTAACTACTGTAAATTACTTCCTCTAACATGTGGTGAAGGCAGAATCCAAGTTTTTGTGGCTTCTTCGTATCGAAAAATCGATCTATAATTATATTTTGTTTTTATTTTATCATTATCAGATTTCATAGTTATTGTAAAAAATAGTTTTCTCGAATTTACCTGTGTACTTGATGATGCGAACAATTAGTTCGTGAAACGTGTTTGAAATACAAAACCAGTTATTTCTATGAAATATAATTTACTGATTATTTTAAAAAAATTTAATTTTGTTAAAATTTAAGATTTTGAAAGTCAATAGAGATTTTTTTTAATTAAATCTGTTCTTTAAAGACCAATAAGGGTCAATTTTTCGAAAATATGGGCAGTTTTTGCATAATTTTGAGCGAAATATAAGCAATTTCAATTTTGTAAAACAATTTCCAAAAGCCGCTACATTTTTTTTTAAATTTCTCCTCATACGTATCAAGGGGTGGTAAAAACACGACACTAACGAATTCTCCGTATTTTCGGAATTTGAAAATATTTAACATTTCAAAACTTCAAAATTGAAGATAGAGATTTTTTACTTAGACAAAGTCTGTTGCAAAAAATCAGCTCTTTGAATGGGGTGAATGGGATCATGTACAAAATTTTGAAAAAATAACTATGGTGCTAAGTGATAAATATGTTCCTAGTCTAATTTTCGACAAACTCAGTATATTCGAAAATTGCAAATATTGCAAAACTTTCAAAACGTTAACATTTCAAAACTAAAAGCCCGAGTTCGAAATTCATTGCGTTTCAATAGCAAAGAAGAAAGGCTCCCCGCGAGTAAACTCGGTGTTCGTGTCACGGAGCGGAAAAAAATACTTCTACAGATTTACGTACTCGTAGCAGTAAAATATGCCTCCCTGGGTGGCTCGTTGGTTAGCGTGCTCGTTTTCCACGGCGCAACCTCGGGTTCGATTACCGGACCAAGCAAAGTATACCTGTGCGCTTGCAAATGTTCCAGGATTTATTACTGTGTGACTATGAGAAAGCACACCGTAAGGTTATGAATACCAATATCTACGGTGAACGGGTGTCTTCGTGCTTTTCTTTTTCCTTTAATTTGACGTAGATGGTGAATACATAGCACAGTTGAAATAACTCTACATATGTTTGATGGCTTAATGCTAACTTAAATTAAAACTTAAAACTAACACAAGGGTTGAGGTTACCCATGGGGCTCCTCTAGTCGGGATCTAGATCAGAGAATTTTTTGAGAAAAATGTGGAATGGAAACTTTATTTTGTATTCGGGTTCTATGTGATGGGTTTTTGCCGAGTCTGTGAACTGATAATGAAGGGATTTGGGATATGTTTGAGAAGACGTTAGTGGCTAGATATGTGATGTGATGGTCTATAGTCTCTAGGTCGAATTCATTATGTAACTGTTTGTCGGTGACATACCAGGAAGCGTTTGAGATAATTCTGAGGAATTGGTTTTGTATTATTTGTAATTTCCTTTGGTTGGTTTTTGCTGCATTTAACCAGATTGGGTGTCTTCGTGCTATCCACACGAACCCGTTATCTCATGGCAGGGAGGCTAGGTCACCGATGATCGGCCAAGGCCCGTAGCTGGCTGTCGCGCCAAAGAACAGAAGTAGAATATAGCGGAGCAGTTAGAAATGATGCGAGAAAGCACGTACTGTTTACCGCCACTAGTTTCAAATTATCATTCAATTATTAGATACATGAGTTACCATCAATCATGGGGCTCCTCTTAGCATAGGAGAATATTTATTACAAGATGTACTTAAAGGTGTACAAAAAGTGTTTTATCATGTTTCTTTTCCTTTTCTGGGAAATTAAATAGTTTTCCATGAAATCCCAAATTCCTTACATTTTTTAAAATGTAACATTAAAAAAGTTTTTATTTAATCATATTGTGCATTTGAATCAGAACAATTTATCTATATGAAACCTAGTTTTCCTTAAAAACAATTTTTTCATTATATTAATTGAAGTCTTCCCCAGCTGTTCTTTTATCCCAATCATTAATTAGAAAAAAAGTGTGAATTCTATCTATATATCTTTAATTTTATTTACATTCAGATCACATCCCCACCTTTCACTCCCACGTTACATATTGCCAGTTGCTTTCTCGAAATGTTCTGACTTATCACCAAAACCTAAGTAATCTGTAAATAAATGATTGAAAAAGATAAAATGTATTAGATTTAAAACTGTTTTATTTATACTATTATTAAATAATTAAATAACAATCAGATGAGTGATGTTCGAACCTTAGTCATCGTACCAAAGAGTTGCAATTCACTCTTCTGAAAATTCCTATATACTCGTAAAGTTAATTGGAACATGGTTGATAAAAAATGATTTGTCCGCCATCGTTTAAGAAATTCGACTGCTTTCAACGAAGCAAGGGCAAAGAGCGCTTTTATTTATTTTAATGTTTGGCTTTCTAGGCCTAAAATAAAACCCAGAATAATGAAATGAAAATTTTAAAATCTTGAACAGTTCATTCGAATTCTTGGCACTGAACCTTATCGAAATACTATAGATAACAGAATATTGGCTACAGAACATTTCCGTTTATTTACAACCTCTCCAACAGGTAATAAAATGTCGGTATGTATAGCACAACGAGATTCACAAACGGAATATGGTTTGTTCATTCGAACGTTCGGAGTTCGATGCTATGCTGTTTCATCAGGATTAGCTGATGCGATAACGTGTTGTGGTATTCGGAAATTCGGGTACGAGCAGTGTAACAATACACATGCAGATTTATGACCGATGCATTAACAAAACAACGGTCGCTTCAAATAGTGCGTAGTGATATTTCGGCTTATTGGCGCGGGGTGTTTTAAAAGAATACCTTGTATTGTGAAGAGAGATGATTGATTGCCTTGCATTAGTAAAGAATGTTCAAATATATTTAATTGTTCCATAGGGCAAACGGCTTGGTTTCCTTTAATATTGAGTTTTTTTGCTAACTCAATGAAAAATATCTTCCACTAGTGAATTAATCTCCTTTGCGAGTTCGGATTACATTAAACTTTCTTCAGTCTGTAAATGTCCATTTGATACGCAACAAAGTGTGCCTGAAATTTTCTCGGAGGTTCACTTGAAAGTAAATTGAAAAAGTTGATTTGAAGAACAATGCGAAAACAAATGAATTGTTATTAATTCAATTACGTTATAACCCGAAAGTTCCAAGGCAATGTAGAAAGAAAATTTAAAGATATGGAAATTGTTCTGTTTTTACAATTACAGCCAGTAATTAAAACAAAGTTATTATAGCGATTACAAGACTTCTAAGTGCCGTTTCTCAATGTACCGGATACTACTACTTTGAGGAAAAGTCACTTAGAAGTTTCTCCACTGCTCGGAGTCCATTCGCTAAGCGAGTGACTGCGTATACAGGGGACGTAATGCAAACACAATAAAGAACATGTGATATAGAAAAATGGGTAATCGTCCGGAAAAATATGTAGTATAAAACGTTAAAATATTAAAAAATGATAATAATATGTAACAATATGTAAAAAGGGATATTAAAAGTAATATCAAAATACACTCTAACTTATAGAACATTTACAAACAAAGAAAATAAATTTACACAATTTGAAATTACATTAATAAAATATTTTTTAAACAATTTTAAAAATGAATATTGCGTCTTGTGTACAGGATTATTTTTTAAAGAATTGCACAATTTTGAGAGCAATTATAACCATCGTACAAGCGTGGGAACTCGATAACAAACATCCACAATAGCATTGTCTTCGTAGTGCAATGCTTCTCCGATAAACAAAATCTCACGTAAATTGGGATTAAAGACCAAGAAACACAACGTCACTAATCATCTAAACATTATTATCATCTTGATTCAGTGGTGAGGTGTAGTTGACATTTACATAAATGAAATGATTGAAGGCGTTGTCATTGTCAACAATAGTATTTATTTCACAAATAGCAGCTTTCGATGGCTTAGTCATCAGTTTACATCAGTTTTCTGGTACAAGAAAAATATAAAATTAGAATTACCATAGTTACCTAATTTAAAAACACATCTCAAGATGTTTTAAATTATATAAATTATTTATATTACAAAGATCTAACTCTCCGCCCCCTTTCTTTCTTTCATTCTTTCTTTTTCTTTTCTTTAATTCTTCTCCTTTCATTTCTTAAGATGTGTTTTTAAATTAGGTAAATATGTTAATTCTAATTTTATATTTTTCTTGTACCAGAAAACTAATGATGATGGCTAAGCCATCGAAAGCTGCTATTTGTGAAATAAATACTATTGTTGACAATGACAACGCAATCATTTCATTATTATCATCGCTCATCCACAATTGTCGCAACATATGCGCGAAACAGAGGAGGTTAACTCAAATAGTGCGCGTGCCTCGGACCGCGTCTCCACATGGGGCACATCGCGTAGTCAGCACGTAATTCTTAACATGTGGAAGAAAAAATATATCGAATAAAAGAACTGTTTTTGATAATTCATTAAGGTTTTGCGA
Organism: Teleogryllus oceanicus; assembly: GCA_964035755.1. Taxonomy (NCBI): domain Eukaryota; kingdom Metazoa; phylum Arthropoda; class Insecta; order Orthoptera; family Gryllidae; genus Teleogryllus; species Teleogryllus oceanicus. Next base: position 40,509,914 of record CAXIVR010000012.1, on the reverse strand, counting down.
AATAAATTTCAATAAAATTGGTAGAATAATAAAGAGTTTCCCAAACTATGTGAAATACACGCACAATATGTACATATTTAGTACATTACTGTACAGTATGTATGTATAGTATAAACAGTATACATACATTCTTTGCTAAAGCAAATGTGGTGGGAAATTTCATATAACGAAGTTACACCTGACATACGCCCCTGATAGACAACTCTTCATACGTTGTTCCACACGTCCCGTTCTGGTGAAGTCAAGGAGATTTCGTGTACGTTCAAGCACAGGGCAAAGACGTTCAATCATTATTATTCAATTTTCAAAACGTATTAGCGCCAGGAAAGACTCTCTGCAGTGACATCTTGCTGGTGAGAATGCTAGCAACAGAAATGTTGGTAGTACGAGCTGCCTCTTTAACAAAAGAAAACCTAAATATCTATTCACCACAATCATAACGGTTCCTATTATTAAAGTGTTGTCCCCATCACTTGTTTCCCCGTGATTTGGTTGCTACCAACATAATAGGAATAATTTTTAATAGGAAGCTCGGACTCGGCTCAATGCGGAGAGACTTTCCTGGCGAACTATATTTTCTGAGACACAAGGGCCAAACCTTTCATGTTCAGTAACCATACAGCGATGCTTCGCTGAATCCTAAAATATTACGTAAAACATTTCTTGCTTGATTGATTGTTAGTGATTCCGGGTGCGTCAACTGCTTAGGTCATTAGTCCCGTAAGTGTAGTGTGTGATTTTCCCCGAAGGTGGCGGTGATCTTTCCCCGCTGAATGGCGATATCCAGCGCCGATGTACCGTCGGCTAGCGGGGTTTTCCCGTCAACCAGGAATCTCCCACCAACGGTGCACCGCCCCAGCTGGGACAAGCTCGAAGCTCCCGACCGGTCTCCTGGCATGTGTGGTAGTGTAGTGCATGTTTGTGTGTAAGGGGATGATGATAGGACAAGGAAGAGGAAGGACAGATCGCGCGCGGTCCGGGGCCCGTTTGGTAGGGTACTGCTCCAGAATTCGCCTGGTGTTGATCGGAGAAACCACGGAAAACTACCGATCAGAGCAGCCTGCCACTAGAATTCTCCTCCAGACAGCGACTGAATTGGACCTAGCTGATAAGCTAGTGTCGAAAATCCTGCCACCGTCGGGACTCGAACCTAACATTTCTTCGTAAACAACAAAAGTATGTCGGCACATAAGACCAACTAAGCACAGTTATTGAAGACTATTGAAGTTTATATTAATACGATATATAGTTTTCGTCGATATACCTTGGCACTCGGGGTCACTTACGCAACAAAATTAGCCGCGTATACTTAAGTTCTAGTAAAAGTCTGTTCGGAGGCCATTTACAGACCCTGGAGAGAGCGATGCGTAAAGAGTCTAGGGAAGTGACCATTAGTACCCGGGGAGCGCGTATTTTTTTAACACACATCTAGCATATGGCGATTAATGAACAAGGATGGAATGCACTTTATAGACAGTGCGAATTCAAAAGTGGGTAGTGCAAACTACTATTAAAATTAGGTGTTTAAGATAGTAAATTGTCTTCAAGTGTAAAATGGAAATATGTTAAATGGAACTTGGGAAGTGTACAAAAAGCTGTGTATATTATTTCTAAAATGTTATGTAAACATCTCTTTTCCTAAACTACCGGATTACGTGGATCAGGAAATTAACAGATGCTGCTACAGAGCCTCTGACCGGGAGTTCTAGGTTGGAGTCCTCTCGGTAGCAGATTTTTCGGCTCGCTGTCTGGAGAACATTTCTAGCAATCGGTTGCTCTGATCGGTATTTTTTGTGCGGTTTCTCCGATCAACACCAGGCGAATGCCGAAGCAGTACCCTAACAAACGGGTCACCGACCGCGTTCGATCTTTCCTTTCTCTTGTCATATTCTCATCCCTTACTTACATGCACTACACTACATCACATGTTGGAAGACCAGTCGCAGCTTAGGGTTCGTCCAGCTGAGGCGGCGCCCTTCTGGTGGGAGATACCTGGTTGGGGAAAAACCTCGCAAACCTACGTGAAGTTCGGCGCTGGAACTCACCGTCCAACAGGGGATGATCACCGCCACCTCGCGTGATAATAACACATACGGCGTGGTTTCTCCGATCAACACTAGGCGAATGCCGGAGCAGTACCCTACCAAACGGGCCAGGGACCGCGCGCGATCTGCCCTTCCTCTTCCTTGTCCTATCCTCTCCCCATACACACTCACTTACACTAACATGCACTACACTACCACATATTCCGGGAGACCGGACGGGTGCTTAGAGCTTGTCCCGGCTGGGGCGGCGCCCCGCTGGTGGGAGAGTCCTGGTTAGGGGGAAACCCCACTAGCCGACGGTAGGTCGGTGCCGGATCTCGCCATCCAGCTGGGGGAAAATCACCGCCATCTCCCGAGAAAAAACATGCACTACACTAACGGGACTAATGACCGAAGCAGTTGACGCGCCCGGAAACGGAAAAAATCAAACACATACGGTCTACACTTACGGGACTTATGACTAAAGCGGTTGACGCGCCCGGAATCACGAACAAGTCGTTCAATCAACCAAATTAAATAATTAGTGAATCTCGGCAAATAAGGTGTTGTTTCAAAGCTGGAAGTCTCCAATGACTATACTTTTTTAAAAACAAAAGGTTCCTATTCGATACGCATTTCTTTACTTAAAATTAAATTAAAACATGTATACTTAAGATGGCGTCTTTATTATTCATACTTATGTAACTTTTTTCCAGCGATTTTATTAACGATTACTGCGCACCTGTACTTACACCTCATATAGGAACTCGAAATCGATGTAACACGATATGTAAGGGGACGAGGCAGCAAGGCCCACGTCCCCTACTTCCTGTTTTACCGAGAACCACTGGGCTACGAAGAGAGCCTCGTCTACTAAGAAATCTTTAACTGCCGAGGTAGCACCACCTACTGAAGGTCCTAATTTGTATAGACGGCTCTCGTTCAAATTCACCTCCCGGACCCCAGTCGTTTAAGTTTAAACGCCGCTACTGGCTTGGAGTAGGCAAGCACAGAGCAATCAGAACGTAGGAGAATCACATGGCGTATATGGGCACAAATTACCCCGCCCCAAAAATCCTGCTGAATTACATCCTCACAATACATATATTCCGTGGACCTCCTCACCGATACAATACTTGTTCGTGTTATTCGAGTTCGTGTTAACTACGGTTTACATATTCCTGATTTTTACCCCTTTTTAAGCTGATAATTCTGTCAAATAAAACACGACATTTGGGGAAGAGGCTCTCTAAACCATTTGGCAAACCTACAAATGATTCAACATAAAATTAATTGTATTTATTAATTGTTTCGCATAAGTTATAATATAAACATGTATGAAATTATTTAATTGAAAAGGAGAGCCCAGAAATGCCGCTTTTGTTTTAATCTGTGCACATCAATGAGAATTACACTCGAACGTCCCCTTCCTCGAAGTCTCTTCTCCAAGAAATATATTAATAAAAATACTTGCTAGCTCCCTCGCATTATCTTCTGCATTTATTTGTCATGAAATGGTTTAATGAAAAAGGAAGGAAATTCTTGGGATGAAATCTTAACAAACCTTTCGTAAGACTTCACAAAAACACGGAAACAATACACATTCTTAACAAGATGATCGCTATTGGCAATGCTTGATGTCCCCTCATTAAGAATTTTCTTTAAAGAGAACACAAGGTGAAAAATGCCCCTAAATATTTGCAAGAGAACGGGAAACAATCCTTTTGTGTAAAATGCCCACAGTTCATCGTGAAATGCAAATACGCCTTTTCAAACCCCCGGAGGTGTATACAGTTTCCAGCAAATAGTCATATTACAATTGATACGTTCTGCCATATAAATTAAAAAATAATTTCGCTCATTGTACCAATAAATGCATTATAGTTAATAAAACAGCCCCATAAATTAGAAAATGTGTTTCTTTAAACTTCACGATAGCAAGACTATTACTTTACCTCAATGAAGTTTGAGAAGAATTTCGCATAATATTCTATAAAAAGAGCTTATGTAAGAAAAATACATGATTTCAATTGATATACATTTTTTGTGAAAAAAATATATTATAGAATCCTATTTAAACTCAACGATACAATATATTAACGCTACAATATTGGGCGATGTGATTAGTAATCTCGTCACTTCAGAATACATATAAAATTTAAAAACAAAAAAAAAACTCTCGAGCGCCTGCTGAAAACCAATCAACAGATCGAACTTAGAAGCATAAAGACTGTACATTTACATGAAAGCACATAATTATCACTAACCCTGCCAAGATCTCTGAGCAAATTAAACTGCTCAAAAGCGCATCGCGTTCTTATGAACCTTCTGTCCCCTTCATATAGAAACAGCGGCTGGCTGCTCTGATCGCTCGTTTTCCGTGGTTTCTCCGATCAACACCAGGCGAAAGCTGGAGCAGTACCCTACCAAACGGGCCACGGATCGAGCGCGATCTGTCCATCCTCTTCCTTGTCCAATCCTCTTCCCTTACTCACACACACTAACATGCACTACACTACCACATATTCCTGAAAACCGGTCGGGAGCTTAGAGCTTGTCCCGGCTGGAGCGGTGCCCCGCTGGTGGGAGAGTCGTGGTTAGAGGAAAACCCCACTAGCCGACGGTAGGTCGGCGCCGGATCTCGCCATCCAGCGGGGGAAGATCACACGCCATCTCCCAAGAAGAAACATGTCCTACACTTACGGGACTAATGACCAAAGCCGTTGACGCGCTCCCCGGAAACATGAAAAAATCAATCAATCAATTCATATCGAAACAATACGTGTGCCCCGTTCTGATGACTGCAATTCTCTTTGCGCAACCTCCGCCTGCTGATAGCTTGCCTTCAGGCGCAAGGCCTCCGCAGAAGAGGATACTCGTGGGTGGACTTCCGGCGCAGCAGCCGCCCCGGTCGCTTCCGGTCGCCGGCCAGGCCCCGTCGGCGATTGCTTTGTGCCGTCGTGCGAAAGGGCCGCGGAAGGAAAGCACAGCGCAAGGGAGCGGAAGGGCGCGGCCACTGCGGCCTGGCCCCTGCGGGGCCCCGCGTCGCAACGCTCGCCTTCGCCTTTTCGGGACGTCGTCAATAGGGCGACTCGTGGCGTAGTGGTAATTTTCCACCTCTTGGTGCCCGGGTTCAAATCCCGATTGATCCATGTGGAATTTCTGGTGAATAAAACAGATTCGCCGATTGATTGATTTTTTTCGTATTTTCGGTCGAGAAACGGCTTTGGTCATTAGTCCCGTAAGTGTAGTGCATGTTTTTTTCTCGGGAGATGGCGGTGATTTTCCCCCAGCTGGATGGCCAGATCCGGCGCCGCCCTTCCGTCGGCTAATGGGGATTCCCCCTAACCAGGACTCTCCCACAAGCGGGGCACCGCCCCAGCCGGGACAAGCTCGAAGCTCCAGACCGGTCTCCCGGAATATGTGGTAGTATAGTGCATGTTAATGTAAGTTCATCATTCAACAAATCATTGATACATTTCAGTTACGACCATGAGACTTAAGTTATCGCGACGTGCGTTTGAGCGAGGAGCGAGGAAAACGCTACCCCCTCCCAAAAAAATTTTAATACCCAGCAGTTTTATTCTAATTTCATTTCTAAAGACACTTTTCAAATAACATATTTTTGCACAGATAATTGCATTGATTACATAGCATTCAGACCCTGAAACGATAAAATGTACTCAAATAATATTTCGTGGTCTTCCATCGATGAAAATTTGCCACGACGGGACTCGAAACTTCGTGCATTCAGAAACGCCACAGAGCAGTCCTAGCTTTGAATTAAACGTGCTATTCATACGGAACTTGTGCTGGACAAATGCAGCAGGTTTTTCAGAGTTCCCCTTCGTCTTGCGCAATTTACAAACGCGATCAAAGGCAATTTCCGTTATCTAGAAACTGAAAAAATGCATTCAGCAAAAATGAAAAATACTGTATTTTCAAATCACCTTAATGAGTGAAACCAAAGTTAAATACAGTTAATTAATGTATAATGCCTGTGACAGATGCTCTTCATTGATTGTGTGTGCTTCTTGTGATGAGGGAAGGCTGACCAGTCTGTGAATCATGGCATGGAAAACCGCGCGTTTGTGAGCAGATGTTGGGATGTGATGTGGATAACCGTGCCTGTGTGTATGGGTTTTCTAAAAAAAATTGAATATGTGTTAGTTGTCTAACCTACAGATGGTTGTGTATAAGAAATAGATTGATTTTCATTTCTTAGTTCTGTAGTGAATTTTATGGACGAGTGTCTGGTGATAAAACACACATTACTAGACTAGCCGGCGGCGCTAGGCGAATTCGTTTAGTACGCTCCGTGAAGTCACGAAGATTAAGCGAATTCGAGACTCGCGGGTTCGTGGTTGGGTGACCGGCCAGGAACCCCGGGATCTAACGGCGTCGAGCCCCTGGCCGAAGGGATAAAAGGCACTGACTGACTGCGACGTGACGAGACTTGACAAATATTAAAAATAAAGCACATTAATTGAAGATTACTCCCCAGTGCAAAGCGCTCAACGCCCCTTAAGGGGCTTGGAGACGCGTTGCGTCAAGGTGTAGACGCAACAAAATTAAAAAAAAAAAAAAAAAAGACTAGGAAGAGGTCGAGTTGTCTTGTTGTGGCGGTCCATAGAGCTCAGATGTCATCGACGTAGCGGTAACACTACGTCGTACTGTTATAAGAGAGTATTTTATTTGTTGTTCTTGAGCAGTGTGTGTGCTACATTTTTGAAAATCATTTTTTGTGATTTTGTTCAGCGGCATTTTTGCTTCTGCAGGCCACTTGTATAGAGCGATTTTCCTAAGGATGAGCCAAAGTGACAGCTAGTGCTGGCAACATAACTGAAGGTTCTGTGGTCGTTGTGCCCCCGAGGTCATTATACTCCCTCACTGCATTCTTTCGTTTGCAGTTGGCTAACTTGTAAATGGCTTCCACGCTTCCTTTTGTGATGTCCTCGTCCGACGAAAATATAGTGCGCCGCGAGAAATAATTGAAATTAGGAAGTGCAGTGTTACGTGCTCTTCTGTAAAAATTATTTTTTTCTTTATATATTACATTGAATTTACTTTTTGCGTGATAAATATTATGTTTATTTTAAAACCGAGACTTGAATGCGAGATGCGTACCGATGCACGTGGTTCCGGCCTTTGTGCTGTTGTGTAGGGAGCTGTGATTGAGGTTTCGATTTACATTCGTGGCAGATTTATTTTACTGATTGTGAGAGCACGTTAAGAGAGTTTCCACATACGTAATTAAATTTAAATATTTCCCGGACTTGCGTATGTGCATATACCTCACCGAAACTTAGACTTCTGCATAGGCATGTTTTCACAGTAGCCATTAGCACTTTAGGAAGGGGCGTGGCTGAACAGCTGTCGCGGCGGAGGGATACTTCTTTGAAATACATGTGATGTTCACTTGTTTTAGCGAACTGTCACTTTGGCTCATCCTTAAGAAAATCGTTCTATACTAGATTAATTTCATGCTGTTATATTTCTCGGCGAATAAAATCTTAACTAACCGACAAATGTTTCCTAATATATAGTGTTTTATCAAACGCGTGCTATAAGGGATTACCATGCAACGATAAATGAATGAATATTGTCTTAATGGTAAATAAATGTTTCCGCGCAACTCGCCTCGGCTCACCGACCCTGCCTTGTTTTTTCCAGCAGCTGGTGGACGACGACGGCAGCGTCGAGACCGCGCTCATCAACTACCTGTTCGCCAAGCAAGTGGTGAACCGACTGCGCAGCCAGATGGACGTCAGCGACCTGCAGCGCAAGCGTAGCTACTGGAAGCAGTGCGCCTTCAACGCCGTCTCCTGCTTCGGCAAGTAGGGCGCCCCCCTCGCCCACCCCTTCGCCCTCCGCCGGGGGCCCCCGTTCCGACTCCTTCCCCTCCACCACCCTCCACCGCCCCCGCCCTCTCGCGGCGAATTTAGTCACCAGCTCTGATTCGAGCGCTTTTCGGAATTAATGAACCAACAACCAATCTTGCTGTGGATTGGATAGCACATTGACGTTCCGCCCCCACTCATACGCTACCTCACCGAACGGTTGCATTGTTTCGGAAGAGGCGGGAAACGTTCAATGTGCGTATGTTTCTTTCGTTTTATTAATGCGTCCGTTTCTAACGCGGACGGATGGCACGTGGCCTAAAAGGTAAGCGGCGGAGGAAGGCAGAGGCTCACTGCTGGCTCTGCTTCCTCCCAAACTTAAGCGCCGCGGGCAGAAAGCGCAGAGGGTTGCAACATACCCACTTACCTACCCACCTTATCTCCAAGCAACCTCCCAGACACTTCACACCGCTCACGTGACTGTCGCCTCGGCACCTCCCCATCCCGTAGGTTCATGTGTCGGACCCCCCACTGCGGAGACTCCATGACATAATTTCAGTGTTTCGAAGATTGTTAATGAAACAATTATTGTACGCAAATATATGACTCCTGTATTCTATATGTACATTTATTTATGATTTTAATTCTTTGTCCTGCTTGTATAAATAATACTGCTTCAAGCGAACTTTCGACATATCATGATGACTTATAAAATATGATTTCAAAATATGTTCTGAACGTAAACCATGCTCCCAGTCAGTGAAATTGTGCTTTTCCACATCATACGTCAACTTTTTGACCTCAGCTTATTTTGAAAGATGTACTTATTTTTGTTCTACCCAGCAAAATAAAATAAAAATATACTTCTTAATGAGTGGGCCCACTCGCGATTAGGTTTTTATTTACATTCCTGCTGAAATATTTTTCAAATTGCTTATATAATATGAAGTAGTATGTGGATGGAAATGATTTCCTGACTTTGAAGCATAAGAAACTCACATTTTTCTTTGAAATGCATAAGACAAATGTATTATTTCTTCCTTCAAAAATGTGACTTCATTTATTTTCTGAGCAATGACGTTTAATTTATTTATAATAGTTTGTAACAAATATTACTATGCTTGGAATTAAGTGATGGACATGATCATCTGAATAAAGTACAGTATTTTACAAGATGCAAATCTTTCTTTTGTTAAATTTTCGACTATGTAATACACCAGCATCTAGCTTCCTTTCCACGTTATCCTTCATCACATATGTATTTTGCAGTTCATTCTTATCTCACCTTCCTATTTGCATCTCTGTAAGAAGTAGGATATTTTATGCAATAGTTGCTTGCGTTGCGAGTGGTAAAAGTGGCACTTCATTTTGAGTTGGAAATGTTGTGTGACGAAGACGATATCCAAGTAGTGCAATCCTGCGAGCAAAATAAAAACGCTTTTATCACGTAAGCCATACACTATTTTTAGACAACCTTACTGACTCATTTTATTTTCATTCAAGTATACAAATCATTTCATGACACAGTAAGGTCAATAGTAGCTGACTCGGTCAGCCGAATTTTTTGTTTTTCATTCATTTTCTTCGTTGCAACATATCTAAACACTTCGATTGCTCATCGACCCACTTTCAGGGTTCGTTTGGCACTAACCCTACCAAAGTTTAAAGAAAAAATTTGGAGCCATTTTTGAAAAAACCTTCTTTTTGTAATTTTTTAAAATTGCGTATATTGCACGCACTATTGCACAAAAATTACTAATTTAAAAAAATACTTGACCTTATTGAAAGAACTATCTATGCCCAACAAATTTCATTTGAAGGAAAAATCTCTATCTCCAATGTTGTAGTTGTAGGATAACGCCAAAAAATTAAAACTTTCGCAATTTTCGAAAATTCAGTTAACTATGAAAATGGGACCTACGCCACCTTTATAAGTGTATCTCTATTCTCACAAGAAATTTAAAGAAAAAATGTGGAGCCGTTTTTAAGAAAATTTTGAAAATTCCCGAAGGGCTTCATGTAAAGTACCCCCAAATTTTATAGACTGTGTTTCAAAATTTCAGTTTCAACTAGAGACACATCGGCTAGGGATTCTTCAATTTGGAAAAGATGTAGTGTGCATGGTTTAGGCGCTAGTAGTGTTCACAGACGGACGAACGGACGTTTTGAAAAAAACACCTTTTCAGTATCAGGGGACCCCAAAACGTGTATTTCCGTTGAAATCTCGAAATCAATTTTCCGCAGCATTACATAACGTTCTATATACTTCGTAATCGTATATTACTCCCCTATATACGTATGTAAACGAGACAGTAAAAATTTGAAGCCATTTTTGAGAAAATGGCGTTTGAGCGTTTCTGAAAATTCGGAATATTGAGCTCATTTTCACAGAAAATTGTTGAGTTTTCGAGACTACTTAAAGCACATTTACTCATAAATACAATGATGTGAACAAATTGCTAATGTAAATATTAACGGCGTGAAAGACTAGTCAAAAAATTACATTTTTGTAATATTAAAAGAAAACAAAGAATATAACAATGGCGTTTGTCACTTTGAGTGTATTTATTTCTATCTCTACCAAAAGTTAAAAGAAAATATTTCGAGCCGATTTAAATAAAACCTTCTTGTTGTTTTTACTATTGTACATATTCCAGGCAATATTGGGCAAACATTACTAACAATTTCAAAAAAGGTACAGGACCTTAATGAAAGAACTAATTATGGAGAAAAATTTTACTTCAAGGAAAAATCTTTATATTCAATTTGGTAGTTGTAGGGAGACTCTGAAAACATTTCAGACTTTTGGAACTTTCAAAAATTCAGTTTAAAAAATAGGAACGTTCCACCCTTATGAGTACATTTCACTCTATTCATACAAGAAAGTTAATGAAGGAATTTGAAGCCATTTTTGAGAAAATTTCGCAGTGGCTTTATGTAAACTACCCCCCAAAAATTAATGAATGTTTTTCAAAATCGCAGAGCTTCGAGTGAGGCCAGATCGACAGGGGTTTATTCAGTTTGGTAAACACCGTACGTATAGTTTAGGCATTAATGTTGTTCACATACACCAGACAGACGGACGGAGAGTAGGACGTTTTAAAACACATCACTTTTTCGGTATCAGAGGACTCCAAATATGTATTTAGTATGTCCGTTGAAATCTCGAAATCAATTTCCTGCAGCATTACATTATTTTTTTCTATACTACGTACATACGTGCCTATAAAAGAAAGTAAAAGAATACGCTGTGTCACGCTAAAAGTTGCAGTTCCAAAGAAATTGAATTTTCATAATTTTGCTTAAAAAAATTCGACGATATCGTTTTCACGGGCCAGCTCTCCGACCGCAAGTGCGTCCAATCAACACGGGCAATTGTAATTCCTCTCGGTAAATAATTTTTCGAATAAAAATTTTTTGGATTAATAGATATTAATGTCACGAGTCCTCTAAACGAGTCTTTAAGGACGCAGCCGGAAGGTTAACTGCGAGGCGGAGCGATAGCGAAGCCGAGTAGTTAACCTTCCGGCTAAGTCCTTAAAGACTAATAGAGGACGAGTTACATACAATGATGGTTGTTATTTTTTGTTATTTTAGTTTATCGCTTATTAAAAATAAACTTTTATCACTTTCGCGAGTTCAGAATTGTCATTACTCTTGATTTTCTGTAACAAGGGTTGGTGGTACTGGATGCTTTGTTTGTGATCAGACACTTGAATGTTTTTTCTACTAATGCAAGCAGAATCTAAACCCGAGAGTCCATAGTGTTCATAGCAACGGCCGCTAAAATGATCGAGAGTCCATTAAAAATATTTTAGCGGCCGTTGCTATGGACGCGCTCTTAAAGCAGTATTTAGATGGTTGGTTGCTAAGGGGCTAAGTGCGTGTTTACTAACGTAAATAACAAAAAGAAAATTTACCGCCCCCCCAAAAAAAATTGCCGCCCAGAGGCCAGTGCCCACAGTGCCTTCGCCTAAACCCATCACTGCCTCACCCGAAAGCGTAGGTTTCGGCGGTCGGAGTACTAGGTACTAGTACTAGTACACCTAGTACAGTATGTACTAGCTGTAGATAAGTCAGAGGCGCGCTCTCGACCTGCAGGGGCCGCCACGCTTCGATGTACTCAGAACTTAAATTGCTTTATTTTTATTTATTTATTTATTTAATTTATTATTTTGATTTTTACGTCACAAAAACAGTTAAAAAACTGCGTATATACGTGCTATGGGGAAAAGTGAATTGTGTGCACATTTTCGAAATTCTGTGATCCCTACACTAAGTCATATACTACTTAAATTTTGAATTTTGAAAGGGAGAAAAAAAACCAAAAAAACTCCCATGTAATAAAATCGATTTTCAAGGATAAATAAGCAATAAATTTTGGCTCTTATTACTTCCTGCCGCGACAACATGGAAACGATAATTTGATTAATTGTATATCCCACTGAATTCTAGAAGACGTGCACAGAAAGTGAAGTTACATTTATGTCCAGAAGTAAAACAAGGGGCTTTCAGTTATATTTACAGTAGAAAGTGTTCAGTAGTTACCAGTAAAACTAAAATGTTTCCAATTCAGTATTCCCTAACTGGGGAATTAGTGAGAGGTGCAATGGAAGCTGTTTACAGCAGTGAAATACCAGCCCATCAACAGTCGCTTGAGCAGGATTCAGGTCAACTTGAAATCTCACAACCTCAACATCAGCAGGGTTTTTAACAGCAACAACTCCCACGAGGAACTTCGCCTCTACCATCGCAACAGCCTCCAACCAATCGCCACGAAAAAGTGGAAAGCGGCCAGGTCACCAAAGTGCACCAACAACAGGTCAAAAATGTGAAGGCGACTTTCCAGACGACCGTGAGAACACCAAAAGGTCAGTACCAATCTACAGGCTAACTAGTGGCAGTGTAAAAGTGATTGTGAGCATACCAACAAATAATAAATATGCAAAACTTAGCGACTTAGACGATAGTGTAGATTCAAATGAAATGGTCAGGGAAAATTTAATTGAAAAAACTCCCCCGGTGTTCATAAATAAAGCACATAATCGATTTGAAAAATTTTGAAATTAAAAAACCCAAAAAACCAAATAAAAAGGCTCAAAAAAGAAAAAATCCCATATTATAATAAAAGTATTATCGATTCAACAGTTCGAGCTTAGCCTACACCCACTGAAGACTTTAGATATCTTGTTAAATTTTATAAAGAACAACTTATAAACTTTCATTCATTTTGAGACCAACACCCCGCTAACGGTAATAATACGTGGAGTACCAACATTTTATTCTGATAAAGATAAAAACATTACGAACTTCATCGTCCGACCTATCCGGCGCAAAAATCATTAGAATATTCAAATTTAATTCTCTCGCCATTCTGTGCGCGGTCGAACAACAAGACAGGAAAAACCATATAAAAACTAAACCATCTTTTCAGTGCAATAATTAAAGTCGAGTAAAAACGGAAGCCAGCGTTCCCAGTGCAATGTAATATTGTACATATTGCAGGCAATATTGCGCAAAATTTACCAACATTTTCAAAAAAATGTACTTGACCTTAATAAAAGAATTAATTATGGAGAAAAATTTTACTTCACGAAAAAATCTTTATATTCAACTTGGTAGTTGTAGAAAGACTCCGAAAACATTTCAGACTTCTGGCACTTTCGAAAAATCAGATTTAAGAGTGAAAATTGGACTCGTTCCACCTTTATAAATACATTTTACTCTATTCATACAAGAAATTTAAAGATGGAATTTGAAACCATTTTTGAGAGAATTTTGAAAATGTTGCAGTGGTTTTATGTAAACTACTGCCAAAAATTAATGAATGTTTTTCACTAATGATACAGAAAAATCCAATATATAAACTAAACAATATTTTCAATGCAATAATTAAAGTCGAGTAAAATGGAAGTCAGCGTTCCCAGTGCAATGCAAAATCTATCAACGCTATGGTCACTCTAAAAACAACTGCGGACGCGAATTTCGCTGCGTACGTTGCTTTGGCAACTACCATTACGAAGCTTGCCCATTGCCAATAAACGCGCCACCTAGGTGTTTAAACTGTGTAGGCTGGCACCGGGAAAATTTCAAACGGTGTCCAAAATTACGTTATAAAGGTCAAAACGCAAGTTATGCAGCCGCGAACATCGCAAAATTCAAGCAACGTGGACTACCTGTACCCCAAGTTGTAAGGTCCGTGCCTCTGCCAGTTCTGGATAACACTAACTTTCCTTCACTATCAACTATCAATAACCTAAGAAGATAGCAAGCACTCCTCTTTATGCGCAGGTGACATCACCAAACAATACCATTAACAATACCATAGATTTCCCTATCAAATAGTTAATGTTATTTCTCAAGTCATGGCAATATTAGTTTCCCACCTACAATCTATAATAAATTCAATATTCTCATGATTGAAACCCAATGATTGAAAATAAACTAAGCGGTTTAACACTACTCTATTGGAACTGCAATGGACTTGAAAAACAGTTTGACTATTTCTCTCATTTCTTGCGTTCAAATACGATCGATATTATCTGCCTAACCGAAACTCATCTCCGCCCCTCCTCAAAATGCAAGCTAAAAATCCAGTTACGTATCCTATAGAAATGACCGGCTACGCGACAAAGCTGCCGGTGGAGTAGCAATATAATCCACAGACATATTGCGTATTTGATATTGCATTGCACAGTTTACATACTCTCTCATCAAAAAATCTAGAAACAATAGGAATCCAATTAACACAGGCTAATCAACTCAACGTTAACATAATTGCTGCGTACAGGCCTCCCAACAGACCATTTCTCACCGACCTTTTTGAAAAAGCTACTTTCCCTCAATATTCCAATAATAATTAGTGGCGAACTCAATGCAAAACATAAATTGTGGGATTGTAATATACTACCTTGCCCAAAGGCAAAAAGCTCCTCCAAAGCGCACCAGGAAAGGCCTGTACAGTAAATGCACCTACATCATCCACCTTTTATCCAACACATATCAATGTTAAACCAGACATCTTGATTTAACTTTAAGAAAAATATCAACCTCCCGATAATACAAAGCCCTCAGCCAGAATTAAACTCTGATCGCATACCGATAATAACTTTCAACGTAAATAAAATACACGTTCCACAAAGACCACGCATTGTCACAGGCACAATAATGTCACTCAACACTTTACGTCACTCGTTGACAATGCAACGCAACCACCAGTACCATAACAGGCTTCAAGACCCTCAGTATCCCAATTAAACTGTTGAAATTGATTGCCACCAAACACCAACTAAGACGCAAATGACATAGGCTCAAGCGCTCTCACTTTAAAAAACAAATAAATAACTTAGCCCATTAATTTGTTTTAAAAAATCTCGAAAAAAATAGATTCACAACATTTCAAAAACCTATTAGTCAAATTACCTACCAAACTACCAATTCATATGACCAATGGTCAATAATTAGGCATTTAACTAAAGAAAAAACTAACATCCCAACAATAAAATTAGGAAATAACGAAGCCATAACTGACAGCAAAAAAAACAAACGTGCATTTGCAAACCTCTACTCCATGGCATTCAGCCCTAACATATCTCTTGATACGGAATTCACAGATAAAAGTCGAAAACAAAATCAACAAAAATTGTTACACAGCAAAGTTATCTACAAAATTTTTTTCACTGAAGGAAATTAAAGAGCAAATAAAATGCTTACGTCCAAAGAAATCCTCAGGTCATGATCAAATACCAAACTACATTATAAAAGAACTCAAACATCAAGCTAATTAGTGTTTTAACAGCTATTTTTAACGCATCCTTAAGGCTAGGTTACTTCCCACAGCAATTGAAGTATGCCGAAATAATTACGGTTCCCAAACCAGGAAAGGAAAAACTAATTTCAAATTACAGACCGATTAGTCTAGTTCCTTCAATCTGCAAACTCTTATAAAAGTCATATTAACCAGACTAACAAAATACCTCAGCGACACTAACGCAATTCCTAACATCCAATTTGGATTCAAAGAAAAACATTCTTCAGACCACCAACTTCGCAGACTTGCGAACCATAGAGCAAATTCCTTCCAAAACAAAAAATAAACTCTCCCAGTTTTCTAGACCTCTCACAAACCTACGACCGGGGCTGGCATGCAGGTTTATTCTACAAAGTAAAGATACTGGGCACACCTTCATTTCTCTATAAAATAATTCAAAGCTTCATCCTAGGTCGAACGTTTACAGTATGGTTCGCTTCCACAGCTTCCAATATTGAAAATATTTCTGCCGGAGTACCGCAAGGATCATCGCTTTTCTCTCTGCTATACAACATCTACACAGCAGATCTACCCTTCAGAAAAATCACAAATAGCCAACATTGCAGACGACACCACCTTGTTTATTTCCTCCAGTAATTGCGAACGAGGAGCAAATCTCTTACAAGAAGCTCTTAAAAAATTTGTAACTTGAACACATACGTAGAATAGTTCCAAACGCATCCAAAACAGTTTGCAAAGTCATTATACTATACCCATCTTACCTTATCCAAAACAGTTTGCAATACCCATCTTACCTTCACTAAATATTCAAAACACTCCAATACCCTGGACAGACAAATCTAAAGCAATAAAATATTTTGGCTTTCAAATGCTTGGCTTTTTGATACAAAGTTAACATGGAAAGAAGATATAATGAAAATAGAATAATCCACAAATCGAAAAAATTGTCAAACTATATCCACTCAACAAAAAGTCTCATTTGAAAACAGAAACTGCCCTACCAATATATAAATCTATTGTAAGACCTTAAAAGTCATGCGCATGTACGATTTGGGGAGGAGCCTCCTAATCATCACTTATACTTATATATCACTTATACTTGTGCAAGATTAAATTTCCTAGCAATATCTTGTTCGGAATATCTGCCTACCTTTATTAAACATTCAATCAATGTCCTTTTACAGGGAGAAAGAACTGTTTTTTACCCATAACATCAGTTTTGCAAGAAGAAGCATCTTCAATTTACCACTTCCAAAATCTCATCAGGAAACAAACACGAAACCAAATTTTATTCTAAACTTCGATTACACAGACAATTTAAAAACAATTTAAAACGCTCCTAGGCTTCAATTCTTAGTAACTTAGTAACTTCAAAGCTTAGTAACGCAACACTCAATCTGAAAGAACAAGTAACCTACACTCAACAATCACCACAACTTCAGCTGTTTTGATATACAATATCACAAACCTTACAGAGAGGGAAATAAATTCCCCTCCGATATCCCAAACGGTCTCCAGTGAGGAGCATCAACCAAAGAAGGCATAAAGAGATTGAAATATTCTTTTACGCTCATATATAAAGATGTTTTTTAACTAAATGAGGAGAAAACCACCAAATTCATATATTATTCTAATAATTCGCACATGTCTGTAAACTACAAACAATTCACAACAAATTCCTTCGACTGGTTATTAAAGGTGCCTGGTATCTCAGAAACGAACTAATTCATCATGACTTAAAAATACCTGTACTATCTGAATTCCTATCAAAACATTCTAACAATTTTTTAAGCAACCGAAGTCAATGTCCAAGCACAAACATCTTCAATCTCAAAAGAAATTGTCCAACATACCCTAGAATTAAATCTAAATTTACCAAAGATGGTTTCCTTCCCCCCTAATAAAAGACAATATAAATCTGCTGGCATGAGGAAATCCACACCTCCCACTCACAAGACAAATCCCCATGTTGTAAATAATAGTAGTTGTTAATAAAAGTAAATGTAAGAACCAGTGTTAATATTTATATTCCTTTTCTATTGTAAATTATTCAAGTATAATCTATTTTGTTTCCTTTATTATGCAATTTGTTATATTAATTAGAAAAGTGCGTGACTAATACTATGTAAAACGTGTCAACAAAATAATGTAAAGCAGCAACCAGCTGATGATCTTATTGGTAAAATATTTTTTTTTTTTAAGGATCTACTTAGCTGTCCGAAAGATGCCGCAACCTATACTCATTGCATGTCGTGAAGGCATAATTGGCTATTATGGGCAATGTTATTCTTACGGAAGAGTCTCGTACACTGTTGCCAAATCGATTGTTGCAGAAGAAAATACAAACTAGAGGTGCTACAGAATGGCACAGACTTTCTCGTAGAAACGTTTTCTAATTTCCTTCGTGTAGACCTCTACTGTAAATACGGTAACTTTCATCTTGCAGGGTATTTTGGTCAATCAATTTTTGCTCCACAAGCAAACATCGACTGACCAAACTACCCAGCAAAATGAAAGGTGAGTGAAGGTGATGGATCTGTAGGGGTAAAGGAAAGTAGGTAGGTAATTTAGTCAATAGTGTACTGTGTTAATATTCAAAGATCGAAATGGAAATATTCAATTAAAAGATTGAAAATAGCTCACACATGTATCTCTTGGATTACTATATAATGATTGTAATGTTTCTTGCCTGTGTTATTTGCCAGCATGTTTACCAGAAGGTCACCAAAGTAATTGGTTTTTGTTCGTATTTATCTCGTATCATTCGTCTCGTTCGTATCATTCTCATGCAATGTGAATAAAAAAGTAATCAGATTATTTGTCACGAAAGTAATTTACCTACACTCAAACACCAGTTTTTAGTATAATTCTGATAGTCAACAATAACCAACATCCCAATGTCGTCGGCCGTCGCATTTCCTGATCCAGAGTTCTCAAACTCAAGGAACGAATACACTCCGATTAAACATAGGGCGACAACGGGACGCAGTTGACAACGATCAACTGGCTCGTAGTTATTCAATCGGAAGCTTCGTTGTGACTTAATTTTTTAAACTAGAGGCTCTGATTGGATAACCGCGTCCCAGCTGTCAATTCATCCTCTGTTTTAATTGGAGAATGGCTGTTTGTAATTGCTTGTAATAAAATCCACTGACAGGTTTGCAAACTCTTGAGAGTCATATTGTACATGCATTTACCTGATTTATTGTACATGGAAAAATGCAAGTCGAAAACAAACACTGGCGAAATTTTATGACAGGTTACAAGAATGTATTTGCAAGAGGCTCCCTAAAAGCTTTACTATGGCAGAGAATAAAGAGACATTTTGCAGGGTGTAAAGACGTGAGGTTATGAGAACAGTGAATTATCTAGTAAAAAGACTCCATTTGCCAGGCGCACTTTTACCTAATAAAGGGTGTAGCCGAATAAGGCGGTAAAAAGTGACCCCAAACTAAATCGTTAGTCGTGATGCTCATGAAAGAGAATAAAAATCCCATAGATTCACAAAAAAACAGCTTCCTACGGCAATCCGTTGCAGAGGTACGAGAAACGTGTTTTTCATGTTTTATTTTTTCTCAGCTTCTATTGCATGTATCAGGCTGAAAAAAAATTGCAGAGACGGAGGAAAGTAGTTCAATTTGAAGGTATTTTTGTCAACCAATTTTGACGCCAAATTCATATTTTAAAAAATTAAATTTCTGAAATTGATTTACGACGTGATAATGTTGAAGTACTGTCTCAGTTTTTCCCCTAGAATGTGTCTTATAGCATTCTATAGTATATCGTATATATTATCAGAATTTTAAACAATGTGCTCGATAGTGAAAACCAAATTAAATCCAATTTAATCAGTATAAAATTTGAACTTCGCGCCAAAATGTGAATGGAAGACACGTTTTAACCGATGTTTAAACACAGATTTAGGGCCGTATTCATAGGCTTGGCTTATAATAAGGAAAACCTCAAGGAGTTCCTTATAACGTTTTCCAATTCATAGTAGCAACTTATCCATCCACATAAGAAAATACTTATAGCTATAAGGAAGGTCCAGCCTTCACTTATAGCTATAAGGAACCCTCTCTTGATGCGTTGAAAATTGCCGTAATTTGAAAGAAATGGAAATGGACCACTATTTCAAAGATTATAAGGATTTTTACAGTGGCATCTTTCTTTGTAGCAACAAGTGATATTTACGTCACATGCCAAACCCGTTGAAAATGCACAAGAAAAAATATTTTTTTACTAAGCCTTTTTTGGCAATCTGAACCCGAATTACTTTCATTTTAGTAATATTCTATATTCTATACACATTCGCTACCCATTATATGAATTACTATTCATCCTTGGCAGTTCGTCAGGTCTCGTTCATATCAGCTGCTTCTCTGTCCAAACATGTTAGGGAAAGTAGTACAAGGAAGCACCGTAAGGTAGCTGCACAAGCTTTACGGTGCTACCAACATTATTCGTTTTGCGTGGTTTAACTTTTAGCAGTCGCTACAACTGCTTTAACTCTTAGCAGTCTGTCATGTTAGGTTGCTGGTCATGGACCTGTTATCTTTCAACTGTTATTAATAACAGCTATTACTTGTAAGCTGTTTTTGTGATAACAATTATTGAAGAAAAGCTGTTAAGCCCATTTCTAGTTCCACATTGCATGTTGCAGAGTCGTCAGAAATTGACACATCTCTCTCACCAAGCATGCCAATATCCAGCAAAGAAAAATACTTAAGGTGTAATGCTTCCATTGTATAGGGGAATGAAGTTGAGGTTAACTCCTACTGCGTTTCAGCTTAAACGGTAACCAAAAGTTTCTAAGCCAGTTAAGTAAATATGGCGGGTGACTTACATTAGGTTGGTAATTAAGGGACAAGTTAGTTTCGCCGAATGTTCTGTAGATGTCTCTGGTGGATTCGGAGTGGCGCTGCTTCGCACTGCTCCGTCATGAACACTGCAGCGCTGCGATTTCGCAACACCTACTCTCTCGTCGCTCTCATCGTTTATCGCGGCTCCAACATAAATGCACCTTAGGGAGTTTTTAATTCGCAAGGTGAATGGCCCAACCCAAAACCACTATCCGCTCATCCACCATCCACCTTCAGGTGTTAGCGTATCCACCCTCCCAAGAAGAAATAAGACGAAACAAAGAAGGATAGCAAGACCGATAAATAAGTTGAGAAAATGTGAAGATCAGAAAAGGAATGACTCCCTAGCTCTCGAAACCTAATAGCGTCGGGGTCGAAGCACAACGGGTCAAGAGAGACCAAATAGGAAAGAAAATAGAAGGGTGACAGAAGTGGAAGCGATGCCACACTAGCGTTTCAAATTTTTCAGCTGATGAAATTGGTTTTAATTTTTTCACTATCATACATATTGTTTAAAATTCTGAAAAGTATACTACAGAATGCTGTAAGACACATTCTAGAGAAAATAAACAAACAGCACTCCAACGATATCACGTCGAAAATGAACTTCAAAAATTTATTAATTTTTTTCTATATGAATTGGTTGACAAAAATACCTTCAAGTTCAACTATTTTTCCCTGATTCTGCAAGTTTTTCATCGAGATACATGCAATAGAAGCTGAGAAAAAGATAAAACATGAAAAACACAGTTTTTCCTATCTCTGCAACAGATTGCCTTAGGAACAATGGCGTCTTCTGAAAGATCGAGTTGGGGATACGATAAAAAGTAGGAAATAGTTTGTCAATAAAACATTGGTTGCCTTCACTACTTACTGCGACTTACGGCTCAGAGGCCACTGCATAGGTACGGGCAAATTTCTTGGAGTTTCGTCACGACCCAGCACAAATTTCTACACATGATTCACTATTGCAACTGCACAAAAGAACACGTCACTGCATTGCACTGCAAGAACACCCTGCACGTCACTTTCCCTGTACATCTATTATTTGCCTTATTTTTTACAAAACGTGATGGTACTCTTCCGTTTTGCCACACTCGCAGCAGTTATTAATGAGCCTAGCACATGCAGGTATTAATACAATTAATACAATATCAGTCACGTACTATGCTCGGACGTTTTCTTGATCCTCGAACTCCCTACTCCTCGCTCAGACCCGCATAGCACGGCCCGGTAGAAAATATGAGCTCCGCTCGGAACGTCACGGCTCAGTTTGCAGTGCTGCCCACCTCCTTCCTTTCCAATGCGGACTTCCTAGTTTTGGGTCTCTATTTCTATTGACCTGTGTGTACCATGTTCCTTCTTGTTACTCAATTATTTCTATAACTATTAATTATTTCTTCAGAATTTAAAAAAATCTTCCGTTGTTTCTCAAAACTATCTAGTCCAAGACGAGTTATTACGCCGAGTTTTCTGTCAATAAAGTTGACAGCCCTGCACTGCCGTGACGGAGATAGAACCCGCCTCTCCCCGCACCCGCCGCTGTGGAGTATCAAGAAAAAGTACGCGATTTGTACGTACTGATCTCGAGGAAATACAACAGTATTTCAATGCGCACACGTTTTCTTGATCCTCCAGCTCCCTAGTTCTGGTTCAGCCCGGCACAGCACGTACCGGTACAAAATATGAGCTCAGCGCGGAACGTCACGACTCCGTTTGCAGTGCTGCCCACCTTCCTCCTTTTCAATGCGATCATCTCAGTTTTCGTGTGTCTCTTTCTAACGACCAGTGCGTACAATGCTCCTTGTTACTCAATAGTTTCTATAACTATAAATCATTTCTTAAGAATTTTTAAAAAAACCTTGCGTTGTTTCTCATTGTTATTTAGTCCAAGACGCACTATTACGCTGAGTTTTCTCTCGATCAAGTTGAGAGCACTGCACTGCCGTGGCGTAGATAGAACCCGCCTCTGCCCGCACTGCTCGGGAGTATCAAGAAAAAGTTCGCGATTAATACATAATACTCGAATTTATTAATAAATTTTTGTTTCAAAATAGGGTTTTACAAAACTTATCACATTACATATTGTTCGCCGTTGAAACTACATGCAATATAATTCTCGAAAATTCGAACGTGACGTCTAAAAGCTTGAAGAAAAAGGTTTTCTTTTTAAGATGTTTAACAACCTGCTGTACAAGCACCCAGCTGAAATTTTGAATTGCTTCCACCAAGTCCGTACTTTACCGCGCCTGGTGGCCACTGATTGAAATTATTGGAGCCGAGGCTAGGACACCAGATGCGTTTCTGGAATCACATTATTCACTTGATTCGTAAGACCATATTCTCAATAGGCAAGCTTATCGAAGGTCATTGACCTTGAAAATGAATCGAGCATAGGGAACGGATGTGATTCTTGCGAAACCAGTGTTACAAATACGGGTTCTGCAACCGATACAGTGGTCTGAAGCGTCCAAAGAAAGGATAACATATTTTTGCATTGAGAAAAAGCGAAACACACACTGGTAAAGATTCTAAACAATAAAAACAACCGAAGAACGAAGGATACGACGCATCACTCGCATCTATTGGCGCGTCGGCACTGCTTAGGAGGCTGATTTATATGTGAATCTTCGGCATTTTTTATCCTCTTTCATACCGGCAGCGGTAGCTCAGTGCATCAACTGATGTCACTGCAGCACCTCTGACCGGGAGGTCCTAGGTTCCCACTCCCCACGACGGCAGGATTTTCAACACTAGCTTCCCAGCTAGGTCGAATTCAGTCGCTGTCTGGAGGAGAATTCTAGCGGCCGGCTGCTCTGATCGGTAGTTTTCCGTGGTTTCTCCGATCAACACCAGGCGAATGCCCGAGCAGTACCCTACCAAACGGGCCACGGACCGCGCGCGATCTGTCCTTCCTCTTCCTTGTCCTATCCTCCCCCCTTGCACACACACACTTACACTAACATGCACTACACTACCACATATTCCGGGAAAGCGGTCGGGAGCTTAGAGCTTGCCCTGGCTGGGGCGGTGCCACGCTGGTGGGAGAGTCCTGGTTAGGGGTAAACCCCACTAGCCGACGGTAGGTCGGCGCAGGATCTCGCCATTCAGCGGGGGAAGACCACCGCCATCTCCCGAGAAAAAACATACACTACACTAACGGGACTAATGACCAAAGCAGTTGACGCGCCCGGAAACACGAAAAAAACAAACCAAACGTATCCTCTTTCATTTGAGCTTCGCGATAATCGATTTGGTTCGGGGGCACTTTTCACCACCTTATTCAGCTATACCTTTTAACATGAGAACTTGTAGATAACATTAAGGAGTTGTATTCGCGTAACGAGACAAAGAACAAGCATGTTTTTAAACTAAATACCATTTACAACTGACCACCATTGAAGACTTAAACTTATTTTCTTTACATTGTCAGCATCACATTAGTAGTTGGGAGAACATAACTACAAAAATATCTGCTGGTTACATACCAGGAGCCTGCGGTGACCAATTTGTCTGGGTAATCTCTGTAAATAGCAAGAGTGCGATTTGAAGCCTGTTTTGGAGGACAAAACAAAAATGTATTCAGTTCTCTATGTTTTAAATTAAATCATTATATCAAAAAGACATTACTATTATTATTATTATTATTATTATTATTATTATTAGTATTATCATTGCGTCTTCTGAAATAACGCTAGTCTTCCCCATACGCTCCCACAATTTTCAGTTAACCAAAAGTCAATTATCACCCTCTGCCTTTTGAACGCTTCACACGTCGTAAATACTCGTAAGTTATCTTTCAGAATGTAATGAACGCTGCATCCCGTATAAGAGACACTATTATTCGTGCTTATTTGGTAACACGACTCTTAAAAAGCTGCTTTCGCACTGCCCTCTCTCTCACGACATAGCATCTGATCAATGACTATATTTTATCTTTATTTATCTGTATTATCTATATTTATATTTCATCTAATACAATTGCAACATGCTGGGCCATGGAAATGTTTTCTTTAATAGATTTACTCAAGAAATTACTAATTGCAAAAATCAAATAATTTTGAATTCTGTTAGAAGTGCCTTTTAAATGTTTTGGCAAATTTTAAGTATTGTTGTAAGGTCGTAACATATACTTACTCAACTATTTATTTATTTTACGTCAAAAAACAGTTAAAAACTGCGTATGACGTGCTATGGGGAAAAGTGAATTGTGTGCACATTTTCAAAATTCTGTGATCCCTACACTAAGTCATATACTACTTAAATTTTGAATTTTGAAAGGGAGAAAAAACAACAAAAACTCCCATGTAATAAAATCTATTTTCAAGGATAAACAAGCAATAAATTTTGAATTTTGAAAGGGAGAAAAAAAAACAAAAAACTCCCATGTAATAAAATCTATTTTCAAAGATAAATAAGCAATAAATTTTGGCTCTTATTACTTCCTGCCGCGACAACATGGAAACGATAATTTGAATAATTGTATTTCCCACTGAATTCTAGAAGACGTGCACAGAAAATGAAGTTACATTTATGTCCAGAAGCAAAACAAGGGGCCATCTCAGCATTTGCTCAATGGATCAGGGAAACTGGACGAAAAACCTGATCGAGATGGGGAACTAATTTAGAAGTTCGATCAACGCAGCCTTTGCTAACCAACTCATTTTTACGATGCCTTCCGAAAGGATATTCCTGCATTGAAAAAAAAATTGTCGCGTCAATCAGGCATTTTAATATGACTATTCGTTCTATGTAATTGTGTTGAGTTACATCTGATCAATTTAAGTTTCAATGCTGACACTGCAAAACTGGCCAGTTGAATAAGTGGACACAAATAACTGTTATCGATAATTTTTTTGATTGTTTTTGACAGACTGTACACATTGTTATAGCATTCTTTATTCCTCACATTACGAACATGCGAAAATACTGATCATGGTCCATCAAAATAAATTATTAGTTTCCTGTTTCCTATTAACCAACTGGTGTTTTCATATTTTGAGGTGTTAAAGTAGCGGAAATGCTCCCTTCCCCTTTCTTTGGGCAAAGAACTGACTGAAGACATGTTCTGGAACAGGCCTCCCTATACGAATCTCCACACTTATCTCCACAAAAGTACAACTGAATACATTTTTTTTAATATCCTCAATTATAAATGTATTTTCTACCAGAGCACAGTATTATACCGTTATGTAGCACAAAAAGACAGTGCACATAAAAATAACATTTAAAAATAATATGCAGTGTGAATAACACGCACAGATCGAATAAATCCATAAGAAAAAGACCGTGGCATTACGTGGCAGGCGGCGCTTATACCAGTGTGTATACACTGTATACAGACCGTTCAGTCATGTGACCGTTTTTTTTGACAGCCACTGTCGCCAAACCGCAAGGATCTCGTCTGGGGGCGTGGTCGGCTATTAATATGCAGAAATAATTCGCTTTCATTTCGCGAACGTTGGCTAACATGTCTTGGAGCCGTGGAACAACCTAATGTATTGTCAATCCGACAAAGGAGAAAGTTCAATGAAAAATATTGTATTATAGTAATAAAATAATGTTAAAATACTCTGAAACTAGGTTCAAGATAACTATTTTTAAAAGTTAATAATTTACGTGAACTGCGTTCAGTTTGAATTTGGAGAGATCGTTGTATGTGTGTATACACATTGGTTCGTATGCTCGTACGCATGCGAACCAATGATGTATACATCATTGATGCGAACACACCTGCAAGTTCAATACAGAGTGGATGGCGTGCTGCGGCAGTGGGCCCGGGTGGCGGCGCTTACCAGCGTGCTTCATACAACCACATGGAGCTTCCAGAAAGTCAAAAGCGCATGCGCGAACTGCCTAATGTAGTTAGATGGAGAACGTCATGCTCAGTTCGAGCCGGGTTGCGGCGCCTACTACCTCCGTCTCTTTCAACCGCTTTCGTGTATGCTCAATGAAGGGCCGCGCGCCTACGCGAGCCAGTGTACCCTTACTTGGGAGAATTTTAAAAACCAAGCTTAATTCTCTATGGCGAAGTGGTGATTTCGAAATATAATAATTACATTTAACTGTCTTTTCTCCAGGGTAGGCGCAGCATACCTCGCTCACTTGGAATGAACGCCACTGTTGCATCTAAGTTTTGGACATTACTTACCAACCAGAAAACTTGGTGCCTTCTTTCTTCCACTGGCTAGACAATGGTGCACGTAATGTTATACAGTCTATATCCACACTACTCTCTCCATGTTTCTATGACAGCTCACTCTAATTTTCTGTATATTTTTCCTGGCCAACAGCCCCAGCTGTGAAGGCACGCCAGACCACGCCAGACGCAAAGAGCTCGACTCGAGGCGCACACTGATATCCGTTGGCTGATCGTCGTGAACAGAGCCCCACATCCTTCTCTCCCCCTCCACTCCCCCTGCTCCAACCACTCCGGCGACCGGCGGCGGTTAATGCTGCCTAAAATAGTTATTTTTTATACGAGTAGTATTCGGCAATTTGTAATAGGTAAATCCTACAAACAAGTTACTAATAAAAAATTAGATTATATTGAAATTATTAGATTGAATTGAATTATACGAGTAGTAAAAATTACATTTTATTTTGCGAGAAAGAGATGTTGCAACACGAGGCCGGCAGGCCTAGAAGCACAATCCTACGAGAAAAATAAACCTCTTTTACCACGTGTATCGTACAATAAATTTTGTGAGCATTACTAACTTTCATTTTATTTCAATGCAAATATCTCTAATTGGGTACCATGTTAAATTAATCCTAGATTACAAAGGCGCCCTGTATAAAGCGTTATTATAAAGGCGTAGTTTGGCCGACTACTTTGGGTAAAAATAAAGAAAAACTCATTTTTTACTATGAAACACTAAATTTAATGGATTGAACATATATGATAAGTAGTTAAAAATAATTTTAAAAGGTTTTATAGATACACCTAAATTACTTGACACAGCAGACAGTTGCTTGGTGCTGTGCACACATGGCTTTTGAGAAGCGTCCGCAAAACTACCTCGTCACGCGATCTTTGTTACGATCGCCATCGTCCCATTATGATTGCTAAATGTTCAGAACAAAACTTAAATGCTACTAGACAAGGATTTTGTATTTATTATTTACTATATTAGCGAATAAAGCACTAAAGATATCACTGGCGTAATTACATAGGCGCATTCTATTCGATGACGCGCATTAAAATGGAAATATGATACCGGAAATAGGCACGGGCATAACGATACGAGTATTTCACTGGCTAGTCACACAATGAAGCTACACAGAGTTTGAGAAACGGGGAATGAGGGAAAGGGGTTGGGGTTAGCTTTTAGCGCTAGTTGCGCCATCTGACAAACGACGCCTTTGTAATCTAGGGTTAAGAACAGTTGTACGCGATCAGACGAAAGTATTTTGTTTCAACTGAACATTTCATCATCGTTTCACTTTTAGCATGCTGTGCATCTAAAAGTAATGCTTTTACTAATGGCTGTCTAAAATATTACTTGTTCAAATGTATCAAATTGTTATCAAAAACTCATATATAGTCATTTTTCGTACATTCATCGACGTTTGTCCAAATGCCATCCTCATTTTTGATTTTTGTTATTCTTGATATCGTATTTGTAAACAGAGTGCTCGAAAACCCCAATTGACTCATTTTTGTTGCATTCTTCCACTTAACCTTTACCTTTTTTATTTTCTTTATATAAGATATTTCCTACCTAGGGAGTGCGAGAGCTTGACGGTGGTGGAGCTTAAGAGCCCCCATTATCCTGAGAGCTATGCCAGTAGCGTAGCTACTGGTAGGGCCTCCCTTGTCGGACAGGTCAAAGGGGAGGGGTCAGACGAAGAAGTACTTCAGAAGAGGACTTCAAGGCCACAAGAGGATCATAACAACAAGTCGCTGAAGAAGACCTCCCACATGGCAAAGATGGCCTCAAAAGAGTAGGCAGAATTCTTAGCCTGATGAAGGCAGTCTGCCTAGTGATGGTGACCTGAAACTTCACTTGGCTGGCTTGGGAGTTGTGAGATGGCAATCTCATCACTGAGCTTAACCTGCGCAGCGCTCGTAACGCAGCCAGGGGATCTTGTATATACTGAAAATCTTCACAATAAACAGCCGAACTGTTCAAGGAAACGATTAAAGCATGAAACGGACAAACGATTTGGTATTACTGACGGAACAAAAATTGTCACTTGGAATGTGAGAGGGTTGGGGAATAAAGAAGAGGAACTAGATTTTAAACTAAACGAGAAAGAAATTGACATAGCCATCATAACAGAGGCCAAGAAAACGTAAAAGGTACAAAAGATCTGAATCATTAAACAATGATAAACAGTGGAGTGTCTCAAAAGACACGTGCGAGCGGTGGGGTTGCTATTTTTGTCAGTAAAAATTGGAAAAATAAAATAACTGAATACTCCTTTATAAATGAAAAAATTGTCACTCGTAAATTTAAAATAGATAGGGGACACTTTGTAATAATTGGTGTTTACGACCCAGAAGAGGGAAGGAAAGAAGACACCAAAGACTTCTATGACAATCTGCAAAAAGAATTAAATTAAGTAAATAAAAGGTTTCATGTTCTTATTTGTGGTGATTTAAATGCAAGGGTAGGCAACACCCCAATTACAGGAATTGTCGGCACCTTTGGAGAACACCACATCAACAGAAATGGCGAAGAGTTTAGTCAGTTTGCGACCAACTAAAAATAACCAATACTTTCTTCAGAAAGAAGGACATTCATAAATTTATATGGATCGCCAGAAGCCACAGATCATTAATAGATTACATAATAGCCAATAATAAAATGTGCAAGCAAATACAAAATGTTCAAGGGCATCAAGGAAGTGATATTTACTCTGACCACTGTTTAGCCATCACAACTATTACAAAGATTGCAAAGTGGAAGAAATTTTTTTAAAAACTGGAGAAGGAAAAAATAAATCAATGTATAGAGAAAGTAGCGAACGAAGCAATCGGCAAGAAAAAGAAGTTTAAAAGAAGAAAATGATTAAGAATATGAAACGAACAGATAGCCACGCCAGTGAAAGATAAAGAAATAGCATACAAAAAAATTCTTTGTAATCGATCACATGAAGAATATAAACAAAAAGAATATAAACAAAAAAGAAATCTTACCAAACAAATAATCAAATCTGCACATCAATCATCATGGGATAATATTATAACGAATAGAAAACGATATACATGGGAGGCAAATGTTTGCTTTCAAATTTATGAGACATCTGAATCAAACAGAAAAAATGTAGCAGATATATGTTTAATTGGCGAAGAACAATGGAAAACACATTATAAGAAACTCTGGTACACGGAAACACCTAATAGCAGAGAGCATGATCCTGGCTACAATACAACCGTTGACGCTATAGATTTGGATGAACTACACGCAGCATTAAAATGTATGAAAAACAGAAAAGCTATTAATATGGAGCTCCTTAAAAACGCAGGTACTCTATGTGAATTTAGACTACTACATTTATACAATGAATGCTGGCAAAGCTGCAAAATACCGAACTCCTGGAAAACGTCAGAAGTCATATCTCTGTTTAAAAAGGGTCAGGGAAACGAATGTGTAAATTACAGGGGCATTAATTAATTACATTAATTAAATTACAGCCTTCTGAATGCAGCGTACAAAGTGTATGCAAAAATAATTAACATTCGCCTAAAATACATAGCAGAAACCCGTTTGCAAGAAGAACAATCTGGATTCCGAAAAGGTCGCTCAAGCATTGATAATATTTTTATTATTAAAATAATTTTAGAAAAAAGACGAGAAGTCAATCTTGAAACTCATTCATCTTTCATTGACTTCGAAAAAGCGTTCGACCCAGTTGCCAGAAATAAGTTATGGAGTATAATTAAGAATAACGGTTATCCGAAACACCTAGTGGAAGTTCTGAAGAGTATGTAACAAGGATCAAAAATTGTTATAAACACAGGGAAAAAAAGAACTGACGAAATTATTGTGAACCATGGCCTGGAACAGGGATGTAGCTGATCTCCAACATTATTTAATATATACATACATGATCTAATACAGAAATGGAAACTTGACATCAGCCCTGGCATAAAACTAAGTAGAAATAAATTTAATGTGTTGTTTAGAGACGGACAAAACCGCATTCAGTCTCTCTCGTATCTCGCCCGAACTGTGAATCATTCCAGAGAGTATACTAAATCATTCTCGCTGGCCGACGAAGGGAGAAGGGTCGTGGAGGGGGAAGCGCCCAGCCAAGGCCAAGGGAATGCACTGGCGAAAGACAATCTCTTCCTCTGCGGGAGGCAATGATAGCCGCCGACTACGAGATTCTCCTATCTCGTAGGGACAGAGTATTCTCGTAAGCAGTCCAAGATTGTCGAGGATCGGAAGAGACTCATAATTAAAACTGCTTAGTGTAGAGCAAGGATTTCTTCCTAATTAATTGATTTAAATTAAATACAATAATTGCTCTCTAGCGTAATAATGAAACGTTTCCTTATATTTTCATAATATTGAAGTATTACATTTCGTCATACACAAGAAAAGTTAGAAAAAATAAATAAATAAATAAATAAATAAATAAATAAATAAATAAATAAATAAATAAATAAATAAATAAATAAATAAATAAATAAATAAATAAATAAATAGATTAATTAATTAATTAATTAATTAATAAAATAAAAGGAGATGGCTCACAGCAACAACTGTATTAAAGTCTATTTTTATTATTGTAAATGATTTGGGTTCGGGTGTTTACGTTTTGCATACTTTGTATGTAAATGAAAACCTCACATAATTTAAACTTCGGAAAAGTTGAAATATTCAGAGTCCATTTTCTTTGCCGATGTCGTGTCCCTTTTGAAATATCCGAGGCATTCACATGACTGAGATTTTTAGCGCTGTGATGTTTTAAGTGTGCAGGCTGCTGGCCTACAGCAAAACCCCCAATCCTGGAGAACCGGAGCTTTTCTTTCGGCGGTTTTCTGATTGCTTCCACCATAGCTTCAGGAGTCCAGCCTTATCCTGATCCACTCTTTAGTCTTCTTCTGCGGGGGTCCTACAGCTGTCGCCGCTTCCCGCACCTCCGACGCCACAGGTCTCGGTCTCGCCATGCTTCTTCCTCCTCTTCAATATTCCTTGCACGCATGGCTTCTTGTACTCCTGCATACCACGATGTTCTAGGTCTTCCTCTTCTTTTCCTTCCTGCCGGTTGATATAGCATAACTTTCTTTGGCCATCTATCTTCTCCCATTCTTAATACATGCCCGAGCCAGAGAAGCTGCCTTTCTTGGATTCTGTCAACGATGTTGTACTGAGACTGCGCCCTTTCCCTTATTTCTTCATTGCTTACATGTTCTCGGCGTGAGATTCTCAAAGATCTTCTGAGATGGTCCATTTCTATTGCTTTCAATTTTTCTTTGTTCTTTTGCGTTAATTCCCAACTTTCACTTCCATATGTTGTTATAGTTTCTATAATGGACTTGTACATCATCAATTTAACTTTCCATCCTATTTTTTTCCGCCCAAATTTCTGATTTTTCAAAATTTATTTTTAAACCCCATTTTGTATATTCTTCGAATAATTTTCTAGTCATAAAGGAAATATCTTCATCTCCAGCTATGAGCAAGTGATCATAAGCAAACAAAAGTGTATATATACATTTTTTTTCCTATCTCAATACCCATACCTGCACAGTTCCTGCACCACTCTTTAGTGACGATTTAATTCCCAAGGTTAGTGAACCCCACCTTTCCCCGTTGGATCATCCGCCAGTAGAGAGGTATGGAGAGTGGAGACTGAGAGTGGAGACACGGCGACAGCTGTAGAGCAACTCCGTATTATATAGTATATAAAGTTGAAATATGAAATAATAACGATTGATTCCGCTGAAGAGAACCTTTTCTTGGTGCCCTTCATCGAGCTATCTCCCATCTGACTTGAGAGATGACCTAAGCCTATTTCGCACGTGGAGACGCTGTCAACGTATGCGCCGTGCCGTAGGCGTAGGACCGTTTCTTCCCGTCCCCTCCTACGGCGAACTCAGGGAGCTTTGACACTGAGATGATCCCGAACGCTCAGGGTTTCACGCCCAGTTTTGTTAATTGTTAAAAAATGATGTTCCTTTACTTTATTTCACAATATATATTAATTATACATTAATAAATAGGGTTAAATCAAAATGTTATTTTCCTAGTTTATATCAAGGGTTTAATATATTTTGACATTATTAACTGCAAACATTGAGAAAATTTGTAATAAAAGTAAATTATTATGTTATTGTTATTATTATTATTATTATTATTATTATTATTATTATTATTACTATTACTATTACTATTATTAGCCATTAACATCGCATGTGGGCAAGGGTTTCCTGCTAGGCGGGTAGCTTACATGGTAAAAATCATCTGGAGGAGCCCACTTCGAGAAGAGTGTTTCTTCATTAATATTAAAAAAAATATACTAACATTAGTAATTAATAAAAGAGTTTATTGATATTAACATGTTTACTTTTTAATTAAAATTAACATTTAATTTAAATAAATTTATAAATTAACAAACAAATTAATACAATAATAAATTAATTTACACAAATTTAATGCAAATATTTAAAATTTAATTAGTATTAATATCTTAAAATATTTTTAATATTATATAGTACTATTACTATTTTTTCTTAATAAAATTTCTTAAATAATACATGAGTGTAAATTAAACATGTTTCAATCATTAATTTTGAATTAAACATTCTTGTGTTTCTTCTGTTCCCTCGCGTAAGAATAGTTTATATGTCTATTAGCGCTCAATATCAATTTTTAATACAGTTTTAGTTATAATTATTGTGCACAATACGGAAACTGGATTTTCGCGAAAGTTAGTGATACGGTCAAATGTAAGCAAAGAATCGTATTTTGTGATAAACACAGCCCTGTAAGAAGGAAGTTTGGGATGCGTGGAAAGACTCATTTATGGGTGAGAAGACACGTTTCTCCATTCTTTATCGCTACTAGAAAGGACAAGATCTATACCTTGAAATTCGATAAATTTTCAACACTACATCACATACCACCAAGCTCTGCGCCCGGACGTGAGGTTCAAAGTCAGCGAACGAGCTCTTGTTGATGTCTGAAAGACCGTTGGCTGGGCCCTCCGTCTGACGAGATTATCGAGTCGTCTCGCCCTCAAGAATGCGTTCTCGTTGCAAGAGATTCTCCTGGGTCCCATTCTCGTTCAGCCTTTCTCGCTTACGAGAACGAGAGAGAATATTCGGCAAATGACCGCCTTTAGTGTTGTTATATGCTGATAACATAATAATTCTAGAAGAAATTGAAGACAAGCTACAAAAAGCATTATACAAGCTACACAAACTTGGAGAGCAAAAATATAATCTACGAATCTCCAAAAGGAAAACTAAAATCATGGCTCACTGTGGAAAACACCCCATTCGCTCGAAAATAATTATTGATGACACTCCCATAGAACAAGTTTCACATTGAGTCGACTCGCGGATTTCGTAGTGTCAACATCGTTCTAGCTGCGTGTCCGCACGGAAGTCTGTGATACGAGTGCATTAGTATAAAGTGTCAAGTGAAGTCGTAAGCTTCCGCGACCGAAGTCATGTGAATGATCTTGGCTGTCCGGGTGACACCGCGTCGAAGGTTGTGTTGCTGACGTTTCGATCATCTTTTCGTGGTCTTCCTCAGGGCTGGTCTGCTTGGCAGATGCCTTGGGCGTCACCTGGACAGCCAAGATCATTCAAATTGTCAAGTGTTCTAGTTATATGGAATATCTAGTGAAAAGCTACAATAATACATTCAAGTCGGTTGCGGTTGCAGCTAGCTGGTCCTTTTATGCCAAATGTTGACAGCAACATTTGGCATAAAAGAATCTGTCAACATGACGAACAACTCTGAAGGTAAGAAGTCATATGCAAGCGCAGCCACAAGTGATGTATTCCCCAATAAGGATCAAGCTATAGTAATTGAAACAAAAGAAGGACTTACTATAAAAGACTATTTAAATAAGCAAGCCACAATTGTTGACTCTACGAAGATAAGGTTTATATCTAGGATTTATAACCACAGAGTCTGTGTTTTCTTAAGGTCATGATCCATTCACTGGCCAGCTGCCATCTGTTGTTACCAGAATAACATTTTCTTCACATTTTTTCAACATTTCGGTTTATTTATAGTAGAACCGAAATGTGACTTCAAGAATATTAAAGAACAGTAAAACATCGTCCAAAATAGAAATTTTCATTGAAAATGTTGAAGCTATTTTAAAGAAAATGGCGATTAACTTGACTGTAAATGCAAAATTTGAAGCCCTCTTACACAGGAATTTATTGATTTTTCGAAAAACTTCATTTAAAGCCATTTAAAGCACTTCCACTAAAAAATGCAATAATGTGTACAAATCGATCGAAATGATCATATTAACAGCATGGGAGATATTTCAAAAAAAATACATTTGTGTAATTTTTGAAAAGACAAAAGAATACACCAAAATGAACTTTACGTCATATTGTGATATATGAAAATGACGAACCATTTTTATTATGGAAATGTCATTTTATTTGACATAGAATATAGGGATGGCAATAGACGATCCATTCCTTTATGGCATTGTCTATATATAAACTAAAAAGTGCAGGGGACAGTGGGCATCATTGTTGTACTTCTCTGTTTATTATTATTATTATTATTATTATTATTATCGGCCACTTCTGACCACGCTACACTATTAACGTGTGTAACTATGGAAATAAGCTTTTCAGCTGTATCCCTCGGTAAGACACGATTGTTACGCCTTGAATTGTGAATTATGAGGAGATAAGATGATAATGAGAGGTGAAACGTCAATTACAAATACGACCTTGCCTACGCAGGACTCGAACCTGCAGGATTCGAACTCACCATACGGACTAAAATACGTAGTATAGTGTAATGATCTGTGGGACTAGCCCGCAAGAATGCATGGAAGTTTTATGTAAGCAAGGAGGAATTAAAAAAAATGAAAGAAACAATAGACAACAGCACCGCGTAATCATAATTATTAGGAAAGCAATAGAAAATATAAGGGGCGGAAATATGTGTGAGGAACAATGAATAGAACCCAAATTTAGAAACACTTTAAAACAAGAACCACGTTATTCGAGCCACGGGTTCCGTAAATATTATAAATGGTATAAATTGCATGCATAACATGAGGAAGATGGAAGACATGGAACTCATTGTTGTACTCCTGGAAATATATAACAAGACGAGTTTTATTGAATATCCAGTGAATGCCTGGGTGGATTTTGGCCAAACTTACAGAAATTATAGGGAAAAATATTTAGATCAGGGCAAAATTAGTTACGGCGCGGGGGGAATTTATGAAGGCTTTAATAAATCACCAGTTCCATAGCATAGCGAACTAAGAAAGAATTAAAAGAGCGACCGAAGATGTAAGTGACGTCATCACGAGTGGGAAGACGGAAAATAAAGGTTTTTTGGAAAAAGGAAAACGGGAAAAGGGAATTCGGTAATGTGATAATTACAAACCAAAAGTTAATAAAACTATGAAAGAGAGAGTAAGACGCAAGATGCCCGAAAACAGCGAAAATGTAAAAGTTTTCGAACATTTATTATGGTGATGGGCATATGTTTGGAAAAAAGACAGTCACTTGGATTGTAGGGACCAACAATGTGAAATGTGTTACAGACAGAATGAGTTCGGATCTGAGGATGATCGCACGCGTTTTTATGTTGTGTTAAGTTTTTGAAAAATTTTGCGGAAGTGTCTGTAAAACGTTATTAAGTTATTTTGGTTGCATAAAAACAATTGTTTAGACTGAGTGTATCGAAAATTTATTTAAATTCATTTAGAAATTCACGAAAAAAATCCGCATAGACAATATTTACGCAAATTAGGTGTCAGGAAATAGGAGCGTCGCGAAAGATATATATATATATATATATATATATATATATATATATATATATATATATCGCGAGATATAGAAATAACATTCAGGGAAGACGCGATTAAGACAAAAAACAATAATTGTGGATGCATTGGCAAACTTTAAACGGAGGAGTGCATCGAGGATCTGTTGGCAGCTGAACGGGGAACTGCGTGCGTGAATAATGCACGTGACAACTACCAGCGACGGGCGCTGACGGAAGGTGACATCGCTGCAAAAAAGGGAAGTGGCACGAATTGTGCAATAACTGTATTGTTTTTTTTTTTTTTCTGTTTGTTTACGCTCCATTCAAAAGAAAGAAAAGAAGTTCTGTCGAAGACCAAGTTATGCTATTAGGCTAAGGATAATAAGGAAGGTCACGACAGAATGCGCATTCTGATGGATGGATGAGATTTTTCTTTGTATTGTAATTTCAGTGTGTATGTTTATTTTTTTTCTTCCTGTGTGTTTATATATTTGTATTGTTATGTTTCGTAAGTCGGAGGGGCAGATTGTGTTAATGAAAGGGATATCAGCGAAAAAAATCCAAAATGAAATGCATGAGCATCCCAATGGCTCATAATTGCCGTGATTCCATGTCTTTTTATTCTGTAGTGGTATGAATGTTGACCCAGGCACGAACGAAACGGACCCTTACTTCAACTCCGTATGGAGTGAGCGCGCGGACTACGACACGGTAAGAAATAAACAATAGTACAAGCTAGCAGAGGTACGGACAATCGCTAATGTGGCACCCAATTATAATTTAGGGCTAGGGCAGGGCAAGATAGTGCGCGTGACGAGGAAAAGATTACAATCGTCGTGAGATTTTGTAAGAGAATATTACAGTGGCGCACTAACGTGGGCCATCGTGTTTGATTAGAAGTAGTATATTGTTACATTGGCGCCGCGACGTGAGGCGTCGTGGTATCAAAGGAGGGTGGATATATATATATATATATAAAAATTACAATAGACAACGTTACGTATTTCTCCGGCAAAAAAATGGAGATTTTTCGATAGGTATTGTGGTTCCCTGATAAAGAAAAGTGTATAAAATCCTGTTCCAAAAAATTAACAAACTGTAATTTTTTGAACTCTCTCTCATGTCGTTAATTTGTACATTACCAGCTATTTGTATACATCATTGCATTTGGGACTACAAGTGTTTTAAATGATTTCTTACAAAGATATTTTAGACTCAGACAACATTTATTTTCTGGGACCTCTTGGGAGACAAAAAAGGGACAATTCTCCTGTAATTATTTTTTATTTATCTCCACAATATCTTGGTTTTCTTGTAATTGCAGTGCTGACATGATATCAAATTGGCACCACGTTTGTGGAAAATTGCAATTCTGGTATTATTTAAAGAGCAAATATTGTCTTTTATGGGAACTATTTAGCAACAAATAAGCAACAATTTCCTGTGTAGTTATTTTTTATTTACCTTTGAAACTTTTTTTTTTTTTCTATATGAATTTGGGGAAATTTCGCATTTCTGGTATTATTTGAAAAGCAACAAAATTTAGTTTTTGGGAACTCTTGAGCAACAAAAAAGTGACAAAATCCCATGTAACTATTTTTTATTTATCACTGTAGTTAGTTGTTTTTTTTTGGTTTTTTTGTTGTTGTTTTTTGTTGTTTTTTTTGTGTTTGCGGTGCTAATTTGACATCAAGTTGGCCCTGTGTTTGTGAAAAAATTGCATTTCTGCTATTATTAGAAGTGACAAATTTTATTTTTGCATATCAATTTAGCAACAAAAAAGCGACAAATTTGATTCTAATTACAATATATTTTTTAAAATTTTCTATGCTAACTTTATGGGCCAACTCGGCTTTTCTGCAGTACCAGATATTCTCATAAAATTATGTTACAGAACAATAACTAGCCTACATATGTCTGTGAATTAAAGTGATTGAAAATTGTGAAATTTTGTCAGATTTTAGTGTAATTTGGTAGGTATGCTAATTTAAAATATGATCAAAACTTTTCTCTATCACATAAAGTTTCTCCAAGTTAATGTTCAATTTTGAGGACATAATTAATTAATATATCAAGTTTGAAGCATTTCGTACCAATGGAAAATGAAAAATTGCCCTGCTATTATCTGTATCTGCAAATTACATTCATTAAAGTTCTCAGGTTCATTCTGCCACCAATACTTCTAGAGTATTCAGAGTGTAGTGGTATGCTTAGTTGATGAGGTTCCGTCAGGCTGCTTTATTGACTGTACATTGTGTTCAACAATTTTTGCCTTATTGTGTAGATCAAATTTCTCTTTAAGGCTGTCATCCAATCAAAATTAACAATCAGTTTGAAGTTTGTGGAGTTATAGCTTTGGATTTCCAAAAGTAAAAGTGTTTTCTTTACTTTCAGACCATTGACCAAATTTCTCCACACAAATAGAGCATTATATTACATGAATTCCTTGACTTGTCCTTGACACTTAGTAGTAGTCTGAAAATATGCTTCTTACATTTTTTTAAGAAGTCAGTGGTGTTCCTTAACAATATCTTGATAAATGTAAGAAATATTATCAGGAAAGGAAACCCTTTATTGTCACCTTACCATCTGAATAACTTAAGCTAGCTACAGCTATTTGAAAAGTGATTTGATGAGTTGTTAACACACATAGTAATGAACTTAATAAACCAAAGATAATGATTCACTTCAATCTCAGAAAATGAACCCAAATAACTTCCAGAATATCAAACATTCTCTCAAACAAATGAGTGACAAATGAGTTTGGAAGTTGTCAACAAAGAATTTGTAGTTATAAAGCAAAAATGCTTGATGTATAGAGCCAGAATTTTTTTATTGATATTAATAAGAATGAAAATCAAGAATGCCAATGGCATAGTTATAAAATTTACTGTTTTTACAGGCAACTAAAATTAAAAATGGAGTATGATGGAAGTTTTTGTTAGTTTTAAGAAGCCCTGTGCACAAAAACACATACATAATTCTTCTTTGATAAAAATGGCTTTTGAACTTATTACCTTTCTTCTTCGATGAATTCCTGCAGTCTTATCAGCAACTACACAGTAATCACAAAATACTATAATATATTACATCAGAATGTCTAAAATTTAAAGTGGAACTGTTTTTGTTAATTAACAATCTATGAACATTTATCGAAGAAGAAAGGAAATAAGTTTATGAAGAAACAGTGGTTGCGTCATGTTTGATTTCATTTCAAAGATGTTATCTAAGTCAATACCTCAAAACAGAAGTACAAACCAAGGATCTTTCATCTTTCAACTCCATCTCATTGCAGGAAAATATTTTAAAAGATGGAAAGATGGTTGAGGATTTATGGAAGGGTTGATGTGAAAGAAGATCATAATGCTTTAGAAACAGTATTGACTTTATTGGATCATAATTTAAAATTAAAATAAGAAGTCTTAAAAATGCCTTCAGTTATTGATCACTGATGAAGAACTCATTAGCAAACAAATGATGTTGCAATGGAATTGTTGGCCTCAGTTGTAATGTACCTTTATTATAATGCAAGTAAAGTCTAAAAGATGCATTATGCAATGAACGTGGAGTGTTATGACAAATACATAATTTCTGAGCTACAACTGAGCATTTCCATTACCTAAAAACAGATATATGTGTCCAACAACAGGGTAAATTATTCATTTCATATGCCATATTATTGTTTCAGCAAGCTTGCTTGCATTCACACCATGATCAAGAGCTATTTACAACCTTGTTACTTCTTGTAACATTTTCACAATAATTATCATAAATATTTTTTTACAATCTTACAGTATCTACAATCCTTGGATTAAAATCACATTTACGCAAATAACTTCCCTTCACTTCCCTTCACTTCCCTTTTAGACTACACTTCGGAAATACCATAATTGACCTAATTGTAGCACCTAGCAACTGTAAATGAACTTTTTTTCTAGATCAGCTCAAATTGAAACCTTGGGTACTAATTGAAATTGAAAAAACAAGTTCAAATGTTTTATTAAAATTTTCTCTGAATCTTCAATGTTGCTTGCAAAAAGGACTCCCTCAATCTTCTCTTGGTGATCATCATATTCACAATCCATTCTTTTTTGTTTGCTTAAGATGATTAAAGCTTTTAAAATTTCTTTTTCACCATTTCAAGAAATTTAGCATGTTCTTGAAACAGATCATTTTGATCTCTTTTCACCCATCAATGGTAGTAGCCAATACACAAAATTTAAGAAATTTGCAACCATTTCAACCCTGATATTATTCCATGATTGGTGAATCCAAGAAAGTATCCATTTTCTTGGTGATGGTCTCACAATGACCCCAGCTTGACATCTTTACTTTGAAACTTTGCTACAATTAGTTACCCTGGTTATTATTATAACACTGACTACAATTAGTCCAAATACAGTTAAATCAAAAATGAAAATATTCAATTAATACCAGTACATAGTACATAAATTATTAAGACTTTTTTGCTTTATTTGCTGAAGAATTTTCCCTTTTGAACAATATTCTATAGAATAAAAACACACCAAAAGAAATTTCAAAATACTTATTTACTTTCCGGCTGTATGACTTTTTATTAAAACAATGATAATTTACTAAGAACTTTTCTTCCATTAAAATTCCTGTACTTTATGATTAACAACAATCAGTCATAAAAATATTCAACAATATTGAGTAAAATATACACATCATCACCTGAGATAACTAACTTAACATCTTCCATTAAGTGCTTTAAAGTTTTAATACAAAACATTCATTCATATATTGAGTCTACTTATCACTCACTCACTTCATTTACAAGGAACATCAAACTATCTCAGGTGTTTCAAATTGTT
The DNA here is from genome assembly GCA_964035755.1 of Teleogryllus oceanicus. Taxonomy (NCBI): domain Eukaryota; kingdom Metazoa; phylum Arthropoda; class Insecta; order Orthoptera; family Gryllidae; genus Teleogryllus; species Teleogryllus oceanicus. Next base: position 40,468,635 of record CAXIVR010000012.1, on the reverse strand, counting down.
GGTGTAATGGCACAATTGGAAGATTTTCTTGTCATTTTTTTAAATCTTCCAAATATTCTCTTACGAATTATCTGACCTTAGACAAAAAAATACATTTGCGGAATCATTGAAGCAATCACAGATTTTGTTTCAAGATCATATTTCGTAACACTTATTATGCCACATTTTCTTACAGGTAATGTTGAAATATTTTACCACTTTGAAACAATACTCAAAAACCACTTATCACATTAGTTTTCCATATTTCATTTGTATAATCTGCTGTAAAAAAAAAAATTTTCATTTCTCTTCCTATTTCATGACATACTCATGAAACTCATCTGTATTTCCTTGCCAATAGTTCTAGAAAATCCTTATCTAGAAAAGAAAACATTCATCCATGATAAGTGTTCTTCTTTGACTAATATAATTGTATGACAACATGAAATGCCATTGACATGCAATAAAAAAATAGTTGTAAATCAAAATTGTCTTACTTCATGAACCTGCAGATGATTGCAATGATCCCCAACTAAAGTAATTGCCCAGCAGATTTGTACCTCTTGTAAAAAAACTTTGAAAGGACTGGCTTGCCCCCTGAAAAACATACCAAATTTAATTAGAATTTTTAATTACTATAAGCTATTAATCATTTTCATGAAGAACTCTTACCTGGATAACAACATTCATGAACTGAGAAACTGCTTTAGTTACTTCAATTGCTGCTTTAACCAAACGTTGACCTCCTGATCCATCGACTCCTTCCTGAAATTTGGAATAAAATTACAAAAATGTGAATAAGTTTAATGCAAATAATTAATTTAATTCCTTGAATTTTAGTAGTACCAATCATAAATTGTTTGTTAGAAAATAGAATTTTAAAATAAAACTAAATTTTATTCCTCATTGTTTTTTACAATTTGCATCCCAGAGGCATTCCCAGAAGTTAAAATTAAATCTAATTACCAAATCTATCGTAGATGGATTGGTGAAACCATTATTTGCACCCTGCAGCTGTGGAAATATGGGTGCTGGAGAAGTGGCTTTAGCAACAGGAGCTTTGTTGTTAGGACGAGGTGGGTTTGCTGCCAGAAGAGTTGCAAGTATCTGTGCATCTGATATTGCCTGAGCATTATTCTGAAAATTTAAAAAAAAATTTCAAACTGTTAGTTTGATATGGATACAATTATAATTTAAAAATAGATTTTGAAGCACAAATGAAGCAGCATAAAATTAGAAAGGCCTTATTTGTATGGTAGGCTGGTGTTTAACTATTTCAGAGAAGCATTTATTTGTGAGTTATAATACCTGAGACTTAGTTTTTGTTGTTGATGCAGCTTGTAGTTGTGGATTCAACAAGGCTGCCAACAATTGTTCTTCAGGACTAAGTTTAGAAGTTGTAGTCTGAAAAGAAATTCAGACACATTTCAATTAGTATGAGAGAAAATAAACTGAACAATGCATAACAAAACATGAACATACACAAAAGTAAATTTTATAATATCCAATCTATCTGTATTGAACCATCTGTATGAAACCATCTGTTGAAACCATATGTTAAAAACAGATCTGTATGAAACCATATGTTAAAAACAGATCCGAGGAACAGAAAGGAGATTTGTCAAGATAGTTAAAACAATACCTTGTAGAAACTATTTCTAAGAGGTATTGTTAGACATTGTATTGACAATAACTTTATTATGTATTGACAATAACTTTAAAGTTATTGTCACAAGATAAAGATCTCAAAACAAAAAAAAAAAAACAACAACAACAACAACAACAAAAAAAGATATTTGAAAAGCATATGATATGAAGGGAAAAATTAAGAGATTAATGAACAAAACTAAAAGAATGGGCAAACCAACTAATAGAAGTGTCATTGTAAGTCCTAGGGAAGATAGCAGTATGAAAACAATTGTGAAGGCAGA